>CM042838.1:73209299-73884694 GCA_023653725.1 Bungarus multicinctus
ATGTGACATTCAATGAATTAAATAAATTTCTCCTTCTACCTCACACAGTCAAGGGAGGGAAGGGCTATTTGTGTCAGCATGTTGAACAGATGATTTGCAAAGAGCTTCATAGGTCAAGAGATGAGATTGACCCGTGTGCCCCATAGTGCTACTTATACTGAAACATCTGGATAAAAACTCCACATTCAACTGTGAAGCTCTTTAGAAAACCTTAGGCAGTGTGCTTTAATTATACTGTAACAGTCTTCTCCAGCAGGGCAGCTTCTAGATGGCAGACCGAGAAAGACTGACCTCTACTAACTTGTTGGAAGAAACATTGGATGAGCCTGCAAAAGAAGAGATTTTAGAGATCTATCTTAAGCAAGGGAAATCAGGCTCAGAGATGCATACTCTGAGAAGCACTTTTGGTATGATGGGTGGCATATAAGTATAACAAACAAATAAATAACATTACTCTTTTTCTTAGGCTTTTTAAAAAAAATTAAGCCCACAGGTTTATAAATATTACGGTACTTTAGGAAAGAAGGTAAACAAAGCAGTAATAGTTCTTTTGACTGGATATACCTATTTTGGCTGCCATTGTGTGAATGTGAACCTCCAGAATCTATCTACCTACCTACCTACCTACCTATCTATCTGTCTGTCTGTCTATCACCTGTATTTTCTCTGTAAATAACTCAAGGTAGAGAACATGCCTAAAACTCCTTCCCACTCCTATTTTCCTCACAATAACAACTTGTGAGGTGAATTGGGCTGGGAGAAAGTGACTGGCCCAAAATCACGCAGTTGGCTTTCATGCCTAGAGTGGGTTTAGAACTCACAATCTTCTGATTTGTAGCCTGAGGCCTTTACCACTGGAACAAAATGGCTGACATATAGCCATAGTAATAAGAAGCAACAAACAAAATAGCTATCAAGGTAATTTTGAATTGTGATTTTTGTCCCCCAACTTGAGGTCATCTGCAAAGCATTTTTTTGTTCAATCTTCTGGATCGTTTAGGAAGATGGTGAAGAGCACAGGAAGCTCTTCACAATTTGATAGTTCATTTCCAGCACAGAACCATTTATGAGTGACCTATGGCTGCTGTTGCCAATCTACCAATCTGCCATAGACCTAGCCCCTATTTATCTATCTCAAATTCTTTAAAGTCAGTTTTTCCTCACTGTGAGGTTTTTTTTTATCCCCTTACTATTGGCAAAGTTTACCTTCTAGCAGTGACTAAGGCTTTGGGAAAAAGGCGTTATGCCTCTCTACTGTATTTCGACATGCAGTGTGCACCATTGCTTTCAATGGAAAGTGCACTTTGCCGCAGACTTCATGCAGCCTGAGCCTCAACTTAAAAGAGCGAAAGAATTCTACTTAAATAAGTTCAGGATAAAAAGACAACAAATGCACTTATGTACACATTTGGATACCTGATTAATTTCCACACATAGCTCCTGATCTAAGAAGCAGGAGGCATGCAGAACACAAGTGGAGCAGAAATTCAGGATTCTGTAATAAGATAATTAGTTTTGAGGCAGACTATATTCCTTTCCATAGGATGGAACTGACATTGTCTCTAATGGCTGGAGCATGGGATTGATTTTAGTCCGTTTTTCTCTAGTCCTTGATCAGACTTTCTAAAACTATCCTCCTGTTTCTAAGAACTGTATTAGCCATAAGAACCGCTCTTTGCTACAAGATTCAGACAATATTCCAGACTAGAGAAGAAAGTTTTGTGATTCCGATATTATCCAGACATTATTTCAGGGTAGTGTGAGAATCAGGCCATTGTGCAAAGGCAGAATGAAAACCCAGCACCTGTGTTTTCTTGACCTTGTTTTTGGATTCAGCGTGTTTTCATGAACCCAACCTGTGAGTATTATTATGGTCGAGGCCATGAATAAATTGGAAGCATCAGGCTGGAGACACTAATGCTGGAAACGCTGTATTTTCTCTACTCTCAAGCAAATGTCACATTGAGAAATTGCAGGGGAATTTGGATTTGAGAAAGAACTCTGCATGTATTTTCTTTATATGACTTTGCAGGCTTCAAAAGAGGAATGGAGATAATTTAGTCCTTCATCCCAACCAACAGCCCCCTCCCCCGACACATACAACCTCCAACTGTTTTCCCTCCTGTCCTCAGAATCCTATGGAGAGTTTATAATGATATTGAAGGTATTTGTCTATGCTTCGCTTCAAAAGCAGAGAAAAGCTTTGTACCCCATCCAGCAATGTCCTTCTGGCCCGAACTCAGGCTTTGGATATAATTTACCGTATTCTCTTATGTCAAAGTCATTTCTGAACGATAGAGAATCATAACAAAATTCATAACAGGGGAGCTGACACCAACCCCTCTCCACCCACAAATCAGATAGTCTGGTCATCATTATGCCAATGGTGTTTGTTTCCATCTTTAAGCAAATACAAGGCCATTCTGTGTGCCAGTCTCAGGAGCCCAAGCGACTTCCCCCTGCCCTTGGCTATCTTGTGTTTAATTTAAGAAGCGTGCCATACATGAGGGTGGCCATTGTTTACTGCTGTCATTGTTATCAAGGCAAGTAAAGACATTAGAATCTTTCCTGTCACTGGGTTTTATTTTTTCCCTGTCCAGAGACACTGAGACAGTCCACATCCAGACCTTGTCTAAGGACACTTTGCAGGGAAAAAAATGTTGGCAATAAGATCTTAGCAACTAGCATTTGAGGACAAAATATAGAGACCATAATACAGATAGATAGCTGTGGGAAGGTTGATTCAATAAGAAGGTAAGATAATGGGAATAACGTAGGGCTCGGATTTTCTCAATTTTTATTGTGATTAATTATGGCTTAGAAAATACCAATGTATCCAAATAACAGGTTTGCTTTTAAATTCTTAGGTAAGTCTGTTTGTCCATTAACATACAAAAATGTGGAATGTCTTAGAATCATGAGCAAGGTTTGAACTTATCAAATGGAAAATTAAATAAAAGCAAAGGGGAAAAGCTGGGTGGAATTATTGTATTTGCCCTTTTGAAAGAAATTTATATTATTTATACAAATGTAATGGATTAAGCTAAATGTGCACCAAGGCTACTGGGCCAAAAGAAACAAACAAACACCATCCAGAAATCTAATAATGACTGTTCCTTAGATCTCAAAATCTATGGTCTATAAAAATAATAGATTTTAAAATATATAAATAATAGTTTGTTGGTTCTAGTTCAATTCTAAATAAATCAATAGATCTACTGCATATGGATTCTATCCAATCTCTACTGCTGGTCTATCTTTGGTGTTTGAATGGCAACTACTCAACAAAAAAACCAATACTACTCAACAACAATAGTACTTAGACTTATATACTACTTCATAGTGCTCTACAGCACTCTCTAAGCAGTTTGCAATATCAACATATTGTCTCCAACAATCTGAGTCCTCATTTTACCAACCTCTGAAGGATGGAAGGTTGAGTCAACTTTAAGCCGGTCAGGACCAAATTCCTGGCACTAGGCAGGAATACTGGATTCTAATCATTATTCCACCATGGCTCCTCAAGTTAACTCAAGTTAAACCCCCTCTGAGTTGATCTTGATTACTGGTGACTTCATGGGCACATCCATGCAGTTTGCCCAGTCTAGACCTGCTGTTCCTTGGGTATCCCCCATCTCAAGCCATCCTCAGTCTAAATCTTCTTAGCTTCAGAATTTAGGCAAAGTTAACTAAACAAGACAGCATTAGCCCATTTCAATTTTTCAGTAAGCTTGGTTGGCAGCACTATTGGAAAACCAGCTGGGTCACACAACAGCCCATTCAGTAGAAAAGACATCAAGGGCATTTAAAAGCACCTTTGTGTTTAGGTTGTCTCTCGTTTTGGGCTGGAGCTTTGAATAAAAGTAGGCCATTCTGAAGGATGAAAGGGGCTAAGGTTAGAGGTGAGAGTCTTTTAAGACATTTAGGAAGTGAGGAAATCTATGGCATTGCTGGCTGGATGATGTTCCTATTACTTCCTCCTCTGTGACTGAAAGCAAGCAAGCTGGGAAATGAGAGCACAACAAGGAAATGTACTGCACATGAAAATTAGGATTAATCAAAGGCTGAGAATTCAGGAACCCAACTTTTCTAAATCTGAAGAATGGCTCATTGGCTTGCTATCATCACTTTGCAAGTGCCAAGGATTGTGTCCATCAGAAATATGGGTTATAATCTTAGTGCATTATATTTTTTTTTGCTTCAGGCATGGTGATTCAGTTAGTAAAATCACTATGTACCTTAAAGTGGAAACATGGTATCTTTATTTTTTGACATGAAAAATTATTGGGACATTACGATGCTTATTGGAGTAATTTTCCCTGGTGAATGTTCCCTGTCATCTTTTCCATTTAAGAGGAGCCAAATGAAATGTAGAATTATTACTGAAGCTTAGCAAAACTAAGATGCTTGTAAAATTGATGTGGTAAACCAAGAGGCTTGATCACAGGATCACAGAGTTGGAAAGGACACTTACAACATTGAGTATAATCATCTACTAAATGTAGGAATCCAAATGAAAGAATTCCAGTTAGCTTTTTAGCTTCTACTTGAAGAGACCCAATGTTTATCAACTTTCTGGGTAATTAGTTCCATTGCTGAACTACTACTATTGTTAGACATTTCTTCTCCCTACCTTTTATTTCCTCCATTAAATCCATCATTCCAAACCCCAAATGTTAGAAATACAACAAAATAGTAGCAGTAGTAAGAATAGATCTAGGGACTTCTAAAGTCAGTATGATGAAACTTCTGTCGTGATACTATCATAACTCAAGATCTTTGCAACACAAGTACTAAGATGTCAACATTCATCACATTGTATGATTTCATACAATTTCATATTGTATGTATCATCACATTGTATGATTTCACATTGTATTTGCCCACCTTCCTCCCCACTCACATTTCTTTGGTATGACATCCTTTCAGATATCTGAAAAGAACTCTCATTGTCACTGTTTCTCAAGGCTAAACATACCCAAGTCCTTCAGACTCTCTGTAGAAGCCTTCCTTTCTACTTTTCTGACCCTGGTTGCCCTCATCTGAATCCTTTCCAAATTCTTTGAACCTTCTTAAATTGTGGTGGCCCAGAAATGAACACAATAGTTAACGTTGGATCCAACCAAAACAGAATAAAGTGAATTATTACTTCCCATGATTTAGAAATTATATTTTTGCTGGGGGATATCAAAACAGTGTTTTCCTTTTTTTTTTTGGAGCCATATCACATTGCAGATGTGTTCATTTTGCAATCAGTGACTTTTGATATTGATTAATTCATGTCAACTGCCACAATACCTGAACAGTGCCCAGTCATATCCAAGTGTTATGAAAGGATCTAAGCAACAGGACATGAATTTAGCCACATGCACTACCAGGGATTATTACACAATGTTAACATTAGAGGGGAAATAATATTTTTTAAAAAATAATTTAAACTGACTTGCATTTGAAAAGAAAGAAGTGCTTCATGCAAAATCAGAGTATGCCTGGGAGTCAATGGCAAAAATTCCTCACTGGAAATTGAACATCTTGGTCCAGGTGTTTTTTTTCTGACCTGCAAGGTTGCCATCTGACTTATCTTTCTGACACACCTCCTTGTCTGTAGGAAATGCACAAACACAAGAATGGCCGTCCTTGCAACTAGACAATGTATGGGAGAAACTCCATTCAACTAGCAATAAGAATTAGGATGTGTCTTCTCTCAGAACTTAGGCAAACATGAACTGACAAGCTCTGTGTTTTGCCCTTAAAGTCTCTGTCCAGAACGGTTAGTATCTCAGTGCTAAACTGTCTCTTCTCCCTCCCTTCTGTGTATACACAGCTGCTTTTTCAGCATTTCTTTAACGTGACATACCACTCATATGAGGCATTGCTAGATATCTGCTTAATGATCATAAGAGAGCTCTGTCTTCATTAAAATTCAGCCAGTTATTATGTAGTTATTATACAGTTATTATGTAGGGATTTTCCTCAATTAAGCCACAGGCTGAGAGATCCACAGCCAAAGGAAGAAAAGAGACCACAATAGTATCCAAGTATGATATGAATAAGGATTACGGGTGATTTTCCCACTAGGAAACCAAAGTTGTCTACTGTTTAACTATGTATTATACCGTATATCTTCATTATATAATCAGTCTTCAAATAACCATGATTTATGTTGAGTTTTGACATATATCCTTATCATTTTTAAAACTTTTGTGCATCATGCATTCATTTTCATACCGTTGTGTTTTAAATAAATGGCATTCCACAAGTGGGGAGAAGATAGCGACTTTCTCTCTTTTCCCTCTCTTTTTAAAAAGCGTTACACAGCTGGATAGTAAAAATGAGAGGATGACTGCACTCTGTGTGTCCATGTGTGTGAGTGAGAGAGTGTGTATTCAATAATGTACATAAAGAGGATATTTAATGCAATGTGGAATACTAGTTTACAGAACAGTGCCAAATAGGTGACAAACATCAGGTAAAACCTGATTTACAGATAGTCCTTAACAGGACAATGCCAAACATCAGGTAAAACCTGATTTACAGATAGTCCTTAACTTATAACCACAATGGATCATGCCCAGTATTTCCTAGCCGAACCACACAAAACCACAATGATCTAATACATATCGATTTTACAGAAGACAATGTTGAAAAAGCACTATGCAATCTAAAACCATCTCTATCTATTGGACCGGACAGAATATGTACCGTCCCTGTCCTATTATTTCTGTTATTTTTCGTATATGTACCCATTTCATGTATTCATAACTATGTATATACTTATACCTATTATCTTGAAAGCAATTAACAAATCAAATAAATAAATAAAAACAATTGAGCCCAAAATTTCTGTTGCTAAGTGAGACAATCGTTAAGTGAATTTTGCCCCATTTCACAACCTTTCTTGCCACAGTTATTAAATGAATCACTGCACTTGTTAAATTAGTTATACTATTGCTCAGTGAATCTGGTTTCCCCATGGACTTCGCTTGTCAGAAGGTTGCAAAAGATGATCCCATGATTCCAGGACACTGCAACCGTCATAAATATGAGTCAGTTGCCAAGCATCTGAATTTTGATCATGTGACTATGGGAATGCTGAAAGGATTGTGTGAAAACTGGCCATAAGTCTCTTTTTTCAATGGTCTTATAACTTTGAATGGTCACTGAATGAACTTTTGTAAGTCAAGGACTACCTGTATTTAATTTTTTTGGGTTAGTATTTACTTTTTTAAAACAAAAATAAAAACAACTTAAAAACATTTTAAGATTGAAAAGAAAATAAATTCTATAACAAAAAAGGTGCCAAAAACCAAAGACAGTTTCTGAACCAAATTCACATATCTGTACAAAAAAATATGTGTGTGTGTGTGTTTACATATATATGTTTGTCCATGCTTACATGAAAAATGCATTTCAAGCATTTATATTTAATATTTCTGTCTACAATGTCTTATGGAATAAACAAAATAATAATGTAGACATTAAATGATGACCAAGGTTTAGAAAATTTATGCTTAATTGTAGTTTCTTTAGAACATTTTTCATTGTATGAATTATTCAGCCAGAGTAATTTCTCATACTTTTAAATGCTACCAATTTATGAAAAATATAATTTAGTTTTCCAGTGTTTTATCATAATAAGCCTGCAGTTAACTAGAAGAACTGAATCTATTTCTTATGTTACACCAATCTCTATATATTAGAAAAAAATAAATCTAAACTGAGAATGTTTCATTATGAATTATTGTTAAGCATCAGTATTAACTATGCCACAAGGAACTGTAGGACTTGTACTCTTGAAGACATTAGCTGTCATTGCAGAATGCTAAACTTAAAATTAAATAAACCACCTGATGCTTTAGCATAACACATACATCCAAAATATTCTGAAAACTTTTTTGTTTTATCAAAATTATGGGACTAAAATTACCTTAAGAACAGTTACAGTGACTGAGAAAACCTCCCAGTTAATGATGTTTTGTTCATTGTTAACTAGCAGTAATCTTGGGAAAGCCAGATGTATCAAAGGATTTATTTTTCCTTCTTTGGCCTTTAATGAGTCATTGCCATAATAGCATGAGTTTCAGACAAAAGATAGCTAAAGAGTTCTATCATTGGTAGCTGATAGCTTCCTTTGTTAAGGTTGACCAAAGGAAAGGTCATGCATCATTGACTATTGATTCTGCCTAGATGGAAATAATCAAAGGATAGAAAGATTTCCAAAGGAGGTTCTCCCCCACCTCCACAAAAGTAGGAAAGTTACTAGAATAATTAAAGTCATTTTTACCTTACCATCAATAGCACGGATGCCATAAAAGTCAGAAGGTCTCTGTGGAACTCAGCGTAACTCACTTCCAGGGAGCTATGTGAGGAGTTGCAGCCTTAATAATCATATCTTTACACCATTAGAATTAGAATTGCATCATCTGGAGAGTGGGGAACCCATTGGCCTATATACTCAGCCATCCCTGTCTTTTAAAATTTTAATGTAATTTTATTGCTTTAATATAAAGAAGGAATATAGAAAGAAAAAAGGGAAAAGAACAACATAACTACTATTTGGAGCATTGGAGAAGGAAGACTAAAAAGGAAGTTGACCAAGCTTGGGTAGTGAAGCTCATGTTTGAGTTTGCAAACACCTTGCAGGGTATTGGCACGATATTTTGCTTATAAAGTAACTCAAATTCCTTGACGCCTGATCCATCCTTTGTAACATCTGGTAATGAGATCTGGGATTCACTTCAGTGTGCGGATTTGACGAACTTCATAAAGTGTCCCAAAGATGCAGAAGAACTGAAGAAGCGTCACTGGATGAGAAGTGAAATATCTTCAAGGAAAAACAAAGTCCAGTTGCCTTTGGAAAAAGCACTTTCGGGATACTTGGATGACTGAGAATCTTCATGGACATTCATAGACTGGGTTCTACACTTTATAGTTTAAAATGCTATCTGACTTGGCTGCTTCCATTGACAACCTACTACTTCCTAGTAGGTTGACTAATTCCTACCCTTTGGGTGAGGAATTGTACTGGATATCTTCAAGGAGTTGATGGAACAGCCACATTCAAAAGATGCTGTCTCTGGATCTGGCTATCTACCCCTTCTCCAATCTTTCAATATTTTAGGGAATATTGTTTAGAAGGTGAGGAGTCTCCAAGGAAGTAGATTATCTGAACCCCTTTTAGAATTCAGATAGGACTGGACATAAAACAGAAATGGCATTTGTTACTCTAATAGATGTCTATCAGGATGAGAATGTAAAGAGGGCAACAGTCTTGTTTCTATTGACTTTCAGCATCATTTCATATCATTGATCATAACATTCTTCTGGATCACCTGAAAGAATAGGAAAATGTGGAAACAATGGTTTTTCAATGGTTCATTTCTTTTTCAAGTGGGTACTACAAGTTTGTGAGAGGAAAGGGAGATCAGTTCTATGAGTTTTCCCTCAGGGAAATTGATTGTCTCATTCACTGTTTAACATTTGCATGCAACTGTTGGGGTTAATCAAATCAAATAAAATCTTTATTATAATCATAGACCAGCATAATTTGGGATGTATTATATCAGTTTGTGTCAAATTCATCACTATCCCAGCTGTACAGCTTTTTCCCAAGCTGGGCCGGAGATGGAGTTGAACTCTTAAATACACTGATGGTAACTTACACTGGAGGTCCTAGCCTAATTCAACACAGTAGATTAGACTACTACAGCATAATTTACATGAGTCTTTCTTTGAAACTAACCAGAAACTGCAGTTTATGCAAAATGTAGAAGTCAGTATCCTGGCAGATGACTTCTAAAACCACCTAAGACTTGTATTGCAAGCATTATATTTTCATCCAATAGGTTTCTGGGTAGAATTCAAAGAATCATTTTTTAAATGTTTGAATGTCTATGTGGCTTTGCTTCCATTTATCTCTAGGATTCCCTTTTGCATGTATACTTCTCCATCTTGCATGAATGTCCTAGCTGAAGACCCTTAAAGCTTCTCATGTATACAAAATAAAAGGATGGAGGAATAGCTCTTACTCTAGTGCTATTCCAAAAGGCAATACAAGCAGAATTCTTCAGTAGGCATGGTTGCTATTGGATTGAGGATCTGTCTTGATTTCTTCATTTTTATTTATTTTTATGTTATTATTGCTGTGTTTTAATTATTGCGTTATAATGTTATTTTTTATGCTTTGTGGTTTCATCTGACTGAACCACCAAAGTAATTTCTTGGTGACGGTAGTATACTAATGCAATAAACACGCAAATATACTTATAAGAAATCATTCAGCATGCTTTTTAAGCACATAATTAAACATTGACCATAGAATGATATTGATCAGATATTCATCATTACAGTCATAGAGAGCCAGCTCATAAATATGTTGGTGATTCAAGATTGTAAATCTGGAGTTGTCTGTTTTTCCCACATTGAAGAATAAATTTATTTTGCTAACCCCCTCCCATGCCTGACAGTTCCATAATTCATATAGTAATAAATTCCAAATTTTGGATATAAAATTCAAAAGTACATCCACATCTTTAAACTGCATTGATGTTCTAACACCATATTAACTAATTTATGGATATTAAATCAAAGTGAGGCAATAATGGGACAAGCCCATAACTTCTGTATACATGTCTCACTTTCCATTTAGCGCTTCCAACACAATGAGTTTGACAGCCACTTTCTTAAAACATTCTCTAGAGTATCCAGAGAATAAGAATTCTAGTCTCATCTTAGGATCAAAAGAAACATACTTTATATTGCTTGAGACTATCTATCATATAATGTGTTAATATCTGAATCTTTATTTTACCATTCCTGCAAATAGTTAACATCCACTTTAGTAATGCTCTTTAACTGTTTATTAAAAATCACAGTAAATATAGGATACAGGTGGTCCTCAACTTACAACCACAATTGAGCCCAACAGTTCTGTTGCTAAGTGAAACATCAGTTAAGTGAGTTTTGCCCCATTTTATGTTTTCTCTGGCCACAGCTGTTAAGCGAATCAATGCAGTTGTTAAATTAGTCACATGGTTGTTAGGTGAATCTGACTTCCCCGTTGACTTTGCTTGTCAGAAGGTTGCAAAAGGAGATCACAGGACCCTAGGATTCTGCAACTGCCATAAATATGAGTTAATTGCCAAGTGGTCGAATTTTGATCCCATGATCATGGGGATTGTGATGACCCAGGAAGCTGTACACACATAATAAATTCCCGAACGTAAATACATTTTCTTTAATGCCACCAACTTGGCCTCACTGTTCAATTGTTCACAGTTTGAGATTAAACTCCTTCTATAATAGCCTCCAAAAGAAAGAAATACAGTCCAAACTCAAAGAACAGATAACGAAGAAATAAAAAACCAAAACAAACCACACTGAAGGAATTTCCACGACAGACCAGGATAATTCCTAACAGACAGGAAGCAGCAGGTGAAGCTAGGCAGAATCACATCTGATACCTGTACAATCAGCACAGGGGTCCCCCAAGGCCATGTGCTTTCTCCATTTCTCTTCTCCCTATATTCCAATGACTGCATCTCAAACAATCCATCTGTTAAAATACTGAAGTTTGCTGATGACACAACAGTGATTGGTCTCATTCGAGACAACGATGAATCCGCATACAGACAGGAGGTTATACAACTTGCCTCGTGGTGTAACCAGAACAATCTGGAACTGAACACACTCAAAACCATAGAAATGGTGGTAGACTTTAGAAGAAACCCTCCCATACTACCACCTCTTACAATACTAGACAACACCATATCAACAGTAGAGACCTTCAAATTTCTAGGTTCTACTATATCACATGACCTAAAATGGACACCTAACATCAAAAACATCATGAATATTGTACCCTATGACTATCATTAAGTGTCGTACCTTATGATTCTCGACTCCTGACGAATGTATCTTTTCTTTTATGTATACTGAGAGTATTTACACCAAGACAAATTCCTTGTGTGTCCAATCACACTTGGCCAATAAAGTATTCTATTCTATTCTATTCTATTCTATTCTATTCTATTCTATTCTATTCTATTCATAATCATACTTTCATTTCCACCAATCTTATATGATGTCATCTCATATCATTATCCATTTCATCCATCTTTAAATAAATTTCCATTTCATATTTCAATTCATTAATTCAATATCAATATCATTTCATCCATATATAGATTCCCAGTTCTTTATCCCGTATTATTTCTATTTTCAGCTTACCACCTATTTTATTTAACATTACACATCATTATCATCCTTAATTTTCCCTAAGCCAATTATATAATAAACAATCTAAAAAAAATAAAAATAAAAGCCAATATATTTAGGATCCATATGGTATAGCACCTCAATCTATCTAATTTAATAATTCATTCCCCAGCTTTAAGCATATTCACATTAAATAATCAACTGTATATTTTAAAACATATGTATTTTAAGATATCCCCTCCGAAATCACTAAAATTTATCCAAAATTTATCTATATGTTTTAATACATTTACAAGTGATATAATCTGGAACCACGTTGCCCACGCAAAGAGATGTGTAAAAATTAAAAACTTTTTGAAAAAAAAAAAAAGAATTATTTTTCCTGAAAATGAATGCAAGACATAGTTCTCGTTTCAACTTTTAAAATTCTAAATGGTATCTATCAGGCAGACATCTCATGAACTTAACCAAGTACATCTTTCTTCCAGACTATTCTTTAGAGGCCAAACTACACATTCTTCTTTCTATTTCCGGTTCCTTTTCTTGATTTATATATAGCCCACCTGTATTTTTCAGCAGGTGGTGATGGAAGACAGTAGCTGACAGGTTCAAATAAAGAACTCTGGAGGAAGCTGATATGTGCATTTGCATTTGTAGACTTAAATACAGAAGTGTTATGTTGTAACTTCAAATTTCTTTTCATTCTGAGAACCAGTGAGTCTTACTGCAGAACAAAAAAATCTAAAATTCCTTACCTTAAATTCTAAACAAGGCAATATTCAGAGATTAAAATAAATTAATGAAGACCAAG
This sequence comes from Bungarus multicinctus, assembly GCA_023653725.1. NCBI lineage: Eukaryota > Metazoa > Chordata > Lepidosauria > Squamata > Elapidae > Bungarus > Bungarus multicinctus. Next base: position 73,222,327 of record CM042838.1, read on the forward strand.
AGCCTTGTTCTGGACCTATATTCCGTTATTTGGGTTTTTAAGGGTGGGGGGAGGGTTTCCTAATTTTAGTCAGCAGCTGATTTAAATATTTAATTATTTTTTAACTTTTGTATTTTTGTGGGGTTTTTAGATGAGCTGTTCACCGCCCTGAGTCCCTTGGGAGAAGGGCGGTATATAAATGTAATTAATAAATAAATAATAAATAAATAAATTTCCAATGAGCTCCTGCATGCACACACTATGCTTGCTCACCAGCCAAACTAATCAGCCAGAAGCTAGACTGATTACAAATCACATTTTGCCAAATACTGCTGGTACCTCCTACAGAGACCTGCTGGAGGGTGCTGACTTAATTACAATGCATCCTTCCCACTGTTACAGAACACTAATCCTGACTCACTAGAGTCCAAAAATCTTTGTTTGGTTGTGGAAAATATTTCTAGATAGTATTAATTAGACACACAGAGAGAGAGATTTCTCCAGTTCTGAATTAGACAAAATCAAATACAAAGATTGTATATAAACATTATTTCAGAAAATCATTCAGGGGAGCTGAAAACAAAATCAACTATGCTCCCATTTATTCCAAAGATATGGGATCTCAGGATAAACAGTTTAGACCATTCATGTAAGTATACTCTTCCTAAAAATAATGCTTTTCATCATATTTTCCATGTGCTTGCTTTATTAAGACATTGACACTGGCTGATGTAGGAATTATGGACATTATTGAATAAATTTTATTAGTTTTCTATTAATTATATTACTTAGTGCTTGATAAACATTGTGTTGTCTGGCTATTTAATTTGCTTAACAATACAGATTCCATTTTTACTCTCCACCCTGTATTATAGACATTATCACAGTATAAATAAACAAGAAACAATGCAGTATAAATCTTACCTAAATGAAGGAAAGTAGCCTGGATGATAAAGACTATTTGGGCAAGATTAGAGGCAAGTGAGAGAGAAAAGGAATAAATGAGGATAGAATGCCACCTTTTTTTTGATGCAAATTATTTTTAAAATACATTCTTGTGTGAAGTCTGAGAAAGGTAGAAACTGGAATATCAACAAGGTTTGACAACTTTTTATTTCATTTGATTAAACTGTTATTACTCTGGATTCTTAACGCGGTGGCTCAGTGGCTAAGACATTGAACTTGTTGATCGAAAGGTCGGCAGTCCAGCGGTTTGAATCCCTAGTGCCATGTAATGGAGTGAGCTCCCATTACTTGTCCCAGCTTCTGCCAACCTAGCAGTTCAAAAGCACGTAAAAAATGCAAGTAGAAAAATAGGGATCACTTTGGTGGGAAGGTAACAGAGTTCCTTGTTCCTTTGGCATTTAGTCATTTTGGCCACATGACCATGGAGACATCTTTGGACAATGCTGGCTCTTCGGCTTAGAAATGGAGATGAGCACCACCCCTTAGAGTTGGAAACGACTAGCACATATGTGCAAGGGGACCTTTACTTTTACCTTACTCTGGATACTGTTAATACTCTGGAGGGGTATCCTACTTTAGACCCATTATATGGTGATCTAAGTCTCAGATGAATAATTTCATTCTTGCTGGGGATCATCAGATATACTTAGCCAGATCTTATTCTCTGGAGTTCAAACCCTTTACTGGAAATTGAACTTAAAGGAAAAGGGATTGTATAGACCAGGGCTTCAAACTCCTGGCCCACAGGCCAGATGCATTACATGCTGACCTTGTCCACCCCCGGTTTAGCAAAGGAGAAAAAAGTCCTGATACATCATGTGACACCGCTGTGACAATGTGAGTTTGACACCCCTGGTATAGACCATTCTAATATATATCCCTTTCTGCCACAACATTGAGGGTCAGTACCTGGATAGCTCCTAAAGTTACTACACTGTATATAGTCCTCTAAGTATATTGGTCTTTGAGTTCAGTTCCCAGTAGAAGGTTTGAACTGTGTAGAGTAAGATCTGACTGCATACTATTGAGGCTGAAAAATGTGATCCATCTAAATGTGGGAAACTCAAGATCATATCTTTGTGCTGACAGTTTCCCAATTGGTTAGACAACCCTTTATCTTTTTGTTACAGGACCATGAGCATAATGTTTCTTCAACTTATATTATAATGTATATTTTTGAATATATAATCAACAAATACTTTGAGTAGAGTACTCTGACTACTTACTGTTTTTGTACAGAATAAGAATCCAGCACAAATTTACATCTATCCCATTTAAATTCAGACTATGGAGAAATATCCCTTTTTCTTTAATAGAATTTTCTTTCCCCAAACCATAGTGACATGCCTTCCAATTACCTCAGCTTGGCATCCATAATGCTCTCTTTTCATCCTTATAACAAGGAGTTGTCAGAGCTCAGCACTGAAAAGGCCATATGGCTAGAAACCCACTGTTAGTTTACTACCCACCACTCAGCATTTTTGTTTTCACCTTAGAGAACAGCAATCACAAAAACTGTCTTCTCAGGCTTACACGAAGATGCCAAAATATGGTAGCTGTGTTTTCCACATGTCATTCCCTTGTGCCTCTCACACACAAACACACTCTTCATTCAGCCAGCTATCCAGGGACTGGATGTTGGTGTCAATTGCTCCCCTCTCCATTTTTGTTGCTTGTGGAGAGAGGGAGGCAAAAGGTTGTATTTTTAAATTAGTCTTGACTCTGTGCAACCACCTGAACAAGCCCAAACAGTTTTCTTGGCAACATTTTTAGAAGTGTTTACCTTTGCTGTTTTACAATGCCATGAAAACTAGAACTCCTGGTCTCCTAGTTTCTAGCCTAATGCCCTCATCTACTACAGCAAACTCTCTCTCCTCCTTTTTCATATAATGATTCACATCTGTGGGGTTTCTTTTTAACCCTCACTTGTCAGCTTCATTTTATGTCAATATGTGTCATCCTGTGATTCCTGTCACTCAGTTCAGCTTTCACCTGTCAAATTACATGAGCTGATTTTCATAAAGAATGATAGTCTATGAAGTTTCCATTAACCAAGTGGTTAGCAATAGCATATCTGCCATGCTTTTGCTCATAATAAGTCACCCTAACTCCCTAAGCCAATATCTAAACTGATTGTAAGTTAATAAAAAAAGGAATATAAATTCCATTACGACATCCTATCTCTTTTTCCTCCTTTTTAAATAAAATTGGAACTCTAACGTTTTGAATTTCAAGATTGATCATGACAAGGAATCATAATAAGTAATATTTGACAATAACTCAGAACCAAAAATGTTCAGGATTCCATTCAAAGCCAATTCAATCATTGTAAACAGATTCAATAAGAACAGCATGAAATTATTAGTTGTGATTATGATTGGTTAATTTCCATGAGAGATCATGTTTAACATCCTTGAGACAGGAGTTGGATTATGACTTATTAAAATAGACATTAATAGACTCTGAAAAAATGTAGACAATCTTCAAATGTTATAATGACTAGGGCTATGAGTTTATCTGTATGAGAATTTCAACTAGGATTAACGGTACAAAAATACTTATTCTATAAACTATATTTTAAATGTCCTTTTTGAATTCTGACTACAAAGAAAAGAAAATGGCAATATTTCAGCACTATAAGTTGCTGGTAACTGAAGAGATCACTAAGTCTCAGCAAATGCTCATGGCATTAAGAACTAAGCTGGAATTTTGAACATGAGGCATCAGCTAAAAATGAAATAAAGAATTTTGGAAATATGTACTTTACTATGCTTTCACATAAATCCAAAGTAGTTATTCCAGATCTCACTCAGAATCAAAGCTGAAATTAATATTCAGTTTTATGATTTTTTCCCCATATTTAGCATTCAGATCTGAATGTGACATTTTATTTCAAAACTTTATGAATTTAAATTTGTTATAGCCCCCCCCCCCCCCCGCCCCCCAAACCACCAGTAGATCCTGGGAAGCTTACAAAACATAGAAGCAATGAAAAAGTTTTCTTTTAAAAATGCAATAAAGCAGACATTCTGAAGTTAAACTACATAATAATAACAAAAACCACACCAGGGACCCCATAAACTCATTAATCCTGAGGCCTGAGATCAAGGCCAGATCTTACAGACTTTTCAGAAACCCAGGAGTGATCACCCCTTTTCTATCTCCATTAGAGGTAGGGGCTACAGGGATCTGACATCTAGCACTCATTGGTCTGTGGATTGTCTACTTGTACCTGCAGTCTGGTATATGGGGCCATTTTGTCAACACTGCCATATGTTTAGGTACAGTTCAATATCCCTACATGGCCAAGTATTGTTTGGGAGAACTTAAGCATTAATATTCAGTAAGATCAACAAATTGTAAGCAGATGGTATTAGGTATTACTTACCTTTTCAAAATACTTCTGCAAAATATATCCACGACAGAGGACTACTATTTGCTTGCTCTATTATTGCCAAGCTATTTAATCAATAACTTCTGGTTCCATTATTGCTAAAAATAAAAAATCAAGCAATTTAATTTTTTTTAAATTGCATTAAGTGGCCCATTCCAGGATTTGTTCTGGCTTTTGTGACATAGGTAGAAAGCTGCATATATCCAAGCCCTGAGAACAGTTAAAAAAACCAGACGCAACTGCCAGAAATATCCAAAATGATAGTTTTTTAATGAGGCAAAAAGGTACAATTATTAAATTAGTAATCATGTTGAATGTATTTATATTGATTGTAGACTGTAGAACAGTGATCTTCAAACTTCACAGCTTTAAGACTTGTGGACTTCAACTCCCAGAATTCTCCTCCAGTCATGTTAGCTGAGGAATTCTGGGAGTTGAAGTCCACAAGTCTTAAACTTATAGGTTGGCCACTGAGGCTCTGGACCTGAGTTGTGCCTTTGCGACCTCTGACTTGGCACAGATCCCATTTAGCTCCGTGGTTCACGGAGGAGCTGAGGGAGATGAAGTGCCGAAAAAGACGTCTGGAGGGCATCTGGAGGACCAGTCGTGCTGAGTCTGACCGGACACAGGTGAGGTCCTATTTTAGGACCTACCTAGCGGTGATAGAGGCGGCGAAACATTCGCATTTCTCCGCCCTTATTGCATCGGCAGAAAATCGGCCTGCCACTCTGTTTAGAGTAACCCGCTCTCTGCTTGAGCCGAGAGCATGGGAGGACCTCTTGCAGAGTAAGGCAGAAGAGTTTTTCCGATTCCTGCACGATAAAATCGCTCAGATTCGGGATGGGCTGGACTCCAGTTGGGTGGTCCCGGGGGAGGTGTCCGGGGCAGGTCTTGAGATGGTTATCTGGGAGGAGTTCAATCCTGTGACCGCCGAAGGTGTGGACAGATTGCTGGGAGGCTGAATGCCACCACATGTTTACTGGACCCAGGGGATCCAGTAGGTGACACGAGGCTGGCTCCAGGGGATTGTCAACACTTCGTTGACGGAGGGGGCTCTTCCTACCTCCCTGAAAACGGCGGTAGCGAAGGTTGTTGAGAGTGTAGTGGCGTGTCAGTTCCCTCAGTACCTCGAGGAAGCAATCTACCTAGATCCGTTCCAATCGGGCTTCAGGCCCGGGTACAGTACCGAAACAGCATTGGTCGCATTGGTTGATGATCTCTGGAGGGCCCGTGACAGAGGTTATTCCTCTGTCCTGGTCCTATTAGATCTATCAGCGGCTTTTGATATTATCGATCATAGTATCCTATTGCGGCGGTTGGAGGGTTTGGGAATTGGAGACACCGTTTTGCAGTGGTTCTCCTCCTTCCTCTCGGACCACTCACAATTTGTGTTGACGGAGGGGGAGAGGTCCACCCCTAGGTCCCTCGTTTGTGGGGTGCCTCAGGGGTCGGTCCTCTCCCCTCTTCTGTTCAACATTTATATGAAGCCGCTGGGAGAGATCATCCATGGTTTTGGGGTGAAATGCCATCTCTATGCTGATGACACTCAGCTTTACATCTCCACCCCAAACCACACCAACGATGCTGTGAAGGTCATGTCCCGTTGCCTGGAGACTGTGCGGAACTGGATGGGCAGGAACAGGCTTCGACTCAACCCTTCCAAGACTGAGTGGCTGTGGTTTCCAGCAGCCCGATATAGTCAGCTGACTCTGTCGTTTGCTATTGGGGATGAGATCTTGACCCCCACAGAAGGGGCTCACAATCTTGGTGTCCTCCTGGATGTACAGCTGTCTTTGGAAGATCACATCATGGCCGTATCCAGGGGGGCTTTTTATCAGATTCGCCTGATACACCAGATACGGCCCTTTCTTGATCGGGACGCCTTACGCACGGTCACCCACACCCTGGTCACCTCCTGCCTGGACTACGGTAATGCCCTCTACATGGGGCTCCCTGCGGGGAGCACCCGGAGGCTCCAACTGGTGCAAAATGCGGCCACACGGGTGGTTATGGGGGCATCGAGATATTCCCATGTAACGCCTCTCCTGCGCGAGCTGCATTGGTTACCGGTAGCCTTCCGCGTTCGCTTTAAAGTATTGGTTTTGGCCTTTAAAGTGCTCCATGGCATCGGACCAGGATATTTACAAGACCGCATTCTGCCAGTAGTCTCCCACCGACTGGTGCGCTCCCACAGAGAGGGTCTCCTTCGGGTCCCGACAGCATCTATGTGCCACCTGGTGACCCCAAGGAATAGGGCCTTCTCTGTGGGGGCATCTACCCTTTGGAATGGGCTGCCCCCGGGGCTACGGACAACCACTAACCTGAGTGCGTTCAGACGTGATCTGAAAACCTAGCTCTTTGAGCAGGCCGGCCTGAGCTGACTTCAAATGAGATTTTAAATAAGGGGCTTTAGAATTGATTGGTTGGGGTATGAAAATTTTAGCTTATTTTTAATCGGGGGTTTTTAATTTTAAATGGCAGCCTATAATTTAATTCTCTTTTAATTGTATTTGTAATTTATATATATTTTAGTTGGCTGTTCACCGCTCTGAGTCCTTCAGGAGGAGGGCGGTATATAAAACCATTTAATAAATAAAAATAAATAAATAAATTATCAAGTTGGAAGATCATTGCTGTAGCTATAAAGAAGAGAAAAAAAACCTCATTTTTATCTTTAAGTTATCCATCACTGTGGGAAAATTTCCAGGAAAGTATGGTGAATTGAAGAAAGCTCTGCAAAAGTGGACCAAATGACCATAACTAAAACCAAGTAACTTATGAGTAGACATTTGTTACTTGGTTTTGGAACCTCTCTGGATAAGGAGAGAAGATCACTCACATGTGCTCTAGACAGCTGTTGCTTATGAGGAAATCATAGGACAGTAGTCTTCCTTGGGTTTGAGTACCAGTAGACAAGTGAAATAACTATTAACTGCTGCAATTAAGTCTTTTAAAGGACACTAAGTCTGCAAACCTCACTTTCTATTCACTTTCCTATTAACTTTATTAATGCCTTTGGAATGATGATTTTTAAAAGTCTACAGTTTTTTTCCAACTCTGTAGAAAGGAAAAATTAATTATAAGCTTAAGAATGTAAAGATTTGAAATAAAGCAAATTCTTAGATTTTTATTTAAGAAAGTTATAAATAAAATAAGATGCGAGATGAATTTGGATACTTTTGTGATAAGATTTTGGAATTAGCTATATAAAAATAACAGCTTCTTGTGGGAAACAGTCTTATTTTGGCTGGCCTTGCTATTCTAAGTCATAACAAAGATAAGTGATGATTTTAAAAGCTGGACAAAATACAAGCATGCTCTTGATGTCAATTAATACTGGGACTTCAAAATCACAAAACATTATAACATTGGAAATATTAAAGGAGATCTTTGGAGAATGGAGTCCAAAATTAGTAATTAAAATATTAATATTGTTGGTAATAATATCTGCTTCCGTAGATATACTATGTCTAAAATTATTAATGAAGGAATGACAGATATGGAACAAATTTTATCTGACATCACAGAGAAAGTACCAAAAGGGAACTATAAATAACAGGCCAAGAAAATGATTTGGAATAGGACCCTTTAGTGGATATACAAAAGAAACTGGCTGAAGTTTTAAAAATTAAAAGGAAATACAAGTGATAAACCAAGAAAATGAACTTTATAATGCTTTTATTATTGATCTACAAATAAGACTGCTTAAAGCCTTGAAAAAATCTACATGATTGGATAAAGAAGAATTGAAGAGAAATCAATATCTGATTGAATTAAAAACTAAGGCAATTAGAAATAAAAATGAAGGAATATAAAGTTGGTTTATATGATGAAGGTTAAAATAAAACATTTTTGCAGACTTTTGGCAAAAAAATTATGGACATTTTGATGACATAAGGACTGAAGAGTTGGTGTTTTAGGGATTTGCTTATAGATAAGTGATGGGATATGAGATGAAAAGATAATCTGTTTAACTTTCAGGGGATGAAAAATTATAAAATTTATTTATAATGGTGATGAAGGTTAGAAGCCATTTTTAAATATACTGTCAACCCGTTCTATATGTCTCTTGCTTAGCAAATAAAAAAGGAAACACCACAACTCCGTTGAAAAGATAAACGAAAAGAGGGTTTATTTATCCTTCTGTTGCAAGGACTATAAGAAAAACGGTTGTAAATAATACGATTAAAGTCAGCTCTAAATTACCGGAAACAATGTATGGTATTTATGCATACATACATTTATCCATGATTAACTACTACCCATGATGATCCATTAATTATCTCCCCATATACAATTCCCATAAGTGATAATGATATAACCGAAATAAAATTATGTTGAAAGCAACATGGATAGTTTTCTGAAGCTGGCTGACGTGATGTTGCAATTCCTTTCTCACAGTTTGGCGCTGATCCTCTACAGTTAGTGTTGGTCGTGACATATACTGTATTTCTTCTCTTTTTCTTATTATATCCTCCCTCCCTCCCTTGTTTCCTTTCTCGTTTCCTCCGCCTTTCCTTCCTTAACAGAATAACGGAGTTGGAAGGGACCTTGAAGGTCTTTTAGTCCAATCCCCTATTCAGGTGGTCCATTCTCTTCTTAAAAACCTCCAGTGTTGGAGCATTCACAACTTCTAGGGCAAGTTGTTCCATTGATTAACTATTCTAATGGTCAGGAAATTTCTCCTTAGCTCTAGGTTGCTTTTCTCCTTGATTAGTTTCCACCCACTTCCTGTCTTGCCCTCAGGTGCTTTGGAGAATAGCTTAATTCCCTCTTCTTTGTGGCAACTCCTGAGATATTGGAACACTGCTATCATGTCACCCCTAGTACTTCTTTTCATTAAACTAGACATATCTAATTCAAACAATCATTTTTTATGTTTTAGCCTCCAGTCCCCTAATCATTTTTGCTATTCTTCTCTGTACTCTTTCTAGAGTCTCAACATCTTTTTTATATCGTGGCACCCAAAACTGGATGCAGTATTCCCTTTCTTTCTTTCTTTCTTTCTTTCTTTCTTTCTTTCTTTCTTTCTTTCTTTCTTTCTTTCTTTCTTTCTTTCTTTCTTTCTTTCTTCTTTCTTTCTTTCTTTCTTTCTTTCTTTCTTTCTTTCTTTCTTTCTTTCTTTCTTTCTTTCTTTCTTCCTTCCTTCCTTCCTTCCTTCCTTCCTTCCTTTCTCTCTATCTCTCTTCCTTCCTTCTTTCTTTCCCTTTTCCATCCCTCCCTTCTGCACCTTTTATTTTCCTTTTTTTCATTATTTTCTCTTTATCTAAATTAAATTTCTATTAATTTTTACTATCATAGTTTTAAAAAACCTCAATAAAAATTATATTTTCAAAAGCCCTCCTCTACCTTTTAGGGTCTTGTCTCCATTGAAATGTGGGAACAAACTGGGGATCAAAATATTTGGGATCTATTATATGGAAATGCCTATTATATGGGAAGCCAACCAAAGTAGGAAACATAATTGTGCTCTATATGATAATATTGGAGCCACAATTCCTACAGTTTCAGTCCAATATGAACCTTGGAATTTGTGAAGTCCCCAATACATCTGGACAACATCAAGTTGGTTAATTTATAACTGCCCAAGAATATTAGCAGCTCAAGTAAATAAAGAAAAATAAGATGGTGGGAGGTGAGAAGAAAAACCAAAGCAAGATGCTCAAGAACAGACAATGATATTCAATTTTCCACTTTCTTATTTGAAATAACATGGGCAGAGATTTAAAATTCCTTCTAGCTTTTAATTGTCTGATGAATGTGTTTGTTATTTGTAGGGGGGGTTATTGTCTGGTCAGGCATAGATCAACAGTCCTCTGTAATGAGGTGGAACAACATTTCTAGTCTTATATCTGAAAGGAAGAATTAAGACAGGGACTGCTCATCAGCTTGAGAGAACCATTCATAAAGAGAGGTTGCCTCACTTCTCCTTGGGTTCAGGGCAGGAGGATAAGAGGGTCACCACCACAGTAATACACACATTGATGTTTTCAAAGTCTAATTAATTCAAGAATTCCAGGTATTTTGGAAAAAGTTTTCCTGACTGACAGTAAAATGGTATTGGCATAATTGCCCAAACATGTAACCTTTGCATAATAATTACCCTTTTATTCTCTGAGATACACTATTTATTTTCAGAATGACCTGATTGCTACAAGCAGAAGCAAAACACTCAATTTCACAGCTATATTGAAATGAAAATAATTATCAAATGCATACAGAAATTAAAATCTGTTATGGGCAATTGGGTTAGGAAATGAATACACAGCCTTACATGAGAAAAGTTCAGAAAACCTGCACTGTTATATAACTTGCAAGTATATTTTTTTGCAACTGGGTATTTTTAAAGGCATCACTTTCTCTCTTGCCTATTTTGCAGTTTGAATGGCATCCTAGTTATTGGAGTAGATTTAAGTTTAATTAAAACTAGGCCAAATTATGTTGCCTAGTTTTTCTTCACCAAAAAGGAAGTTAGGAAAGGCAGCTGTAGGGCCTGATCTAATAACTCCTTTCCCTATTGATAGAATTCTTTGCAGATTGCTACGCTAACCATATTAGAGTTGCATTTTATTTTAAATACACCAATCAACTTTGCTAGAGAAGTCCCAGGATGCATAAAAAGTCCATGCTTGCAATCTTTTTTAAAAAGTCTTACTTATCTAGCAAGTTGTTGTCCTCAAATGACAATTGCCAGCATTGTGATGTTTTTAATTCTTAGCCAGAAGAATTTAACTTCATTTTAAAACAGGATCATATTGAAACTTGTTGAAGATGAGTTTTCTATGTCACAGGCTTCATGAGGAAGCAAAGTCATTTAAGTAAAGCAGAGTAGTGCAAAAGTCCTCATCCTAAAGTGCACCAAGACATTTTGACTCTAAAGAGAGAAAAAATTTAAAAAATACAGATGGTTTGCAATCTTCTTTACAGCACTTATAATCAGGGGTGGACTTCAAAAATTTTAGCAGCGGGTTCTCTGCCTGGTTGTTGGGTGGGTATGGCCTAGTCGGCCTCCTGCACCACAGTTGGGGGTTGTTTTCGCCCTCCCTGGGCTCTCAAGGCTTTCCTTGAGCATCCGGGAGGGCAAAAATAACCTCCCCGGGCTCCGGAAACTCTCTGGAAGCTGGAAATGGGCCCATTTCCAGCCTTCTCAAACTTCCGGGAGGCATATTTTTTGCCTTCCCTGAGTCTCCACGCAGGCCCTGGTATCCAAAACAGGCCACATGGGGACTCCTGGGAGGAGTGGGATGGGTGGAGCCATCCAGGAGCAGGATTTGGGGGTTTTCCAAATTGCACAGAATCTTAGCTAGGAGCTTTCCTGAACCCCTGTGAACCCCCAGCAGCAGGGGTGGGATTCTACCACTTCGCACCTATTCGCTAGAACCGGTTGTTAACATTCTAAGCAGTTCGGAGAACCGGTTGTTAGAAGAAATTACTGGCCTAATCCTATAAGGAAGGCAGGAAGGAAACATTCTGGTGTTGCTTACAGAAACTGCCTTAAGGTTAACCCTTATTACATTCTTGGCAGGACTAGACTTCCTGTCTCAGGAACTTCTCTGGAGTTTTTTCCCCCCTTCTTTGCTGGTACTTTGCTTGTGTGGAGTGACCATTCAAAGTTACAATGGCACTGAAAAAAGTGACTTATGAACATTTTTCACGACTGTTGCAGCATCCCCACAGTCATGAGAGGCCAGGTGAGCAGATGCAGGCCCCAATGTGAGTGATATTGAGTTGGCCACGCCCAGCCAATAACATGACCACCAAGCCATGCCCATCAACTTAGCCACGCCCACAGAACCGGTTGTTAAAAAATTTGAATCCCACCCCTGCCCAGCAGCCCACCCCTGTTTGTAATTATCAACTTGCCTCTTATGGTTAGTTTACAACATGACTTTCTTCTTTCTAATCTAGCCTGTTTAGTGATCGAACCCATAAATTATAAATTCATTTTTTTTCTCTTTTACACAAGCCTATAAGAGGTTTTTAATCAGTAATTAATGTAGATATTGTCTTTTCTTGGATCAAGAATTCAATTTGGCCATCTCAACAGCTTCCATCATCTTCATTAACCATTCCTCTATTGAGGATATGCTGAATCTTTCCATCTTTGTAATCTTGCTGCAGATATCCTACACGAAAACGAAGTTCCATGACTTTTTTCCAACTTCTTGTCCATCAATGTCTAAAGAAAGACCCCTCATCTCAATTGTATATTAATCTTTAAAACCCACTGAAATCAGTGTTTTTATTTGAATCCAAAATTTTCTAGTTCTTTTATATATCTACCAAACATGATAAAATGTCCCTTCTTGTTGTCCATATTTTCAACATAAATTTGAAGTGCTTTATACATTCTAGACAATTTGTCTGGTGATATATACCAGCAGTACATCATTCTATAAAAATCCTCTCTAAGATTATAACATAGTATATACTTCAATCTTTTCAACCCTATATTTTACCTTGTTTCATCTATAAATTACAACCAACACTTTTAATCTTCTTTATTATATATTCTTTCACTTGTTTGTGTTTAAAATTTTACTAAAAGTTCATACATTTTAGCAGTTTAGTGTTGAATTTTGTACATAATTCTATTTCGAACTCAATCCTACAATATTCAAAACAATAAACTCTTTTGTCTACTTTAAATCTTTCTAATAATTGTAAATAAGAAAACCATTGGCAATTATATCCTTCTGTACCAGTTCTTTCTTTGATTTTTATTCCCCTTGACAAAATTCTAGTATCTCAAATAAATTAGCCATGTACTTTTGGTCATTATTTCTCATGTATAAATGTTCCTTGTGCTGAGAGCCACAAAAATACTTTTAGGTACAACCTGGGTTTGTATCTATTCCATATGTTCAGTGTGGTTTGTTTGTTTGTTATATACCATGTTTCTAGTCTACCCAACACTCTCAAGGAAAGGCTCTTTAACATCAAGATTTTTAAAATCCACATTAATCTTGATTTTATCCTACCATAAATATCCATGCCACCTAAATCTCAGATCTTGCCCTTCTACCCCCGAAAGCCTTCTATTTCTCAGCCCCAAATTCATATTTTCCCAACAATTTTTCTTATAGCTTGGCAGTAACCTACCATTATTAATCCTAATAGATCCCTATTTTATTTGACTTTCAAGCTTACTCCCAATTCTTTTTTTCACTTAAAAGCAGGGTATCTCTTCTGAACCATCCAGGAACTTACTTGCTTCTATAAGGGTAAGGACCATATTTGCCTTATATAATATATTTTTATTTCATTAGGGAAAAACATTCTTTGCTTTAAAATGGCATGAGCAGATTGATTGTCTTCCCATATTTAGAATACCCCTAAAAAATCATTTCAATCCATTTGATATGCATGATGTCTCACCCTGGAACTTGATGAAATTGCATAAAAGTGAAATTAAATTGTTAAGCAACTGGAAATGCATGTTTATTATTGATAGAATGATGAGTCTCAGCTTGTGCAGGACAGTTCTCTACCATTGTTTCATATGTGCCTAAGCTGAATCCTGGCACTGAAAGGCTGTTGCATGTGCATAATAGTCATCATTGATCAAATACCATAATCAAAACTTAATAGAATCTGGCATCATCTCAGGAATTCAACTTGCAAATTGGGTCAGTATTCATAATCAAATAACTGCCAACATGGGATGGACATTCAAGTTATGAGACACTAATCAGCTGCAATTACCATTTAGTTACCTTAATTTTCCTCCTATTTGCAATGTCCTTTAGGCCGCTTCTGCTGCGTCCTTTATTCTAGTGTCACCAGGAGAATTAAACATTAATTCAAAAATCAGAGCATACATGCACAATCTGATGTACATTTCAGTTTCACATTTTCTGAGCTTTCTGTTAATGATGTACATTTGCGTGTAGAATAAACAGAAAGATTGGGAACAAATTCAGTAACAAATAAATGAACCAATAAACCAACCAATAAAACAAATGGTACAATAAGAAAATTGCAAAAAAACAATATATTGCAACAAATGTTTTTTTCTGCAATGTTTTAGCAATAGCACTTAGACTTATATACTGCTTCACAGTGCTTTACAGCATCAGCACAATGCCCCCAATAATCTGGGTCCTCATTTTATTGACCTCAAAAGGATGGAAGGCTGAGTCAACCTTGAGCCGGTCAGAATCAAATTCCTGACAGTGAGCAGTGAGTTAGCCTGCAATACTGCATTCTAACCACTATGGCTCTTTAGTTTTTTAAAAAATAAACTTATCCAAAATATTAATTAATCACTGCCACCAAACAATCCTGTTCCATTCACATTAAATGGTTTCTACCTTCCCTCCTTCTACAGTATCAGATCAGATGGTGGAATGAAAATTGTTGTAGGGGAAAAATTAACTCATGATGAAAGGCTCTCTTCTTCCCCATCCACAAGTCTGTATTGTCTGAAAATGGCAGTAAATAAAGCTGACAGAACAGATGGCAGAACAATTGTAGGCTGGACTGTAAAAATACATAAATGACCTTAAAAACACATTTTACTTAAAAAACAAAAAAACTATAATTCATGCCAAAATCTCTAGATTACTTGGTGAAACCTTAAACCTTGACTTTATTTCAAACCAAGCTTCTTATATGGTTTGCCTAGGTCTGGTTGACATAGCAGCTGTTATTACAAGCAGCCTCAGGGTTATCTGGATAATTCAGTGATCTCACTTAGCCGATACTCAGCAACATTTTGTAATTAAAACCCAAAGTGCTTCAGGTCGCACAAAGGAAAGCTGATTGGAAATGGACATTAATGTCATGTTTTCTAAAAAAAAAAAAAAAGGTAAACAGTTCTGTAAAAACACAAAAACGTCTGTACAAATGAGGAATCAGTAAATTATCTTAATATAGTGTGGGAGTTGGGGTTTTTTAAAGAAAAAGTGTCCTTTAAAATGAAAAATATGTGCTAACTCCAAAAACAAACATATCATCTTAAAGCAGAATAGGCCTGCAAGACTCTTTAACACTTGTTCGTTGATTATATTAATCCCTGAATATATTAAAGAAGTACGATATAAATTTGATTTTAATTGTTTTGTACACACGCCAGTGAAAAGGAACTGATTGGATACAGTTCACAGGCAGTATGTTAATATGTTATTTTCATATGATGATAGCTTTGCATAATCTTTCTTTTTTTTCCAGATTCTCAAAAAAACTGTTGTTAACCAAAGCACAGGAGAGAGAAAGAATACCATTTACATAAAACTGGCTACCCTACACATTAATTAGTAATGGGGTTGGAGCGGAAGGTATGTTCGCTTAGTCAAAAGTACACTTTATAATTTATACACCAGCTGTTTCAGCGCTTTAGAGTCCGTTTTCCTCCCTGCCTGTCTCTAATGAAATCATGTTACAGGAGAATTGACTGGGGTGAACTGAGATTTTAATCCCATTGATGCTTTTCTATAGAAAGGCACACTGGTGGGAACTTTTAATGGAAGGTCTGTAATCAGAAGACCCTTATATTCAGTCCGCCACTATAATGAATCTCATCAAATGTTAAAACCCTCGCAGTGTGCAGAAGGGTAGAATTTCAAGGTTTCTGACCAACCCCATTTGAGGCATTCCTCTGGGACCATGTGATTACTGAAGTTTGGCAGTTTATTGCCTCATCTTTCAATATCCACTGAAGCACAAAATTCTCATCTAGGTTGCTCTTTTTACTTAAGGAACAGGCCAAAATAGACTCAGAGCTAGTAGCACTGTCACTGAGGTTAATTCTTGCTTCTCAGTTAACCGAGAGATCAATTGGAAAAGGGAGGGGGGGAAGCTTCAGAAGTATTTCAAATCCCCCCAAGCTGCTTTGACACTAATAAAACATTTCCTTCATATATTTTTTTCTTTTTTTGCAAAAAGAAGGAAAGAAAGAAAGCTTTAGAGCACCTTTTGTCTTGATGCACCCACGTGCTTGTCAACTATTTGGTCCTTAGCAAGAACATTAATTAAAAGGTGATCCAGTTCTGTCAGAAATAAAATAAGTTAGCGGAATGTAAACAAGTGTTAAAATAAAGCAAAGTGAAAAATTGTCAACCCTGCCCCTCCAACATGTAGTCAAAAATTTTGTTGTTAAAGGAAAGATGATCACAAAGTAGACTGAATTTGTTATTTTAAAGAATAGGATAGATAATGTGAGGGGCCTCAGATGTGATATGTTTTTAGTTTCGGTTCTAAAGTTTTTTGTCTGATGTTTTTTAATGAGATGTTAAATGCCAAGTAGTTGTATTGTGAGTTGGATGGCTAAATGAATTGAATAAATATGTGGTAAACATTAATTTATTTGAATTCTTTCATCTAAATACATCAATAATTATATCAACAGCATATTAGCACAACATTTTCCCCTAGTAAAGAGAATCTATGCAGAAAGAAATGTAGGAAAGAAAACTCTATTTAAACAGATATCTGCTTTTATTTTTATTTCTTTATTTTTATTTTTGAAAATCCTGACGGAGGAGAGGAGGAGAGAAAGGAGGAAATGCATTTGTTGAAACCAGATACAAAATATCAACTAGCGCAATGCAAGGCATTTAAACAAATATCTGTTAAAAGAAATAAACTGCTACAAATAAAGAGATTTTGCCAGCTGAAAGGCTGGTAGGTGCTATTTGAATGAAACAGAGATATTTAAAAGATGTCTCTTCAAATGCATCAAGTCAAAATACATGGAGTAAAAAAAAAAATACGATAACCTTTAATACACTTTCCATTGTTTGCCTCTTTGAGCAATGAAAGAGTTAGTCTTGGCCTAGTTGTTTCAATGAACAGCTCTTTCCTGGATCTCCTTCTGCACTAATCCTGGTACTCAAAGGGAGGTCCAGTTGCCATACTTAGAAGCAGTCTTTATCCAAAATAAAGGTCATTCTAAGGTAATCATTATCCACTTCCCAGATAGTAGAACTTCCAAACTGAATCCTGCAACATACAGCTTAATATAAAGCAGGGGTCACCAACCTTTTGGACCTCAGGGACCACCAAACTCATAATGTTAAATCCCCCGGACCACTAATATGAATTTTGACTGACAATGGCTTGCTGACATTTTTCCAGAAAGCAGCAGAGATCCTGGGAAAATCCCCAAAGAAGTCTGCAGGAAAATTCCCCCACCTGGTTTTCCTACTGATCGATCATTCTTTATTTGGGATCGCAGGATACCATCTCCTGTTCCATTCTCAGGGGGAGGGAGAGAGAGAGAGAGACTTTTGGCTTCATGCAAGGAAAGCAGCAGAAGCAGCAGAAGTCTGTCTTTCTCTCCCCCAAACTCCATCAGAAATGAGTCTTTGCTGGCACAGCCTCTTGGAGCAGTATTCCTTGCAGGGTCCCAAAGGCTCATTTCTGGCGGAGTTTGGGGGAGAGAAAGAAAGACTTTTGCTGCTTTCCTTGCGTGCAGCCAAAAGCAGAAGAAAGAAGCAGCCCAGTGGCCAGGTGAGGCATGTGGGGCAAGTGGGGCAAGTTCTCCCATCCACACTTTTCTCCCCCTCACTATCTCATGTTGTTCACAATGCAAGCAAGGCAAGCCTTGTGTTCCCGTGCGGCCTGGATTAATTGCTTTGGGGGGTGTTTTGGGGTTGATCACCAAAATTTTCTCGCAGACCACCTGTGGTCCTCGGCCCACTGGTTGGCGACTACTGATATAAAGGATAAATGATGTAGCTACTACAGCAAATTGCGGAAACTGGAGGAAACTTGTGAAAATACTTATTTACAGGATAGGAACATGCCATAAATGTACATTGAATCGAAGCTGGAGGTAAATGAATGTGCATCATGTAAAAAAAAAAACAATCTGCATATATACTATGCATTTTATGTGTTGCTTGCTAAACATAGTCCTTGGAAAATTCCTATTTGGCACCAATGTCTAATTTAGATTTATAAACAGGAATAATAATCTTCCTTTATTTTTTTTCCAAAACAATTTCATAAATTACAGGAGACAGTACCACTCCTCTTCTTAAACTCCCTCTTTTTCCCCATTCTCAAATGTACAGACCACACCTCAAAGATTTCTTCCTTTTTTACACGATTCTCTACATCATCTTCAGTCTATATATATATTTAAAGACAAACATATACAGACAAAACATAAATACATAAAACCATCTCTCATTTACATACATACAATGTGTCAGTTGGTTACAATTCTTTTGTGCTATCCTTTCATGGTCCTTATTCACAGCTTGCATAGGTTCTCACATTGTCAATACTAACATATACTTATATATTTATCAATTATTAATGATTCAGGTGGCTAAACTATTGTTTCATCAGTTTATACAAGATATTCTAGTTTTTATTATAAATTTATATTGTACATTCATCCAATGGTTATATATTTTTTCTATATCAATCTATTAGTCTTCTATTATAAAATTTCCTAGTCTATTTCATTACCTGTCCATCAGTCTTGAACATTCACTTTGTATTATTCCATTATTAAACTGTTACTACAATTGTATTCATTTTCCTATGCCCCATACACTATCTTTTGGATTAAAAGATCTACCATCCATAGTGGTGAAACTTCCAGTTAGCCTTATTTGCAATTCGATGTACATCTTTGTACGTTCTGAACATTCTGTTGTTCACATTCAGCACATTACAACCAAAAAAGGATTCCTTGCTTTTTTATTGTGTTTTTTCCTTTCCTTTTCTTAATTGTATTGCATAGCGTTGAGTCATGTTTAAAAATGCTAGTGCTGTACTGTAGGGGGAAAAAAAACTCTACAGAAAGAAACAGATTTCAAAAATCTTACTATTTCAAAGCCCAGATCATACATTTTGCAATTATTTGATTGTATTTTCCACATGAGTATCTCACAATCCAAATGCAACCTTATGGTGTTTACTGTAATACTCTACAATTCCAAAGAAACCCTATATTCTGGAAGGATCTATTTTTGAAACTCTACATGCTTTTAAAACTTTAAGGACAAGATTCAGCAATACCATTGGGGCTGTCCAATTCTACTATTTAAAACTCATTATTTATTTATTCAGCATATGGCATATCATACATGGACTAGCAATATATATTAACATTTCATCTAGATTACTAAAACATAATAAAATATAAATGTTAAAAAGATATATGTTCAAATACCAATGTCTAGATGTTTAACCATCAAAGCACAGCATCATTTATATTTAAAAATTCAGATACAGGGCTGAAAGTCTCAAGTGATGGCGCTCCCACAACTGTTGAGGGCAAGCTGTTCCATTGGTTGATTGTTCTCACTGTCAGAAAGATTTTCCTTATTTCCAGGTTAAATCTCTCCTTATTCAGTTTCCATCCATTATTCCTTGTCTGGCCTACAGGCGCTTTAGAAAATAGCTTGACCTTTTCCTCCCTGTGGCAGCCCCTCAAATATTGGAAGACTGCTATCATGTCTCCCCTGGTCCTTCTCTTTACTAGACTAGCCAAGCCCAGTTCCTGTAACTGTTCTTCATATGTTTTAGTCTTCAATCCCCTAATCATCCTGGTTGCTGTTCTCTGTACTTTTTCTAGAGTCATAATATCTTTTTTATAATGTGATGAACACAATTGGATGCAGTACTCTAGGTGTGGTCTTACTAGGGTTTATAGAGTGGTATTAGTACCTCCCTTGATCTTGATTGTATCCCACAGTTTATACAACTTAGGATTGCATTAGCTTTTTTGGCTGCTGCTGTATACTGCTGGCTCATATTTAACTGGTTGTTCACTAAGACTTCAAGATCCCTCTCACAGATACTGCTATTGAGCCTGGTTTCACCCAGTCTATATGTGTACTTTTGGTTTTTCTTGCCTAACTGTAGGACTTTGTTTTTCTCTACATTGAATTTCATTTTGTTAGATACGGCCCAGTGTTCTAGTCTGTCAAGACCCATCTGGATCTTAAGCCTATCTTCTTGGGTGTTAGCTATTCCTGCCAGCTTAGTATCATCTGCAAATTTTTTAAAGTTTCCCTTCAATTCTATCTTCTAAGTCGTTAATGAAGATATTGAAGAGTATAGTGCCTAAGACGGAACCTTGTGCACCCCACTGCTTACTTCCCTCCATGTAGACTTAGATCCACTAAGGACTACTTGTTGAGTATAGTTTGTCAGCCAGTTGCAAGTCCATCTAGTGGTGGTGCTATTTATTCCACTTTTTTCTAGCTTACTAAGAAGTAGGTTGTGGTCTACTTTGTTGAATGCCTTGCTGAAATTTAAATATATTATGTCCACAGTATTGATTTGAAACAGATTTCAAAAATCTTACTATTTCAAAGCCCAGATCATACATTTTGCAATTATTTGGTTGTATTTTCCACATGAGTATATGCCCTCGGTTTACAGCCGGTCATGATATGATCTACAGTTTGACATGGGACCCCTCAGTCACACTGATGGGAGGATACTACGCCCATTTACACAGAGTCCCAGGCAGACACTGTGTGAGGTATGAATCCTATCATGGAAGGTAATAGCCTATACCAGGGGTGTGAAGTTAGTTCACCTCCTCATGAAGCTGATATTCAGACTACTCTGTAGACTTTCCTGGGTCTCCAAATACATGAAAAGCAGAGATGGTATTCAGCGGTTCTGACCAGTTCTGGGGAACCGGTAGCAGAAATTTTGAATAGTTCAGAGAATCGGCAAATACCACCTGGAGATTTTACAGGACCCTTCCCCTGTCACACCCACCAAGCCACACCCACAGAACAGGTAGTAAAAAAATTTGAATCCCACTACTGATGGAAACAACAAACTTATTAGTAATCTCTAGAATGTAAGTAGGACCTCTGTGGAGGACTGGTTATTCCATGCCAATATAAATTGCAACAACTGATCTGATTGAGTGATCATGATCTCTATCCCAAAACTAGATTCTGCAAATTTCCTGTGACTCTCTCTTTTAGATAGTAAACTAATAGGTGAAGCTTTTCTAGCTCAGGAGAAGACAGACATTTGTGAAACTGGGTTAATATGGATTAAAAGTTACTCCTTTTATGGGAAAGAATAACTTTAAAACTGAGCAAAGCATAATAATATTTAAAATACAGTTTTCATTCAGTAATTAAAGATGGAATATATTAAGCCTGTTCCTCAAAAATATCTAAATGAAACAAACAATGCAGAAGAAGAAATATCCTCTTATTATTGAGAAGCAATAAATGCCAATTCCCTTACTTTTAATATGTTAATATATGCACATTCCCCATAACAATTTTTGTATGGCCCAGATATTTCATGTATTCAAAATTCTTCAGCTACATCCTTTGGATTAAAAATATCATTATCTAAAAACATTTTGACCCATTTTATTTTTATTATCTTCGCAGCAACTATTATTAGAAAACCTGCAGTTGTGAGCCAGTACATTGCATTTAAAAACAAAAAAAGGCTGCAATTCATAAAGAGACAGTGTAGTAAAAGAAAAAGAGATGAGCACAGTATACTCGTAAGAAGTAGTAGGGCTGAGCTGATAAGTTGTCATGATTGTTATTGACATAAGTACTCTCATGTGCTCAGCAAGCTGCATGTGCTCCTTTGAGGTCATAAAAGCAAGAGCATTCAAGTGATCCAAATTAACCCGATTGCCCTGAGAAATTGATGCCCTATCCATTTGATAACCATTTTGGGTTATGGGAGAATCTCAGAGCCATCATCACTTTTTGAACAAGTACTTTTTTCTAGTTTTAAGTGGTTACAGGGCTGCAAGTTTAGTGTCTCTGATATTTAAGCTGCCAGTTCCTAATACTTTTACTTGATGGCTTCTGTACAAATATGGTCTACTGCAGTAATTTTCAACTTTTCTTCACCATGGACCCTCTTTAAATACTGGCCATGGACATCCCCCCAAGACTTAACTCAAGATTTAAATCATAACATTTCTTCAAACCTTCACATACCCAGTGATATGATATCATGGCCCGCTAATGGTCCATGGATTATAGGTTGGGAACTATAGTCTACCATAATTGATACCGTAATTGATATTCTACCATCAGAACGCAACAGCCTCCTCACCAGATCTTGCTCAGAAATAACTAGAATAACTAGGGGCTAAAATTGCTTTAAGGCTGGAGCCTCTCTCAATTCACAATTTTCTTTGATTGGGCAATTCATCAAAGGGGTGATTGAATTACTTAATATAATCCTGGGAAGCAAACTGGGCTGTAAAATAGTGATTGGTTTATAGATTATTCAGTGAGTTTCCATGGTTGAAGGTGGTCTTATACATGTTTTCTCTAAACCTGATCTAGCTCTTTCACCAATAAAGCACGTTGTCTCTTTATTTTGGTTTTTAATCTGTTGTGTGCATTCTTGGGACTATTTTTTTTTCTAACTTCAACAGCAGAAAACAAATAAATGGCAATTGCATAAATAAAGTCCTTATTTAGCTGACCATTCTATGGGCATGATTTAATCTGAGAATCTGGTGTAATAATTGAGGAAAGATAAACAGGAAAGCTCCAACTCCCTGATGAAAGGAGCCAGTGATTATTGTTAACAGAAAAGACAATTAGAATAAGTTTGGATATTGCCAATTTAAAATATTTACAACTCACATGTCTTATTTCTCTTTCTAGGGTCCACTTAGAATTCTAGTTTGCAAGCAATTCACTATATTACTTTATTTGGATTCAAGGTCATTTTAATCTAGGATGCAATCCCATAGATATATTAATAAGGGAGTAAGGGAATACGTCCTTCTAAACAAAATGGAACTTACTTCTGGGTGGACAAGCATAGAATTGCAGTATGAATGAAGTTTCTAAAGAGCTCCTTATCATCTTTCATATTATAAATCTATTTATTACATTCTGGGTATACTGCCCTTTCAAGAGACCTGTTTGATGAATATCTAGAAACAACTTTTATCTTGTGTTGCTCCCATACCAATTGTAAAATGAGAATTCCAGTTGGTTCTGCCAATATTTTTCTGAATCAGCTTAAAGAAGACTCTTCTTCCTCTTGTTCAAAATTATTTGTTTTCATATTTTATGACACTTACTGTTTTGATGTTTTCTGGATTATTGTATATTGTGGTAATAGAATCTTTTGAAATCTTATTTAAAGAAAGTAAAGGGCTATTATAAATAGCGGTTTTATAGCGGTATTATGAATAAACTAATGAAATTAAAGTATAAAGATATGTGCCACTTTCCCCCATTTATTTCTGATGTAATCAAATTATCTCACAGAAAGATTTCTTACTATCCCTATATTTTTTCATATGGTGATCTGAGATTTAACACGCACCATTTCAATCAAAACCTCATCCTTACTCTAGTACGTAATGAATCTCAGCTCCCATAACTGGAACATGTCAGCATGGGAAGCCCCCACAAGTACTGATGTGAGAATGGACCATCACTGAAACTGGCCATGTTTTCATGAATTATAGTTTTAAATTATATATAATGTTAAATTATATTTTCCATATTTAAGATAGCTCAGTGGGAATATTTCATCTCTCAGCCTGTGATTTTGATTCAGGAAGTACAACTCTTGCATGAATTTTTGGAAGAAATTTATACAGGAAAAAAATAATACTGTAGTCCTTTGTGTATACATGCATGTGTGTATATTTATTGGTTTATTTCCTGGGTTCAAATGGGATTAAATCTAGGCTATGGAGCTCCCTTCTTTACCATAGGCAATGCCAACTTTTAACTGAAACTCTATTTAATATTTTGAAAATGAAAGAATCTTTTGTGCACTATAGCCATGTTACAACCATTAAAAATATCTGGGGCCAGATGTTTTCTGCCTAAGGCAGAGGGAAGAATGTCCTTTTCCCATTTCATGTCTATAAGCTAATTGGATTCTTATTAATTCTGAATTTTTAGCTTGGATTCTCTTCCTGATCCTCCTCTTGCTCCTTCTCTCTACTTCCTCCACCTCCTCCTCCACTTTTACCACTTCAGGTATCAAGGGAGATACAAAGTTCTGGTTCTTGCTCTTTTGGCTGCCTTGACCATAGTTATTTGATGCTGTTGTAGAGTATATTTGATGTTGTTTCTCCATCTTCTTCTGGATCTGCTTCGTGTTTTTTGACTTTCTCATGGCGTGGATTGAGACAACATTATCTATTATACCTGACAAACCACATTACTTTGGAGGTAAAGGAGGAATGTCGCCTAACCAATAGGTCCTCCAACATAGGAGAATGACAAAAGGTGTTTTCCTTCAGCCAGATTAGCCCCCCTAGCTAATGATAGGGCCACATCTGCCCCCTCTTACCTAGTTTCCAATTCCTAAATGAGGCAATTTGAACTTATCTTGATTTTGTGCTTTGTGGCACAAAGGCAATACTATTTATCTTAGGGAGGCCTGGAGACCATGCTGTTCCATTTCCTCAAGGGACTTCACATCTCTCAATTGCTTCTCTCAATTGTTACTGAGAAACCAGAAGAGACAGTGGGAGTGGCATATAGCAAAGCATTGCTTGGCATAGCCACTCTGGAAGGACATTGTAATTGAAATATCACTGAAGCAAAACACCACTTCAAAACTGTGCATAGATCTACGGATTTGCATACAACCCTGTTTCCAACCTAGTGCCCTCCAATAGCCAGAAAAAGCATAATTCCCTAATGGATGAGAATGATGGGAATCTGACTCCAAAACATTTGAAGGGCATCAGGTTGGAGAAAGCTCTTCTGTATAACTGCCACATTCATTATCATAAGAAATGAATCCTCATTTTTTTAAGCAGCATTGATGTACCCATGCTCTTTTGCAGTAACTGGTTATATGGCTGAAAGCAATGGCTGGTATTTGCTAGGCCAACCACACACAAAAAATAGCAACAGAAATGGCTGTATTTTTTATTCTCTGCATGAATCACCTAGATGGCATCTCAATTTTCAAGAAGAGAGAATAAAAAAAAACACCTTATAGGATTGATGTAAATCTGGCAAGAATGATCATCCTCACGGTGATGATCTTTGCAAATTTGCTTCTGTTCATGAATTTCCAAGTTTTAGTGACAACTCTCATTGAATGTAAAACAGCTGGAAAATCATAGCTCCAACTCCTCATTTGGCAAAGAGCTATGAATTTCTAACAACTAAAGTGAACAGCTTTTCAAAATGTTTTGTGTATAAAACTTAACAGAGAAACAAGAAATTTCCAATGGCTAATGTTTGGTGATAGCAATTTGTTCTTGAGATGGGAATATTTAATTCTTTCATTCATAGTCTTTTTTATAACCTCTCTTATTCCAGGGATATGGACAGTAACTGGAAAGTATATAAAGGAGCTGAGCATCATTGTAAAAACAATCATGGATGGTCTTTTTATAAACATGTTGGTAAGAAAACCATACAAATGATCGATTTATGAGTACTATTTTTTCTAAGAGAAAGTTTCATTGTTGATTGAAGCCAAGGAATATTACTTTGAAAGACTAGTAAAGCCCAACGTCCATATAGAATGGGGACTAAAGTATATTTTTAATTATTGTTTTCTACACAAAATAGTGATGATGTTTCTATATTTGCTAGAGAGCATAATTCCTAGCTCTGTACACATGCAATGATTGCCACTGGCATGTATATGTTTCATCTCTCTGTATGACTCCCAAATGCTTTTATATAAATTCATATTAACAACTCTAACCTCAAATGCATAAAAGAGTAAATCTTGGGCTTTACCCAATGCCATTGGACAAAGTGGGAAAAGTATTATGTAAACATGAGCTTTATTTATGGAATTAAGAAAATAATTTTGATAAAGATAAGTCTTACACCCAGTACTACCTCTTTTTCAATGAATAACTACAGCAAAACATATATGAAAAATGGAGTCAGTTCTAAAGATGTTGTCATGTGTAGGATTTTGGATGAGAACTGGGAAAGTCAAGTTCCTGAGCCAAGGAAACCTCACTGGGTGAATTTGAATTAGTTGTTCTCTCTCAGCCCAACCTACTCCACAGGACTACTATAGGGATAAAATGAAAAGTGTAGTGGATTACAAAGATAGCCTAGAAGAAAATACAATTGTTAGGAAAAGATGAGTCTGGGGAAAACAGGAAGGTGCGAGAAAGAAATTCATGACTATTCTGCCTTGACTATCTTTGGTATGAAACAGAAGGAAAGGAAAATAATGTCAGGCTTCAAGATTCTATTATTATAGCTTGCACCAGGGGTGGGCTGCTACGGGTTCGCCTGGGTTTGGGCGGACCCATTGCTAATGTTATGGCTGGTTCAGTGAACCGCCAAATCCCAACTCTGGCTGGCCCTTCCCCTCCTAGGAGTCTCCACATGGCCTGTTTTGGATGCGAGGTAAGTGCAGGGCACACACAGAAGCTCTGGGAATGGGGAAAACAGGCCTCCCAGAAGTCTGGAAGTCCAGAAATGGGCCTGTTTCCGGCCTCAGGAGCCAGGGGAGGCCACTTTCGCCATCTCAGAGGCCCGATGAAAGCCTCCGGAGCCATGGTGTAGGAGGCCAACTAGGCCATGCCCACCATGGCTATGCCCACCCAGCAACTGGGCAGCAAACCCGTTGCTGCAATTTTTGAAGCCCACCCTTGGCTTGCATCAATTAAATAGAGATCTAGCAGTTCTTGTGGTATCTGTTTCCTGTGTCTGAAGTAGGATAATTATCCTACTCTGCAAGGGTGTGCAAAATGAATGCCCCCCAGGCCACAGCCTGTTCAGAACCAGGCCACACAAGCCACAGGTGAGCACATGCACCCACACCTCCACTTGTGTAAGTGTCAGATGTGAACACTCATACCTGCCATGCACAGAGAACTATTCTCTCCCCCCACCCCGCCAGTCCATCAAGCCAGAAAGGTTAAGGATTGCTGCTACTATATGTAAATACTCTTTACATATTGTAAAGATGTGGCTCTTTGGCTAATACTGGGAAAAGTGGAAGGAAAGAGAAGAAGACAATTACCAGCAGCAAGATGGATGCAATCAGTTACAGTGGCAATGAATACTCTGTTGAAAGACCTAAAAGATCAAGTTAGAAAGAAATTGTTATGGAGAAAATCCATCAATGTGGTCACTAGAAGTCAAATAGGACTTGATGGCACATGATCAATCAATCAGTTTTCCGATCCAGTCTAGTTTAAAAGGCTGACCCAGAGAGGTTTTCATTTAAGTCAACTTGAAGTTTTTGAGGACAGTTGGATATAAATCTAACACAGTACATTAAATATTTCCAGAGGGTTTTGTTTAATTTCTTTTGGAATTTAAAATATTTTTTCTACTATTTTTAAAGGATGTTTGGCATTGATCTACCAGATGTTGCTTGTGCCAGGAGATTTAGATTAGCTAGAAAGCAGGAAATGGTTGGATTTCTTGCTTTCTAGCTAATCTAAAAGCAGAGCTGAATCTTCCTTAGGACTGAAGCTCCTATTTTTCAGTGCAGACTCAGGTAGCAGATTGCAGAATTGTAGAATCTATGATTCTGTGAGCAACTCAATCTGCCTATCTGCTTTGCTTGATTTTGGGTAAAAGTTGTTCTCTTTTTTCTATAAAAAATTCAATATTTACATACACAGTATGTTGTGAGTTTGCTTGCTAGCAAATTTTATGAGTTTGTTTGCAAGCAAATTTTATGTGACAGACTCAGGTAGCAGATTGCAGAATGATAGATCTCTGAGTGAATCTGTGATTTTGTGAGCATCTCAATCTGCCTTCCTGCTTTGCCTGATTTTGGGTAAAAGTTGCTTTTTTAATAAAAAAAATCAATATTTACATAAATGTTTATAATATTTACATACAAGCCACACCCAGCCAGTCACATGATCACCAAACCATGCCCAGTCAGCAAGCCATGCCCATCCAGTAACAATACCACCAAGCCATACCCACAAATTAGGCCACGCCCACAGAACCGGTTGTTAAAAATTTGAATCCCACTCCTATCTAATACATATGCAAACAACAATATTAGCTGGATTAGCATGAAGAACAAAACTGGATTAGTCTTCAAAGAAGGGCAGAATGAGCAAGGACACATGGGGACCAGGTAACATCCAGAAAAAAAAGATGTTGAGTATATGAATACAGATTTTCTTTAACCTCACTGTATAGATTGTACATTTACCTTGTAACTTGGACATAAGACAAACATTGGGTGAACAACGTGCCCAACATTTTACATTTACCTTGTAACTTGGACATAAGACAAACATTGGGTGAACAACGTGCCCAACATTTTGAGTTCCTGCCTCTGCTACTCACATGTCACACTGTGCCATAAAATTTGCTCTTTTGACTCAAATCTTTCCATTTACTTTCAGCCTCACTTCCCAGTTTCCCAGATGTCTTATGGGGAGCTAATTGGCTCCATATTCCATTGTAAAAATGTGAGCACACTTATTGCAATCAGTTCTAAGTTTAACACAGGTAGCTGAATTTGAAGCACCTCATGTCCATTGATACCATGTGGTTCCCTACCCTTTCATTACATTCTGCTCCAACAATATGCATCCTGTCACAAAGGGGATGGATGAAAATTCTGGCCCACGGGAAAAGAAATATTATTGCTAGATAAATTATACTTAAACGGGAGAGTTAAAACTCCATAGATCCTGCAATATATGCCCTCCACTGGGAAAGGGAGAAGTCAGCGAGCGTTAAATAAAACAAATGGAAAGTAATGATAGCCAGACTTTTAGCAAGAAGCATGTCAAAAGATGTGGTTAGAAGCAGCTTTAAGGGAAGGGAACCCTAGAGGCTCAAGCCTCATAAGCAAAGAAGGTGTGGTTCTGGATGAGTTTTTCCAATTGTCAGGGTCTGTAGCTCCAGACTCACTAATCACAGTTGTTGGAATGAGAAATGGAGAAACAAAGTCCCTCAGTCAGCCTGGTCTTACATTATTTAAGTATTTATACTGATGAGTAGAAGGAGGAGGAGAGGAAGAAAAGGAGGAGGAGAGGAAAAGACCCTCAGCACATATTTATTGGTTTTAATGGTGCTATTGTGATTTACACCCGTTAGTATCTGGTCTAGATGGAATAACCTAAAGTGCATGTGGTAAATAATGGAAGAGGGAAACAGAGAATAATGTACTCCGCTGCCAGCAAAATTGGATTGTAATTCTGTTCTCTTTTTCTGTGTCTTTCTTCCTTTTTGTACTCACCCCTTTTTCGGCTTAGGGGGCACCCAGGATTTTCAGGGGTGAAGACAGAATGCAAAACAAGGTGATGCAACAAAAAATTACTATCAGGTTAAAATGGGAAGCAAGCGATAGAGTTAACCACATAAAACATACCCCCTTTTTTCCTCCGATGACAGAGGTTCTAACTGTGTAACAAAAAAACCCCACACAATACTCAGGTTGTTCTTGCCTGTGAAACATAAAAAGTTGCTACTCTTGTCTGTACTATTCATACTTGAAGCCTCGCGCTATATAGTTGTGCTACGAGAGAGTTAGATAAGGCTAAATGGAGGAAAGATAATTTATAATGGGACTCTGTGATAAATAGGTTGGGGCTGATTTCGTAGACCTATGGTTAAAAGGGACAGAAATGGAAGCTGGATAAAAACAGATGATACTTCCCTGCCATCCATTTGCCTTTTGACCAATTATTTATTTATTTATTTATTTATTTATTTATTTATATTTATTTATTTATTTATTTATTTATTTATTTATTTATTTATTTATTTATTTATTTATTCCATTTATATACCGCCCTTCTCCCGAGGGACTCAGGGCGGTGAACAGCTCATCTAAAAACCCCACAAAGAATACAAAAGTTAAAAAATATTAAATTTCAATCGGCTGCTTGATAAAACTAACAAACCCCCCTCCCCTTAAAACCCAATTTAGAATTAATAAAATGGAGACCAAATTAAAACCATCTCAGCCAAGGCCGGCCTGCTCAAAGAGCCAGGTCTTCAACGCGCGCCTGAAGGCCCTCAGGTCCGTGCCGGTACGGAGCTCCGGTGGCAGAGTATTCCAGAGGGCAGGGGCACCCACAGAGAAGGCCCTACTCCTCGGCGGCGCCAGACGGCACATAGCGGCCAACGGCACCCGGAGCAGACCCTCTCTGTGGGAACGCACTGGCCTGTTGGAGAACGCTGGCAGAATGCGGTCCTGAAAGTAACCTGGTCCCATGCCATGGGTCGCCCTAAAGGTCAAAACTAGAACCTTAAAGCGAACCCGGAGAGCCACCGGCAACCAATGCAGCTCGCAGAGGAGAGGCGTCACATGGGCGCTACGTGACGCCCCCATGATCACCCGCGCGGCTGCATTTTGCACCAGCTGGAGTCTCCGGATGCTCCCCATGGGGAGCCCCATGTAGAGGGCATTACAATAGTCCAGGCGAGAGGTGACAAGGGCCTGAGTGACCGTGCGCAAGGCGTCCCGATCCAGGAAGGGCCGCAACCGGTAGATCCGACGGATCTGATGAAACGCCCCCCTGGAGACGGCCGCGATATGATGTTCAAGCGACAGCTGTACATCCAGGAGGACTCCCAGGTTGCGAGCCCTCTCTGTGGGGGGCAGAACTTCCCCCCCGATAGCCAGCGAAGGTGTCAGCTGGCTATATCGGGGCGCCGGAAACCACAGCCACTCGGTCTTGGATGGGTTGAGCCGAAGCCTGTTCCCGCCCATCCAGTCCCACACGGCCTCCAGGCACCTAGACATAGCCCCCACAGCATCGTTGGGGTGGTCCGGAGTGGAGATGTACAACTGGGTGTCATCTGCATACAGATGACACCTCATTCCAAGACCACGGATGATCTCACCCAGTGGCTTCATGTAAATGTTGAACAAGAGGGGAGAGAGGACCGACCCCTGAGGCACCCCACAAACCAGGGGCCTAGAGGTGGACCTCTCCCCCCCCGCCAACACGAATTGCGAACGGTCGGAGAGAAAGGAGGAGAACCATCGAAGGACGGTTCCACCAATCCCCAACCACCCCAACCGTCGCAACAAGATACTATGGTCGATAGTATCGAAAGCCGCCGAGAGATCTAATAGGACCAGGACAGAGGAGAACCCTCTGTCACGAGCCCTCCAGAGATCATCAACCAGCGCGACCAATGCCGTCTCAGTGCTATGTCCAGGCCTGAAGCCCGATTGGAACGGATCGAGGTAAGTAGCTTCCTCCAGGTACTGGGGGAGCTGACGCACCACCACACTCTCAACAACCTTCGCCACGAAGGGAAGGTTGGAGACTGCACGATAGTTGTTTAAAATAGCTGGGTCCAGGGAAGGCTTCTTGAGGAGGGGGCGCACCACTGCCGCCTTCAGGGCGGTAGGGAGCACCCCCTCTCTCAAGGAAGCGTTGACAATCCCCTGGAGCCAGCCTCGTGTCGTCTCCCTGGCGGCCGAAACCAGCCAGGAAGGGCACGGGTCCAATAAACAGGTGGTGGCATTCAGACCCCCCAGCAACCTGTCCACACCCTCGGCGGTCACAGGGTCGAACTCCCCCCAGATAACACTCACAAGACCTGCCCCGGACACCTCCCCCGGGACCATCCAATTGGAGTCCAGCCCCTCCCGAATCTGAGCGATTTTATCATGCAGAAATCGGGAAAACTCCTCCGCCCTACCCTGCAAGAGGTCATCCCGCGCTCTCGGTTCAAGTAGAGAGCGGGTCACTCTAAACAGGGTGGCAGGCCGATTTTCTGCTGATGCAATAAGGGCGGAGAAATACGAAGATTTCGCCGCCCCTATCGCCACAAGGTAAGTCTTAATATGAGATCTCACCTGTGTTCGGTCAGACTCAGAACGGCTCGCCCTCCAAATGCCCTCTAGATGTCTTTTCCGGCACTTCATCTCCTGTAGCTCCTCCGTATACCACGGAGCCACATGGGATCTATGCCGGGTCAGAGGTCGCAGGGGCACAACTCGATCTAGAGCCCAGGCGGCCAACCCATCCCAGGTCGCCACCAGGTCTCCAGACGAGCTGTGAGCCAGAGACTCAGGAAACGGCCCAAGCTCCCTCTGGAACCGCTCCGGGTCCATCAGGCGCCTGGGGCGGAACAATCTAAGTGGTTCCGCCTCCCTACGGTGGGGGGTGGCGGAACAGAAGTCCAACCTAAGGAGGGAATGATCTGTCCATGACAAGGGTGTAATAACTAACTCCCCAAAATTACAGTCATTCAACCACTGCCCAGAGACAAAAATCAGGTCCAGCATGTGTCCTCCAATGTGAGTGGGGGCAGAAACTAACTGGGTCAGGTCCATGGCCGTCATGGAAGCCAAGAACTCCCGAACCAACCCCGAGGTTTCACCGGACGATGGCAGGTTGAAATCCCCCATGACCAGAAGCCTGGGGGTCTCAACCGCCAGCCCGGCTATCACCTCGAGGAGTCCGGGCAGGGCCGATGAGACGTGGCAGGGAGCCAGGTACGCCATCAAAAGACCCATCTGAACCCCTTGCCCCCACTTCACAAATAGAGATTCACAGCCAGCCGTCTGAGGGACAGTGGCCTCCCTAGGATAAAGGGCTTCCTTTATAAGCACCGCCACCCCTCCACCCCTTCCCTGAGCCCTAGGCTGGTGAAATGCAAGGAAACCTGGTGGGCACATCCAACCAGAGGGACACCGCCCTCTGGGCCCAACCAGGTTTCGGTAACACCTACCAGGTCCGCGGCCTCCTCCTGAACCAAATCATGGATCAGGGGAGCCTTGTTAACCATGGACCTGGCATTGCACAACAGCAGCCGGGTATTCAGGGCCTGAGAATCCAGACAACCAGGGCTGCAGGATGGGTATGGAGGGTCGGAGCGTGCTACCGCTTGCAAACATCGGGAGCGCGATCCCCTTACTGGATATGGCCCTCTACCCCCAGCATATCTGCCTCTCCCAGTCACCGTGCTGATAAAATTTGCCCCCGGCAGCCCACCCCCAGTCTGCCACCCCGACACGGAAACCCCCGAGGCCCCCCAGGCGCGCGGGCCGCCCCGGCTGCCCCCAACTCCATGTGGGCTGTCTCCCCTGCCCACCCTGGATCCTTTTAACCCATTAAAAAACCCCATTAAAAAATTACCAATCCCGGGTTTCCCGCGTTTCCTCCCATTCCTCCGGCTTCCACGGCCCCACCATCGCTCCGGATCCCAGGATCCCTCATAGCTCACTGCTTAGGAAAGAAACCAAAGACTACACAAACAATTGGGCGAAAGAACAAAGACAACATTAGATAGGATAATGATGCAAAGTGGGTGGGGCTTTATAAGGCATATGGGCAGCGCCAGAACTTTATGCTTCATTCCACTAACTTGAAGACCAATTTTTAAAGTCTTCTATGGTTTCTCCTAATGTATTTTTGTGCTTCCTTCATTTTAGTATATACATTGAACAAGTAAATACAAATAAAATGATGGAAAACTGTACAAATGATTTTCTGCACTTGTACTTTGGGCCTTAGAGGATCAAAAAAAAAAAAAGTATAAGTCCCCAACAATTCATCTGAACCATACTAATATTTTCCATCACCAAATTTAATTACTAGTCTTATACTTCTTGATACTTACAATGCCTGACTGTTTACAAAATGTGAACAAACTGTGAGCACAAGTTCCCTAGCTAAGTACATCTCAAATACTATTTTAAAAAGTCTCAGAAATGATAAGAAACATGGTTTTAAAGGCAGCATTCTACTTAGTTTCGGTCCTAACCAAGCTAATCGTGTGAAAAGAAAGAAAGAAAAGAAAGACGAAAAAGAAAATCTAACAGGTCCAGATGATACCTTCGTGGTCCCATCAGCTATCCTTGTCAACTGTTTCTCTAATACAAAGGCTTTTGCATCTGCAAGCTGCAGGCAGTTTCACTTGATCTTCTTTCAGACCTGAGCTTGATCATGAAAGGCCTTGTAAAAGTTGTGTGGAGTTTGTATTGACAAAGGATTATAGGGATACCTTTTCCAAAGCTTAGCAGCAGGATCTCATGAATTGTCCACTGATGCAGGGAAGGCAAACTGAAGTCTCAAAATACTATTGTTCAAACTTTTCATTTTTCCCCCAAGTGAACAAGTCTACATTGAACTATAAAACATTACAAGAAACGGCTTTTAGAACTTCTCTTGATTGACGTGATATCCATTTTTTTAAAAAGTCTAAAGTGATGTATTGGTTCCAGAAGTATTTTCGGACTTTCATTAAAATTAGGATTGGGGATCTGGTTTTAATAACAATGCCAAGAAGGCTATCTTACATGCCCTGTATGGATGGATAAAATGAAACCATCATTTTTCAACATAACTAAACTTGGTTTCCAAATTCCATCCCCAGAGATACCTTTGTAATATGAATTACACTAATTATGTCTTCTGGTTTAAACATTGATTTCAGTGTTAATTTAATGGACTTAATGGATATTGCTGTTTCCATCAGATGGGTGCTCAATATTTGTCTTATTTCTTGACCACTTATAGATTTTTCTTGGCTCACTAAATATATTATAATTGGCAGTTTCTTATTCAATGTGTGTGAGAATATTGCCACAGCTATATGTTCATAATAATCCTGAACTCTGTCTTTCATTTTTCTTAAGGTTTAATTTAAATAGATGGACTAATGTACACAAACATACTTGGATTATATAAAGCCAACTAATTTAGGAAACAGAGAAATATTAAATTTCTGTTATCCATAACATTTCTTTTCTACCTAATTTATTATTAAGTACACATTTAGCACAAAAATTCAAGGCTGTATACATACTGTTTGAATTCCTTTGGAACCAGTTATTCTAATTTCAAAATAGCACACACAGTAGGTTTAATAAATGAAGTATAAAAATAATAAATGATAACAAATCCTTGAGTAGCTTACTGTTCAGCTCCAGGATGTAAGGTCCAAGGAGAATTTCAATTTTTGTCCCTTGAGAGATGTTGCTTTTGAACTTGAAGGATTTCGTTTCACAGAGTTTCCCGTCAATGCCTAGGAAAGTAGTTCTAGACAAACTAGTTTAATCTGATTTTGGACAGCTGCCCAAAACCGAATTCAAGAAATGCCACAGGGATTGAAAAAGTAAATTCATATATTATATTGTAATGGCATATAAGGATAGAGGATCGTTTAATTTATACCATTATAAGCTTTAGAAATATTTTAGAATTAGCATTTGCCTTTTCTTTATTTTTCTTCCCCTTTTTCCCCCCAAAAGACACCCTATTTCATGAAACATCATAAGAGGTAGCAGATCTTGATTGATCTCATAAAATAGCCAAGGTATATTTATTTTATTTTAGAAATGTACATGGACATCCAACTCTACAGTGACTCTGGGAAACATAGACACTCAGATGTCAGTAGAAAAACAAGCAAAGACAATCAAATATAGAGCATTTACCTGAGGCCTGGGTAAGCAGCCTAGGTCTTTTGAACATGATCTGATGGGGATCAGATATTTTGAACATGTCTGGGCTGGGGGGGAAATGATATTCTAGAGCAGGGGTCCCTAACCCCGGCCAAGGCCTATTCAGAACCAACCATTCATACAGAACCATTCCCTCTCTCCCCAGTCAGGTCACCAAGCCAGAAAGGCTGGGGACTGCTTATTCTAGAAGACAATTTGAAGAATTAGAATCCATCAGGAAACCCAGGGCTATAGATTAGACTGGATAGTTGAAAAAAAAATCCTGCAAAAAGAGAGTAACAAATCAGATCAAACCTTGCCAAGACAATTACCTAACTGTATCTCTGTAGCAATCAAAACCTAAGTTCAGGCTAAAGGGAATTTGTCTTTAAATTCACAAGAAAATGTATGTAGATATGTGTTCATATTTAATATATTAGTAGGTTTGGAAGAAGAGTTTACTTTCTGTTGTAAAGGAAACTAAGGGGCCATACTCATGTAAGTATATATAAGATCTCTTTTTCTGGTATTCTTGGAAACATCTTCCAGCAAATAACATATGTATTCAAATATATTTAACTTATGATATTTAATTTATATCCTCCCTTTCCCCCCCATTTTCCCCTTTTGACCTCACTGGATATATATAAATAACCTATTCCTCTTTTATTTATTTAATGTAGTTGTTGAAAATGCTTGCATGCTATGAAATCAAAAGTGACTCCTGCCAGTTTACTGCAATGATAGCAACTGCTGATAACTCTAAAGATAAAATCAATCCTCAAATAACCCAACATCAAGAATAAAAATACATGAAAAAAATAAGGGGCAATAAAAAGTTCTTTCTGTGACTAACAGCAATGTTATCTTTCAAAAAGAATTCATACTTACCCGGTTTTGTTGGTTTCTTTACTTCCTTCTCCCCTATTTCCCAAAAAATGGAGGATGCCACAAAAAAGCATTACTTTTAAGAACTCATCCCTCTCATCTTACATAAAATGAGGACATGAAACTTGAATGAACATCTTTATCCCATTACATCGACTCATCGTACTTAGTCAAGCAGGGAAGATACGTTTCCAGACCTTGTCAGTTAAAGAACTTTGACTGACAAGGTCTAGAAAGAGAGCCTTCTCTGCTGTTGCCCATACCCTATGGAATATTTTTTCCCCTGGAGTTGGGGCAACTCCACATTTTCCTTGCCTTTCAAAATGGAGTTAAATTAGGAAGCCCAGAAGAACATCAGCCATGGAGTTGTCTAGTCCCCTGAAAACCTTTCTCTTGCCATTTAACTAATAGTGTTTGATAGTGTTCAATCATACTTGCCTCCTAAATTTTTAACTTTTATATATACTGTTTACATTTTAGCAATATAATAGCACTTAGACTTATATATTGCTTTACAGTGCTTTACAGCTCTCTCTAAGCGGTTTATAGATTCAGCATACTGCCCCCATCAATTTGGGTCCTCATTTTACCCACCTCGGAAGGATGGAAGGCTGAGTCAATCTGGTGAGATTTGAACTGCCAAATTGTGGGCAGCCAGCAGTCAGCAGAAATAGCCTGCAGTACTGCAGTCTAACCACTACGCCCCCATGGCTCATCATTTTAATATTTTACTGCACATAGAATCCCTATTTGAAGGTAAAGACAGTTCAGAAATGTGAAAAATAAATAAATAAATAACAAAGAAAAATAGATAGATAGATAGATAGATAGATAGATAGATAGATAGATAGATAGATAGATAGATAGATAGATAAACACCATATGATGGATCAGTTCTTTGTGGAGGAGATGATCCTGACTTCTGGGAGCCAAGCCACATAGAGCTTTAGAGGTTAAAACCAGCAGTTTGAATTGTTCTCAGAAATGGACTAGTACACAATGCAGCATTCACCATCTACCGTGTGTAAATAGATTGCTGTGGTGCTTCTTATTTGCCCCCAGAGAGGAGATGCTGCATTTTGAATTTTCAGAGTAGTCCTCAATAGAAACTACATAACTGTAGTGTAGTCTGCTTCAGCTGTATGCTTTTGGTAGACTCTGATAGGCCCTGCATTTATGGGCAAATGTATGCCAACGATGTTCCTGCCAAATTACATTGAATAAAGAATAGGGAGCTTGTTAAATCTTTTAATGTCACCTCAAAAGTGATTTTTTTTTTCTGCCTACAGGCTAAAAAAATCAATGTCCTTAAAATAAATCTTAATTGAGTTATTTAAATTATCCTTAAACCCAATAGGGAAGTTAACCATGAAGGAAAATGATGTGGATGGTAAGAATGAAAAAGGTTGGGAAAGAAATAAAGATTTTCATATACCTGAAGCTTGCGTTTTGTAAATGAACGAGTGCATCTGATCATATATTTTTACCTGGAAACACCACTGAATTGACAGAAAGCATCATTAACAGTAATTCCTAGGAAAAAGGTGCATCTTACAAAAATGTTAGGGCACAAGCAACATCTGGTAGATCAATGCCAAACATCCTTTAAAAATAGTAGAAAAATTATTTTAAGTTCCAAAAGAAATTAAACAAAACCCTCTGGAAATATTTAATGTAAAAGCAGTGCAAAAGAGGACATTGTTATCAAAGACTGATTTCATCTTTGTTGGCCAGAGGTAAGGAGGTATTGATATCAGAGAGAATCAATATACTGAGATATTTGTGCCATCATTTTTTTTTTTATTCAATAGCGACTTGAGATGTTAACGAAGTAGGGTGATTACTAAGAAAGAGGAATATTGGTAGGTTAGGATTTGGAAGTCAAGCAGAAGTAAGGAGACGTGATGACACAGCAAGGTGGCAGAAGAAAAGTTCTAAACTGTTAGTCTTACTAGGTACACCAGACAGGAAACATGAATAATTAAGTGATTTCTACTTTATTGTAATGCTATATTAACAAAATCTTGCAAGTCTGAGAGTACAATTTTCCTGCTATCTCCTTTATATCCCTCAAAACAAGGCAGCGTCTTTTCTGAGCCTCTTGCCCTGCCCACTATTCGACAGCATAGAGACAGAGGCTATGCTGTTTGTCAAAAATAGATCATGGCAGACAAATCTTTTTGCATTCTTTGACAATGTGACAAAATTAGTGGACCAGAGAAGTGCTATGTATCAGTGGTGGGATTCAATTTTTTTTTTTACTACTGGTTCTGTGGGCATGGCAGGGGAAGGATACTATAAAATCTCCAGTCAGAGGTGGTATTTGCCAGTTCTCCAAACTACTCAAAATTTACGCTACCGATTCTCCAGAACTGGTCAGAACCTGCAGAATACCACCTCTGTGGTATAATAAGCTGTGGATATAGCTTATTTCAACTTTAATAAGCATTTGATAAACCACTAGATAAGGAAGGAAGGAAGGAAGGAAGGAAGGAAGGAAGGAAGGAAGGAAGGAAGGAAGGAAGGAAGGAAGGAAGGAAGGAAGGAAGGAAGGAAGGAAGGAAGATGTGGTTTAGACAGCATTACCAGCAGATGGATTTGAATCTAACTAACTAACCACACCTAACGTGTAGTCCAGTGGTGATATTCTACCAGTTCGACCTGGTTCTGATGTACCGGTAGTGTCAAAGATCAGTGGAGACCGAACCGGTTCTCTCTGATGAGCTGCTGTTGGGCCCACCTGCCCACCCGGGCTCCCATACTGACTTTTATTCTCTTCTTTTGAAGCACAGCTGCTTTGTGCGGCACAGCAGATTGCTGCGCGTCAGCTGCTGAAGCAACAGGGAGAGTGCAGGATTGCAGGAGGTGAGTCGGAAAGCCTCTGCGCATGCGCAAAGTACATGTTTGGTACTCGCACGTGCACAAAGTGTGTGCATGTGCACAAAGTGTGCCCACCAGACCACGTCCACAGAACTGGTGGTAAACTATTTTGAAACACACCACTGGTGTAGTCCTTAATCTACATGGAGAGAAGTATACAAGTGGGTATGTCTTAGGCCCAGTACTCAGATAACTTTGCTGCTAGATGTTTGCAGATTTATTGCTTGATTATCTTTACATATGTATATGAATATCTGTGTGTATATTATTATTATTATAAAATATAATATATGGTGTGTTTATATGTGTGTGTGTAGGACTAATATCAGTTCCTATACCTACAGGCACATTTGCTCTTGTGCTGGGATATCAAAGGGAAAAATCAAAAATACAAAGTAAGTATGGCTCCATCAATAAAACACTGTTACCAGAAGCTGAGGGACCTTGACTGATTGCAGCTTTATCTAGAGAAGTCAGAACCTGTCTCAGGTACACCTACATTGGTTACAAGATAATAATACATGCTCTCTCTGGATTTGCCTTTCAAGAAAGGTTAGAAACTTAAATTAATATAGAATATAACCCAAGGAACATTT
The DNA here is from genome assembly GCA_023653725.1 of Bungarus multicinctus. Taxonomy (NCBI): domain Eukaryota; kingdom Metazoa; phylum Chordata; class Lepidosauria; order Squamata; family Elapidae; genus Bungarus; species Bungarus multicinctus. The sequence goes on from CM042838.1 coordinate 73,262,305, forward strand.
TCCATAGGTCACATATGAAATATATTGAATTAATTCTATTCACTTTGTAAGCCCAATTTGAAATCATGGTTCTGGCTTACAAAGTTATAAACTGTTTAGGAATATGTTACGTGAAAGAATGTTTGTATCCAAATATCCATCCAGCAGGGAAGAGAAGACTTGGAGTCCTGACTAGTGTTGGCTGAAAATTTGGAAATTTGCAGCTCCAATATATCTGCTCTTCTCTTTCAAGTCCTTAGTGACAAGCCCATGGGAATCACATATGCTTGGTACCATATATGCAACATTTGTTCAACAACTTTTACTGCATAATATTCAAAGATGGGGGATCTTGAAATATATCCAATAATTCCATTTATCTAAGAATGGCTAAACATTATTGTCTCTTTATACCCTCTTCCTTTTGTCATGACTATTTTTGTTAAGGAAAAAAGGTAAGGTTGTATGTAAAAACTTTGGCATTCTGCTGCTTTGTGAACAACCTTTAATTTCTAGTGAGACCTCAAAGGAAAATACAAACTCAGAACTGCAATTGCACAGAAGTCTTATGTTCTTGATAGACAAGGTTAAGTCATATGATAAAGCCAAGGACAAAAAGTGTGAAGCTCTCATTCCAAATTAATTTCCTAATGATGTCAATTTAGTTATCCACATTTCAATTCAAAGGCAGCTAACAATGCTTGAAGTCTTTTTGTTTTGCTTGCTTGCTTGGCAATTCATTCCAGATGTGTTGCATTTAATTTATTCCCCCATAACTATTTCTTAAAATATATAATGATTCAAAAAATTGAATAGCATCCAAGTTGTTCCCCCATTGGATTTCCCATATTTGATTGTCAAAAATGTTAATTTTTTTCAGGCCTGAAATTACAAGCCAGCTTTATTGGTCAAAGGCCATAATAATTTGAGCTCTTATTTTATAAACTCATTTCTGTAGCGTGATATCCTGATATGAGCAAGAATAATAAATCACAAACATGTCCCCCAAGATTGCATTGTAAATGTCAAAGTAGACAGGAAATTGTAATTAAAGAAAGGAAATTGCTACAAAGAAGCACTTGATTTTAAAATGAGCTAAGCACAGAATTTTCTAAGCATTTAATTATAAACCAATTTCAATTGACTACTTTGCTTTGCAGTCATATTTCTTATTATAACTCGGCTCTATAATAACCAAATCTCTCTGCTTACACTGGTCAAGAAGTATTACTGCATAACACTGCATAAGTACAGAGATTACCAACTTTACAGGAACTTAATTATATTCTGCCATGATGAATAGAAAGATCAGAACAGGGAGTAAACTAGAAGCCTCCTAACTTTAAACTATTTTATTGAGCAAGGACATGGTGGCTTTTCAAAATGTAACATTAACCTGAAATTGTCTGATGTCTGACAGTTCTAAACACAAGATGCCAGGACTACTTCATGTAATGCAAGAAGTAATGTGTGAGACTAGTGGAGGTTTCCAAGGAAAACAAAAAATAATAACTCAAGTGCTAGGATTCTAGGTACCTTGAACATGGAGGCACAGTAGAGAACACATGGTAAGCAAGGTCATCTGGCCATAGAATGAGCCTAGAAGAGATTCTCACCAAAAGGCAGGGGGCCATGTCTCCAAGTAGACCCTAACCAAGTGTCATATCAATTTTAAAAAATGATCATTGTCCTCAAGCAAAATTTGTATACAAGATAAGAAGTCACAGCATGGACAGAATGTGGTAAACCTTGACTGGCTCTGGATTAACAAAGGAGAGAGAGTCAAGACTACATATTCCTCCTCCCCCTTATTTATTCAATCAATATACTGAATATATATTAAGGGAAACTGAGTTGGAAGAAGATGAGCATGGTTTTAAATCTGAAGGAAACAGTATCAACAAGATAAGAGCTGCGGTGGCGCAGTGGTTAGGATGCAGTACTGCAGACTATTTCTGCTGACTGCTGGCTGCCTGCAATTTGGCAGATCGAATCTCACTAGGCTCAAGGTTGACTCAGCCTTCCATCCTTCTGAAGTGGGTAAAATGAGGAACCAAATTGTTGGGGGGGAATATGTTGACGCTACAAACTGCTTGGAGAGGGCTGTAAATCACTGTAAAGTGGTATATAAGTCTAAGTGCTATTGCACAGTACTGTTGACACTGCTCAATAATTAAAAACACAAAGGATCTTCAAGATATAGTACTAAAAATCAAGTAATAAGTGAAAACAAATGGAACTAAAGTGAAAAAAATGGAACTAAAATTAAACATAAAGAAGTCAAAAGGTAGAACCAGCCTTAGAAATTACAATGAAGTTATCCAAGTGGTAGGTAGCCTTTGTGGATCAATCATAAAAAAACAAGCAGTCCAGAAATATGCAGCAGACTAGCACTTGATAGAACAGCCATAAAAACCTTGGAAAAGTTATCCAGATGCTGTGATGTGTCTACATCTACAAAGGCTGGAATACTGTAAGCAATGGAACCGCTGTGATACTCTATGGAAGCAAAAGCTTAACTTTAAACAAGAAGGATAGAAAAATTATAATGCTTTTGGACTTTGATGTCTAGAATACCATGAAGAGCCAAAAAACCCCATATACCCAAACAAATACATCACCAAACAAATAAATCCAGAATTTTAATTTGAGGCAAAGATAATCAGGCTCAAATTATCTTACTTCAGTACATTATGCAAAGCCCTAACTCTCTGGAGGTGGAAGGAAAGGGAATTAAAGAAAAAGATGACCAACAGCAAGGTGGATGGACTCATAGTTGAAAGTAGTAATTAGTGGATTGTTGAAAGACCAAGCTATAGACCAATCATCATGGAAAAGATCTATCCATATGCTCACTAGGAGGCAACACTGACTTAACAGTATAAAATCAATCATTCACTCTCAGTCTTTGTGTCTGAAAGCCAGAAAGTAACAACGTGTTATTTTCTGATCATTAGATAAGATATCCTTTGTGGTAGCCCCTCAAATATCAGAATATTGCTCTCATGTCTTCTTTTCTGTAGACTAGCCAAAGATCCATATACAATGTATTATATTCTATCCATGTGCCTATATATTATGCCACATTACCACTTCATTTACCAGGGTCCAAACACAATCACCATTATGCAGTGAGCTATGGTAAGAAATAATTTATGATATCACAAAAAGGAAATAGGTCTTTGCTAAAATTTCACTGGGGATCTTAATTTCATGTGATAGATATTATCTCCAAGCTATGCAATAATGCAAGAACACAGCAACAGCAGGAAAATTTCAAGTCTGGCTCATGGTAAAGCAACCATTGGTGTGATTTATTGTGTAACAAATCTTATATACAACAATTCTAAACACTTATTATGCATCTTTATCATATAAATTGCTCTCCTCACTCACTTAGAGTAATTAAAGCTGCTGATCTAGTCCATATTCTGAACCTAAATATTCCACTTTGTCACCAAACACTCATTCAGTGCTGAGATACTGTCCCAGAGTCTTGATTTTTAACTCTTTGCTCTGGGTTCAAGACATAATGTGAGTTGAAACAGCAGCTGAAGAATTCCTTTCCTTTCTCTTTGTATGGAGCACAATACAACCATCTGTGGATCACATTTTGTTCCTATCCTATTGCAGTCCCCATTGCAGCTTCCTCTCTTCCTCCTTATTCTCCTTTACAGTCCTTAAAACCTTTCCAGATTGTACTGGCAATATGTGGTGCAGTGGTGAGATTCAGCATTTTTTTTACTACTGGTTCTGTGGGCTTAGTGGGCACGGGCATGGCTTGGTGGGTGTGACAGGGGAAGGATACTGCAAAATCCCATTCCCTCCCCACCCCACTAATCTGCTTTCCAGTTCTGTTCTCCTGTGCAGGGCAACAAAAGAAGACCCAGCCAATCAGCTGGGACTCTGGAGACAGAGGATAGATATGGGCGGGGCCAGTCAGAGGTGGTATTTGCCAGTTCTCAGAACTACTCAAAATTTCTGCAACTGATTCTCCAGAACTGGTCAGAACCTGCTGAATACCACCTCTGATATGGTGGCAAAATGCCAACTGGCAATATGTGGTAGCAAAATTGAGCAATACGATTTTATTTATTTCTTTATTTTGTAGGAGGAAGGTATGCTAATAGGCTACAAAACTTCCAAATGGCATAATACATCTATTCTGTTGATTTCTTTCACACTCACTTAGCGTCCATTGATTTCAAGTGGACTTAAGTCTACCCAGCTATGTCTGGATGTGATCAAGTATCATGTGCCTATAGAACATGGGCAATTTATGTTCTGCATACATTGGGCATTGGGCATTTACACTTATAACTATTGCAGGGTCCCCATGGTCACATGATCGAAATGTGGTTGCTTGGCAACTGGCGTGTATTTATGAAAGTTTCATTCCTGGGATCATATAATCACCATTTGTAATGTTGTCCCTGTTACCTTCTGACAAAAAAAGTCAATGTGGGTATCCTGATTCACTTAATAACTGAGCAAAAAGATTGTAAAATGAGGCAAAACTCATTTAACAACTGCCTTACTTAGAAGATTTTGGGTTCAATTATGGTCATAAATTGAGGACTATCTATACAGCCATTCAACATATAAGATGAGGTCCCACATTTAACTTTGAGGACTTAGAGTGCCATAGAACCCAAATAAAGTATTAATTGACTTAATCACATAATCACAGGATAATCAAATTTAAATTGACTTTGATTAGAAGAGGGCTATGCTTTCTCCACTCAGTGAGCCATACCAAGAAAACAGCTGACCAGAGCAGAAGTTCTATTCAGCAGGTTCTGACCAGTTCTGGAGAACCAGTAGCAGAAATTTTGAGTAGTTTGGAGAACTGGCAAATACCATCTCTGACTGACCCCGCCCCCATCTATTTTCTGCCTCCTGAGTCCCAGCTGGTAGGCTGGGTCTTCTTTTGTTGCCCTGCACAGGAGAATGGAGCTGGAAAGCAGGTTAGTGGGGTGGGGAGGGAATGGAGATTTTACAGTATCCATCCCCTGCCATGCCCACCATGCCACATCCAAAAGCCACACCATGCCCACCAAGCCATGCCCACCGAACCAGTTGTAAAACATTTTGAATCCCACCACTGCCAGAGAATTAACCCTTATCTCCTTCAAAACCACTAAGTGTGTTTTGTGGTGAACAGAATTAAGTCTACTGACTTGGAGAAGAATGCCTAGGTTATTTGGTTCATGTAAACAAGGGCAAAGCCTTGATCTGAAGATTGCAAGCCTAAAACCTATATTCTTAAAAGCAGTTACCCAGATCTCAGCAGAATCATTTGAATATTCATTGGATTAAGTTGCATATCCTTAAAATAAGAAGAAAGTCGAAATGAAATTAATAATATTTGATTACATGTAAATGGGTTTAGGAAGAAGAAACAGAAATTCAATCATCTAAGACATAGTTATATTTTGCAAAGTTTTTAACATGAAAATGCTATTACTGGATCTTGTTCATATAATACTAACAGGCAAATTTTAAATAGATAGGGCTTTAATATATGGTGACTCTTTTAAGATGTTGTTGATCTATTAGATATTTTGAATAATATAGTGTACTGTACTATATAATATACTAACATTTTGATGTATATATTTTTAATTTTATGGAATATATATTATATCTATGGATGATTTTATAACAAGAAGCCACTCGATGGATAATATTTTTTAAATCACATGATTGCTGTAGAAATTCTATAAATAACCAAACAAACCATGTTTGTTTTGTATTATAATTAAGGAACGTTCTGTGATTTCTGATCCAATCTGTATAGTTTCAATGTGTACACGAATGTATTTTAATTTATGTTACATGGTCAGAGACTAGCAAGACTTTAGGGATAAAATCCATTTGTCAACCATTTAGAAACACAGTTCAAATACTAGGGAAACATGAACAGCAAAGCTAGCCTACCATTCTTCGTATAAATTTCATTAGATACATGGGACCCTTTCTATCAAAGTGTCAAAAGCTATACTTAACTATATTTCTGGCATGCTCATTAGGCTGCAGCAAAATGCACATAATTCATCACTCTGAATCTACACATTTAATGGAATAATTCAAAATGCACATATAGTTTATGTTCATATATAAAAACATATTGAAGTAGACTGTCTGAATGCATTGAGATATTCAACTGTTTGTGTTTTCCCACCAAGATACCACCGTGAAAACTGATGCATTGATTTGAAATCAATTGACTCAGATGTTTGAGGGAGAGGACTTAATAAATGAACAAGGTTTAATGCTTTTCACTTAAACTAGAAAAAGAGAAAAATTGTTAAAATGAAGGGGAGGGTTTTTGAGAGAAAAGAGAAAATGATAGTATTTATTTATTTTTTTAAAAAAAACCTTTGAGTAGTAACAATGAAAATTCATTAGAGTTCAGTATCATATTTCAAAATATTAACACAGAATGGGAACCAGAATGTTCTACTAAAGAGATGGGCATTTACAAAGAGTGTCCTTCAACAAAGCAAATCACAGGATTCCACATTATACCTAAGGATAAAGAATAAAACTCCAAGACTCTGTTACAAAGAAGCTCAGTTGGCAATTAGTCTTACATGTATATTTTGAAGGTATTCCAAACATTTTTGCTAGGATATCTCTTTGTTTGGGTAAAAGCTACATAACCAAGAACTAAAATCCGTGTGTTTGCAGGCTGCCTACTTTTATTGTAATTAAAGTTCACAACAAGGACATTCTCTACCCCAATTGAAGCATTAGCAATCATTCGTATGTAATCAGGGGCATTCAAGCTTTGTGAGTTGGTGATCACCAGCAGCATTCACACAGGTGGCCTAAATGAGGGAAGAATTATGAAACCAGCATCATGCCATTGTGACCCAAGCCTTACCTCTTTTGTATGGGCCTCATGAAGTCACCTGCATGAAAACAAAGGGCAGAGTTTGCACCAGAACGTAGCAACACTGTTTTCATCATTTCCACAAAAACAGCATGATTCTATAGATGCCCATGATGGCTAAGTTTGGAATGCAGAGAGCAGCTGCTGTGATGAGTTGCACTGTCTAAAATATTTCCAGGTTAATACTGAGCTATGCAGGGCCCAGAGTTTGGTGGAAATTAGGATTATATTTGGGGTTGATGCTTTGCTTTATAATTGGTTAAGTTTCCATTTTTTAAAAAAGCTAAAAGTTTATAAAGTCAGGCAGGGTATTGGCTTGATGTGAACCAGAAGAGATCTTTGTGAGGACCTTAATGGGCATGGATACATTCTGGCAAACCTGAGACAACCATCTTTCTGGAGATGGATGGAGATGGAGCAAAGTGCACACAGGAAGGAAGTTAGATGTCACCTATTGCATTAGTCATGCCCCCATTGGGGCTCCTGGCACAGCCATGTCTTCAAGGCCTTTTGGAAGGCCAAAACAATGGACATGAACTTTTCCTAAAGTCTAGTTTTTTATTTTCCAACATTCAAGCCAAAAGACAAGCCTGCTGTGTAGGGAGTTGCAAGATTCTAAGCCCAATGATTAGGTAGCCTCCTTCCTGTGATTTCTTCTCTTTGACTATTTTATTCATAGCCATTGCTCATTTTCCTCAGGTTAATTAGCAAGGTAGATATCATGTCACTCTCTTCCATTCCATGTTCTACTTTGGAATGTTGTCCTGATGTAGGCAGAGATCATGATGATGATAACTTTCCAATGTCAGAGAAATTACATCAACAAAAGCTCTCAATATGGAGGTTAAGATTATAGCTATCTGCTATTTTTATGGGAATTGACCCTTCTTGATTCCATGTTTTGTTTCCTTCCCTGCCCTCCCTTTCCTCTCAACAACTGGATGACCATTATTCTGCCTTCCAAACACTATCTTGCAAATAAATGTTCTGATTTAAACCTTAGCACTCAGATGTTTGCAGAAGAGGTATTAACAGAAAATTTCAGACCTGTTATTTAAACCAGAGGGAGAAAAAGTCAGTGATTTAAATGAATAGATCTCACACAGAAAGAGAAAAAGAAATAATAATATTTCTCTTTATGATTGATGAGTAATTTCAGCATAAATGTGACATAGTACTACTCATTATAAGTGATTAAGCTCATTAAGGTAGAAAGATACATTATTTTCAAATATTGTTCCATTCATTTTCATAGCTTTTGCTATCTTCATGGTAATAAAAGCTGGAGATGGACCCCCATCTAAAAGTTCTTCAAAATAGTCTGCCTGATTGATCCATTCACTGAAAGAGGCGATTCCTGAGAGAAAAGAAATGGCTAAAGGTTGGTGGCAGGGAGTGGCTGTATCAGTTGCTTTGGATATACAAAGAGCTATTGCAATGGAGACAAATTCATTGTGTCTGATCACACTTGGCCCATAAAGTATTCTAAATACTAGATTATCATATCCAAAATGCTCATCTATGCTCTGAATTGTGGGGAGAAGAAGAATTCAGGTGATTTCTAGTATTCATATCCTGGAAGAGGCCTAGAGGGTATTCAAAATTGCTCGAGGAAGATAGGGGAAAGCCAACTATTTTGGCAACTGGGCTGTATTAGTTGCAAACAGGGAAGCAATCAACAAAAAGGGAATAGATATTCCATGTATGTTCCCAACTAGCCAATCATTCACTTCTTTTAGCTTTGACTTAATTTACTTAATCTAGCATTTAAGTTCTGGTTTCAGTTCCTGTTCCCTTTTCCAGCTGTCTCATTAGTAATATGTTCTTTTTCTCTTCTTCCTCTGCTTTTATCTCTTCTTTGTACCTGCCTTCCTTGCAGGTATCTTCCCCTTCAAAATTCAGTTTGTGGTGAGAGAAGGCAATTTGCAAATTAGCTTGTTCACATCCAGCCACTCCTTCATATGACTTCATATGAATTATTTCATATATAGTTAGACATTTTCTACTTTGGAGCTTGTTAAAAACGTATGTGTGTGTCTACTTTTATATAATATACTGGGGCAGGGGACTTCCCTAGAGCTACAGAGACTCTTTGGTTACGGGGTCATTTGTTGCATCCCTTCTGGAAATTTCCCTTAAGAAAGGGAAAAAGAACATGTTCAGAAACAGGTTTCAAAAAGTTTGTTGTAATAGTAGCAAGTGGAGATTCTTGTTTGAAAGTTCCTTCTAGTCTAGCAGGTCTCAACCTTTAATTTGTATGGATTTCATGAATGAAGGCAAATATACATGTCCCAGGATAATGTTGCACAATCCAATCTGAGTTGGTCACCAGGACGAGAGGTTTTGTTTTCCAAGCTTTCAGACACGTGCTGGAGACCATCTTCAGGAAACTTCTATCTAGCAGAGTGTACGTTGTTCTCTCTGTGTTATTTATGGGACCTGTTGTAAGTGACTTTTAAAGATGTTGATTGGGTGTGTTGATGGCTGGCTTTTAAGTCATTAGCTGTCATTTGCTTGTGCTGCCCAGCCCCCTCCTTCTAAGTATTTGATAAGCTGGTGGTAAATCATCACTCCTGCTGACTGAGAAAGGGCCTGTTTCCCAGGCTTCAATTACTTCCCTGGCTGTTTTTGTGCCTGCTTGTCCAACAATTTTAGTAGTTGCAAAATTTAATGTATGTCCTTGTTCACTGCAGGGTGAGGTTACCAATGAGTTTGGATCTTCTCATCTGACCGCTCGCTTGTGTTCTTGCATTCTGGTGGTTAACTTCCTTCCTGTCTGTCCTACATAGTCACAGGAGAAATCCATGCAGGGGTTTCAGTAGATTACATTGGAAGTATCTCCCACTGCCAAATGATTTTTACAGTACATAATTTGTCCTTGTATGATAGCCTCTGGTGGTGTGCAATGCCCCCTTGCAGATCTTGGAAGCTGTGTTCTACAGCTTCTGAAATGTTTTTGATGTATGTCAGGGTGTGCCGTGTGGTTGGTCTTGTGTTTTGTTTCTTCCTTTCTCTCTCCACCATTTTGTGCAGTTGTATGGATTTCAACCCCCAGAATTCCCCAACCAGATAGCTAAGGGATTCTGGGAATTGATGTTACCAAGGTTGAGAAGTACTATTGTAGTCTGATACTGGCCTATTGATATTTACTTTTGTGCATGTTTTTTTAGCCACTTTACATTTACCTTATGGTCGCTCTCTTTAGCCCACATTTCTTTTGTTTAATTATAAGATTGTCATGCAGAACTGCACGAAAAGCCTTGTGCACCAGAATATTTAATTATGAAACTCAAAGTAATTTATTAATGAACATTATTTTGTTTGCTTGCAAATTACATTTTTTTCTTGATTGAATAAGTATTTGGCCTGTATTTACCCTGCTACATATCACATAATAATGCAATTTGAATTCCGCATTATAAATGTGGATATAAAAAGCTATTCTCTGATTTCAGAGGTAGTTGGGTTTAGAAAAGTATCTGGGCACTGTTGGAAGAAATATCCTTCTGGGTTCAGTTCCAAATGGGGAACAAGACACTGGAAACATGGAGGATGTTTGAAAAGATGGTTTAATGGGGGACAGGACCACATGGCTTGGAGCTCTAAAGTGAAAAGGTGCTTCAAGATGCTTCAAGATGTTGGGTGAAGGAAAAGAAGGGAGGGCTGAGATGCTGTGAGTCCCTTATATACCCTCTATTGGGATTTGAATTTCAGCTTGTATTCTGATTGGTTGTCAGACTCCCATGGGGCCATGCAGGGGCAATTCTGTAGGCTGTCCTGAGTGCCAGGCTTGGCTGAGTCTTGCTGGATGATGATGTAATGAAAGAGTTTTGGGCAATTCGTATTACAGCTCTACCTGGAGATCTTTGTTATGTAAAATATTCTGGTCCAGGCCTTAATGGCCCACCCGTTAACAAAGGTGGGGGTGAGTTTCTGCTTCTGAGTTTCTACTCTTTTTAGGGGAAATATTCTGCCTTTTTAATATTTCCTAGGATAATTCATTTTTCTAGGAGAGCGGTAGGTGCTAACTTCCCACAGCACCAAGAAGTATGATTAGTTTTCAGAAAGGCGTGGGCACGTAACCTTTTTCCCCTCCTCTTCCCAAAATGTTATGGTACTGTACCTTCTACAAGACAATCCATAAACAGTAGCAGAACCAGCCTTGAGTACACCATCTGCCACACAAAACAAGGATCCCTATTTTTGAGCCAATTTCCTCAGTGTAAGCTCCAGATTCATGACTGAAACCAATTCTGAGTAGAAGATATATAGACCTTCTTCTACTTGTGGGAATGTTTCAATTTTAAGCAGTCAACTGGAGTTTCCTTTCCATCTGGTTGCATCACTGTTAATGAGAGTCAATGTGGCAACTAAACTGGAGGACTAACTGAGAGGTCCGAGTTCCTGCTCAGCCTTAATCTACCAGATGGTCTTTGGAAGAGTGTACATCCTGCAACCAACCAGCTTCAAAGAAAGATGAATCCTAAAGTCCATAGTGCTTCAAGCTTTCAAAATGAAAATTAAAACTAGAATAAAAATATAAACTTGTGGATTCAGAACAGACGGTCATCCAGCTAGAGTTGGTATGGGCGCATCTAAAGTGCTACGTTTCCATTTCAAACAAGAGGCAGGAGCTATCCCTTACATTGCATGATTATGAGTGCTGTTCTCAGAGGAAATGTTCAGAAATATTTCCAAACAATTTCAATGTGGTGATATAAAATCTTTCCGAAATATTGTACCTGTTAGATTAGAATGTCTAAAGGCAAGGCCTACCATTCATTTATGTATTTATTTTTTTAAACATTTTTATGTTTTTTTCTTTGAAAAGGAATTTCAAAGTAGTCAATTCAGCTGCACTATTACATATAGTGACTTGAGATGCCTGGTCCAAGAACTGAGAGCTACTAGTTAAATAATGGTTAAGATGTTGGTCTAGGACAGGGACGTCAAACTCAAGGCTGGGGGGGCGCAATCTGGGACTGGTCTGGAAATAGCAATGGACCAGCCCGTGGTGCCTCTACTAGCAAAAAGAAGGCATGGGGGGCCATGTGTGGCCCCTCTGCACCCCATTTTGGCTGGCAGGATGCTGAAGGAGGCATCTATCCTATCTGCAGTCTGTCCCATTTCCTGACCCCTCCCCCCCCCGACCAACCCATCAGGGGCAACTACAGTGCTGATCCAGCTCTCAAAGAAATCCAGTTTGATACCCCTGATCTAGGAGCATCTGACTCAGGCTTTGGTCTGCCTTTAACCACCAATGCTTGCTGGATAACTTTGGATCAGTCATTATTTCTCTGACTATCCTGTTTTAAAAGTATTTTTAATTGAATTTTGGGGTACCTCTGATGCTTTTGAATGTGATGTCTATAGGCACTGCTGGCCCTTGATTTATGTTTTCCCTTTCAGAGCTTTCAGTGATAATATAGTTCAACCATATAAAAGAGGGAGACTTCTTTTAATAATTTTTATTTTTATATTAATGTTCTCTACCTATTTAATTTTTCTTTTGTTCACAATTTTATTTCTGTTCTCATTTTGTTCTGCTGATTTGATAATTATTGTATATCATTTTGGGGTTTGTTTTTTTTAAATAAGATAGTAGGGATAGATAGACAGATAGATGATAGATAGGTAGATAGATAGATAGGTAGGTAGGTAGATAGATAGATAGATAGGTAGGTAGGTAGGTAGGTAGGTAGGTAGATAGATAGATAGATAGATAGATAGATAGATAGATAGATAGATAGATAGATAGATAGATAGATAGATAGGTAGGTAGGTGGGTAGAGGTAGGTAGAGGTAGGTAGGTAGGTAGATAGATAGATAGGTAGGTAGGTAGATAGATAGATAGGTAGGTAGGTAGGTAGGTAGGCAGGCAGGCAGGCAGGCAGACAGACAGACACTTTGAATGAATGCACTTATGTGTAGGGTTGCATTTGCTCATTTATGCTCTACTTATTCTGAAAGTGTTTTTTCAGAAACATTTTCTGTATTAAATTTGTACACCATCTAATCCTCCAAGGATTTGAGAGTTTCTAATGTATGCTTCTTTGGAGTAATACTCCAAAGTGATAATAGTAATAATCCAATTGCATATATACACACCATTAGCTTTAATACAGGCTGCAGTAATGAAATACAATTATGACGTAGGAGTCTTGTTGCTTGACCTAGAGCCATTTGCTTTTTTTGAAGTGGTAAATGCATGAATGGTTTTATGAATAGATGTTTGTTTGTTTGCTTTTGGTTCTAGAAGGAGTTTGCAGTGCAATCCCTGAAACACAATTCCTCCATTTTTAAAGCAACGTTTAAATGTAAAGAGAAGGCATTAATGGGTTAGTTTCATCAAGGTGTGTAGCTGAATCTAGAATATAGACTCAAACCAGCTTTTCCACAGTTATACCCACACCCTAATCTTTGGATCTGGTTGTTGTTAATGTTTTTTCACCATTGTTTATCTGACTGAGTGTGAGAGTTATTATAAGCAGCACAAGTGACTACTGTACTGTGATAAATAGAAGTTTTTCAAGTCTAAAGGTGATCACACATTCTTGGTGATAATGGAATAGCACCAGTGGTGCTGAAACACCCGACAGAGTTTCATTATGACCAGTATTGCTCCTCCAATGTTGTTGATTTTTTAAAAAGATGATAATTACTCTGTGAGTGTTTCCAAGATTAATAAGAAAAAAAAAAGCCAACTATGTCGTTGTTCTCTTTAAAGTAGGGTATTGAGTTTCTTTTTCACTTGTTGAAGCACCTGGTCTGATAAAGCTATGCTTTCCTGTGGAATTGCACAGATTTCACCCCATTCAGCATTCCTAAATCAGTTCAAATGTCTTGATCTTTAAGAGGGCTAAATCTAGTGGACATTTAAAATAGGGAGAAATAGGGTGAGAAGTGAAATGGGTATTGGAACTTTGCTGCTCCTATTATTTGCTGCTCATTCAGCATGTTCTTTACTGCATAGCTCTGGCCAGAGATCTCAATGTGAACCTGCAGTGACCACATTTAGCCCTGCAGAAAACAATATGGTCCTCTTTCAGTCAAATCTACTACTTGCTTGAAAATACCACGATCAAGTTATCCCTACATTGAGACTTGGGTGTACCTTATATAGAAGATTATATTTTTCAGTCCTTAGATGATGAGATAGATGATAGATAGATAGATAGATAGATGATAGATAGATAGATAGATAGATAGATAGATAGATAGATAGATAGATAGATAACAGATAGATAGAGATAGATAGATAGATAGATAGACAGACAGACAGACAGATAGAGAAATAGATAGATGATAGATAGAGGTAGGTAGGTAGGTAGGTAAGTAGATAGATAGATAGATAGATAGATAGATAGATAGATAGATAGATAGATAGATAGATGTAGGTAGGTAGGTAGGTAGGTAGGTAGATAGATAGATAGAGAAATAGATAGATGATAGATAATAGATTGATACATAGATAGATAGAGGTAGGTAGGTAAGTAGATAGATAGATAGATAGATAGATAGATAGATAGATAGATAGATAGATAGATAGATAGATAGATAGGTAGGTAGGTAGGTAGGTAGGTAGGTAGGTAGGTAGGTAGGTAGTAGGTAGATAGGTAGATAGATAGATAGATAGATAGATAGATAGATAGATAGATAGATAGATAGATAGATAGATAGATAGATAGATAGATAGATAGATAGAGGTAGGTAGGTAGGTAAGTAGGAGGGTAGAGATAGATAGATGGATGGATGGATGGATGATAGATAGATAGATAGATAGATAGATAGATAGATAGATAGATAATGATAGACAGACAGACAGACAGACAGATTATAGACAGGCAGACAAACAATAGATTCTCAGGTTATTATCAATTTAAAAATGTTATTCATAGCAACTTTTTGCTGTCCGCCAAGGACTCTCTCTGCCCAATCATTAACCCTCTTCCAGCTTACTGTTTAGAGTAGATCTCTATTCCTTTTGGGGCCACCCAATAACATTAAATATGGGCCAGGTTTGCTGGCCTTGATTACTCAGTCTTCAACCTCACTGCATTAAGTGTGAATATCTGAAGGGGGAAAGGGGGTTCTCTTTGTGTTTCACTTGAATGCTAATACATACTGAGACAGTGCTACTTTCTCAAGTTACCCAATCATTTTGTTTTTCTTTTGGGATGGTGGATTGAAAACAAAAAGAACCGAGCACCTCTCTCCCAGTAATCAGCAATCAGATCAGCATAGATTAACTCCAAGGTTAACTTCAGACCAACAATCAAATAAACAATACCGCAATCAAGAAACTGCCAAAAAGCCACCAGTAGAGACCAACCAAAGAATCTCTAAGATGGCCCACATTCACACAGAAAAGTAAGTCACTATAAACTGATAGCAAACAGCATTCTTACTAGCACAGATGATGTTACCTAGTTAAGGGTACTGAAACGTCTGCAAGAAAACAAGCAAGGTCAGAGAGTGCCAAGGACCCCTCATTTCAACCCTGAGCTACAGATATTCTCCTTTATTGTTACTATTACCTTCACACCAAAGTGATACCTATTTATCTACTTGCATTTGCATGTTTTTGAACGGCTAGGTGGGCAGGAGCTGGGGAAAGTAATGGGAGCTCATCTCATTGGGCAATAGTTGGGTCTTGAACCTGGGCTGTCAATTTTCCAGTTGACAAGCTCAATGTCTTTAACTACTGAAGCATCACACTCCTTTTCTACCTGCAAAAGCTGTCCATTTTTGGAAACACGTTTAAAGCATTCAGTAGCAACGCTTCAATGCAATTCAGTGTAAATGGATAGAATAATGGACAGCAGTCAATTTATAAAGGATAGGCCAAAAAATGTGTAAACAGGGATTTGAAATGTATGAAATACAACAATTCCCCTCTCTTTTTTTTTCCTATGGTTTTGGGACTTTTCTAAAATTTTGAGTCTTGTTGTGGAAGCGGAATGCTCCAAAACAGAGGGATGGTAGAGCAATAGTAACATATACTCTAAATATTTGGAGCACTTTTAACTTCTTCAGCTATATGTGCAAGTTGAGGAAATAGACTTTAAAAGAAGAGGAGGAGGAGGAAGAAAAGGAGGAGGAGGAGGAATCAGAAAGAAAAGTCACTCTGTTCCTTGCTAGTAGAATAACATATCAACAACTGTTAGAGCTGACTTGAAGGTTAAATATTAGGAAGGAATCCAATTTCTCTTGTCTATTCAGCTCAGCGGTGTGTTAGATTGCAGTTGGAGTGTGCTTATGGAGTGTGGGATATGAAGCTGCCTAATCAATCCCTACTGCTTCATTCTCAGATTCTTCTTCTATCAGGTCCCTGCCCTCCGGCAGCCTTCAGCTTTCCAAAAGCCAATTCCATACAAACAAAAATTGCGACCTGCAGCTAGTGGGTGAAGCTGCGTTTCCCCCTCATGATTAATCTCTTCTTATGCGGCTTTCATGAAGAAGGGGGGTGGGGGGGGGGGAAGAAAGGAAAAGGTGGGGAGAGAGAACGGAGGGGTGAGGTGGGGAAATATGTAAGCTGCAACCTTGTGAAAGAGAGCTTTCCTATTGAATGAGCCCCAGTGCGTTAGAGCCAGCTTATCAAATGAAAGAATTCATTTAAACACATACCACGCACACATGACACACACACACACACACGCACGCATACACACACACACCAAAAACACTGCCTTGTGTTGACATTGAGAAAATGAGCTATCAAACACTATGATTAAACTTCAGCTGCCATAATTGTCGTTGAAACAACAGCATGGTGGAACTGAAAAGTGTTTCTTTAACCAGCTCGGTATGGTTCACCAGTAATACTCCGTTTAAAAAGGTCCTTGCTGCTAGCAAGAGAAACAAGGCTTGAAATTAACTTTTTCCAATCCACAGACAAAATTAAACATAGGTATTTGAGGCCCACAAACAACAACCAGAATTAGATGGGCTTTAACCTCTGCCACTCCTGTCCCCATTTGTACAGATTTGTTTGCTGAAGGATAGCTTTGGGGAATGCTTTGAGAGGGTTATTGTTGCATCTAATAAGAAGGATTGTAGGTGTCTTAAAAAAAAAAGACTTGTATAGGTTGTCCTTAACTTACGACCACAATTGAGCTCAACATTTATGTTGCTAAATGAGAAATTTGTTAAGTGAGTTTATGATTTTTTTTGACACATTTGTTAAGTGAATCACTGCAGTTGTTAAATTAGTAACACCGTTGTTAAGTGTGAAAAATGGCTATAAGTCACTTTTTTCAGTGCTGTTATAACTTCGAACGGTCAAGGATTACCTCGGAGGGAAGAAGAAGAAGAGGTGAAAAAGAAACTGATTAAAAATTTCATCTTTATTTTCAATGGTGGGGATGAGAAGACATTCTAATGGAATGAAATTGCTGCTTTAGGCTGTTGTGCTTCCATGGGTTGCACAGGGCTACTAATTCGGATGGGCCCATTAAGAGTGGGGAAACCATTGATAGTTATTGTCCACAAAACTCTTTTGGAGCTGATCACCAGAGATTAAGGGGGTCATTAAAGAGAAGTGACAGCCATGCACTAAAATAAAAAGTCCATCAATAAATTGATTATAACAATGACAGCAAGGAAAAGAGGACCCCTCTCACTGGCAACCGCAAGCCAAATATTTGTTTTGTGGGTTGCCAAATGAATATGTGAACTATAACTGCATATGTTATGCAGGTATATCTCTGTGTTGGGCTAAAGACTACAGGATAAGATGATCAAGGAAAAAGATGTATAGAAGAGATTATTAGAATAATAAAATGGGTGCCCTTTGCATTGTCTCCCATCACCTCCTAACACAAGGGTCTTCAAACTTGGCAAGTTTAAAACTTGTGGACTTCAATTCCCAGAATTTCTGAGCTAACATGATGGGAGGAGGAATTCTGGAAGTTGAATCCACAAGTCTTAAAGCTATCAAGTTTGAAGACCCGCCTGTTCTAACATCCGTTTCATTGTCAGATACTTCATTTGGGAGGTACACTGAAAATTTGTGAACAAAAACCACAAGTGAGATTTCAGATTTGTCTTTTAATTGCTAATGCAAGGTAGCTGTGAGAAAATGCCAAATTTGGTCCAGTGCTATTTTCACTCATATTCCTTTTATGTTCTCAACCATGTGTTTCGGTGAAGGATTCTGAATGTTCCATCTGCTTCTGTGTTTCACTGATAGTCATCCTGCATCTTTGATTTTGGCGTATGTTTTGTGTTTGTTTCTTTTGTTTATGACTGGAAAGGTGGTTTGTCACTAAAAACAACCTTTGAGAGCATTGTGGCAGAATTTAAAGCCAAAGGGGTAAGGTATTGACAGAATATTCATGGGAAATCAAGCACAATATTCAACTCATATATCAAAAATAGAGCCCGACAAGAAGAAACTGAATTTATCGGCAGAGAAAAGGACCAATGGAAGATAATTTTAATGTATGATTTCTTTTTCTTGCCCTCCTAGTGTTGGAAGAAATATCCTTCTGGGTTCAGTTCCAAGTGGGGGGGGGGAGACACTGGAAACATGGTGATTGCTTGGAAAGATAGCTTTATGGTGGACAGGATCATATGCCTTGGGTGAAGAAAGAAGGGGGAAAAGGGCTGAGATGCTGAAAGACCCTTAGTTTTATACTTTCCCCGCCCACTCACTCTTTAGCCGGCAAGCTTACCTGCTAAATTGCTATTTTTCCTTTTTCCGACCATCATCTGTTCTGTTGTGCAGGGAGATTTAGATTAGCTAGGAAGCAGGAAATGGTTGGATTTCTTGCTTTCTAGCTAGTCTTTAGATCTTAGGCTCTGCTTTTAAGCACAGCCGAACCTCCCTTAGGACTGAAGGTTCTGTTATTCAGTGCAGACTCACGGCAAGCAAATTTGAGAGACTGAGCTAGCCAATGGCAGATAGATAAATCACTAAATGATTCTGTGAGCAACTCAATCTGCCTTCCTGCTTTGCCTGATTTTGGGTAAAAGTTGCTCTTTTTTAATAAAAAAACAATATTTATATAAATATTCATAATATTTACATACAAGCCATGCCCAGCCAATCACATGACCACCAAGCCATACCCACAAATTAGGCCACACCCACAGAATCGGTTAGTGGTCCCTGGGATTTAAAATTATGAGTTTGGTGATCACTGAGGTCCAAAAGATTGGCGAGCCCTGATTTAGGATATGCAGGCCCAGGCCTTAATGGCCCACCTATTAACAAAGGTGGGGATCAGCTTCTGCTTCTGAGGTGAGTTTCTGTTTCTGGGTTTCTATTTCTCTTTTTAGGGGAAATATTCTGCCTTTTTAATATTTCCAAGGATATTTCATTTTTCTAGGAGAGGGGTGGGTGCTAACTTCCTACACTAGAAATGCAGAAGTTGAATCCATGGAAAAAGCAATTGTTTTGAGAGCCATCATTTCTTCTGCAACTTCTGGGCTTGTGGTCCACCAGTAGTGAAAACAAAATAACCATAGAGCATCCAAATATGGTTGCTTCCCCTTGACATTTGTATCTTTCACCAGGAATTCAAAGTGGAGAAACAAAGGAAAGGCCAGCCTGCTCTAGCCATTTTTTTGAGCAGTTGTCTTTCAATCTGATATACTAGCCTTGGAATTTGCAAGCAAAAAGGGGCAACTGGCATGTTTAAAGAGATGGGAACATGGGCACACACTTTGTGTTTTAGTTATTCTTTTTCTTCATTATACTTCTTTAGACTGTAATTCTACGTCCTCTTTCCTGAAATAAGCACTTAACTCAGTGGGATTTATTTCTTAAGAGGCATGTATAGGATTGCACTATAAATTAATCTTGTTCGCTTAAGGACTTTGGTTAATAGAATAGTTTAAAAGCTACAAATTCTACAAGTAGCCAAGCAAATGAACATCAAAAGGCTGAATATTCTGTATATATCATATTGCTTCCTGATTTGCTGCAAGCAATTAAAAATACACAATGTTGCAACCTCCAATCTATCTAAAAAGATACTTTAAATTGTTAATATGTTAAGAACCTCAGTGGGAAGTTGCTGTCAGACTGTATGAAAAGGAAGGAAGGAAGGAAGGAAGGAAGGAAGGAAGGAAGGAAGGAAGGAAGGAAGGAAGGAAGAAAGGAAGGAAGAAAGGAAGGAAGGAAATATACCTTAACTTTCACTAGAGAACTACTTGATGTTTACTATCAGTAATCTTAATGCGCTGCATAAGAGTGGCTCATTCTCCTATCTTTCCCTTAACAGCTTAGTTTTATCAGACATTCCATCAAATTAATATCTCATTATCTTCTAACCTTGAACTTTTTGTTCTTCCACTTACTTTACTTCTTCAAGCTGGAGCTTTTGCTAAGTTCATTACACTATCTCATAAAACTAGTCATTCCCTGAACATATGGAAATAAAGGTTTTGAATTACCAGCCACATTTTTATCAGTTTTAGTGTCTTTAACTTTAACTTTGCTTTGCTTGCTATGAAAGAAACCAATATGGTAATATAGCACAATTCTTATTGAAAGTATTTTTTTTATAAAAAAAAAAAGGATGGGAAGAGCCCATATAAATTTATTGGCTAGAGAAATTTGAGGTGATTCCAGGAGGCATATATTAATAAATAGTCACAATTTAAAACCCCAAACTCTCTACCTTCTCCCCCATCCAGGATAATCAAATGTCAATTGATCAGCTCAATATCAATCTGAGGTCCCCTAGTCCATTGACATTCATGGTATTTTGGGAAAGTAACAAGATGACCAGTCTTATCTCTGGGGAAAAGATGCTCCACAGGAAGGGAGCCAGTACAGAGAAAGCCATTTTTCTTGACCCTGTAAGGTATACTTCCTTAATAGATGGGAAATGCAACATCTCCTGCCTTCCTGTTCTGGTGGATTGGATAGATGAAGCTAGGGAGAAGCTGTCCTAAAAACAACCAAACTCCAGGCCATCTAGGGCTTATCCTAACCCTAAACAATACCTTGAATTGCACCTGGAAGCAAACTGACAACCAACGCATCTCCTGCAAAAGAGGTGACACATAGACAAATTTGGGCTTGCACAAAACTATGTGGGCTCCTGCAGTTTGAGACAACTGAAGCTATCTTCAGGGAATCCCTGTGTAGAGGACAATACAATAGGTTATACAGAAGGTGACTAGGATATGGGTAACTGTGAGAAAGGATCATTGATCCAGGAATGGATATAACATGAGTACAACACACAGTTGTGCAAAGGTCTTCTTGGCCGTGATTGCCACCTGCTCCTTAAGCAGGAGTTATTTTGCAGGAGTATCCTTAGATTATGCACTGTCTAAGGCAGTTGAACCCCATCCTTAGTGGAAGGGGCTCTACATTCAAAGCCATTCTGTTTTGCTAGGGTTCAGTTTTAACCTGTTGCCTCCCCCCACAAGACTCAACAGCCTCCAGGCATTGAGAGAAGACAGTTGTGCCATCCCTTAACTCACCATGGGCAGAGATCTACACTGAGCCACATCAGGATATTGATTGGTATATCACCCTAGAAGATGACAGGGATTGGAAATCAGTTTCGGCCCCTTTCTTTTAGTTTGCTAAAAACTGCTTAAAACATAGCTTTTCTGGAGATCATCTGAGGGATTGTTGAGGATTATGTTGTGTGTGGAGGTGGGTGGGCTGGGTTGTATTACAAATGTAATTTTTTAATCATGGAGATTTTGATTGCAAATTACTTGAGATTTTCAATAGTCGACAGCCACTGAAAGTTCTGCAGAATGATGATAGCATGCAAACAAACAGCCAAGGAAATTAGAAGGCTGGACTTAATGAGCATAAACCTATAGATCAGGGATGTCAAACTCAAGACCCGGGAGCCAGATCCGGCCCACAGGGTGCTTAGATCTGGACCACGGAGCCACCCTGGAAACAATGAAGGACTGGCCCATGGTGCCTCCGGCAGTGAAAATGGAGCTCGGGAGGGTCCTTTGGAGGTCCATTTTTGTTGGCACAGAGTTGCAGGAGGCCATTGTAGCCTGAAAACAGAGCTCAGGAGCCTATTTTCTCTGGCAAATCAGTCGGGCTACCACAGGTGCCCCTGACATGAGTGATGTCAAGCTGGCCATGCTCATACTGGCCATGCCCACCCCCCACCCCCTTAGATCAAACACAACCCTGATGCAACCCTCAATGAGATTGAGTTTGACACCCCTGCTATATGTTGTGGCTCACCAGACTCAGACAGTGAGGAGGTTGGGGTGGATCATGGGCCAGTCCTGAAGTCTAGGGAAGGCTTTGATGAGTGCTCTGCATCGGAGGCAGAGATGGGGCCAGGGCTGTCCAGCAGTTATCAGCTGCCTTTGGAGTCAGAGATCAGTGGGGCAGAAGAACAGCTGGAGCCTGTTCCTGATGTGCGTATGCACAGAGTTGTCAGGAGAAGGAAAAGTTACGGAATAAGGGTTGACCTGGGAGTAAAGGCACAGGTGGACAGTGAATGGCAACTCCCATAAGGAATAAATAGGAGCAAAAAGGGAGTGGTGTTTTCAGGAGACAATTAGTTTATTTAATTAATGTGAAGATTTGTTTATATGAGTTCGTGACTCACAGAGACTCCTTGCCAAGTATTTCCTTGTACAGCATTGCACTTGGAAGTTATCAGCCTGGCAACTCTCCAAGCCTAATAAGAACTGTGGTTGCAATTCACCCTTGAAAGACTATTTGCCGGGACATTGCTGGGTGTGAATAATAGGAATTCACATTAGCCAAATAAAAAGGGATTTTGTCGGGACAAGGAGTCTGTTTTATGATTTTGTGAAGCCTAGGTCAGAACACTATAGATGCTTAAAAAAAACTATTTGCAATGGGTGTAGAGCCATTAAATCAGATCTTGCTCCAAAACAAGCAAACAAACAAATAAAATGCTTCTGTTTGGAACAAGGGGCTATGGATCACCTTGAAGTTGAAGTTCCTTCGAGGCATTAAAACATACCTAGATGAATGGTAAACATAGTTTATATATGGAATCCAGAACAGAAGAATTATTACCTTCCCTTAGCTATTTTTAAATGAAAAGCTAATGTGAAAATAATGCAAAATAATGCTGAATGTACTCCTTGTTGATACCTCTTGCCTTGATTATACTGCGAATCCCAGTTTAACAGTTTAATTCTAGGATTGTTTCTGCATAGTGAGCTGCACACAGTGGTTTATTATTGTAGGTTACTTCAGCATGCTGGGCTATACTCAGAGCGTAGTTATTTTAGGATTGCTCAGGCATACTGTGCTGTTTGTAATAACCACTTATTTTAAGATTTTTCATGCATCTCAGCTAACTGGAGATTATTAGATCAAGAGAACAATCAAAAATATTTTGTTATAGGAAGATTTGATATGCATAAAAGCTTCATAAGAACTCAAATTTGGAGTAGAATAATCAAAGCATTAGCTGATATATTTTAAGCAATGTAATAAATTAGTAAGATAAACAGTTAAGGATGCATGGTACTCCAACAGAGCTAATGGTTGTTGCCCAAACTTTGTGCATAATGTATGTCAGATCTATAATTTTTCACTAAATGCAGTAGTGAGCATGGGGAAACAGCAAACCTAATCTATTTCTTTTCTTCTAAGAATTATGTATTAGAGCAGGAGTGTCAAACTCATGTCTCCAACTCCATGTGACATATTGTGACTTTTTCCCTCTTCACTAAATCAGGTGTGGATGTGGTCAGCACGTGATGCATCCGGCCCACAGGTCGCGAATTTGACAGCCCTGGTTTAGAGAAATCAAATACCATGTATGAAGTAATTACCCATTCCATCCTCACAAAAATCATGAAGTAATTTTAAAAGAGACAAGCAAGCTTTGATAGAGATCTCCCCAAGCCAAGTAGAATCCAACAGAAAAGATATGCAAAAGCACCAATCCACTACTGTATGTATATATATACAGGTGAAACTCAAAAAAGAAAAAAAATAGAATATCATGCAAAAGTTCATTTATTTCAGTAATGCAACTTAAAAGGTGAACCTAATATATGCGATAGACTCATTACATGCAAAGAAAGATAGTTCAAACCGTGATTTGTCATAATTGAGATGATTATGACACTCAGCTATACATTTCTACCCCAGGCCACCCCAATGAAGCCATTGAGTGATGACCTGGTGCCTGGAAGCCATGCGGAGTTGGATGGGTGTCAACAGGCTTCAGCTCAACCCGACCAAAATCGAGTGGCTGTGGTTTCCAGCACCCAGATACAGCCAGCTTACTCCATCGCTGGTCGTGGGGGGAGAAATTTTGACCCCCACGGAGAGGGTGCGCAATCTGAGTGTTCTCCTGGATGTACGGCTGTCTTTAGAAGATCATATAGCAGCCATCGCCAGGGGGGCTTTTTATCAGTTCCATCGGATCTACCAGTTGCGGCCCTTTCTGAATCGGGGTGCATTGCGCACGGTCACTTCTGCCCTCTTCATCTCCCACCTAGACTACTCCAATGCTCTCTACATGGGGCTCCCCTTGAAGAGCATCCAGAGGCTTCAACTGGTGCAGAGTGTGGCCGCACAGGTGATCTTGGGGGCTTCTCGGAGCTCCCATGTTACACCGCTCCTGCGCGAGATGCATTGGCTTCCGGTGGCCTGCTGGGTGCGATTCAAGGTGTTAGTGATCACCTTTAAAGCGCTCCATGGCTTGGGACCTGGGTACTTATGGGACCGCCTACTGCCACCATCGGCCTCCCGCCGGCCAGTGTGTTCCCACAGGGTGGGCCTCCTCGGCGTGCCGCCAGCTGGCGGCTCCAAGGGTACAGGCCTTTTCTGCGGGAGCACCGTCCCTCTGGAATGAATTACCCATGGAGATGCGAGTCATTATTGACCTGCAAACCTTCTGGCGTGCACTAAAGACCCACCTTTTCTAGCAGGCCGGTCTGGCCTAGTGTTCTTAGAAGGGGTTTTAAATTTGTAACTTTTTAAATTTCTTATTGGATTTTATTGGTTTTTGTATTTTAATTCAGCCACTATTTAAACTTTTATTGACTGTATTTTTATCAATGGCTGTTCACAGTATAAAAGTGCAATAAATAATAATAATATATGCATATACATATAATCTTTTTTTATTTTAAAAAGGACATTGACATGCAATTATACTTCATCCGTCTTAAAAGATTTTTTTACTCCTACTTTTATTATTTTTACAAATACCTTAATGACAAGTAAATACATCTAATAATTCCTTCACTTCCTATTTTCCCCACAAAAACAACCCTGTGAGGTGGGTTGGTCTGAGACAAAGCAATTGGGATAAAATCCTTAATAAAATTATATTTTAAAATTTTAAAGAGGGCTGAATCTAATGAATTGCGAGATAAATTACCCTGGCAGGATACACCAAATAATTCTGATATCATTTTTCAACAAGGGACAAATATTTGTGTAATCACAGAGTTAAAAATGGCAAGTTGACCTATATAGATTGCCCCTGGCAAATGACATTTTGTTTCAAAATATCCCTACTCCATCTCTCCATTTGCCTTCTGTCACTGCACCCACCCTGAGTCTCCCCCAAGAGATCTGGATTGACCTCAACCCTGTTGATTTTTGTAAAGCATTAAAAACCTCGGTATTCCCACAGGCATTTGAGCTTGAAGATTAAATAGATCCATTGATTGGTTGGTTTCATTACTGAAGTAATGATTTAAAGTGGAATGATTTATTTTTTACCTCACTCCTCTGTTACTTTATTGTTTTTCTAGTTACTAATTTTTGCTAACTATTATTATTTGTTTGTTTTTAATTTCTCTCTTTGTAGGCCACTTAAGAGTCCCTTTAGGGTAGGGGTTAGCAGAGTCACATGATATATCGGGACTTTTTCCCCCTTCACGGGCATCCGGCCCATGGACTGGGAGTTTGACAGCCCTGCTTTAGGGAGATGGACAGCTATATACAATAAATAAAAATTCTGCCTCTTGTTTACTTCTCTAACAGTTATACAATTAAATCAATTATACCATAATCAGGGTCTTGGAGGCCACTGATTTTTAAAAATTATTTATTTAAAACTACTGTAAAAAATGAATAGTTTAGTTTTAGTTTAGTTTACTTTATTGTCATTGCACCTCGTACAACAAAATCAAACACCATCTTCAGTGCACATCATGACCATGACCATGAAAATAAACACAAACACACATCCTTCACCCTCCACACATTGAACTGAAAACCCCCAACACCGCACCAATACTGCACAATACAGCAGAATTCAAAAGAACTACTGCCCTGAGATAGAAACTGTTTTTCAGCCTATTTGTCCTTGTTTTTATTATTTTGTACCGTCTGCCAAATGGTAATAGTTCAAAAAAAGGGTTCCCAGGATGAAATGGATCTTTGAGAATGTTTTGAACTTTCTTAAGGCAGCGGGAGCTATAAAGCTCTTCCAAAGAGGGGAGAGGACAACCAATGATCTTCTGGGCAATGACGTTAACCCTCTGGAGCGCTTTCCTATCTGCCACTGTGCAATTGGCAAACCATACAGAGGTGAAGTATGTTAAAAAGCTCTCTATGGTGCAGCGGTAGAAGGTCACCAGCAGTTTTCCAACTACTTCTTGTTTCCTGAGAAACCTCAGGTAGTATAATCTCTGCTGGGCCCTTTGACTATAGCTATATAAAATATAGCAGACCTAGAATGTATAAACAAGAGGATATACACTACAATATATGCCTAAAAAGACTAAATGATTTGGAAATTACCCAGATAATTAACAAATTAAAAACACTCTAAATTCATCATTGTTATTAATAGAAAATCCCATATAAAAGAAACCACAGAATTACCAGGGATAGGAAAGGGATGGGAAAGAACCAAGAAAATGCTGAAACTACCATTCATTCTGAGACACAAGTCTTTTTTAAGAGTTAGGGGATGCTACCAATATAACAGTACAGAAATCCAAAAGACAATTGAGAAGTGTATGTTTTTCCTCCTTTTTATCTTTTAAGTTACATAACAGCCTTATGTCAACTGTACAAGGAAAGGGTAGCTGTTCCCTTTACAAACTAGATTTCCCTTTTACAAATGTTACTGCCTGCTTAACCCCAATAACACTAATTTGATAACTGTGTGCAAACTGTGGGATGGGATTGGCAAGGGAAACCTGATTTTGAAGTATATGTTTTGCAGAGTGTACTGAAGCGCAATGCACAATAGGGAAAAGGAAAACAAAAACAAACTTTGTTTTTGGCAAGCAGGAAGGGTGGAAAAGAGAGGTAAATGGGAATAAAAGAGGAATTTGGAGTGCTGATGTGTAAGGAAGATTCCTCAATATCTTCCTGCCTTAATGCCCTGGGAATCCCTTAGGACACAGTAAGCATTCAGTGATAACAGAATAAAAGAGTAACAGAGTTGGAAGGGACCCTGAAGGTCTTCTAGCCCAATCCTATACCATTTCAGACCAATAGTTGTCCAATCTCTTTTAAAGACCTGTAATGATGTTTGATAAACATCAAAGCATTAGATAAATCTCTAAATGAAGTGCTGCCTGCTCATACAGTTAGAAAGGATCAATGCAATATGAGCTTGTTTTTATGGACCAAATATGCCATTTTTATTTTTCCTTCCCCCCGCAAAGGATTAAAAATTTGGGCTTTCTAAGAAAAGAAAGTGGGGAGAGTCTTGCTTTTTAAATGCAGGAGTTGAGAGAAATGTGATTTAATTTAATGATATTAGAGATAGACAAATAGATTAAATGCATTTTCAAAAAAAGCTTGCGTGGAATTTAAGATAAATACACTAATTAAGGTATAGTTAACATAGCAATCTAAAATTTCCTAGAAACTTAATGAGTTTTGAGCTCCAAAAGCTATTCTGAGTACTAGCGGTATAATGAGCATCAGCTGACACGAAGCTCAAATTAATTTCAATTATCTATTTCTCTTACCTTAGCTAGAAAAATGGTAAATAGTTGGTCTGGAGTGTGAGTCACAGTCAGCCAACATCATTGGTCAATAGACAAAGACTATGTCATATAGTAGAATGAACAGAGAGCTTGACAGTTGACCTTTGGATTGAAATATAGGCATTTTAAGCTCCAGTGGAATATATCTGAGTGGGCTTTTTTTGTGAGTAAAATACATAGAAGGTCAAACTGAGGTCACAGCTGGCTTTGGGTTCACCAGAGCAAATCAGATCACCAGCCTTTCTTTATTCATCCACTCTTCTAAAGACATTGAGATTATAGGGCAATGTTCTAAAGCATGAGACCTTCAGTTGTTTCAGATCAGGTTATCAGTCCTGGCTATCATTCTTAGAAATGACAGGAAATTATTTGGAACATCTATACATTTCCTTGTGTATTCTATTTTCCTAGAGCTTTCTGTAGTCCCCTCTCAAAAAAAAAAAAAGGTTACGAAGAAAAACTTATCAAAGGGAACAGTGAAAACCATTTAAACACAGGCTTTGAAGTTCTAGAAAGGAAACTGAAGATGTGTGGGACCCAGGTGAGATTCTTCTTCAATCTCCCAATCCATGGAAGATATCCAGGAAGGAGAGGAATCAAAAGTTTGAGTAAATGGCTGGCTATATGCAAATGATGGCAATGGAGTTTTAACTTAGAGTTTTAAGTTTCTAGGACATTAACACAAATTATGCGGATGGATAATTCAACAGATAAATATATGTTTGGCCAAAGCAGGACCAGACCTTCTGGAAGATGGGAATAGAAAATCCTGAATAAACCAGGTTTAAAAAAATTAAAAATAGAAAATAGAAGTAAGGATCTTGCTTGCATACTCTAAAAAGACATGGCAGTATTGCTATACTGGAGCTTCTTATACTATTCCATGAAAAAGCAGATCATTCTTACAGTTCATAGCCTTTATTGTCTGTATACTAATGCTTGGAGTATGAAAAATAAAAGAAAAACAATTTTGAATGCTTAGTGCAGCAAGGCAAATATGATTTAAAAGCAAAAGCATAGACAATACCCATGTTTTATACATAGCAACTGAGGAATAAATCTACTCAGCAAAAATTAAACCATAGAAAATAATAGTTGCTTTGTTATTAAATATATTAAATGCTTACTAGTAGAAACCAAACAAATAATGATAATAATGAGAACTATCCATATGTGTTCAAAAAACAACAACAATCCACAAACAGGTCAATGAACTTGGTGTTTATCTTGAAAGCATCTAGATTAAATAAGAATAAGAATTAATCCAAAAAGTACTGTTCAGTCAAGAAGATATAGGTGATGCCTTTCAAAAACAAACTGCAGAGCTCCCAAAAAGGCATAAAGTAATATTAATAACAGGGTTTTATTATGCCAGCAATTACTGCAAGACATTGTTTGATGCTGTCTGGCAACCTTCCCCTCAAAATTTAGACAAAAGTAATCAATAAAAGATTTTGCCAAAGAAGTAGACTGAGTAATCCTGGAATTTTGAAACTGAAGTTGGTTATGGACTCCCACCAAAATGGGTTTTTATAAACTAGGAACAATATTGGGTAAAGTTCCATGGTGTCTCCTGTTTACAGCAGCACCACTAAAACTTCAACTGATGTTGGTCAGACCTCATCTCAACTACTGCCTGACTACTGTGAATCAGAAACAATTGTTGGTCCAGAGAAGGTGCAGATCTTCTGGTGTAACCTGTGCTATTCTTAGCCAAAATCACATTCTTCAAATGCCAAGTGAATTCAAGGACTGAGGCATGATCCAGAATTCAAGGACACACTCAGGTTTCATAGCATGGTCAAGAAAGACACAGATTGAAGATCTTGAGATGTAATTAATGTTAGAATAGCTAGTAAGAAAAGTGGTTCAAAATAAGTCAGAGTTCTTGAAAAAGGAGATACTAAAAACACAATTGGAGATAATTCCAGAGAAAAACAAAAAAATAAATCTAGCAGAAGACTCCAGTGCGGCTAACCAGAAAGTTGTGAGAAAGTTTGAAAATCAAAAAGAGGCATGGAGGCAATAAGGGACATGTCACCAAGGAAGAGTTTAAAATTATCTTAATATGCTAGAAAAATAGGCTGAAAATAGTAAAATGGAATAGAACACCGACAAATGCCAAATTCTTCACTTAGGAAAAAGAAATAAAATGCAGAGGTGTGGAATAAGTGTCACCTACTTTGAAAACAGAACTTGAAAGAGGGATTTTGGGGTAGTAGTAATTCATTACTGTATAAACTGATCCTGTGTCAAAACATTTATGTGACTGCAAAAAAAAGAAAGGCAGATGGACTTTTCGGCCTTATCAACAGAATTATAATGTCCAAGTTCAGCAGAAATATAATTTCCAGATTATGGAAAAAACACCTCCATTTCATTTTGTGTTAGTCAGACCATATCCCAAATACTGAGTTCAATTTTGGGCACCAAAAGAATGATATTAGATATTGGAAACTTTGGATATTAGAAAACTGGAAACTTTGTCCAGTTTTTCCAAATAATAATCCAGATTCTGCATGAGGTCCCAAAGTCTAAAATGAACTGGAATCAATTGTGTTGATTTGGGCAATTCACATTACATGTTTTAAGTAATTCTTCTCCTTGCTTATCTCAACCATTGTTATTTGATGCTGCTGTAGTGTGTCATTGATCCATTTCTTCTGGATCTGCCTTATGTCCTTTGGCTTTCTCCTATTTTTGTATATACCACCTCCAGATGAGCAACCATTTTATTTTATTTTATTTGTTTTTGTATATAGTTTTATATGATTGCTGTTTAAAAATTCAGAAAAAAATGTCATAGCCTTTTAACCAACATGGTTGGAAAATATTCCAAGAGAACAACATGTTGTCTTTACCTGATTCATAAGACAACTTTTTCTTCTTCTCCTCCTCCTCCTCTTCCTCCTTGTCTTCATCTTCTTCCAATTTTCTGGTTAGGGGATATTTCAAGTAATGCATGAATTACTTTCATGTGGATGGTTGGGATTTGTTTGTGGCCATAGGTTTAGTAGAGGGCAAAGTACAAGCCATTAACCACGAACTGCATGAATGTTCATCCTCGGTTTCCAACAATTTGAATGAACCGATTACTGTATGAAACAAACCTAGAAAAGCTTAGTGACCTCTTTGGCATGCCCAAAAGCAAATGACAGTTTCATAAATCCACTCACATACCAAGTTTATGCAAAACAGAAATTAATCATGAGCTGAAAGTCTGAAAGGGAAAATTGAGGGTCCAACCTCCCAACCCTCTATAGAGGAATTCATGAATGGACTGCTCATAGTATTGGGAGGGGGATATGGACTTTGTACAGAACATGATTTTCCCGCAGGAATGAATATGTGAATCCAACCTTTTTCAGTGTTTCTTGCAAACTGCAAAGGAGCTGTTAGGTTCTGTCTATGATGATAAATAACAAGTATTAAATAAATAATAGTTTCACCTTTTTAAGACTAATATGTTCTGCCCCCTTCAGCAAAAACAGAATCAAATTTTTGATTCTGTTTATAGAGTAACTTCAAACTAGGAAAAGCAATTTTTGTCTTTAGCATGTTTATCCTTTAATGAACATTTTAGACACAGATTCCAAATTATGTATTCATTGGAAAGATTAACTTTGATTAATGAATTCATGCTAAGGAACTGCATTTAATTGGATTTCTCAAAGATGCTAAATGTGAATGCTTCTAGCACAACTCTATGTGGAAAAAAATGTCTATCTGTCATTTTACAGAAAATGTTACTGTTGACCTGTCTTTTCTGAAAATGAACTTTGTTCCTTTGCATTCAAAGTTCTCTATATTCTAGTTCTAATAATGTTTAAAGTTATCTGCCTAATCAGACTAATTAGCACTGGTGAACAGAGACATAATCATAATAGAATGCAAATGCCAGTTTTACAAAATGAAAGCGCCATATGTGCAGTAATTAGTGAACCAAAGGCACTTTTTATAAATCATATTTATTAGTTTGTAAACATATAAAGCCCAAATGAAATGAAAGATACTATTAACAACACTGAAAGACAAATCGATGCATAGATTTACTCAAAGTTATGCATGCTGTCATGCTACATCTAAACTTCAGTGAGCAAATAAATATTTCTGCAAAATCCTTGGAGGCCATGTGAAGTTGAGCTGAATTTTGGAATGTGATCCCCGTCTGTAGACTCAATATTTGGGAAGGAGTGCATTATGATCTAAGGAAAAAGCTTTCTGATCATATGGGCTATTGTAGTCTAGAGACCAGATGGTTCTAAATTAGAATATGTGATTTGTGTCAGAATTGAAAAATGGAAGAATGATATATACTCTAATTGTGTGTAATTGAAAGCTAAGCCACAGCTGAAATGTAACATGGGATGTGTTGTTTCATACTAATTATTAGTAAGGGCATTCCACCTATTACCTAGTTGCTATTTTATGGTATCTTTAAAAAAAACTTAACAACATATATAATCCAGCTTTGTTTGTACTTTCATTGAATCTTAGATCATATCACATATTCCCTGCATAGAGAAAAATCATTTGTCAGAAAAGAATTTAACCCTAGGCTATAGAAGTATACAATCTTCACATTGTAGATGTCTTTTTTTGGCATAGAACATTGTAGCATAAATTATAAAATATGCCACTTCTTATACTTGTATTTAAACCAGACTAGAATAAATCACAGAATCATGGAGTTGAAAGGAACCATTTAGGCCATTAAGCCCAGGTTGCAAAAAAAGTCCATTCCTTGAATGGAGGTCCATCATCTTTTCGGGGAATGTGTTCCATCATTGAACTACTCTTTCTGCATTCTGAATCTGCTTTCTTGTAATTTAGAATGTTGTATATCCGTGTTATCTATTATCCATGTTAAATTCACATACTAGAATAATAGAGAACGGGATACATCTCTGCATAGAACTCTATGTGTTCTTTCACATAGTGGAATAATGCTGTCATATCTTCCCTTAATCATCTTCTCTTCAGGTTAAATATATTAGTTTCCTCAAATTTCATATCTGCAATTTGGAAACTGTAATTTTCCAAACAACAAACTACTCCTAAAACTAAAATCTTATGGTAAATCTGGACACCTGCATAACTGGATAGAAGCATTCCTGTCAAACAGACAACAAATGGTCAAAATTGGGAGCGTCCCATCAAATTCTGTACCTGTCAACAGTGGTGTCCCCCAAGGCAGTGTTCTAGGACCAACTCTCTTCATACTCTACATAAATAATCTCTGTGATCATATTAAGAGCATCTGTGTTCTCTTCGCTGATGATGTAAAGCTATTCAACACCACTGACAATACTGCTACCCTTCAAAAAGACCTCGACTATGTATCAGAATGGTAAAACAAATGGCAACTTAAAATCTCAACAAATAAATGCTCTGTCTTACATATTGGCAAAAAAATCAGAAAATAAAATACAAGCTGAATAGTCAAAACCTTGTTGATGATCCAAACTCTGCCAAGGATCTTGGAATACTCATCTCTAATGATCTAAGTGCTAGAGCCCACTGTAACTACATAGCCAAAAAGGCATTAAGGGTTGTTAACCTAATCCTGCATAGCTTTTTCTCCAGCAATATCACACTACTAACTAGAGCATAAAAAATATTTGCTAGACCAATACTTGAGTACAGCTCATGGCATTGGGCCAGGCTACCTGCAGGACCGCATCCTACCAGTGATCTCCAGCAGGCCAGTGCGTTCACACAGGGAGGGTCTTCTCCGGGTGCCGTCGGCCGCTATGTGTCGTCTGGCGGCCCCGAGTAGTAGGGCCTTCTCTGTGGGGGCCCCTGCCCTCTGGAATACTCTGAAAACTTCGTACCGGCACGGACCTGAGGGCCTTCAGGTGTGCGCTGAAGACCTGGCTCTTTAAGCAGGCCGGCCTGGGCTGAGATGATTTTAATTTGGTCTCCGTATTATCTTCGATTTTAACCGGGGTTTTAAGGGTGGGGGGTGGGTTTTCTTATTAATCAGCCAGTATTTAATTTAATTCTTTTTTAACTTTTGTACTGTTTTGGGGTCTAGATTGGCTGTACACCGCCCTGAGTCCCTAGGGAGAAGGGCGGTATAGAAATTTCATTAATAAATAATAAATAATAAATCAGTCTGGAACCCGCATTATGTATCTGATATTAATACAGTTAAGAAAGTCCAGAAATATTTCACAAGAAGAGTTCTCCACTCCTCTACTCATTGCAGAATACCTTATGCCATCAGACTTGAAAGTCTAGACCTAGGTAACCTAGAACTATGCCGCCTTCAGTCCGATCTAAGTATAGTACATAAAATTATATATTGCAATGTCCTACCTGTCAATGAATACTTCAGCTTCAACCATAACAATACAAGAGCACACAACAGATACAAACTCAAGGTAAACCGCACCAAACTTGACTGCAAGAAATACGACTTCAGCAACAGAGTGGTCAATGTCTGGAATACTCTACCTGACTCTGTGGTTTCTTTCCCAAACCCCAAAAACTTTAACCTTAAACTGTCTACTATTGACCTCACCCCTTTCCTAAGAGGTCTGTAGGGGGCGTGCATAAGCGCACCAATGTGCCTACCATCCCTGTCCTATTCTTTTTTTTCTTATTCATATCCATTTCATGTATTCATAACTATGTTTATACTTATACCTGTTATCTAATAATCGCTTGACAAAATAAAATAAATAAATAAATTCTACTGATATGACTTAAAACTGGCTTTTGGACAGTCACATAACACCGCTGAATCATGTTTGATTTATAATCAATTACAGTTCCAAGATCTTCACACACTATTACTATCAAATCAAGATATTCCTTATCTATGGAAAGGCTGGTGATTGCTAGATTGGGTCCTGAGGGCAGTTGATTGCCCATGATCATTTGAAAGACAGTCTCCTGCTGAGTAAGAAGAGACTGTAGAAATAATATAAGGCACCAAGGTTGTGGGGTGGGGGGGAATGGGTAAGTTGGTGAAAAGGAGAAAGCTCAGGCCTCTAGCAAGGGAATCCATTTTTTCCCTTTAAGTAATCAATATATTGGTGACTAATTGAGAGTCGAGAGGGTGAAAAAAAAGCATTCAATTAGTGGTGACTTAAACACACAAACAGGCAATATTTTGCCAATATGGCCTACAGAGTTTGTTGCATATTTGTGTTTCTGACTGAAAATAACCTGATGTATATTTATAGAATTTAAAAAAAAAACTTGTATAAAGTTGTAATGGTCCTTAGAAATTTTTTTTTTTTTTAAAAGCCTCAGCAGACTGGAGTAGACAGTGAGCATACCTTAACTGAACAGAGCAGCTGAAGATTTATTGGATCAAAGAAAGGGGGCATTAAAACAGAAGCTGACAGAGGGAGTTAGTCTCCATAAATAACAGAGTTAATCAAAAGAACAATCCTGGTGGATGAGAAGAATAGCCCCAAGTAAGAATTGTAGAAAACATTTAGCACTGCTTAAATTCAGAAATCGGTTCTCTGAATTTCTCACAGAAAGCTCTGAACTTTCAGGGAAGAAAATGATGAACCACGGAATAATAGAGAGGAAGGCTGAGAGATGTTGCAGGCTGCAGGAAAATAAAGGGAAAACCTCACTAGTTAGTAATTCACTATTTCAGAGACCTAAAAGAAATGCAAACAGGCCCCATTAATTCTGCTATCTGGCACAAGTGTGGATCAGGGATATGATGCAACAACTTCCGAGACATTTCAAATTCACCCCTTTCTGCTAACTCACGTGGAGACAAATGATGTTGCAAAGAACAGATGAAATTATATTGCCATGGATTCTGAAGATGTAAAACAGTTCTTTGTTAAGATCTTTGGACCCACATGATATTCCTATCCATCCTTTGAGTCCATAAAAAAATAAGTAGAAAGGGAAAGGAGACCACACCATGACAACTGGGTTTCTGGATACAGAAATGTTTTTGGATTCTGGGATCATAGTCTGAATCACGTACATGATGTACTGTTGTCTGGGATGAGTTGGATTCGTAAAGGAGTAATAGGTGGAGCATAGCAAGCTTGGTCATTGAATCCTGTTCCATCAATGTTCAATAGGGTTTGTCAGATAATGGCCTGTAGAAAGAAGAGCCACCTGGATACCTAAACAGCTGTGCACACTTTCAGCATACACTGGAACTTTTCCTTTCTTTCTATTGCCTTTGTTCTTTTTTTGCAAATTCATTAACTATATTTCCAGCAAATATGTTTTTATTGCGTATATCGTCCTACTTCGTTACACCTTCTTTACCTTTTCATGGTATAGCCTATTATTTCTCATACGTTCAGCATTTTCATAGAGACAACCAGACAAACTTTCTTTATACATTAATATGCATTAATAGTGTTTCCAGGACTGACAAACAATCCAGAATTGTGCACACAGTGGGTACAGAAAGATTTTATTTATTTATTTATTTGTTTAAACTTCTATACCGCCCCCTCTCCCAAAAAAGGGACTCGGGGCGGTGTACAGCCTACTAAAACATACAAGATATACAATAAATACAGTTAAAAATAAATTAAATAATTTAATCCGGCTGTCTAATTTAGATTCAATTTAAAAGTTAAAAACTAAAAACCCCAATTAAAATTTAATTAAAAACCTAAAACACAGTTACTGGGCCAGGCCGGCCTGATTAAAAAATAAAGTTTTCACCGCGCGCCGGAAGGTCAGGATATCCGTCATAGACCGTATCTCCGGGGGAAGATCATTCCATAGGGAGGGAGCCCCCACAGAGAAAGCCCGAACTCTCGGGGCCGTCAGCCGACAACGGCCAGGTGGCGGTACCCCAAGCAGGGCAACCCTGTGGGAGCGTACTGGGCGGCGGGAGGTTGACGATGGCAGCAGGCGGTCCCGTAAGTACCCAGGTCCCGAGCCATGGAGCGCTTTAAATACCATCAGTACCACCTTGAATCGAATCCGGTAGGCCACAGGGAGCCAGTGCAGCCTGCGAAGCAGCGGAGTAACGTGGGAGCTCCGAGGGGCACCCACAAGCACTCGCGCGGCTGCATTCTGGACCAGCTGTAACCTCCGGAGACTCTTCAAGGGGAGCCCCATGTAGAGAGCATTGCAATAATCCAGGCGGGAAATGACGAGGGCGGACGTGACTGTGCGAAGTGCGCCCAGATCCAGAAAGGGCCGCAACTGGTAAATCAGACGTATCTGATAAAAAGCCCCCCTGGCGACGGCTGCAATATGCTCTTCTAAAGACAGCCGCACATCCAGGAGGACACCCAGATTGCGCGCCCTTTCCACGGGGGTCAAAACCTCTCCCCCCACGGCCAGCGAAGGGACCAGCTGGCTGTATCTGGGCGCAGGAAACCACAGCCACTCGGTTTTAGTCGGGTTGAGCCGGAGCCTGTTACGACCCATCCAACTCCGCATGGCCTCCAGGCACCGGGACATCACTTCGACAGCTTCGTTGGGGTGGCCCGGGGTGGAGATGTACAGCTGAGTATCATCAGCGTACTGATGGAACTCCACCCCGAAGCCACGGATGATCTCACCCAGCGGCTTCACATAAATGTTGAACAGCAGGGGCGAAAGCACCGACCCCTGAGGAACCCCACA
This sequence comes from Bungarus multicinctus, assembly GCA_023653725.1. Classification (NCBI taxonomy): domain Eukaryota; kingdom Metazoa; phylum Chordata; class Lepidosauria; order Squamata; family Elapidae; genus Bungarus; species Bungarus multicinctus. The sequence goes on from CM042838.1 coordinate 73,299,665, forward strand.
TAGTAGGGGCCTCGGGGCCGACCTCTGCCCCCCTGTCAACACACATTGCGAACGGTCGGAGAGGAAGGAGGTGAACCACCGTAACACGGTGCCCCCCACTCCTAACCCCTCCAACCGCCGCAATAGGATACTGTGGTCGACAGTATCAAAAGCCGCTGAGAGATCTAATAGGACCAGGACAGAGGAACAACCCCTGTCCCGAGCCCTCCAGAGATCATCAACCAACGCGACCAAAGCCGTCTCCGTGCTGTGCCCGGGCCTGAAACCCGATTGGAGGGGGTCAAGATAACTCGCTTCATCCAGGCACTGCGGGAGCTGACGTGCCACCACACTCTCAACAACCTTCGCAACAAAACGAAGGTTGGAGACGGGACGATAATTTGATAACAGTGCTGGGTCCAGGGACGGTTTCTTGAGGAGGGGCCGCACCACCGCCTCTTTCAAGGCAGCAGGTAGCAGCCCCTCTCTCAAGGAAGCGTTTATAATACCCTGGAACCAGCCTCGTGTCACCTCCCGAGTGGCCAAAACCAGCCAGGAGGGACACGGGTCCAACAAACAGGTGGTGGCATTCAGTCCCCCCAGTATCCTGTCCACGTCCTCAACAGTAACAGGATCGAACTCAACCCAATTGACCGCACCGATATCCCCCCCGCCCCCCCGCCCAGAAATGCCCAGTCGGAGTCCAGTTCGTCCCGGATCTGAGCGATTTTGTCCTGCAGAAACCTAGAAAACTCCTCAGCCCGTCCCTGCAAGGGGTCCTCCCGCGCTCCCACCTCCAGGAGGGAGCGGGTCACCCTAAACAGGGCGGCTGGGCGGTTTTCCGCGGACGCAATAAGGGTGGAGAGGTAAGACCTCCTCGCCATCCTTATCGCCACTAAATACGTCTTAATATAAGATCGTAATAGTGTTCGGTCAGACCCAGAGCAGCTAGCCCTCCAACTGCTCTCTAGGCGTCTTTTCCGGCGCTTCATCTCCCTTAGCTCCTCAGAAAACCAGGGAGCCACGTGGGATCGGCACCGGGTCAGAGGCCGCAAGGGCATGACTCGGTCAAGGGCCCCAGCAGCCACCCTATCCCAGGTGGCGACCAGGCCCTCAACTGAGTCGTGTGTGTGAGCTTCGGGAAATGGCCCAAGCTCCGTCAGGAACCTATCAGGGTCCATCAGGCGCCTGGGGCGGTACCATTTTAATGGTCCCGCCTCCCTGTGGTCAGGGGGTGCGGAACGGAAGTCGAGCTTCAGGAGCGAGTGATCCGTCCATGACAGGGGTTCCACAACTATATCCCCTATACCCAGATCACTCTGCCACTGATCAGAGACAAAAACCAAATCCAAGGTGTGACCTCCCATGTGAGTAGGGTCCCGAATTAACTGGGTCAGGCCCATGGCCGTCATGGAAGCCATGAACTCCTGGGCAATCCCCGAGGTACCGCCGGCAGATGGCAAGTTGAAATCCCCCATGACCATAAGCCTGGGGGTCCCAACCGCCACGCCAGCTATAACCTCAAGGAGCTCAAGCAGGGCCGCTGCCGCATAGCAGGGAGCCAGGTATGCGACCAGCAAGCCCACCTGAACCGTGGAACCGAACTTCACGAAAAGGAGCTCACACCCGGTCGTCTGAGATACAGTGGCCTCCCTCGGACACAGATCCTCCTTAATAACTACCGCGACCCCCCCTCCCCTCCCCTGGGCCCTCGGCCGATGAAAAACCCGAAACCCGGCTGGGCACATCTCCACCAGAGGGACTCCCCCCTCTTGGCCCAGCCAGGTCTCGGTAACTCCCACCAGGTCCGCGCCCCCCTCACAGATCAAATCATGGATGAGGGGGGCTTTATTAGCGACGGACCTGGCGTTACACAGCATCAGCCGAAGGCCCAGGGCCCGATTGCTCAAACCCCCTGGGGAACGGGAGATGACAAGGGGGTCGGAGCGCGCCACAGCAAGTAAACAGCGGGGGCGCGCTCCCAACACAGAATGTGGCCCCCTACAACCGCCAAATCTGCCCCTCCCGCTCACCGTATCAATCGATTTAATTCCACCCTCCCCAATGACCCCCCCCATCCTTAATACAGTCCTGTCCGGATTATGACTCTCCCGGCCACGCTCCACCCCCGGCCTGGTCCCAGCCTCCGGCGAGTTGTCCCCCAACACCCGCCCGGACCTACCTAACCCCCTTAAAAACCTAGCTAAAAATTTAATCAAACACCCCCCCCTCCCACGTTTCTTAAAAGCCCACCATCTCTCCGGATTCCATAATCCGTCCTTGAGATGGGCCCTCGAGAGAGTAGAGGGCCATTCCTGAGACAGGGGGACATGTCTCAGGGCCCATAGATCACTCATAGAATAAGATGTCCCGGGCTGGGTCTTCTCCTTTCGTTGGCCAATTCCAAGTCCAGGCCGGCCCTGCCACCTCCAAACGGGTGAAAATCGTGAGGGCCATCCTCCATCCTCGGCTTCAGCTATAGGGGCAGCTCTCCGGCCCCAGCTCCGGCAACAGCCACAGTCCACCAGTCGTCCCGGCTCCAACCGTGGCGGCCATCCTCCGGCCTCAACTCCAGCCGCCCGGACCACGGAGACGACTCCAACTTCAGCTGGGGCCCCTACAATGGCCCCAGCCCCAGCTCCAGCGGCAGTCCTCCAGCCGCCACAGCGACAGTCCTCCGGCCACCCCGGCAGCTGTCCCTCGAGTCCAGTTCCAGCCGCCCGAAACGCAGCGGCAAATCTAATTTCAGCTGGGGCCTTTACAACGGGGGCTGCCCATCCCCCCCCGGGTCCCCACACCACCCCTGCCACAGGCGGGGAGGGCCCAAAGGGGGGGGAACTCCAAGCCCCCTCCAGATCACCAAACGCCATCTCCTGAGGCGCCAGCCGACAACCACTGGGCGCAGCGCCAGACCTGCCAAGCCATAGCCCGGACACTGCCCCCCCCCCACGGGTCCTCTCACCACCCCTGCCACAGGTGGGAGGGACCGGGGGGAGGGGAAACCCAACGGGCCGCCAAACGCCAGGTCATCAGGCGCCAGGCTCGAGCTGATGAAATTGATAGAATTGCTGGAAGCCAACATAGAGGTGGAACATAGGCCATCAGACGCTGAGCCGCCAAACGCCAAGCCGCCAGGCGGCAAACGCAGTCCACTGGGCACAGCGCCAGCCGCCCAACGCCAAGCAGTCCGGCGGCGGATACAATCCGCTGGACGCAGCGCCGGACCCGTCACGTCATGGTCCGAACGCTGCCCACCCCCCCACGGGACCCCTCTCCACCCCTGCCACAGGTGGGGAGGATCCGGGGGGGGAAAACTCAGCGAGCCGCCGAACGCCGAGCCATCAGGTACCGAGCTCGAGTCACTAAAACCGCCAGGAGTCAGGCCGTCGGACGCCGAATATGGGCCGCTGAACACTGCGCCGCCGAACGCCGAGCCGCTGGGTGCCGAGCGCAGTCCCCCGCCGAACGCCGAGCCGCTGGGCGCCGAGCGCGGTCCCCCGCTGAACGCCGAGCCGCTGGGCGCCGAGCGCAGTCCCCCGCCAAACGCCGAGCCGCTGGGCGCCGAGCGCAGTCCCCCGCCGAACACTGAGCGCAGTCCCCCGCCGAACGCCGAGCCGCTGGGCGCCGAGCGCAGTCCCTTGGCATCGCGTCTTGACCGCGGGGGCTGCCCACCCCCCCACGGGTCCCCTCGCCACCCCTGCCACAGGTGAGGAGGACCCGGGGGGGGGGAACTCAACGCCCCGTTCGGATATCGCGGAGGAGCTCTTCCAGCTGACCTCCGGTCGCCATCTTAACTCTCTCTCTCTTAACTCTCTCTCTCCAGATCAAAATGTTAAGAACCTTACATCTTTCAGTACTTAGAGGTAAATTCATTCTGTCTGAATCTTTTCAGAAGAATAGAACAAAGGCATCTAGGTTAAAGAAGTGAACCTTGCATTGGTAATAAAGAAGTCTTGGCAGGTGTCATCCTGACTCCTGGAAACTACTTTTTTTCCCCTCACATCTCCCATTGTTTATAGTTGTGTATAGTTCAGAGGTAAGCAATGGGTTACTTATGAACTACATGTTTCCAAAATACCTCCTTTGCTCCATGTTAGACTTCCTGACCCAACCAACTTTCTCAAATATTGTATTTCAAGAAACTAAATAGCAAGCAGTGTACAGTACCTGCAACTAATATTTAATCAGAGTGCAGGATTTTGCTGAACCAAGTTATCAGGGAAATAACCACCAGTCCCTAAGCACTAGGTGGAAAACAATTGAGAACACACCCACTCCAAATTAAATTACTATTTTTAAATATTTCTGTTGAGTCTATAATATTTGTGGGGAAGCACCATTTACTGCTAAAGTTGAGGTCTGTTTTTGATTGAGTAGTTCAGTACTTAGTGCAACCTGAATTATAATCTTCTACCCACTCTAGGCAACAAGAGTATGGATACCCCGTCAATGGAGGCTTTCAAGGAAAGTCTGGACAATCATTTGTCTGAAATAGCATAGAGTCTCCTGCTTAAGCAGGGTGTTGAATTAGATGACTTCTAAGGTCCTTTCCAACTGTGTTATTCTATGTTCTAAGTTGCTCTTTGGCCAGATCATGATAAATTTTTTGAGTGAGGGTGAGTTAGTTAATGGATTCCATCCAATTATTTGCTCAGCCTGCCAATCTTGCACTTTCTTCCCAGATGTTACTTGGGCTACTTCCATTGCTCATGTAGCCTGAAAGCAAAGAGACTCATGCCTTGAGTTGTTATAGGCAGATATTTCTTGCCTCTACAAATAAAGGACTGAAAGCAGGAAAGGAAGAGATGGGTAACCAACCAAACAACTTGGTCATAAAAAGGGAGGCAGGTGGTGATTGCCTGGGGGCAGTTCCTACCTGGCAGGACAGTGCCCCATTCATCTTAATGTTTCAGCTTCAATTGGTTGTGATCTCTTTGGCTTTCCAGTACAGTATGCTCAAACCTCTTTTGGGTTATCAAACTCCCTGCCAAGAGAGGCTGCAGTAACTTTATCTTTGTTGCCTTTGACGGGCAGACAAATGCATCCTTATTCAGAAAAACAGTCGGTCTTAAAAGTGATAGGGTGCAGTAGCGGCATTTAATCTGGTGGGTGCTGTTATTTACTTATTGTCAGGTTTTTATTTGAGGCTTTTATTTTATTTTATGAGTTGCAGTTATTTCCCCTGTGTTTTATTGTTAGCCTCTTGGATCTCTTCTTTTAATGGGGAAAGGCATGATATAAAACAAACAGAACAGTCAAAATGGGAGAATGGAATGCTCCAAAATTTCTACAGATAATGGTAAAATCTCCCTTGTGATGATTTGGTGACTTGGTGGCTGTGTGGATATGGCAATGTTGCCTTTTCAGCAGCTATATGGATGTGGGTTGCTGCTGCCTTTTTCTGTTTTCCTTCCTTTCCCAACTTCCCAGTCTGTGCTCCACTAGAGAAATCATTAAAAATTGTGGGATTGTTTGTACCTTAAGGCAGCTAGTGGTTCACGTCAGTGGGGGTATTCAACTTTTTTTACTAACAGTTCTGTGGGCGTGGCTTGGTGGGCGTGGCTTGGTGGGCATGAAAGATCCTGTAAAATCCCCATTCCCTCCCCACCCTACTAATCTACTTTTCAGCTCCATTATCCTGTGCAGGGCAACAAAAGAAGACCCAGCCAATTAGCTGGGACTCTGATCAGCAGGGACTTGGGAGTCAGGGAATAGATGGGGGCAGGGCCAACCAGAGGTGGTATTTAGCAGTTCTCCAAACTACTCAAAATTTCTGCTACCATTTCTCCAGAACCTGTCAGAACTGGCTGAGTACCACCTTTGGTGGTATTCACACCCTCTTCCTGGTGCCTCCAGATCCACCTCCAATTCCTCTGCAATAAATGTAACCTAAAAGTACCCTCAATCAAAGGAATAACTTTCCTTGTGTTTACTTTAGAAACTGGTATAGAGTCTCTGTTAGATTAAAAAAGAAACTGGTATGAAAACCCTTTCTTGTGACATTTTTTTTTCTTATGCCCCTCCCCCCCCGGGCATTTGTTTTAAATCCAGACCCCTCTTCCCTCAATCTTTCTTCCCATCATTCAATTCCTATACCTAATAACAATTATTGTGTGCATCTCATGCTTTCATTTGTAAGAGAACGGATAGGTCGCATTCTACCATCTACTTTCTAATTCTATAATTTTACAACTTTAATCCCCTGATTGAACCTACACTCTAGGTTCATGAAACTTGATTATCTATGAATAGGGGGTCACTTCCATCAGCTTCCCATGTTTGGTAAAGAAGAATTCAATTTTGTCCAAAACATGGCTCTTGAAAATCTGGTCACAGGCAGCAAAATGTTCTAGTCCAGGGAAATATTTATTCTTTTAGTCATCTGTGACAGCCTCAGAAATTCAAGACTGTTCTTGGCTTGGTAAAAACTGTAACATCCATCTGTCTCATGTTGTTAGAGGGCAAAACCTCCTCTTTTAATAAAAGAATACTTCGATAATCTATACCTCTTTACCATCTCAGAGCAATGCCACAGACTCAGCAGGCAGGAGGATATCCTCAAATTTTCCCATTTGTCTGCATTTCCTAACAACCCACACAAAAGATACACCCAATGCTGCCAATAAGCAATATATCTTAGCCATTGTCTCTACTTCCTTGTCCAGTCCTGTCCATAGATGTACTGCACAAGGCCTTTCCTCACTACAGGTAGTCCTTGATTTACAATAACAGTTCATTTAAAGTTACAACAGCACTGGAAAAAAAGTGACTTATAACCATTTTTCACAAGGACAACCTTTGTAGCACCCCCATGATCATGTGATTAAAATTCAGATGCCTTGCAGCTGGTTCATACTTGCCTTGTGGACATCTTTTGTGGCCTTCAGACAAGCCAAATCCATGGGAAATCCAGATTCACTTTACAGTGGGATTACTAACTTATCAACTGCAATGAATCACTTAACAACTGTGGCAAGAAAGCTCATAATATGAGGTAAAACTCACTAAACAAATGTCTCACTTAAGAACAGAAATTTTGGGCTCAATTGTTGTTATGTTGAGAACTACCTGTACCCGTATTACATTGCATTGTTTTATACACATCCTTGAGTTGACAGAAAATTATACTGTTCCTATTGCCAATCTCTAGATGAAGTGCCGGAAAAGACGTCTAGAGGGCATTTGGAGGGCGAGCCGTTCTGAGTCTGACCGAACACAGGTGAGATCTCATATTAAGACTTACCTTGTGGTGATAGGGGCGGCGAAATCTTCGTATTTCTCCGCCCTTATTGCGTCAGCAGAAAATCGGCCTGCCACCCTGTTTAGAGTGACCCGCTCTCTACTTGAACCGAGAGCGCGGGATGACCTCTTGCAGGATAGGGCAGAGGAGTTTTCCCGATTTCTGCATGATAAAATCGCTCAGATTCGGGAGGGGCTCGACTCCAATTGGGTGGTCCCGGGGGAGGTGTCCAGGGCAGGTCTTGTGAGTGTTATCTGGGAGGAGTTCGATCCTGTGACCGCCGAGGGTGTGGACAGGTTGCTGGGGGAGCTGAATGCCACCACCTGTTTATTGGACCCGTGCCCTTCCTGGCTGGTTTCGGCCGCCAGGGAGACGACACGAGGCTGGCTCCAGGGGATTGTCAACAGCTTCTTTGAGGGAGGGGGTGCTCCCTGCCGCCCTGAAGGCGGCAGTGGTGCGCCCCCTCCTCAAGAAGCCTTCCCTGGACCCAGCTATTTTAAACAACTATCGTCCGGTCTCCAACCTTCCCTTCGTGGCGAAGGTTGTTGAGAGTGTGGTGGCGCGTCAGCTCCCCCAGTACCTGGAGGAAGCTACTTACCTCGATCCATCCCAATCGGGTTTCAGGCCTGGACATAGCACTGAGACAGCATTGGTCGCGTTGGTCGATGATCTCTGGAGGGCTCGTGACAGAGGGTTCTCCTCTGTCCTGGTCCTATTAGACCTCTCGGCGGCTTTCGATACTATCGACCATAGTATCCTGTTGCGACAGGAGGGGTTGGGGATTGGTGGAACCGTCCTTCGATGGTTCTCCTTCTTCCTCTCCGACCGTTCGCAATTTGTGTTGGCGGGGGGGGAGAGGTCCACCTTTAGGCCCCTGATTTGTGGGGTGCCCCAGGGGTCGGTCCTCTCTCCCCTCTTGTTCAACATTTATATGAAGCCGCTGGGCGAGATCATCCGTGGTCTTGGAGTGAGGTGTCATCTATATGCGCATGACACCCAGTTGTACATCTCTACTCCAGACCACCCCAACGATGCTGTGGGGGCTATGTCCAAGTGCTTGGAGGCCGTGCGGGATTGGATGGGCGGGAACAGGCTTCGGCTCAACCCATCCAAGACCGAGTGGCTGTGGTTTCCGGCGCCCCGATATAGCCAGCTGACACCTTCACTGGCTATTGGGGGGGAAGTTTTGCCCCCCGCAGAGAGGGCTCGCAACCTGGGTGTCCTCCTGGATGTACGGCTGTCACTTGAACATCACATCGCGGCCGTCTCCAGGGGGGGCGTTTCATCAGATCCGTCGGATCTACCGGTTGCGGCCCTTCCTGGATCGGGACGCCTTGCGCACGGTCACTCAGGCCCTTGTCACCTCTCGCCTGGACTATTGTAATGCCCTCTACATGGGGCTCCCTGCGGGGAGCATCCGGAGACTCCAGCTGGTGCAAAATGCAGCCGCGCGGGTGATTATGGGGGCGTCGCGTAGCGCCCATGTGACGCCTCTCCTGCGCGAGCTGCATTGGCTGCCGGTGGCTCTCCGGGTTCGCTTTAAGGTTCTAGTTTTGACCTTTAGGGCGACCCATGGCATGGGACCAGGTTACCTCCAGGACCGCATTCTGCCAGCGATCTCCAACAGGCCGGTGCGTTCCCACAGAAAGGGTCTGCTCCGGGTGCCGTCGGCCGCTATGTGTCATCTGGAGGCACCGAGGGGTAGGGCCTTCTCTGTGGGTGCCCCCGCCCTCTGGAATACTCTGCCACCGGAGCTCCGTACCGGCATGGACCTGAGGGCCTTCAGGCGCGCGTTGAAGACCTGGCTCTTTGAGCAGGCCGGCCTGGGCTGAGATAATGGTTTTAATTTGGTCTCCATAGTATTTAATTTTAAATTGGGGTTTTAAGGGGGGGGGGCGGGGTCTTTTTAGTCTCATTTATCAGCCGATTAATTTAATACTTTTTTAATTTTTGTATATCTGTGGGTTTTAGATGGGCTGTACACCGCCCTGAGTCCCTTGGGAGAAGGGCGGTATATAAATTTAAATAATAAATAAATAAATAAATCTATCCAGCCTCCATTGCCGCTCTCTCTATCACTATAGCTGCCTACCTTCCACCACCAAAATAATGGCTAGGAAAACTTAAGTTATTTTCAACACTGTCGGGTTGCCCCTGTCATGTTGCCCTTGAATGATGCCAAAATTTCATCCAGATGAAAGCAATTTCAAATGGATAAAAAAATGTTGCTAGGGCACATTTGTGCTATTGGTTATATGGAACTGAGAGCACAGCCTCACACAGAACTCATTCACACAACCTGCTTTCTGCAGTGCAAAAATTCCCTATTTATCTTTCCCGGTTTTCCTAGCAAATTCCTCTTTTACCAGATTCTTCTTGATCTACAATCCACAAACCAGGTTATAAATTAAGTCCGCTAAGACTAGGAGCAAAACCTTGCCTGGGTTCTTATTTCTGGAATAATAGTTGTTAAATGGCATGCTACAGAGGTGGTATTCAGCAGGTTCTGATCAGTTCTGGAGAACTGGTAGCGGAAATTTTGAGTAGTTTGGAGAACCAGCAAATACCACCTCTGACTGGAGATTTTACAGTATTCTTTCTCTGCCACACCCACCAAGCCACGCCCATAGAACCAGTAGTAAAAAAAATTGAATCCCAGCACTGGCATCTTACACTGTACATCAAGAGTTATTGAGTTCTGCTTCTCTCAGCCATCCTTTCAGTTTTTAGTTTCTGAACAGCTGAACCGGCCTAATTTTAGTTCAGTTTTGTAAGGTCTGCCATTTGATTACAATATGGTTGTAGCCGTGGTGGGGTTCAATATTTTTTACTACTGGTTCTGTGGGCATGGCTTGGTGGGTGTGGCAGGGGAAGGATACTGTAAAATCTCCAGTCAGAGTGGTATTTGCCACTTTTCTGAACTACTCAAAATTTCCGCTACTGGTTCTCCAGAACTGGTAAGAACCTGCTGAATACCACCTCTGGGTTGTAGCTATTCATGAGTTCAATTCACTGCTTGGTACTGTTTCATTTGTGTAGGGTTTCTGATAAACAATGTCTCACAAAGGAGGTAGAAACTCCTGAGAGACCAAAGGAAGCCTAGATTTAATTCCAAAATCTGACAGCCTGAGCAAAGATCACTGTATCAAGTCCTGTGTTTCAAAGCATGGTTTACATGTGGCTAACTCCAGGCTGGCAAAAAAATAAATTGCTAACTCCTCTTCTAGAATTCTAGCCTTGTTGTAACTAAGAAAATAAAACCCAACGAAATCCTTATTATTACCCATTGCAAAGAAATACACTCCATGAAATGGTACAGTGAAATTGCAGACAACTGGATTACCTGATCACTACTTATTCTAATAAGTACTTTGCTGTATTTTGCTTTGTGGTTTTCACTGAGAATCTAACTAGAGAAATTGCTCCTCTCTCTCACACTGGATAAAAATATAGACAATAATCTTCCATCACTTATTTCTGAAAACACGCCATGTAGTCCAAATCTGAACAGCATGTCCATTCAGGTGGGTCGAATTTAAGGGCAATTCAAACCTTCTTGCTACAAGAATTTTTTTTTAAAAAAATGATACTCATTTTACAGCAGCTGGGTTTAAATTCTGTAAGAACAAGGGAGATGTGTACTTCCCTTTATTTGGATGATGTGATGAAGGCTGGAATCACAGGTGAGAGGCCACAGGATTCATCTTTTAGTCAGAATACAAGATAAATTGTCTAAACAATTAGCTGGAGGAGCAATGATATATCTGAAAAATAGACAAAGCGGAATGGTATAAGGAGGAAAGAAGTAACATATGAGATTTGAGAGACAGAAACATGAACCACCTACTCAGCTGTTGGACTCAACCTGAATTTGCATAGGCACATTTAGTTCTGAATAAATCATCATCATCATCATTATTATTATTATTATTATTTATTTGATTTATATACCGCCCCCTCTCCCCGAAGGGACTCGGGGCGGTGAACAGCCAATAAAAACACATATACAAGGTACAAAGTATGAGACAACATAAAATATTAAAATTTAAAAACTGAAATACAATATGGCTCTAATAAAATATAAACAAGTATTAAAAAGATTAAAACCCGATTAAAATTTAAAAACCCCTAGGCCAGTCCGGCCTGCCGAAATAAATGTGTTTTGAGCAACCGACGGAAGGCCATGAGATCGGGGGCGGCCCTTACCTCCGGGGGTAATTCATTCCAGAGAGGGGGTGCTCCCAATGAGAAGGCCCGTGCCCTCGGGGTCGCCAGCCGTCCAGCCGGCGGCACCCCGAGGAGGCCCACTCTATGGGAGCGTACCGGTCGGTGGGAAGCCGATGGTGGCAGGAGGCGGTCTCGCAAGTAACCTGGTCCCGAGCCATGGAGCACTTTAAAGATAGTGACCAAGACCTTGAAGCGCACCCGGAGGGCCACCGGGAGCCAATGCAGCACGCGTAGAAGTGGCATAACATGGGAGCCCCTAGGTGCCCCCATTACCACCCTCGCGGCTGCATTCTGCATCAACTGGAGCCTCCGGATGCTCTTCAAGGGCAGCCCCATGTAGAGAGCATTGGCATAGTCTAGGCGGGAGATCACCAGGGCGGAAGTGACCGTGCGAAGCGCATCCCGATCCAGAAAGGGCCGCAACTGGTAGATCCTACGGACTTGTCCAAAAGCCCCCTGGCGACGGCCGCCACATGATCTTCCAATGACAGCCGTACATCCAGGAGGACACCCAGATTGCGGGCCCTCTCTGTGGGGGCAAGAATTTCCCCCCCCACAGCCAGCGATGGAACCAGCCGGCTGTATCGGGGTGCCGGGAAGCACAGCCACTCAGTCTTAGATGGGTTGAGCTGAAGCCTGTTCCGCCCCATCCAACACCGCACGGCCTCCAGGCATCGGGCCATCACTTCGACAGCTTCATCGGGGTGGCCCGGGGTAGAGATGTACAGCTGGGTGTCATCAGCGTACTGATGGAACTCTACCCCAAAGCCACGGATGATCTCACCTAGCGGCTTCATATATATGTTGAACAGGAGGGGCGAGAGCACCGACCCCTGAGGCACCCCGCAAACCAGGGGCCTCGGGGCCGACCTCTGCCCCCCTGCCAACACAAATTGCGAGCGGTCAGAGAGGAAGGAGGAGAACCACCGCATAACGGTGCCTCCCACCCCCAACCCCCCCAGCCGCTGCAATAGGATACTGTGGTCGACAGTATCAAAAGCCGCCGAAAGATCTAGGAGGACCAGGACAGAGGAATAACCCCTGTCACAGGCCCTCCAGAGATCATCCACCAATGCGACCAGCGCCGTCTCTGTGCTGTGCCCGGGCCTGAAGCCCGATTGGCGTGGATCCAAATAGACAGCTTCATCCAGGTGCTGGGGAAACTGTTGTGCCACCACACTCTCAACAACCTTCGCCATAAAACGAAGGTTGGAGACAGGACGATAATTAGATAACAAAGTTGGGTCCAGGGACGGTTTCTTGAGGAGGGGTCTCACCACCGCCTCTTTCAAGGCGGCGGGTAGGTATCCCTCACTCAAGGAAGCGTTAATAATGCCCTGGAACCAACCTCGTGTCACCTCCCGGGTGGCCAACACCAGCCAGGAGGGACACGGGTCCAATAAACATGTGGTCGCATTCAGTCCCCGCAGTAACCTGTCCACGTCCTCGGGGGTCACAGGATCAAACTTGTCCCAAATGACTGTTCCAAATTCCGCCCCCGATTCCCCACCCAGAGCTGCCCATTCGGAGTCCAAGCCATCCCGGATCTGAGTGATTTTATCCACCAGGAACTGTGAAAAATCCTCAGCCTGTCCCTGCAAGGGGTCCTCCCGCGCTCCCCCTTCTAAGAGGGAGCGGGTCACTCTAAACAGGGCAGCCGGGCGGTTTCCTGCGGACGCAATAAGGGTGGAAAAGTAAAGACGCCTTGCCACCCTTATCGCCACTAAATAGGTCTTAATAAAAGACCGTAAAAGTGTTCGGTCAGGTCCGGAGCGAGTAGTCCTCCAAATACTCTCCAGGCGTCTTTTCCGGCGCTTCATCTCCCTCAGCTCCCCGGAAAACCAGGGGGCTGAGCGAGAGCGGCGCCGGGTCAGAGGCCGCAAGGGCACGACCCGATCCAGGGCCCCAGCCGCCACCCTTTCCCAGGTGGCGACTAGGTCCCCCACCGAGTCGTGAGTCCGAATGTCGGGATATGGCCCAAGCTCCATCAGGAACCTATCTGGATCCATCAGGCGCCTGGGGCAGTACCAACGTATTTGGTCCGCCTCCCTGCGATCATCATCATCATCTCCTTTTAACGACCCCAGAATCTCTTGTGGAGTAGAGTCTGGGTGACTGAATGGAGCAGAGTGTTTACTGGCTGGATGCCCTTCCTGTCACCAATGCAGAATTTTATTCAGCGGATAAATTCTCATTGTGCTCAGAGAGAAATATCTGCCTCTAACTAGGATCGAACTCACAACCTCCTGATTGTGAGGCGAGAGCTCCACCTCTAGGCCACCGCACCACTCCAGTTCTGAATAAATGGTACCAGCAAAATGGAGCTGCTTTTTCATACCTGCTATAGGGTGACCAAGCTTCTGCTTCCTATATTGGCTGGCTGTGGATGATCACCTAGATCAACCTCTAGTGAATTCCAAGGATTTGCTGTCACAAACACCTTGCCTAGATGAAAAAGACTTTGAAAAGGATGGAGATAGTACAGATCAGCGGTCGCCAACCGGTGGGCTGCGGCCCACTGGTGGACCGTGAGAAAATATTGGTGGGCCACAAGAATCCCCACAAAGCAATTAATCCAGTCTGTGCAGAAACACAAGGCTGCTTAGCCCACATAGGCCCGCGGGAACCCTCCCCGCCACTCACTCCTTTCCCAGCAAACTTGTCTGCTAAGTTGATATTTTTTCTTTTTCTGACCATCATCTGTTCTGCTGCACTGAGAGATTTAGATTAGCTAGGAAGCAGGAAATGGTTGGATTTCTTGCTTTCTAGCTAAGTACAGTCAAACCTCCCTTAGAATTGAAGGCTTGTTTGCAAGCAAATTCAGTGCAGACTCACAGCAAGCAAATTTGAGAGACTGAGCTAGCTGATGGTAGGTAGATCGATCACTGAATTATTCTGTGAGCAACTCAATCTGCCTGCTTTGCCTGATTTTGGATAAAAGTTGCTTTTTTAAAATAAAAAAATCAATATTTACATACATTGTGTGTTGTGAGTTAATTTTGTGAGTTTGCTTGCAAGCAAATTTTATGTGGCAGACTGAGCTAGCCAATGGCAGATACATAGATTTCTGAATGAATCTGTGATTCTGTGAGCAACTCAATCTGCCTGCCTGCTTTGCCTGACTTTGGGTAAAGGTTGCTCTTTTTTAAAACAAAAAATTCAATATTTACATGCATGGTGTGTTGTGAGTTAATTTTGTGAGTTTGCTTGCTAGCAAATTTTATGAGTTTGCTTGCAAGCAAATTTTATGTGGCAGACTGAGCTAGCCAATGGCATATAGATGGATTTCTGAATGAATCTGTGATTCTGTGAGCAACTCAATCTGCCTGCCTGCTTTGCCTGATTTTGGGTAAAAGTTGCTCTTTTTTTATAAAAAAATCATTATTTATATAAATATTTATAATATTTACATTCAAGCCATGCCCAGCCAGTCACATGACCACCAAGCCACACCCACAAATTAGGCACACCCACAGAACCAGTTAGTGGTCCCTGGGATCTAAAATTATGAGTTTGGTGATCCCTGAGGTCCAAAAGGTTGATGACCCCTGGTATAGATAGTCCTCGACTTACAGCCACAACTGAGCCCAACATTTATTTTGTTAAGTGAAACATTTGTTACCCCATTTTACAACCTTGCTTGCCGTAGTTCTTAAGTGAATCACTGCGGTTGTTCAGTTCAATTGTTAAGTGAATCTGGCTTCCCTGTTGACTTTTCTTGTCTGAAGATTCACAAAAGTGGGATTGCCACCGTCATAATAAATATGAATCAGTTGCCAAGCATCCCAATCACATGACCAAGGGAGTGCTACAACGGTCATAAGTGTGGGAAAGTAGCCATCAGTCATTTTTTTCAGTGCTGGTGTAACTTTGAACAGTCACTAAATGAACTGTTATAAATCAAGAACTAGCTGTACCTCTTTCGTTTCTCAAACTTAAAAATAGATTGTATTTATACTGAATAATTATGAAAGTCAAGATGCACTGGAATGAACCCATCTCCTGATAACTACCTCCATGCAGTTTTTGTTAGCAACATCATACCGGCTTGGTGGGTTGCGATGGTACATCTTTGAGCAATAGGATGGATCCAGTGGTGGGATTCAATTTTTTGTACTACTGGTTCTGTGGGCATGGCTTGGTGGGTGTGTAAGGGGAAGGATACTGTAAAATCTCCAGTCAGAGATGGTATTTTTCGGTTCTCTGAACTACTGAAAATTTCCACTACTGGTTCTCCAGAACTGGTCAGAACCTGCTGGATACCACCACTGGATGGATCTTCCTAGTAGTTAATTCTTCTGCTCATCCATGGTCTTTTACTTTTTATTTTTATGGCTTTCCATTTTTATTATTACAATTTTGCTCTAACATCTTTAGCTAAAGAATGACTAATTAGTACCTCAAATACACAATTTCCTAAAAACATAATGAATTGTTGTAACTTCTAACAACTTTCATTTACTATAAATTTTCTCACTATTCGACACTGAACTGTTTGTCCTTTCTTTTTTGGCTTCTGTTCCATAAATTGAGAGATATTATAATGTAGATATATATTATTCAGTATTTAAGCACCAAGGGAAAAAAAACATCTAGCAATTATAAAAGACAAAAGATGTATCGTAAAAGCTGTTATTCCAAGGAGACAACAGATCAAGTTTTCTGATATTTTGTTTTTTCAAACGTTCATTCCACTTGAAGTGCCTAGTTAAAAGGTTAATTACCCAGTTTCTTACAAACCCTGATAGGAACCCCTTCCAATTAAAATTCACTGTATGAGGTAGCCAAGTTTCACAGGCAGTCAAGTTTCATGGGAGCACTTCTAGGACTGAATGCAACCAACGCAGAAATAATGGAGAGAGGCACATTCCTCCAAAGTTAGAACATACTTCCACTGTATTTTTAGACATACATGATTTTTCCTCATGAATCATGAATTGTATGGGTGCTACTTAACTAACATTGAGAGCATTCACCAACTCTATGAAGTATGAAGTAGCTGTTCCAGTCAAATTTAGGCTACCTTGTGAACCTATACAGCAGAGGAATGATTAATCATAACTTAGTGGTATGTGTACTTCTACAGACTACTCATTTAAAAACACACATTTTTTAACATAACTTGTTCTGCTTGTGTTGCAGCATATTCTGTCAAAGTCAGTAATCCTGTCTCTGAGCTGGTTAACTCAGTTATTCTAAAACATATTAAGTAACATACATGCCTTTTACTTCTTTTAACTAAGTCAACTTCTTGTGACTGAATGGTACATTGATGTTGCTTTTGAAACAACAATATGGAAGTGTTTTACTTCTATGACTTTTTTTTAAATAAAGCCCTACATTAATCTACAGTCCTGAGATTTCCTTGCAGCTATCATCCATGTATCAACCACATCTGACCTTACTTAGCTTTTTAAAAGTTCAGGCAAAGTCTGCTAAATGCTACTCACGTCAGTGACACTTAGAATTTACTAAAAACAGTTTAGTTGGGATGTACTGCAATTTTCTCACAGTCCAGAAAAAAATCGGTAAACTTCCCACCAGGACCAACCATATCATTAGGTAGTATGGAACAAATGCATTAATAGCAGGCAGGTTTTTCCAGATTTTTTAAAAAACTCCTTCTTTGAGACTGCAATGTCGCTGTCCATCTCAATGCGCTGTCTACCATCAAGTGGTCACATAAAGCAAATGCCCGAAACCTCAGATTCTTTGCCCCTTTCAGAAAATATACAGATATTTCCCTTGCTCCCAACTGTAACAGATAAAACATGTAACCGTATAACAGAGTTGGAAGTCTGCTAGTCCAAATGAGACCATTTGTTTTTTTCCATTGGGGAGACTTCCTGCCAATCTAGGTGGGGTGGACTTTTATAGTTTTATGCTGTAGATTTTTAATGTTGTAAGCTGCCTGCAGCTGGAAAGCCATATACATTGTTTAATAAATAAATCAAAATAAAATCTTCAGCCCAGGTCCCAGCTGGTATTTAATTCAGCCCAGCTGGAAGGAAACCCTCAAATTTATTTTTGCTACTTTCCCAGGGTTATATTATTGTGACATAACACTTCCAGGACTTGCAGGAAACAACATGCTTCATAGGTCTTGCCAGAATGAGGCCACTCTGTAAGGCTAATATTGGGCCACTGTTGAACGCAAAGGTCTTGGGGAATTTCTGTGCCTTTCTGCAGCTCTTATTGTTAAAAGTTTCATAAATGGATGTTCCTTTGCAACTGTCTCCCTAGCAAGTAACCAAGAGGAATTTTTTGCAAGCCACTAGGCAGCTGTACACAAAGGGATACATAGAAATGTATAGACTTGGCAGTGTGGGGATAAAAATATTGGAAATACATTTGCCTCTCTTTTTTATGAAGGAAGGAGGAAAGACTGCTAATTCTAGAGCCCTAGAAATCTTGGGGCATGTCATGCCCCTGGTGGAGACTGACTTTGAGGAAGAGGAGGAACAGCCGACAGGGAGTGGAAGTGTGGCTCTGGAGATTGTGGAGGAGTCTGGGGAAGGGCAGAGGCCGTCTGAACAGTCAGAGGAGGACCCAGGCCCATCCCCTCTTCATCCTAGGGCATGCAGGGAGGAGAGGATAAGGGAGAGATGTGGTCTACTTGGGAGGAGAGGGCCTTGATCCTCTTCATGGGCTGCTGCTGTGGCAACTGAATAAGAGGACGGACATGTGTACAGGTGAACGCTGGAAACAAAGCGTGGAAATATCTCTAGTTTATGGTTCTTCACTAAGTTTGGCATCCTTCCCAGTGTGTGTTATCTATGGATGTCCTCCAGCCATTATCTTGCCTGGTTTGTGTTGCTTTTTTCCTTCTTCATGTAACTGTTAGTGTGGGAGTTTTTTGTCTTCTGTCAAGAATATTCGGAGCTTGGAAGCAAAATGAAGGAATAAAAGGGGCTTCACCTGTTTTCTGTGACTGTTTGTTTTGTATCCCACTCTGGGTCATCACAGGGTATTATCCTCCATGGTCAGTCTTAATCAATGAGTGGGAGCACTGATCTGCTGACCTTCTCTGCACACAGCTATTAGCTAAGATGTCCTAAGCAATTAGTAGCTGAATGTGCATTTCTCTACAGACTCCAGGATCATGAGTGTCTCAGGGAACCATGCTAAAAATTTGCTTCGAACAGTGTTAACAATGGTTGGAAAATGTAAAGACTGCTATTGTTTCAGGCAGAGATGGGTTGGAGGAGAAAGTAATGTAGAGTCTCTTTGCTTTGCATTTCATCCTTTAAGGAGAGGGAAAGGCTGCCCCATTGCTACCAAGTGTTAGTTTTGGGCTCATGCAATGGAAGGGCACTGTCATCTTATTTATTTATTTATTTTATTTGTCAATTGCTTACAAGATAATAGGTATAAGTAAAACATAGTTATGAATACATGGATACATATAAGAAAAATAAAATATAAAAGAAACAATAGGACAGGGACAGTAGTGCCTACTGTCCCTGTCCTATTGTTTCTTTTATATTTTATTTTTCTTATATGTATCCATATATTCATAACTATGTTTTACTTATACCTATTATCTTGTAAGCAATTGACAAATAAAATGGTTGGTGCGCTTATGCACGCCCCCACAGACCTCTTAGGAAAGGGGTGAGGTCAATAGTAGACAGTCTAAGGTTAAAGTTTTTGGGGTTTGGGGAAGAAACCACAGAGTCAGGTAGAGTATTCCAGACATTGACCACTCGGTTGCTGAAGTCATATTTCCTGCAATCAAGTTTGGTGCGATTAACCTTGAGTTTGTATCTATTGTTTGCTCTTGTATTGTTATGGTTGAAGCTGAAGTATTCATTGACAGGTAGGACATTGCAATGTATGATTTTATATACTATATTTAGATCGGACCGAAGGCGGCATAGTTCAAGGTTCTCTAGGTCTAGAGTCTGGAGGCATAAGGTATTGTGCAACGAGTAGAGGAGTGAAGAACTCTTCTTGTAAAATATTTCTGGACTTTCTCAACTGTGTTAATATCAGATACGTAATGTGGTTTCCAGACTGATGAGCTGTATTCGAGTATTGGTCTAGCAAATGTTTTGTATGCTCTAGTTATTAGTGTAATATTACCAGAGAAAAAGCTATGCAGGATTAGGTTAACAACCCTTAGCACCTTTTTGGCTATGTAGTTACAGTGGGATCTAGCACTTAGGTCATTTGAGATGAGTACTCCAAGATCCTTTACAGAGTTTGGGTCATCAACAAGGTCTTGATTATTCAGCCTGTATTTTATTTTCTGATTTTTTTTTGCCAATATGTAGAACAGAGCATTTATTTGTTGAGATCTGAAGTTGCCATTTGTTTGACCATTCTGATATGTAGTCAAGGTCTTTTTGAAGGGTAGCGGTATTTTCTGTGGTGTTGAATAGCTTTACATCATCAGCGAAGAGAACGCAGTTGCTCTTGATATGATCACAGAGTCATTTATGTAGAGTATGAAAAGAGTTGGTCCTAGAACACTGCCTTGGAGGACACCACTGTTGACAGGTATAGAATTAGATAGGACTCTCCCAATTTAGACCATTTGTTGTCTGTTTGACAGGAATGCTTCTATCCAGTTATGCAGGTGTCCAGAGATACCATAAGATTTTAGTTTTAAGAGTAGTTTGTCATGTACCACTGAATCAAAGGCTTTGCAGAAGTCTATATAGATTGCGTCTATTGCTTTGCAATGTAAGAGTTGCAGATTACATGATAGTTTTTTCCTAAAACCAAATTGTTTATTAGAGAGTAGGTTGTTTGTTTCTAAGTGGATGATGATGGATTGGTTGATAATTGATTCCATGACTTTACAGGTGACGCAGCATAAAGAGATTGGTCTGTAATTTTCAACTAGGCTGGGGTCTCCCTTTTTGAAGATGGGGATAACCGTGGTTTGCCATAGTTTTCACAAGGAGCTGGTCCTGAAAGATTTTTCAAAGATTATGCTTAGAGGTCCTGCTATGGCAGTGGATAGCTTCTTTAAAAAGTAGGCACATATTCCATCCGGTGAGATGGTTTTAGATTGCGTAGTGCTTTTTCAACATTGTCTTCTGTAAAATCGATATGTATTAGATCATTGTAATTGTCTGTGGTTCGACTAGGAAATACTGGGCATGATCCATTGCTGTTTATAAATACTGAGCCACAGAATGTGTTAAAGAGGTTGGCTTTAATAGTGTCGTCATTGCAGTCTTTACTATTAGGTCTTTTCAGGGGTGGGATAGACCTTGAGTCTTTTAGTTTGTTGTTTATAAAATTGTAGAAAGTACGGGTGGAATTGGTGCATAGAAGGTTTTCTTCTTGTTTAATGTGATAATTGGTGCATTCAGTTTTTATCTGGTGGCATAAATTTTTGTATCGGCTTTTGAAGTTTGCAACGTGACTAGATTTGTTTTTCCGCCAAAGTGATTTCTTTTTGGATTGAAGCTTCCTTATTGTTTTGGGTAATTTGTTTTTTCTGGTTTTGGGAGTTGTTAATAGTATATGTAGTTTGATGACTCTTTTGACTTCAAGTAAAAATATGTTGTAATGGTCTTCTATAGTATTGCATCCAGAGAATAGAAATTGCCAATCAAGGGATGAGAGATCATTGTTTATAAGATCATAGTTGCCTTTTTTAAAGTTATAATTGGGGATTCCGTCGTTTTGATGATTTTTGTGTGGACATATGTTGAGACAAAAGTCAATCATGTTGTGGTCACTGTTGGAAAAGGGTTCTTTAATTTGTATTCCGTAAATTGAATTCAAACTATTGCAGAAGATGATTCTTATGCTTGAACCTGCCTGCATCAGGCTTTGGTAGATGGCTGTGAGTGTCCCATGTCCTTCTGTAAGAATCAAATTCAGGAAAGCAGTGCTATGCTGTCTAGCACAGTTAAACCAGACCTAGAGAAAACATATCTTTGATGTATGTCATTGTGCTGTTTTATGTCAATTTGCATCAGCCAAGCTTGCAGTTTAACTCTTTTCCACATGCATGAAAAGATTTGTCATTTTCCTGCATTTTCACAGAAGGTAATATAATTCCATGGGTTGGCAGGCACTGAAGCAAACCTCAACTTTTAGCATCACATTCCCTGTTGCCTGAATTTTCAGTGAATAGTATCAGATGACTAAAGAAAATGAATGCTAATAGAAAGTGGAGGGGGACCCCTACTATAATGGTGGAAAGCCGCTCAACCAATAGAATTGGTGCTGAAAGAGGGAAGTGATACAGTTTCCCAATAGCTGTCAGAAATAAGTTGTTAAATATTTATGCCAGAAGCAAAAAAGAGAAAATCAGAGTGTAAGTAATAAAGAAGTCCTGGTTTGCTGACACACAGCACTAGCTCAGACAGCCAGGATATTGTATAGATTTCCTTGCACATGATAGTGGCACTGTTGTCAACACTATGGGTGAACTGGCTTTACTGAAAAACATTGAGTGTTGCTGTGAAATTATATCTGTTGGTCCACCTGCGACAGCTGATTGAACACTCCTTTGAGATATTATTGTAGGCCAGAACCTTTTGGTTTTATTTTTTTTAAAAAAATTACATTTAAAGAGGAATGTACACTTTAATGGGAGCCTGAAAGAAGTTTTCCTCATCTCCACCCTACCCAGGAATTCTTTGAAGTACAAAATGACTATGACAAATCCTCTTAAATGTATCCATTCTTCCTCCTCTCCTTTTCTTGTGAGATATATTTGAACAGATTCCTCTCTTTCAAGAGGTTACCCCTCTTAAAGTAAATATGCTCTCCTATTAAAACTAGAAATGTGGTCCATACTTGGCATTTAATTAGCTGCGATATAGGAACAGAATGGCTAAGATAGGTGACCATGATTTCTGTATCAATGGAACATCACTTCTGAAATGTTGGGTTTTTGCTGCTCCTTCTGATCAAATTCAGGGAAGGTATTTCCTCAAGTTGGCATATCACTTAGTCCTGCCTCTAAACAAAATGCATTCTGTAGATGATACTTCATTGACTTTGCCATTGAGTAACAGACAGAGGGCAAAACTCTGAACACTGAGGATAAATAAAGGAGTTAGAGTGGCACTCAAAACAAGAAATTATGGAGAGGAGTTGGAATTTTGATTGTTTATTGGGATGGGGATACTGGTAAAATAGTTGGCTTGGGAGTGAAAATATAGGGTGGTATTTGAGGATGGAGAGGGAGATAAAAGGTGTAAAGGTGGACCCCAAGAATAAAAGGAATGAAATAGGCAAGGGAATATAACAAGATTGGAGGAAATTGAAATCATCTAAATCATTAATCAAGATATTGAAGAGTACTGGGCTTAAGACAGAGCCTTGGGGTACCCCACTGCATATTTCCCTCCATATAGGTGCAGTTCCATTAAGAGCTACATGTTAAGCCAACTATGAATCCATTTGGAGGTGCTGCCCACCTTTTCCAAGTAGTAGTAGTAGGTTGTTGTCTATTTTATTAAATGCCTTACTGAAACCCAAGTAAACTATATCCACCCCATTTCTCTGATCTTCTCTGTATTTTGTCACTTTGTCAAACAGTGCAATAAGATTTGTCTGCCATGATACGTTTTGACAAACCCATGTTGGCTTTTGGTTAACACCCAGGGCTAGCCACAAAGAAACTTAAATACTGCATACAGTTTTGGTCACCACAATATTAAAAAAAATGTTAAGATTCTGGAAGGAGTGCAGAAAAAAGTAACAAAGATGATTAGGAGGCTGGAGACCAAGGCATAAGAAGAACGGTTACAGGAATTGGGTGTGTCTAGTTTAGTGAAAAGAAGGACTAGGGGAGATATAATAACAGTGTTCTAGTATTTGAGGGGTTGTCTCAAAGATGAGGGGACAAATTGTTTTCCAAAGCACTAGAAGGCAAGACAAGAACCAATGGATGGAAATTAATCAATGACAGAAGCAACCTAGAACTAAGGAAAAATTTCCTAACAGTGAGAACAATCAACCAGTGGAATGCTTTGCCTTCAGAAGTTGTGGATGCCGCATCAATGGAAGCTTTCAAGACTGGACAGCCATTTGTCTGAAATAGCATAGACTCTCCTGCTTGCCCAGGGAGTTGGACTAGATGACCTTTAAAGTCCCTTCTAACACTGTTATTCTATGTTCTGTGATGACTTTGTTTGCTTCTAAGTGTTTGCAGATTTGTTTGTTGATTATCTTTTTCAGACTCCTCACAGTATTGATGTCAGGAAGATAGGTCTGTCGTTTCTAGGATCTATTTTTTTTCCTTTTTTAAATATGGGAACTACATCAGCCCTTTTCCAGTCCTCTGGTAGCTCCCCTGTGCTCCAGGATCTTTGAAAGATATGGTTCAGTGGTTCTGAGATCATATCTGCCAATTCCTTTAGAACCTTGGAGTGTAATCCATCTGGTCCTGGTGATCTGAACTCATCTACAATAGATAGGTGTTCTCTTACTATTTTCTTGCTTATTTTGACTTCCATTCCTAATACACATTTTACAGTATTCTTTTTGATAGATTGGACTGGTTTTTTTTCCTTTTGGGTAAAGACAGATTAAAAAATTGAATTAAGCAGTTGTACTTTCTCCCTGCTGGTCATCACCTTCTTGCCATTTTCTTTCATTAATGGACTTCCTTGACTTTTTTCTTGTTTTTTTACATATTTTACAATTTTTTGTCATTATGTTTGACTTTTGTTGCAAGCCTTAGTTCATTTTAAGCCCTAGCTTTCCTGGTTTTCTTTGTAGGTTCAGACTATTTGCCGATATTCTGCTTTAATTATGTTCCCCTCTTTCCATTTTTTGTACTTGTCTTTTTTGTTTTTTAGTTTATCAGAATGTTCTTTATGCAGCTATGTTGATTTTGTGATCTTTTGTTTTTCTTCTTCATTGGAATTGTGCTAGACTGGGCTTTTATAATCTCATTTTTCAAAGTCTCCCAAGCTTCTTGGTTTGTTTTCCCCTTAAGGATTCTCATCCATAGAATTCTTCTCAAGCTCTTTCTTTTTTTCAACCCTGTAGTGTAATCCCTTAATTCAGGCTTGAGTCAGGGCAACTGAATATAGCTGAGAGTTTACTGGCTGGATACCCTTCCTGACACCTACATGGAGTTTGCAACATATATTTTCTTTTTTGCACCCTGATAGAGAAATATTTGACACTGCCTAGGATTGAACTCTCAACTTTCCAAGTGGGAGGTGAGTGTCTTCACCTTTAGGTCACTACGCCGCTCCTTCTCAAGCTCTAAGTTTATTGAAATCAGTTCTCTTGAAGTCTAAGACTCTAGTTTGACTTTGTTTTATTGCTTGTACTTGCTTAATATTAAATTCCAATATTGCATGGTCACTCCCCCCCTGTAATTTAACATCTTCTATCATTTTATCTCTGTTAGTGAGAATTAAGTTCAGTATGGCTGACCCTCTAGTTCCCTTCTCTACCTTTTGGGAGACAATGTTTTCTGCTAGATTTGTAAATCTGCTTGATCTTTCACTAGGTACAGAGTTTGCCTTCATGTCAGGATAATGTCCCCTATTACTATTGCGGTGCGCTTTCTACATACCTTAGTTAACAGACTAGTTAAAAGTCCATCTATTTCTTCTGTTTGGTTGGGGCTGTACATCTATGGCAATGCCATTCTTTTTTCCTTTTATATTGACTTGAATTCAAGACAGTTTTTGCTGAATTTCTGTAGCGATATAATTATTTTTTATATATAGCGCAATTCAGTCTTTTATTAGGTCTGGTTTTTTAAACAAGTTAAATCACTCTAGCTGTATATTCCATTCATGAATTTATTTTTTTATTTTTTTTATTTTTTAAAAAAGAACTTTATTAAAGATTAAAAAGAATACTATGTACAGTACATAGTATACAACTGTACGTTGCAGACAAAACCTATATATACAAATATGTAATAGATAAACATAAAGAACATATATATTTCTAATCAACTAAGACAGTGTGATTTTTTATTGATAACAATTTTACTACTGTTCATTTCCTATTTTGGTAAATGTTCTTAATTTAACCACTCCATTCATCAAATCCTTATCTTTTAATTTCCTGGTTTTTTCTCTTTAATCCACTTATATCATTTATCCCAAGCTGTAATATATCTTGACTTTTTCTTATCCCTAATTTTTTGTGTGAGTAGGTCCATTTCAGCGCAGTCAAGTATTTTTTGAGTAATCAAATTATTTGTTGGCATTTGTTCACCCTTCCAACATTGAGCCAATGCAATTCTTGCCACTGTGATTATATGGAGAATTAAATATTTAGTTTCTTTTGCATAGTCCCCTTTTAACATTCCCAACAAAAATATTAAATTCTAATTGAATACTTGTAATTTCTTTTATCCACAGTCTAATTTTTTTCCCAATATTTTTTACTTTTTGGGCAGAGCCACCAGGTGTGGAAGAAGGTACTCCTCATTTGCTTACATTTCCAACACATCAGACTTATGTTTAGGTATATATTAGCTAACCTTGAGCGTGCCAGATACCACCGGTAACACATTTTATATTGATTTTCTTTATAGATCGCCAATTTTGTTATTTATAATTTTGATTCTAAATTTTTCCCCAATCTTCCAAATTAACGTTATGCATTCCTTGTCCATGCGATCATTGGGCCTTTCCATTCATGAATTTCATTCCCTAAAATACCTCTTATTTAATTAATTTGCAGATTGACTAAAATTCTTTCCTTCCTCCCATTGCTTGTTTTTTTTTTTTTTAAAGAAGTACTTTGGACATTATGGTTTTACTCTCATATATATGTCTGAAGGAGTTTTTGCCAAACTCTTTGGCCTCATTTCAATCCTTTTAAGTATACAATTATGAAGTCACTCGTGGCTAGATAGATCATCTAGGAGCCCTGGTAGTATAGTGGTTAAAGTGCAATATTGCAGGCAAATTCTGTCCACAACCTGGAGTTTGATCTTGAGAGGGATCAAAGTTGACTTAGTCTTCCATCTTTCCAAGGAGGACCCAGATTTTGGGGGGGCAATATCCTGACATAAATTGTTCAGAGAGTGTGGTAATGTGCTATGGGGTGGTATATATGCTAAATGCTATTGCTTTTGCTAGTTACAAACTGCTCTGTTCTTTGGAACATCCCAAACTTTTTACATCTGCACTGCTGCTATGAATCTCTCCTTATCCAACGTTGAAGACCTGGCACTTTGAGCAGGCCGGCCTGGGCTGAGAAAATGATTTTAAATTTGGTCTCCATTTTTAATTCTAAATTGGGTTTTAAGGGGGGGGGTTCTTAGTCTTATTATGCAGCCGATTTAAATTTAATATTTTTTAACTTTTGTATTCTCTGTGGGGTTTTTAGATGAGCTGTTCACCGCCCTGAGTCCCTTGGGAGAAGGGCGGTATATAAATGGAATTAATAAATAAATAATAAATAAATAAATAATAATAAAGCAGTTTTTTGAGACTTCAGAAGCATTTTCTTCTCCAGAGCCTGGAGGAAGAATTCTGGTCCTCCTAGTTTCTCTACAGGCTTAAATTTTCTTAATGTATGTCTGAAAATTGTCCATTCTTTTCTATAATTTCCTTTGGCTGCTAAAGAGACATACTTTCTCCTTTATGGATCCTCTTTGCACTTTACTTCAATCAGTGATGGCACCCATCACTGTTCGGAGTTTTTGGGAAACACCGGAGCAATTATTTCAAAGCAGTTATTACATAAATAAGGTTTTTTTTTAAATAGGGATACATTATAAGGGTAAGCAAAGTCTGATAACTAGCTAGGTATTTACATCCCCCTTAGGAAAATTTCAAGAGCATCTATTTGGTATATATGTGCTTGGAAGGGAAGGCAAAAGGAGGTTACCATAGATTATAGCAATGATAAACAAGAGACCGGGTGATAGGTAAGAAGAGAACGCAGAGTAAATATTTCACTTTTTATGTATATCCTACTGCCCCTTTATGGTCAGTAGGTCACTAGATGATAAAGAATCAGTACCATTGATTTGGACACCAGCATCACATGGATATAAGCAATGATATGTGAAGCAGTTACCTGATTTCAGAAAATAGCAATGTGCTACTTTTACATGATTTTCCTTTCTGGTTCATAAAATGAGGCTCTGTACCTGGATGAAACATTGGAATTCTTGTTTCAAGATTTCATTTCCAGTATGAAAATGACTTCCATTTCAACCATGGAGTGTTCCTAAAGGGATTCTACCTTTATGTCCTACCTGTCAATGAATACTTCAGCTTCAACCATAACAATACGAGAGCACACAATAGATACAAACTCAAGGTTAACTGCACCAAACTTGATTGCAGGAAATACAACTTCAGAAACAGAGTGGTTAATGTCTGGAATACTCTACTTGATTCTGTGGTTTCTTCCACAAACCCCAAAAACTTTAACCTTAGACTGTCTATTATTGACCTCACCCCTTTCCTAAGACATCTGTAGTGGGCGTGCATAAGCACACCAACGTGCCTACCATCCCTGTCCTATTGTTTCTTTTTATTTTTCTCATATGTATCCATTTCATGTACTCATAATTATGTCTATACTAATACCTGTAATCTTATAATCATTTGACAAAATAAATAAAAATTCTGATTCATACTTGCAGTGGATTTCCTGACCATTTTTGAAGCAAGACAAGAAGATGGGGAAGGGAGATCTTTTGAGTGCTTGAATCTCATTTACCTTAAAATACAGTTGCCCATCATTTCCTCTACAGTGATAACTGCAGAGCTAGGATAAGAGTTGAGATGCCTTTTCTGTGATAATTGTTTTGTATCAGCTGCCTGCCTTCTACCTTAGTGTCTGCCTTCACACTCAAAAACCAATTCACACAAGTGCTAGACTGTTCACTGGGAGCCAAAGGGCCATTTAACAAGCACAAAACCTCCGACCAAGCACTGAAGTTTTAATCCACACAGCCAGAATCCACACAGCTTATGTTTTCTCCATATTTGGCAGGCAAAGAGCCTTAACAGAAAGGAAAGTATTTTAGTTAGGTGTTGATTTAATGTTTAATTTAGCCCTTGAAAATCGATGTGGTGTGCATCTTTATAGCAGTTTTATAATTCTCTGAGAGGTCTGCCAAGATGTTAGTCAAGTCCACAAGTCAGCAGAAACAAGGTCACTTTGAGATCAACAAAACACAGATAGCTACCTGGAGTCCTAAGAAAAGATTCCTATCTTGATCCAAACATTCACAAAAAATAGATGCCAACAAGCTTGTATCTTTTAAAAGAGAGGTGCCAAACATATTATATGTCCAATAACAGTGGCTGCCAAGGATTTATTCTAAGACCTCCCCTATTTCTTCTGACTTGAAATTGACTGTTATTACCAATTGCATCAAGTATATAGAATATAAGGGAAATGAAAAATGATGGTTATCTTATTGAAGGAAACTTATTTAATTTTGAGGTTGGAATTAGTGAAAAATCAATGGAGAGGTTTTCTCTTCCCATATAGGAGACCAAAGCCAAATCAAACCAAAGCAGAACTATTGATTGAAAAGACTCGGTCTCTAGAATGCTTAAGCCCATCTCAGTTGCCATTAGCTGCACTTGATCTTATTTTTTCTGGCTTAGGGACACACTCAAACAGAGAACAGGCCATGATATAAAATTGGGTGAAACCAGCATATAAAGGATCAATAATGTAAAGCTGAGAAGACACAATTAAAAATGAAATCATTAAAAACATTAAAACATAGAGCTTCCCAGCGAGGTGCTATGTCCAGTTAGGCATTTCTGTGAGTGGCAGAAACAGTAGAGCTGTGGAATTGCTATTCAGGAATTACTTCAGACTGACAGAAAAAATATTCAGAGGAAGGATTGCTCCTTTGTGCTCTGGAAGAGCTGCTTCTGAGGGGAAGAACAGAACCTGCAGAAATGTAGTTTCTTGTGGCCAATTGTGAGTTGAATAGCTTTTGAGACCAGGATTTATAATGTGCCTTAAATTGCTGTGCAGTCTTTTTATGGACCTTTGACAGATCTTCACCTTTTTAATCACTTTATGATTCAATTGCTTTACAATCTAAGAGAGACATTCTGAACAGCAATGAAGATTAAAGAATCTCGGTGTCTTCCTTTTGAAATTAAGGGGGTGGAGTTAAAATTCTAAGATCTTCCCTCCCCTGCAGAAACAGCTCCCCTCCACAACTCTCATGAAATACCATATTTCTAATTTCAAAATGGGAGTTCAAAATGGCACTGTTAGAGCTGTGAACTCTTGATTGCCCAAGCCTGCTCTAAAGCTGTACAAAAAGAAATTTATTTATTTTATTTATTTATTTTGTCAAAAGCTTACAATATAATAGAAATAAGAATAAATGTAAGTTTAAATATAAGAAATAGGAACTAATATTTGGGGACATTAGGACAGGGACAGTAGGCACATATAGGCCTCTTAGGAATGGGGTGAGATCAATAGAGGTTAGTTTGAGGATAAAGGAGTGAAAGGTTGAACAGGTGACAACAGAATCAGGTAGAGAATTCTAGACATTGACCACTCTGTTGCTGAAATCGTACTTCCTGCAATCAAGTTTGGAGTGGTCTACATTAAGTTTATATCTGTTGTGTGCTCTTGTGGTTGTTGTGGTTAAAGCTGAAATATTCATTAATTGATAAGACATTGTAACATATGATTTTGTGTACTATGCTTGAGTCCAATCTGAGACGGCGTAGTTCAAGGTTGTCTAAGGAATCTCAAGTCTGGTGGTGTAGGGTATTCTGTTGCAAACAGAGGAATGTAGTACTCTTCTGGTAAAATACTTCTGGACTCGCTCAATTGTATTTATGTCTGATATACAGTGTGGATTCCAGACAGCAGAGCTGAATTCAAGTATTGGTCTAGCAAAGGTTTTAAATGTCCTAGTTTGCAAATCAGTATTACCAGAGGAGAAGCTTCATAAAATTACATTTACAACTCTTAAAGCCTTTTTGGCAATGCTGTTGCAGTGAGCTTTGCCGCTTAGGTCATTTGATATGAGAACTCCAAGGTTCTTGACAGAGTGAGGGTCATCAACAAGGTCATATCCACCTAGCTTGTATTTGGTGTATAGATTTTTTTTACCAATGTGTAGGACAGAGCATTTGTTGGTCGAGATTTGGAGTTGCCAACTGTTAGACCATTCAGACACATAATCAAGGTCTTTTTGAAGGATGGTGGTATTGATGGTGGTGTTGAATAGTTTTACATCATCAGCAAAGAGGAAGCAATTGCTAAGAAGATGATTACAAAGGTCATTTACATAGAGTGTAAAGAGTGTGGGTCCTAGAACGCTCCCTTGGGGGACACCGCTGGTAACTAGTGCAGGGTTTGATAGGGTGTTTCCTATTTTTCCTATTTGTTTCCTGTTTGACAGGAAGGCAGCAATCCACTTGTGAAGGAATCTGAAAATGCTGTAGGAATTTAATTTTAATAGTAGTTTGTCATGTACCATTGAGTCAAAGGTTTTGCAGAAGTCAATGTAAATTACATCTATTGCTTTACCCTGGTCAAGCAGTGTAGCCCATATGTTTTTGCAGTGTAGAAGTTGCAAATTGCAGGACAATTTTTTTCTGAAGCCAAATTGTTTATTGGAGAATAAGTTGTTTGACTCTAGGTGGAAGGTAATGCATTGACTAATAATTGATTCCATAACTTTGCACATGACGCAACACAATGAGATTGCTCTGTAGTTTTCAACCAGGCAGGGGTCACCTTTTTTGAAAATAGGGATGACTGTTGCTAAAGACCATAGGTTTGGTAAGGAGCTGGTTCTGAATGATATTTCATATATTATGCTTAGGGGTTCTGCTATGGAGAGCTTTTTTAAGAAGAATGCACATAAGCCATCAGGGCCAATAGATAAGGATGGTTTTAGGTGGCATAGTGTATTTTCTAAGTTATCTTCAGTAAAGTCAATTTGTAGATCATTGCAGTTAGTTGTTGTATGATTAGGAAATGTGGGGCATGAGCCATTACTGTTTAGAAAGACTGAGCTGAAGAACATGTTGAAGAGGTTTGCTTTAACAGCTTCATCCCTGTAGACTTTCCCATTAGGACCTTTTAGAGGTGGGATGGTTTTTGAGTCTTTAAGTTTGGTGTTTACAAAGTTATAGAAGCCACAGGTATGCGTAGAAGATTTTCTTCTTGCTTGCAATGGTAATTGGTGCATTCTGCCTTTATCTGTTGGCATAAGGTGTTGTATCAGTTTTTAAAGTTAGTTATGTATTTAGTTTTGTTTTTTTGCCATAAGGATTTTTTTTAAGATTGAAGTTTTCTTATTATTTTGGATAAATTGTTTTTTTTGGGGGGGGGCGTTTACTAATGGAACATGTAGTTTAATGACTCTTTCAAGTTCAAGCAAGAAGGCGTTATAATGTTCTTCTGTAGTGTTACAGCCAGAGAACAAAATGTGCCAATCAAGAGATAATAAGTCGGCAGCTATGAGTTCATAATTGGCTTTTTAAAAATTTTATTTTGGAGATCATCATTATGATCCTCTTTGAGAGGGAGTAAATTTAGACAAAAGTCAATCATGCTATGGTCATGGTTCCTGTATTTGTAGGCCATAAATTGAGTTTGAGCTGTTGCACAAGATGAGGTCATGAAAGAATGTCATGCTCATCTTGCTGAGAGCATATGGAGAAATCTATTCATATAGAAATGCATCATCTTTTGCCTTCAAATAATAATCTGTTAAAAGTGGTGGCCATTTTCTCTCGGAATGTAGAATGTATGTTGAATGTACATTCTCATGAATGAAAGTAAATATACATGTCCCAGGATAATATTGAGGATCCAATCTGAATTGGTCATCAGGACCAAAAGTTTATTCTTCCAAGCTTTCAGAAATGGTCTAGACCCCATTATCAGGGAAGTTCTCTCTCTCCAGAATACATGCACAGGGCTGTTCTATGCATTGTATTTATATGGTTCCTGGTGATGTATAGCTTTGAGTTGTTAATTAGGGTGTCCATGGCTGGCTATTAAATCACTAATTGTTGTTTCCTATGCTCTTAGCTCCTAAGCACCTGTTAGGCTAGTGGTAAATCAGCACTCCTATTGACTGACAAGGAGGCCTGTTTCCCAGGCTTCAATCATTTCTCTGGCTATTTTTGTCCCTAGTCAACCAAAAATCATAGAGGCTGCGAAATTGAATATATATTCTGTATTGTCCTGGAGCCATTGACTGCACACTGATTGCTAGAAGGAACAGCCAATGTCATCCCAATTCTTCCAGTACATTTATTTATTAAATTCACCCTTTGCCTTTCTTCCCAAACTAGCCAATGTTCAACACTTCTTTCAACAGCTTAATCACCCAAAGCTTGTCTAAATAAAAACAGTGTTGTGTGCCAGTTAGCCTGTCCTTCCTTGGCAGGGGATACTAGATTTTGAATGACCTGACTGCAATGAAACTATTTCTTCTAAGCCTCTCAGAAGAAGAAAATGTCATTTCTTTTCTCAGTGCATCTTCCTGCTCTTCCTTTTTAATTGGACTTGGTGGGGTGTGTAAGAAAGGAGAGCTGGGATGAAATAGCCCCTATTTTAAACCTTTTGAGATTTGGAGTTTGAAAGCATCCCAAATTGGGTGTTTAGACTCAGGTTACCCTTGTATGTTTGAAGTATGGCTGGCCCTTGCCTGAAGTTCTCAGAACCCAGTATATTTGCACCTAGTTAGCAAGCATAATAATTACTGCTGCATGATAGAACTAAGACTTTTCTCCTTTTTCAGATCAAATATGTAGGTGGTAAGGTGGAATTACTAGTAATAGGAGCCCAAAGCTTTATCATGTGGACATTAGCACTAGAAGTACGAGCTGCAGTGAAAACCTAAAACAGACTATTTCAAAGACCAAAAGAACATTTTTATTTTTCTGAAAACTGTGCATTGGATGCAGATTTCTACTGAAGATCTACATGTCCCATGAAAGCCAGCCAAAGCCAGTGTTTCTAAAGCCCAAGGCTGAGTTTGCATATGATATTCAAAATAGTGGAATTGGACAGGAATATAAAGTGTGCCAAGCATATGTATATATACCGTAGAACATTTCAAAAAAAGTTCAAGGTGGAAAACAAAAAAGGGGGAAAGAAATACATAGATGAAATTTCCTAAACACACAAAATATTGGAAAGATGATGAGTCATCTAAACTACCATCATTATAAGAAAAAACGCAACAGAAGGTAGGGAAATGAAGTAATTGGGAACTTACCTAAACCAACTATGGTGAAAAATGAGAAGTGGACCCAACTGGTCATTATTAAGAGCTCATTTCAAGCCAACACAGTAGTGTTAGTAGTGCATATTTTGTGGCACATTAGGTTTGCTCATATGCCCTCTGGACTAGATGCTAGTAGGGCAGAGTCCACTGTTGTTATGTGAAGTGAGCTCTTATGTTATTCACTAGGATTTTTTTTTTTTTACTTATTAAGGATTAAGAAATGAATAAAGGGTTCTGTAAGATGTGTCTGGCATCTGTGAGCTGGATCCAGGCAAGGAATGAGTACTTTATCAAAGAGACTGATATTTCTTTAGGGGAGCATGTAGTACTTCCTGTCTTACAGAAAGTGGTTATATACTTTCTCTTGAAGAAGCTGCCTATTGAGCATACTGTTCTTCACAAATTTTGTTTGTCTCATGTTCTTCTTCTTCTGGGGAAGGTTGTTGAAAAATACTAATCAAAGAGTATCTGGGATTATTAATTATCTGGGTCCTTGCCAGTCATGATATAGATCCTGTCCTGGGATGGAAATGGCATTAGTTGCTCTGGTTTATGACATTCATCCAAATAATAGATTAGATCTCTCAGCAGTATTGGATATTATCAACCATAATATTTTGCAAAGGTGTCAGGAGCCCTGTGTGTGGGTGGTTCCATTCCTATCTGGGTTGGATATTTCCTATTGAGGGCAGGACAATGTTCAAAGTCTTAGTTAGGTTACTATGGGATGCAGAGAATTTGATGCTCTACCCTGTTATTTATATCAACTGTGAATTTATCAGCTGCTGGAAGAGGTTGTCTTACTGATTTGTAGTGAGATATTATGCTGTTAATATTCAGTGTACATTGCTACCCCAGGTTGCTGTGGAAAGTTTGAACTAATGTGTGGGGTGGGCAAAGAAATACAAATTTAACCTACCCAAGGCCAAGTTGCAATAAACACTTGAGCAGGACAACAACAATACTTCCAATAATCATGGGCGCCCCTCGGAGCTCCCATGTAACACTGCTTCTCCGCAGGCTGCACTGGCTTCCTGTGGCCTTCCGGATTCGATTCAAGGTGGTACTGACTGTATTTAAAGTGCTCCATGGCTCGGGACCTGGGTACTTACGGGACCGCCTGCTGCCATCAACAGCCTCCCGCCGCCCAGTACGCTCTCACAGGGTTACCCTCCTTGGGGTGCCGCTGCCTGATCGTTGCCGGCTGGCAGCCCCAAGGGTGCGGGCCTTCTCTGTGGGGGCCCCCTCCCTGTGGAATGATCTTCCCCCGGAGATACGGGCCATGATTGACATCCTGACCTTCTGGCACGCAGTTAAGACTTTATTCTTCCAGCAGGCCGGCCTGGCCCAGTAAATGGTTTATGGGTTTTAATCCTATTCAGTTTTAAATTTTTAAATCTTAATTTTAATTAATCCCGGAATTTTAAATTTTTGTATTTTGTAATTGATGGGATTCGGACGGATTCTTATATTTAATTTGTTTTTAAACTGTATATATTCTGTTTTTTAGTAGGCTGTACACCGCCCCGAGTCCCTTTTTTGGGAGAGGGAGCGGTATAGAAATTTAATTAAATAAATAAATTACTCTTGATGGAACCATGCTCCGTGTGAAGGTTTTGTTTTTTTTTACTGAAGGTCCTACTGTACTCACAACTACTGATTAAACAACAGCTCAAAGTCATGGTCAAGTCACTCTTTGTCTATACTTGGCTGGTGCCCCAGTTATGATTTTACCTGAAACAGGGTGCTGTCACATTGGTAACAATATGGTTTGATGCTATGGGGTAGTCTTTGGAGACAATCCAAAAAGTGGAAACTAGATTGCTGGCAAGTTAACCCCACCACTGCAAGATGACACAAATTTGATCGTTCAAAATCTTGTCATTTACAAAGTCCTTTATTGTGAGGGACTGGGATACAATATGTAAGTTACCATTTTGTCAGGACTGAATATACTTTTTTGGTGTTGTTGAAAATTTCATATTTGCTGGGAGTGTGGCTTCCATTCATATGCAGTGTACGGACTAAAGCAGAAATCTTTTGGTGGTGGCTCCATGTTTTGGAACTTATTTCCTTCAAAAATCCATGCAGCATTCTTTCTCTTTTGGCATTTTGCAAAAGAGATAAAATGACTTTATTCCAATATCTTTTCTTTTATGTATACTAAGAGTATTTACACCAAGACAAATTCCTTGTGTGTCCAATCACACTTGGCCAATAAAGTATTCTATTCTATTCTATTCTATTCTAAATGCTTTTGACCTTACAACTTCAGTTTGCTAATGTTGTTTCTATATATTTATATTGTTGCATGCCACCCAGAGTGTCTGTGGGTGGTGTACAAAAGTGCAAATGAATAAACAATCAAATAGCAATAAAGATTGAACAGCTCTCAATAAAGCTGATAAACATCAAAGGCTTTTCTGAAAAGAAAGCTCTTCACAGTAATGAAAGACAGATAGGGATGGAGCATAGTGGATCTCATGAGATAAGAATTCCAGACTTTGAATGCAACTAGTGACAAGGGATTAATTAACTGACAGGAGAGAGTTATTGAATTCCAGAGTCACATTCTATGTCACTATGAATAAACATGGTACCTTTAACATACTGAATATTTCACCTAAATAGAGTAATTGATTATTGATTAATCTTTAATCTAGAAGAAACATAACTCCATGGCCACCAAAAAGATTGCTCTTATTCTTAGAGGGCAAACTACTCTTATAAACCGCATCCTATCAGTTGTCCTATTTTGACTTTGTTGATAGAAGTTCTAGACTTTTGTGAATTCATAGTTTCAGTAATGATTTATTAGTTCAGTTCATTATAGAAAATTATTATGGCATTCCCTCCTCTCCCATTTTGCAAAAGGTGTTGTTCATGATAATTCTCTTTGACTATCACAGATGCCCAATGTTGTCAGATAATTTTGTACTTAGCATTCACTCTCATGGAATCCACATGCAAATATCTTACAGCAAAATGAAATAGGAGGCAGGATTGTAGGAGATAACAGGATGGATGCATATTTTACAGTATTTATATTTTACAAGAAAACCTATTTAATCTAATGGTTAAGATATTGCAATAAGAACCAATCTGAGTTGTAGTCCTGCCTTAGGCATGACTAGGCTTGGCTTCCCAAAATTGTGGGTGCTCCCTCCAGATGTTGTGGGTGCTTCAACACTGGAGGTTTTTAAGAAGATATTGGACAACAATTTGTCGGAAGTGTTACAGGGTTTCATGCTTGAGAAAGAGGTTGGACTAGAAGACCTCCAAGGTCCCATCCAACTCCATCATTCGAGTTGGGTCATCTTGGGCTAGTCACTCCCTCTCAGCTCTAGGAAGATAATGCTTCAGAAATGCTACCTAGAAGACTGCATAGACTTATTATCACAAGGAATCAACTTTGACTAGAAGTAAAAAAAAAACACTTACTGAAAAACAGTTGGGGTTTTCCCTGATGAGTGGCATGTGGGAGGAAGGTATCAAAAAAGAAAAGATGATAGACCTGGCTTTGTGGTGCAAACTCCACAAGGTGTGTCCGGGTGTGTCCGGGTCCATGTTCGTGTCTGTGTGTATGTGTGTGTGTGTGCAATATTGTTACATATATAAAAGACAAGGGCTTGTAGTGCC
The DNA here is from genome assembly GCA_023653725.1 of Bungarus multicinctus. NCBI lineage: Eukaryota > Metazoa > Chordata > Lepidosauria > Squamata > Elapidae > Bungarus > Bungarus multicinctus. Next base: position 73,336,909 of record CM042838.1, read on the forward strand.
AAGTTCATCATTTTTACTACCAACCTGCCTTCAATCGAGGACCTGTATACTGCACAAGTCAAAAAGAGGGCTGTGAAAATATTTACAGACCCCTCACATCCCGGACATAAACTGTTACAACTCCTTCCCTCAAAACGACGAAACACAAGGACAGTTTTTTCCCGAATGCCATCACTTTGCTAAACTATTTACAAAGTCTGCATTACTATTACTATTAATCTTCTCATCACTCCTTATCACCCATCTCCTCCCATCTGTGACTGCATGACTGTAACTTCGTCGCTTGTATCCTTACGATTTATAGTGACTGTTTCCCAGTATGATTTGATTGCTTATTGTAGTCTATGATTATCATTAAGTGTTGTACCTGATGATTCTTGACTCTAGGACAAATGTATCTTTTCTTTTATGTACACTGAGAGCATTTGCACCAAGACAAATTCCTTGTGTGTCCAAGCACACTTGGCCAATAAAAGAATTCTTTTTTATTCTATTCCATTTTGTCCATTTTGACTGCTCCAGAGATGATACTGTGCCTGGTATAATATTTTCTTCAATCAGAGCAATGATCAGATTTTATTCCTAATTTCTTTAATCAGAGTTTGCTGAGTAATCACAGCTAACCATGTTCACCAGTGGTTGGATTCAATTTTTTTTATTACCGGTTCTGTGGGCGTGGCTTGGTGGACATGGCAGGGGAAGGTTGCTGCAAAATCCCCATTCCCTTCCCACCCCGCTAACCTGCTTTCCAGCTCTGTTCTCCTGGGCAGGGTAACAAAAGACCCAGCTATCAGCTGGGACTCGGGAGGCAGAGAATAGATGGGGCCAACCAGAGATGGTATTTGCTGGTTCTCCGAACAACTCAAAATTTCCGCCACCAGTTCTCCAGCAACTGATATTGGTTGATTATATCTCTGAATCCAGTTGCTCACTCGTTTTGACTGTTGACTTGTTCATAGGATGAATACTTTGATGCCTTGTGCTTGAAATACTGATTTATTTGAAATACTGATTTATTTACTTCTTGCTTTCCTTGGATGAAGGGAACAATCCAGCCATCACCATTTCTACACAGCTCTGATTCATTCTGGTGAGTTTAGCCCATGAGCAGTGCTCAGCCATGCATGAGGATGTGGGGCCCTGGGCTAGAGCAGAATTATGATGAAAATTAGTCAGTTATCAGTACTCCTGTTTAGGCATTTGTAAATATCTACACTCCACAGAGTGCTCAGACAATTTCTGATAGTTTACCAGACTAGAGCCTTTTTTTTCCCCAACTGTGGGTTAAAGTTGCAAGCCCTTGATATCTATTAAAAGGTAGGGAAATGGCTTATGAAGGTCATTTTTCAATTGAACAGTTAACTGGAGGGCACGGTAGAAAGTGGTTCACCAGATTTCGTGGCACAAATGTTGCACTCAAAGTGTAGGTGAACACAACAACTCTCCTGCAGCAGCTTTATTACCAGATGAGCTATAAAAAAACCCCCTAAGCTTAATAAGCTAACAAAAATGAAGAAAGAAAGGGGAAGGTATTAAAACAGAATGCTGTAGCTTGCTAAATGGAGTTTTTTCAGATGCCTATTGACTGAGAGAACCTCAAAAACATTTGGATTGCTTAATACTTAATACATCTGCAAAAAGAAATGGGGAGAGATATTCCTGACAAACGAATAGAACCTGAAATTCTACACTCCTTAATGAATTATTCGATGTATCTGCCTGCCTGCCTGCCTGCTTTTCTCTCTCTCACACACACACATCTATCTTTCTATCTATCCTCTCTCTCTTTCTCTTTCTTTCTCTGTCTCTCTCATCTGTCTATCTATCTATCTATCTATCTATCTATCTATCTATCTATCTATCTATCTATCTATCTATCTATCTATCTATCTATCTATCTATCTATCTATCTATCTATCTATCTAATGCACCCAGACCTTACTCAGTATTTTTCTTTTTCTAATACTAATAAATAATAAACATCCATAGATGTTAGAAATACACTCCAAATTGTCTGCAAGATTACCTCTATGCTTACAACCCATTGCAGAAAAGGAGGACTTTCTCTAAAGCCTCTTTTGTCCTCAGATTGAAATCAAATGAGAAAGATTTGACGTGTGTTTTTATAAAATACTGTCCTCTACTGGATGGAATATGTTATGCTTCATTTTTAAAAACCTGATCCTGAGAGTAGTAAATTGAAGAACATGTATTTTTATTAAAGAGAGCAGAGGTCTGTTTCTATCAAGTGAATTTCACTTTTGCAAACTCCTAATTCAGTTTCTTTTTAAAAAAAAAAAGCCTTGGAAAGTGATTGCCAATTTAAACATAGTGTGTCAAGGACAGTCTGTTCCCAAAGTATGTAATGAAATGTTTCCAACTCAGAGAAAGAAGGTAAGGAGCGGGAAGCAGGGTGATTATTTGCATTCATTAATATAGATATATGCAAATTGGAGTCATTTATTATTTAGAACTAAAGATTAGACTTTTCAAATCTGAGAAGAGGAAAGGAAGATTGGAAGTGAGACCAGTTTAAGATGACAGGTGAAAATACAAATATACGGTCCAGTATAGGCATAGATAAATTTGTAAATTGAGCATTAGACTGCAATTGAATGCTTTGAGCTTCCGTCTGGATTCCATTCAAAGTCTAGCTAACATTTCCAAACAACATGCTTAAAAGCGCTTGGAGGGACTTCCCCAGCACTCCACCATCTGGTCAAATTAGGGACTTTTTGTTTGTCTCTTTTCCAACCTTGTTTTAGTAATGTGGGGACAGGAGTAGACCAAAGGGCATATCTCTTTTCAGAAAGTGTACTGTCCCAGCCAGTCTATGGGAATTGGATAATTACTTAAGAATTATGAGCTGTCCCCTTAAGAGAATGCATCATTGTAAATGTAGTTAAAGGTATCCTGAGAAATGTAGTTCATGTCACATGACCAATCAGGATTACAGATGTGGCCATGTGACATGAATTTTCCTTAACCATCTCGTAGCGATAGAAAGAAGCTGCTATGAGTTAGTGAGTCCAGGCAAAAGTGGTGGAAACTCCCCCAACCCATGGAGAGTCAATTTAGTGACCAATCAGGATTACAGATGTGGCCACGTGACATGAACTACATTTCCCAGGATACCTTTAACTACATTTACCATGATGCATTCCCTTAAGGGGACAGCTCATAATTCCTAAGTAACTATCCAATTCCCATAGACTAGCTGGGACAGCGCAGAAAGGGACAATATAAATCTGGCCATAGCCATACATCAATAGCACATGATCTTGTATGAGAATTGTCATGAAGCTCAGTGATCACATGTGATAACAAATAGCACCATCCAATATTTTGTATCTCTTTCTACAAAAGTTGTCCCATTATTTAGATTCTGCAATATCCGGCAAACTCAGTGAAATGGAATAAGTAGAAAGGGAGAGAGAGAGAGAGGGAGGGAGGGAGGGAGGAAGGGAGGGAGGGAGAGGGAGGGAGAGGGAGGGAGAGATGCACTAACAAACACAGAAAAAGCCCAAGCTTCATAACTGATGAAGAAACAGTAGCTTGCTGTCTAAAACCACCTTTGCACCGATAGATTAGTTTTAGGACAAAGGTATTTATAACAGAATATTTGGGAAAATGTTTTAATTTTCCAAAAGCATTGCAAGGATCAACAGAGCCAAAGTTTTAGGCTCATTTTCTGGTGTTTGAAAGGAGCTTGAGCCTTTCCCAAAATCCCAAAATGATAAAAAGTGCTACCCACTCTAAGGATACTACAAAAGACATCTTGAGAGGTTTCATATGAATTCTGGTGGTTTCTTGAATATTCGGAACAAATTTCCAGAAGCCAGAGCCAGATATCCCGTTGAGGCCCTTGCTGACTCAAAGAAGTAGGAAAGGGAAGAGGCAAAGAGGCAGTTTACAATGTCAGCATATTGCCCACAACAATTTGGATCCTTATTTTTCCAACCTTGAAAAGATGTAAGGCTGAGTCAACCTTGAGCTTCATCAGGATCAAACTCCAGGGTTTGCCTGCAATACTGCGTTCTGACCACTGCACCATCAGATAGCTTACTTCATAGCCTCCAATGCATCCTCAAGTGGAAAGGTGTCATCTTCTGATCCAGAAAATCCATAACTGGACTCTGCAAAGACTTGCTGAAGTGATTGCAATACATTTTCAGAATAAAGTGCTCATATTCATCCCAACTTGAATGCTACTTTTCATTATTGTATATCCTAAAGTATTTAGTATATCAATGGATCCAATTGTATCAGATTGCATTCAATATATATGACACCTGAGGATGTGGATAAAATATTTGTAGCTATCAGTCCTTATTCATTCATTCATTCATTCATTCATTCATTCTTTAATTCTTCAGTTCTGCCATCATGGTTCATTTGATCTAGCCAAGAAGGGTTGAGAGGATACATTCAGGGAATGGTGAACATAACTTTGCATGATAGAATAAGACCACCAACCTTAAACAAAGGAATTGTTTGCCCACCCTTGAAAGCACCCTCCCTGAATCCAAAGCATTCTGCTAATTACTGCCAATCACAAGTACCTCTTTTGAAAAAAGTATCTACACAATTGCAAAAATTCTCGTTCACCCATTATCTCAACCCTTTTCAATATGGGCTCAGACCTAATGTTGAGGCATATTGTCCGTATTTTCTTCAATAAATGACTTTCTGGGGGAAAAAAAAGAATGGAATTCTATGCATCCCACTTCATTTCTCATAGGCTTTTTGATATCATTAACCATGGTGTTCTCCTGGACCATCTGTGTTATTTCAGGGACCATGTTATAGGTGCTCCATTTCTATTTGTACTGATCGTCTCAAAGAACAGCACTGAATGTCCATAACTTCCCCTGACTATGCTTCATGAAGGGGTGTGATTCAACCAGTGTAACAACCAGTTCGATGAGTGCGTGCTTCGTGTGTGTGCATGCCAAACACACACTTTGTGCTCATGCAGAGGGTTTGCTACTGACCTTCTCCTGCAATCCTGCAATCCTCCCTGTGTGTTAAATAGCTGACGTGTGGCAATCCACTGTGCAACGTGAAGCAGCTGAGCTTAAAACCAGGAAATAAAGGTCAGAAAAGAACCAGGGTGGGTGGGCAGGCCCAACAGCTGATCGTCAGAGAGAACTAGTTTGCTTGCAGATGATCCGCGGAGCTACCAGTTCAGGGAAACTGGGCCGAATCCCACCCCTGGCTTCATGGCAGTTACTATATATTGTGTGTTGCCCCAAAACATTATTTGTCTTCAGAGGTGTTGAAGTTATGTATTATCTGAATCGGGAAATGCTGTGATGTCCTCAAATAGTATCTATGGATTAAGGTCCAATGGATTAAAGTACAATAACTAGACTGAATCTGAGCAAGACAAAGACCTTGGGAATGGGTGGTTTGGATTCAGGAAGTGAGAAATTTGCCTGTTCTTAATGAGGTTGTTCTGCACATAACAAGCACAAAGTTTGTAGGTGTTCCCAGATTTGACATTATCTTTGGTGGTTCAAGTGATCTATGCGGATAGACTGCCTGTCTATCCTGATTCATCCCACCAATGACATCACTGTATGACAGGGGCACTATTTACAATTATTTATGGAGTGGAAACCTAACATTTTTTTGTGTGCTTTTGATTGAGCTACCCTAATACTTGGTCCAGAAGCTGTGTCAATCTAATTTCTGAGTGGTGGACCTGCCTAATTACTTGTTATACCTTTATTGGAGCCACTGAACTAGCTGCTTTTGTTGGAGTAACTATCTAACTGCATGATAACCTAGAATTTATTGCAATGTGCTTTATGTTGGTTATCCTAATGCTTGGTCCTAAAGTTTTGTCAACGTATTTCTCAATGGTGTGTCTGTTATATCTGAACAAGGTGCCAATTAGATACCAAGCCAGGTTTCAGGTTTGGGTTAAGAGATTTATGGTGCTGCTACATAATCTGGGACCTGGATACTTGTCACATTGGGTTTGTATAAATCTGGTTGGTCACTTTGATCATCAAGTGAGGTCTTCTTCTATGTGACAAGACTCAGGTCCTATAGGTTTTGGCCCTACGATGACACCCGTGCAGTGAAGTACTCTCCCACTGAAATTTACAAGGTACCCACTGTACCCTTTTTAGTCACCTACTGAAAGTTTAGAAACCTATGGTATTCCCATGTGAATATTGGAAGGTCTTGCCCCTAACCCTAACCCCCAAAACATACCATTTAAAATGCATGTTTCACTGAATATTGTTTTGTACCATTTTTACTGCAAACTCCTTGAGTTTGTTTCAACAAATGTAAATACATTCAACCAACCAAGTATCCCAAAATGCAATCCCCAAAGTCTTACTGTGAATAAAATGTTCTTATTGGGCCACTCCTTCCCCTTTTAGCAGACAACAAAATAGCACTAGATGGGAGTGATTCGACATATAGCATCTTGACATTTACAGATATAAACACAGTGTCCCCATTGCTACAAATATATCCTTCAGGGCTTCAGAAGGCTATCTTCAAATGTGAGATATGGGAGGAACAGGCTATCTCAGTATGGTTCCACTCCCCATTTGTATTGTGTGGCAAGTAGCTTTCAATATAAAGCGAGAGGAACTTTTTTCATCTGAAACTTAGGAAAAAGGCAGACCCAAAAAAAGAACTGGGGGAAAAGATTCTTCTAGGTTTGATTAAGGACCAACTTGCAAATTCCAACAGGTGCGTGGCTTGCTTTATAAACAAAAGACAGAAGGCTTTTTGATTAATTGAAAATAATTTGATTAATTGTTTAAAGAACTGGGACTCATAGGGTATATATAGTAATCAAATTGATAAAGAATGAGAAAGGAGGGTGATATTCTGCCAGAAAGAAATACATCCAATAAAAGCCCATTAGTAGGATTGAGAACAGAAATAAAAGCAGATCTTCTCCATCTTGGTAAAAGTGAATATTACTGAACAGCTAAAGTTGCTGTTGAGGCATTCTTTCAAATGTTCTTATTAATTTCAACTTAGCAGTTTTGAATACTAAGGGAATGAATGAAAATGTCAGTCAATTAATTTTTAAAGGAAATAATTTAGAAGTAACAGACTTTTTCCTTCCTTCCTTCCTTCCTTCCTTCCTTCCTTCCTTCCTTCCTTCCTTCCTTCCTTCCTTCCTTCCTTCCTTCCTTTCTTCCTTCCTTCCCATAATGGTCCTTGGATAATTCTTTTGGCAATTTTCATTGTGGCCTGCAGGATGCTATCTTGAGGAAGATGTACGGGGTGGGCTATTTTAGAATAGAATAGAATAGAATAGAATAGAATAGAATACTTTATTGGCCAAGTGTAATTGGACACACAAGGAATTTGTCTTGGTGTAAATACTATCAGTATACATAAAGGAAAGATACATTCCTTAAGAATCAAGAATCATAATGTATAACACTTAATGATAGTCATAGGGTACAATCAACAATTAAATCATACTAGGAAACAGTCAATATAAATCGTAAGGATACAAGGGACAAAGTTACAGTCCTACAATCACAAGTGGGAGGGGATGGTGATAAGGAGTGATGAGAAGATTAGCAGTAATAGTAGTGCAGACTTTGTAATAGTTGAACAGTATTGAGGGAATTATTTGTTTAGCAGAGTGATGGCTTTCGGTGAAAATCTGTTCTCGTTTCTAGTTGTTCTGGTATGCAGTGCTCTATAGCATCATTTTGAGGGAAGGAGTTGAAACATGTCTGGGATGTGAGGGGTCTGTAAATATTTTCACAGCCCTCTTCTTGACTCGTGCAGTATACAAGTCCTTGATTGAAGGCAGGTGGGTAATAATTGTTTTTTCTGCAGTCCTAATTATTCTCTAATTATATCTCTTTTTGGGTAAAAAAGAATTCTGAAATCACGACACCACCTCTGAGCCTAAACCCGTCTTTGCATGCAATAGAGAATTCTGTTAGAATTCTTTATTGGCCAAGTGTGATTGGACACAAGAAATTTGTCTTTGGTGCATAAGCTCTCAGTGTACATAAAAGATATAAAAGATAAATCATGATCATAAGCATCATTAATATGTTCATCATGAATCATAAGATACAACACTTAGTGATAGTCATAGGATACTAAATAAGTAATCAACATAAATCATATGAATGTCATAGAGAATTCTGTTCACAAGGTTTCCATCTTTCTTTGGGTTCAACAAATATAGAATTTACCCTCTCTCCAGATTGAAACCAAAGGAGAAGAAGATATTTAGATTCAATAAAATATCTTCTTCTCCTTTATTCACTTAACAACTGCAGTGATTCACATAACAACAATGGCAAAAAAAGATCATAAAATCAGATGTGAGTCACTTAACAATTGCCTTGCTTAGCAATAGAAAGTCTAGTCCCAGTTATGGTCAAGGACTACCTGTATTTGATATCTAATAAATGAACAAACAATAACCAGAAAGACAAGACTGATGTGAATTAATGAATTCTCAGAGTTTAATAGAAGATACTACAGCTAGTAAGGCATGAATGAAAGTTTGATACAAGGATGAAAAAACATCAGGAAAGAAAACTAGATAGAGGCTGTGCTTGTCAGCTTTCCTTTAAAGATGGGTCCAATCCTCAGATGGTATCTGTTGCCCTCTCCGTTTGCAGTTGTGGCTTTCTGGCACATTGCTAGCTAACTGCTGATAATTCTTTCTGAGTCTGACAAAAGTCACAATGCAGATGAAAGTTAGTCTGCCCACGCTCTCTTTCTTGGGAACTGCCAGCTTGCTTTAGAGTATTAAGGCAGCATTATATTGATTACTCCTTGATATTTGCAGGTCTACAAAATGTCCAAGGAGACTCACCGAAAGTTTTAGAGACTTTTAATTTGTTGTACCCAAGTTCTTTTGATGGTCCCCACAGGCTACACATTTATGAAGAAAGGTAGCAACAATAAAAGCTTATTGTTTGCACTCAGCCAAACTTCATGGATTTCTTTAAGGTATGACAAAAGAGAAAATGAGTTACACGGATTTTCAATAACTTGAACACCAATCTTGGCTGTCTAAAGGGAATTACTCCAGTGTTCGTTCTTTATTGTGGCATGGCTTTAAGGGTTTATCCTTGTAAATGACATCAGTAGTGAACAGGGCCAGAAAGCTCCAGAACTGCCTCCTCCCTAACTTCATTTGCAAAAGTGTGCTAGGGACAAAACTAAAGGCAGCAAATGAAAATTTGCCCAGGTAACCACAGAGTTCACATATGAGATAGCAATTGCACTTAGACTTATATATTGCTTTATAGTGTCTTACAGCCCTCTCTAAGTGGTTTACAGAGTCAGCATATTGCCCTCCAACAATCTGGGTCCTCATTTTACCGACCTCGGAAGGATGGAAGGCTGAGTCAAGCTTGAGCTGGTGAGAATTGAACTGCCAAACAGCAGGCATCCGGCAGTCAACAAAATTTAGCCTACAATTTGCATTCTAACCACTGTGCCATCATGGCTCTTGATATGGGTCAGTATATAGCAAACACAATGCAGGTTTAAGGGTGGCGAGAGGCCTTTTCTTTCAAAGAGGCATAATGAGCTTTTACATATGAGCTCCAACTTTTCAACCTGTTCTTAATTAGAGCTACTTGAAATTAAGAGATATGATGGGGTGGGGAGGAGGACGGAATGGGACAACTTAGCATAGCCAATTTGCCACTGCTATCTCACCATGGTCAACTCATAATTGGACAACTCAATGTGGTCAATTCACTACAGGACATTTCAAGAATTCAACTGAAGTAGTTAAAATAATTTTTAAAAAGTTTTTAAATTTTGTCTTTCATATTTCATTTTGTCCCTCCGTTTGCATCATTTCTTTAATGATTCTATTCCACCATTTCTTCGATATTAGTGTAATTTTCTCCCGTGGTGAGTTGTAGCAAGTTGGCCATGGCATGTTGGCTGTGGCAAATTATCTGTGGCAAGTTGGCCTTGATGAGTTGGCTGCGCCAAACTGGCCATGCTGATTTGTCCTACACCCAGGGGGAGGGCGGGGACTAGAGAGGCAAATGTTTGCTTATGTGTGATGATATCTTGAGGTAAATGCATCTTACAGACTTGCATAGAGTATCGGGATTCAAATACATAATGGTGGCTTTTATATGGTGATGTCACATTATGCATGTCGTTATATTGTCATTTTTGCATTTTCGTGCAGATGCCACTGCAGAAGACCATTTCATTTAAATGGTCACATTTAAAGAAATTAACCCAGCTTTCTAGGTTCTTTCTGGACTAAGACCTATATCAGAATGCAATTGATTCTCCAAATGAAGAAAAGCAATCCCTAACATTAAAAATGCATCTAATTTGTAATGGTTAAAGAAGACTAGTTCAATAATCGTATAGTAGCCAAGACAATGACTTTTGAAATTAAGAGCACTTTAAATTTTAAAGTCAACAATCTTTGATCTTAGAAAAGTCTCATCACTATCTTACAGGTGGGATTTCTAATACAAACTTTTACTCCTGAACTTCCCAGACAAAAGAATCATGGGGATATAACATATATAATAACAGTCAACACAAAAAAAGTCACTTCCTATCCTTAGTCAATTATAAACTTAATTTTAATTTAAGATGTGTGGACTCCAACTCCCAGAATTCCTCAGCCAACATTCTGGAAGATGAAGTCCACACATCTTAAAATTGTCTAGATTGAGAAACTGGTTTAACACCTTTAAGCTGCCATTCCAAATTGGGTAGTGATGTGAATCATAATTATTTCAGCAAGAAGCTAATTTTATTTTGAATGTCTCAGGGACAAGGTCTATAGGGGGAGTATCAGCTCTGTTAATAGACTCATTGACTTCGAAGAATGGCACATATGTAATGATGTCATGACTCAAACCCCACATTTTCAGACTTCATTCCTAGCATTGGTGCTTCATTCCTGCTGTTAATATTAATAACCCAAGTACTTGAGATGTGAGATCATCATATGTTTTGTCATTGGCTCCCTCTCTGCCCCATAATGCAAGCCTATAAATAGAAGCTTTATAAATGAATTTCTCCCTAACCCTTCCCCCACTTATCAGTAGCATAGATCAGGGGTGTCAAACTTACGATGACACATGGTCATCATGTGATGTATTGCAACTTTTTCCCCTTCACTAAATGAGGGGGGGGGCATGGGCGTGGCCAGCATGTGATGCATCCAGCCTGTGGGCTGTGAATTTGACACCCCTGACATAGACTTTCACTGACACAAAGCTTCTGAGAAGTCAGACCAGTAGCTAAACCTTTTAAAAAGGAAGTTCTATGGGATTTTTTTCAAGGTATGATTTGCAAATACTAATTGCTAAAGCTTAGACTTAATCTTCAATATATTTTTTTCTCTCTCTACTGTTTAAGAATCCCCCCCAAAGGCTCTTTAACATGATTGCATAATGAGAAACTAAGATATTGTTATTATTTTACAGACAGTAATGCTTCATCAGGGGACCCCTTTCCCCCACAGGATGACTAATATACATGGAGCCTAACATTTTGAATTCTTCAAACAGTTTAAGGACAAGATGGGAGATGAGAAAGACAGCTGTATTTCAGCATCTCCAGCAAAAACATGAACCAGTTTAAAATGACTTTTAAAATACTGAAAATTGGAGGGGAAAGGAATTGGGAGGCATCACGGATGGACCCTTGGAAATAAAATCCAGCGGCTTTGATTAAACTTGTTATGAGACCTTTCATGACCAATGTTCTCACTGTTCCCTTGTCACAAAGCTTCCAGATTGCAGTTTTACTTTAACCCAAACTCAGCTTTTTCTTCAGCTCTCTAAGCCTCTGTAAAATTGAAGGACATTTCCTTCCTATACCCATCTCTAATAACTCAGTGTGATTGAAACTTTCAATCTGCATTCCTGATTTTGGTCATAATTGAAAGGAACGCATTAGCAGCAGGGGGGTGAAAATCCCACTATTGCTTCATAAACTTTACCTTCATTGCCTCAGATTCTCAGTAGTTCTCAATATGTAAGTTTAATGGCGTGACCCTAACAAGAAACGATCAGCAAATGAAATGAGCCAGTGGGTAGCTGCTTCACACGGCTACAAGTGTCAGTAGCAGCCTGCCTACCATTAATTTTATCGTAACTCATTTCTTCAGGTTGAGTACGGCACGATTTAATGTTCCCATTCCCTCATTCCTGTTCTGCATGACAAATTGTTTTAATAAACATAAACCGGGTAATAATAAAGTAATAATAAGCCTCGCACTCACCTTATATCACTGCAGTTAAATTCTCCCATAAGCCAACAGAGGGTACACTGACAATTACATTCCAGCCAATCCACAGTCAGATTGTCAATGGACAGATTTAATATAGTTTGTAAATATGATTAGTGTGCTGTCACATTATTGCAGCATGGTATTTACATTACTCTCCAAGGTTATTCGCTACACCAAATCAACATTAAGCAGTGTTCTTTTCTTTTGTTTCTTAAATCAACCATATTTTTCTTTCTGTATCACCCTGAAGTTAATGAAGAAAATTGTGCCGATTGTTAATATTCAGGGGAATCAATCAATATTACGGGCTTTTTTTAAGGCATCTGTGTTTATGCTTGGACCTTTATTAGGAGATCTTTAAAACACACAGGATGTTCTCTCTATTGAGTCTCCCTACCCAACACTTTGTTATATCAACACTCAGCTGCTTACAAGTCTCTCATGAAAAATGTTCAAATAATGAATGGCTGTTGTTTACAGAAGTAATTTCATGCTACATTTCCATTATTGCCTAGATTTGTTTAGCTTCTCAAGCTTTTCTCGTTTCCTTGCAATGAACTTTTTAACAAAATACAGCCAGCCTGGGCTGTTTACCCTGTTATGCTGATAATAGGAACCTTTCTCATTTTTGACAGATTGTAACAATTTCTAGCCATGTGCAAATGAGCATCTTAGACTCATTAAGGTCAATTAATCATTGCACAACTGGGTTCTCCTCCCCCATCCTCCATCAATGAATGTATCCCATAAATGAAGAAGGATAATAAAAAGGGTTGAATGTGGTTAAGGTTTATTTATCTAACTCAAATAATTGTACTTTCAATATTAGTAAAAATTGCTTCCAAATGACATTAGTCTGTTTCTCCAAATTGATCTGCTTGTGACAGACAGTGAATAACTATTCCCCAATGCTCTAAGAACGTGGCATTGGTAGCAAATTCACCCTAGCTCTAATAATTTAACAGCCACTTCATTCATTCATGTGTGCATGCCTGTGTGTGCATATGTAAGTAAAGTTCTGCAAAAGTTTAGTCGCCCAATATTTGTTGGATATAATATAATCATTATATATAGCAGCATCCATCCATCCATTCATTCTGTCAGACACAATAACAATGTCACAAGAAGACCCATTCAAAATAATGTGCATACAGCAGATCAGAAGAGAACTGTAATTTTTCAATGGAAGAAAATTCTATTTTGTGTTTTAAGCCATTGGCATTTTCCTCTTTTTGCTTTAAAGACAGAGAAACAAATGCAATTCTGTGTCAATTTCTATTAGCCAACTAAAAATATGCGTAGCTATATTGTTAATCTAGTCTACATTAGTCTAATAATCTAATAAAGATTCTTGCTAATTAGAAGCAGTCCTTTCCAAATGCCATGCTTGCAATTACCCTCTCACACATCTTCCATGCAGATGTATAGAAACATTTATGGGGATAATAATATTTATATTAATGATTTCCATTTTCTATTCAGAGGATCCCATCTTCACACATGCAGATTGGACCATTACAGAAGAAGATTATGCTGGATTCTCTCTGGGGTTTTAGTTGTACCTTAGTATGCTATGATGCAGTGGTGGTATTATACCGCTTTGGCCTGTTTGGTGTGAACTGGTAGCTCTGAGGATCATCTGTGAGCGAACCGGTTCACTCTGACGATCAGCTGCTGGGCCTGTCCGCCCAAGCTCTATTCTGACCTTTTATTTCCTGGTATTGAAGCTCAGCTGCTTTGCACGGCACAGCAGATTGCCGCGCTTCAGCTGTTGAAGACACAGGGAGAGTGCGGGATTTCAGGAGAAGCAAACCATCTACGCATGCGCGAAGCACATATTTGGCATGCGCGTGTGCAAAGCGCACCCACCAAGCCATGCCCACAGAACCAGTGGTAAAAAAATTTGAATCCCACCACTGCTATGATGTCTTAAAACATGTTTGTCCCTGCCCCCAGGGGTGGGATTCTACCAGTTCGTACCAGTTCTTTAGAACCGGTTGTTATGATTCTGCACAGTTCGGAGAACTGGCAAATTGCACCACTGGCTGGCTCCTCCCCTCCCCACCTGCCTTGCCCAGGAGGATTTCCTGAGGCCCAGTCAGGGGTGGTATTCAGAGGGTTGGGGGAGGGAGAAGTGGCCTGAGAGCAGAGCTGAACCTTCCTTAGAATTGAAGCATCTATTTTTCAGTGCAGACTCAAGCAGCAGATTGCAGAAAGATAGATCTGGGAGTGAAGCTGTGATTCTGCAAGCAGCTCAATCTGCCTGCCTGCTTTGCCTGATTTCAGGTAAAAGTTGCTCTTTTTTTAAAATAAAAAAAATCAATCTTTACATATATATTTACAATATTTATATACAAGCCACGCCCAGCCAGTCACATGATCACCAAGCCACACCCACAAATTAGGCCACACCCACAGAATTTGTTGTTAATAAATTTGAATCCCACCCCTGCCTGCCCGCCACCCCACATGGAAATCTATCCATGCAAAGAAATTTCAAGATTCTTGGGGATTGTTATTGAAGTACAGCTTTCACTTTGTTTGATTTTTATATTTTGTTTAATTCCTCATTTTTGTAGCATATCTTTACTTTTCAAACAATCTCTCATCTTCCAGCTTGCTTTCTGCCTTCTCTTTAAAAAATAAAAAGATTGTGCCTTACTTAAAGACTCGCTCTTCTCTGTCATTACAGCTGATCCCTGTCATTTCTTCAGCTGGAGTTCTTTACAATTTGACTATTTTGATTTTTTTTTATTTCCCGTATTTTAAAAAAAATGTTTCATTTTTGCCCATTTCCTGTTGATTTGTTTGTAAAGTTCAGGCTGGCCTTATATTATTCTTCTATTTCTAAGCTGACCTGCATTTCCATCTGAATCTTTCCATGTCCCACATACTGGACCCTGGATCAATTGTCTTCAATTCAGAAACAATTTTTAGGTTTTGGGCTCATTGTTTAAACCACTACTGTCCAAAATAGTTTGGTATTGTCACAAATTTAACATCTCATTGTTCATTCCTATTAACCTCATGGACACCATGGACAAATCATATTTTTGGTGCCTCCATGTCTTTGATTTCTCTGTCCAAGAAATTGTTAGTCTGTGGGTGGTTGGACATTTCTGTTCAATCTCATTTTGGAATTGTAGTTCTAAAGTGTTTTAGGTGCTGCTATTGTTTTTTTAAAAAATTGCTGCTCTTTTTTTTAATCTGATACTTTTGAATGATTTGTTGATTTGTAAACTATTGGTATTCTAGGATGGGATCTGCTGGTTGCCTTAGTAAATATCTACAGAGTTAGGTTATACAATGAGTTTTAAAAACTTTGGTGATCAAGTAGAAAAACTTCCCTGGATTTGAAGGATTGAAAGAATGGACATCAACAGATTCATTTTTAATTTAGAGTTTTTATATCAATCTTCTAGTTTTGTTTTACCCTATGTGATAGCTTAAGTTCAAAGAGGATGGCTGTCCTTACAGAATTTCATGAGTACATCAGATGTATGAACCTGTACCTTTTCAACTTATTTAAACACTACAACTTGGTACATTACAAAACTTTACCATTGCTAAGAACCTTTGGTGGTTCTTAGTGAAACAAATTCTACGTACCATTGTAAAATTATAAGTCTGATGTAGCATTTCTGGCCAAATTTTGGAGAATGGGAAAAAAGAAAATCTTGTAAAGCAGGGGTCTCCAACCTTGGCAACTTTAAGACTTGTGGACTTCAAATCCCAGAATTCCTCAGCCAGCTGGCTGAGGAATTCTGGGAGTTGAACTCCACAAGTCTTAAAATTGCTAAGGTTGGAGACCTCTGCTGTAAAGGATCTCCCATCCTTAATGTCTTCATAAAATTGGGGGAGGGGTGTCAAGTTTTGTCATTTATATTCATTGGCTATTTACTTGACCTATAAGACCTATAGTGACAATTTATTTTAAAGATTAATTACAGACTGTCTCTGTTTTTCATAATAAAGAAGCCAGCAGGTGTAGAGAGATATAAGTGAAATAAATGGGAAGAAAGAAACAGGGAGTAGGGTGTTACTGAACACAAGATCACAGTACTTGAAACATCCTACTGAGATCAGAAGAATTGCGAAACATACAGTGGTGGTACAATAGCTATTCATTAACTGCCTGTATCAGCGGGTCTAGAGATTAGAGATTAATGCAATGGTGAAGTAAGTGTCCATATCACAGTAGCCATGGAGGAATAGCAAGATGTAATGAAACTGAATAGCTAGCCATTGAAAGTTGAAAAAAAAATATTGATTTTTCAGTGCTTGATCACCCCGGAGGCTTTATCAGGTATGAATACTTGGGAACCATCTGCTAACTCTGTAACGGTATTTTAGGATTTGTGATAGACACTGGGGGGAAAAATAAACTATATGGTTGAAAATAACACAGAGTGAAGCCATGTTCTCTTATAATAAATCCCACTGCTGGCCATCTCTTTGACACAATCCATGCTTTTATGAGCTCCAAATTAGATCCTTATTCTTTTAACAGCAAATATCAATGTGTTAGTATGGTTTAATTTCTCCTGCCATCTTTCAACTAGAATCTTCCTGGATAAGTGGACTGTTGTGCTAAAATCAAGAATACAGATGTATCTAAGCTTCACTGTGATAGTTGGTTTCCTATTTTCCTCCCATCTCTCAAAAGCAAATCTGGCAGATCCTACAATGATCATATTTGATTGTGAAACTGGCTGTTGTCGTCCCTCAACATTCATTTGTAGAACAAGGGCAATAACTGGCATTCTATAAACCTCTATGTATTTCCTAACGTACATAACCCTCCTGGATATGAATGTTGTTCTCTCCACACAACAGCCATTGTTATTGAAATGTGCTTCTGTTCCCCTTGCTTTAATATGGAAGATGATTATGAAACTACTTTTGCTACCATAAATCAGCTGAAAGATGTAATAATATGTTTCAACTGTTGGAATGGATGTTTGATTACAGCTCTGCAGTGCCTTTTTGAAATCTCATTTTGATTTTAATTTCTAACCCATTCTATGCTTTAGAATATACATACCACATGTATACATGCCGAATAGCAGAATGCATTCATTCATGTTTATTATTGAATAGGTGGATAGGTTTTTTTTTTAATGCAGGTTGCATTTTAAATGCTTTGGATAGGCAATATTTCATCTATTATAAAACTGTATAACATAATAAGCTAAGCTGTCACTGGAAATTATGTTCAGATAACATTCAGCTTTAGAACTTCCTATGTAATAAAGAAAAATACATTGCTGAAATGTTTAATCTTGAACATCAGGAGGGATGTGTGTGTGTGTGTGTATGTGTGTGTTATTATAAACATCTTTCCTCATTTCCATTTTTCCCACTTAGTAATTTAGCAGGTCTCTCTGTTTTTTTTAATTAAATGGCAGTGATAATAAAAATGATGACATATAAATGGTGGGAAAGTATTTTCCCCCTTATTAGACAATCCCAATGGCAGCATACAAAACAACTTGAATGTCAATTGACACAATGACAGAAAAAAAGAAGTAGTGCCAACTAGTCCCTTGTGGTAATAGATGTTAGAAGTTATATTTTAATATATCATACATCCATAATCTCAGAGCTAAAATTACACACAGAGAGATAGACAAAAAAGCTAATACTTGTATTCCAAATAAAGTTTATATATATATATATATATACTTAGACGATTATAGCTAAGATTTACACTCTCTTATTTTCTTTATTTATTTATTTTTATTCCAAATCAAAATCAACATGGAAAAAGCTTAGGATAGTTTTGTTCAAAACCAAAGAAAGGGATTTTTTTTTAAGGAAAAAAACCCGTACAATTCAAAAGACAAAAAGAATTGCCATTTGTTGTCCAGACATAAACCATACAGCCCTTCCTCTGGTAATGGGACAATGTAATCCTCCATCCATTTTATTCTACCCATTCTGAGTATTGAATTCTGTGACTTCTTACCACAAAAAGCTTTATTTCTCAAGGATTTATGGGTTCTTAGCGGAGAATTTAATTTTTGGTCCAGATAAGAGAGTAAAGGCTTATATGTGAGAATGTAAAAAGTTGCTGCTTTTCTTACAGGGAATTTGAATGGATTTCTTCTTTGCTTCAAAGAAATAATCCCATAATCCTTCTCCACCACAACCAGTCTCCATGTGCACACAAATTCATTGTATAGAATGAGTTCAACTTCAGTCCTTCATCTTCTTATAAAGTTGTTGAAACTCTAAAAGATTCAAAAATTCAGCCAAGTCAGCTTCAATTCCTAGTGCCCATGAAGTTTTCTTGGCAGCAATATGGAAAAATTTGACCGCCATCTTTTTCCATCATTTTTTTTTCAATTTCCCAATCTAGACTATAGCCCTAGGATTTTCTAGTGGCGTATGACATTTTTAACTAGTTTAAAATCAGCTAAGGGTTGGTAGGTGCTACCAACTGTTATGGCATTATTAAATCTTTAAAGTATTAATTGGGTGTCATACATTCCAACAGTGACTGCTAGAAGCTAGGAAGAAATGAGGTAATGACTTTCTGATACCCCTTGAGCTACACCCTGCAAGTTACAATAATGATGAAGGAGACTGAAATTCATGAAAGCTTAGGTAGCAATAACTTGGTTGGTCTTTTCAGCTGCCATAAAATTCTGCATTGATTTTTTGCAATAAAAACATTAGTTATATTTCTAGAAACTATTACAGGTGTGTAGATTATCCCAAGGTAGCCTACATATCTACAAGAAACATAACATAACAAAAAGAATCCAAATACATAGGCCTTAGATATATAAGTACCATTTTTCTCACAAATGAATATGTACAATTTCAAAGGAGAAAAGCCACATTCAAAACTACCATCTTTGTCTTCAGTCTACTCAGACAAAATAAAAAATATTCCATTTTCAAAATTCTGGGGAAATGATGACCCCAGTGGTGGGATTCAAATTTTTTTACTACCGGTTCTGTAAGCGTGGCTTTATGGGCATGGCTTGGTGGTATGGCAGGGGAAGGATACTGCAAAATCCCATTCCCTCCCTACCCCACTAATCTGCTTTCCAGCTCCGTTCTCCTGTGCAGGGCAACCAAAGAAGACCCAGCCAATCAGCTGGGACTTGGGAAGCAGAGAATAGATAAAGGGCAGGGCCAGTCAGAGGTGGTATTTGCCGGTTCTCCGAACTACTCAAAATTTCCACTACCAATTCTCCAGAACTGGTCAGAACCTGATGAATACCACCTCTGGATGACCCCTTCAACTGGTATTTATTGGTTAATTCAATGGTCTCTGTTTTGGCCTTTATTAAAAAGGCAGTCTGCCAACAGTTGAAAATCCTTCCAACAGCCAGAAGCTTAATTGTAGAGATTATGATCTGTTTGTAACAAAGATTATTAAACACACTTGGACCTTTTAACAGCCTTTCCCTTGATTCAGGAATAGTTTGTACGCATTAGATAAAATAGATTGTTCTCATTTCTCTCCCCATGTTTTTGGATCATATTCAGATAATTTTTCATGAGCTCTGGGAAAAAAAACATGCTAAATTTACAACAGTGGCAGATGTAGAAAAACAAGGTAGTCATCCATAATATGTCATGTGTTCTTTTATATACAGTATTCAAGCCAAAAATATTAAGAGGATAGAAAGCATAGACTCACTAGCAAACTGAAGTATAATACATTCTCATGCACTGGATAATAATACACTTATGGATTTATGTATAAAACCATAGACATGACATTCTGTTTTAAAATGTGCCCTGTTTGGCAGAAGAGAATTGTCCCTTATTTTAAAAAGCTGGTTTGGCACTCTTCTGAAAGGATACTGTAGACAGTTCAAAATCAGTCTTGATATGGATTGAGTGTTCCCTTAGGAAAATGGTAAAACGTAGCCTGGAAAATATGACTGGCAGTAGAAGCCAAGAAACATGGTCCCACTTGTCAATGCATACACACATATAGCACCTATCAACTCTGGTAGCCTTGCTGATAAGGGGTAGCACATAATCAGTGGGCTCCCCCTTTCCCCAACCTGGGTCAACTGCAATGGCTGAGAGAGCGGTTGTAAACTAGCAGCTGGCTCTACTAGACTATGGCATTAAAGATGGCTCGTCACTCTCCTGCTTTGCCAGATAGCATAGCATAGGATAGCATAGCATATAGAATAGAATAGAATAGAACAGTAGAATAGAGTATATAGAGTGAGTAGAGTAGAATGAATAGGATAGGATAGGATATTATTAGTTGTTTTAAACTTAATAGAATTTTTATTATTTTAAATGTACATTAATCAGCATTCAGTTCTCAAAGGATAACCATTATGCATATACTCACATACACACATATATATGACACAGAGAAACATCACAATATAGTTTGAATGTATACATATCAGGGGTGGGATGCTATCAATTCGGCCCGGTTCTATAGAACCGGTAGTTCTGAAGAGCAGCAGACATTGAATCGGTTTGCTGCAATGACCTTTTGGTCATCTGTTTGGCCCACCTGCCTGCCCGGGCTCTTGGCCGTCCTTCATTTTCTGCTTTTTCAATCTCAGCTGCTTTGCATGGCACAGCTGAGGTTGAAAAATCAGGGAAGAAGAGGATTTTCAAATGCTGCGCACTCCTGCGCAGCGCTTGTCAGCGGCATTTTGCAAATATTGTACACATGCTCTCACTGAACCGGTAGTAACATCGGTTCAATCCCACCCTTGATACATATACATGCCCTTCCAAAAAAGAATCTTGTGAAATTACAAGACAGATGTCATAAGGAAGCACCATAGATCAGTTGTCTCAGCACAGATTTTGATTGGTGGACCAAGCCTCCTATCAAAAATGCCTACCAATCACAGCAGTATTCAGACAGAAGGATAGTGTCATGCCTGAAGAAGTTGTAAAGAAAAAGGAAAGGCTGGAAAACCAGAGAGTTTAATGAATAATTCTATTTAACTTGCCATGTACCCTAAATCAGGAGACTACCAACTTTGAAAGCCAGAACCAAAGTTTTAGAGACAGCTTAGGGATAGGTAGTAAGGGCAGCAGAGCAGATGGAATGAGAATGGTTAGAGAGAACTCTTAACTCAGGAAGGACTCAGTTTGCTTCATAATGGAACACCCAAAAGACACTAAAATCTATATAAACCAGTGTCCCCCAATTTGATGCCTTCTAAATATGTTGATTACAATTTTCTTCATCTTCATCAAAATGGAAAATGGTTATGTTGTTGCTACTGAGGAGGAAGGAGAAGTTATAATCCTACCCTTGTCTTATGACCATACTTGATCCCAACATTTCTGTTACTAAGTGAGGCAGTTGTTAAGTTAATTTTGTCCCATTTTACAATCTTTACAACATAGTCGTTAAGTTAGTAACATAGTTATTAAATGAATCTGGCTTCCCCATTGACTTTGTTGGTTAGAAAAATCACAAACAAGACCCCAGTAAACTGCAGCTGTCATAAATATGAACCAATTGCTGTATATCTCGTATAAAATGATGGAATAAATAGTTTAGTCATGGATGATTAATAACTGATAAATATATAAGCATATGTTACAATGTGAAAATTGATATAAACTGAGAGTAACGACTACAAAGGGATAGCACAAAAGATTTGCAACCAACTGACACACTATATGTATACAAAATGGAAGATGGTTTTATGTTTTTATGTTTTGTATGCGTATGTTTGTTTTAAAATAAAAACTCTTTGACAAAAAAATAAAAATAAATATGAACCAATTGCTAAGCATCTGAATTTTGATCACGTTACAAAGAGGATGCTGCAATGGTTGTAAGTGTGCAAAACAGTCATAAGTCACTTTTTTTAGTGCCATTATGACTTTGAATGGTCTCTAAATAAACTGTTATAAGTTGAGGACTGCCTGTATAAAAATGAGGATATTCTTTGGCATCCTTTTAATGTCCTTTTAATAGCTCAACTATTTTTAAAAGTCCTCCATTGGCTACATCAGCCCATTTTTGAATACCTAGCAGTGTTTACAGAAAACAATATTGTGATTGACTATATGACGTTATCCTTTTAAAGGCAATCTCGAGAGTGAGATTGTCCTTGGAAATCACAGAAACGTATGCCAGCATATAGAAAGTTAAGGATATGAAAGAGTGAGAAAAGATGGCTTACAGCTTTCATAGGGCTACCTAATTTGAGTGGCAAAAAGATGAGAAAAACTCTTAATGTTTTCCTGTCATCTAGCGGTCATCTGGATTCTTTCAGGTCGAATCTGGTACCCTAATGAAGCTAAGGCCTGATGATGAAAAAGGAAGGATCCTGAAGTTTGGAGGACTAAGCATAGAATATAATGTAGTATCTAAAGCAGGGGTGTCAAACTCATGTTGTCTCAGCATCATCATGTGACGTATTGGGATCTTTTCCCCCTTCGCTAAATCAGGCATGGGCATGGCCAGCATGTGTCACATATGGCCTGTGGGCTGCAAGTTTGACAGCCCTGATCTAAAGAGACAATCTGATATTGCTCCATGAGGTCCTCTCTCATTATGGAAGTGGTGGACAACCAGATTTTCTCTGCCAGTAGGCACAACATTCATGTGGCATAAAGGCAACCCAGTGAAGTGTTTCCCAGCTGCCAGATCCAGGGCAGATATTCACTTCAGGGTTCTCTAAGGCAAGGCTTAGCATGTTGTCAGATATGGTTGTTGCCACTGTCTCTTTTGTAACTGATCAACAGCCTACATTAATAGAGAATAAATTGAGCAAAAGTTAATCCCCAATAATTCCAGTGTGCTCTGCTATTTAGCTCTAATAACCTAATTAAACCCAACTGATACGGATGATTTCCCCCTACCCTTGTTAACTGCAAACCTAAAGAATATCCAAAAAGGCAGCATGGAGTGGATGGAAAATAATCGGATCAGCCAGAAAAAGAAGAATTTCTTGCTCAGCAACATGATCAGCATACATCTTCGCTGCTCAATTAAGAGGTCTATGCTCCCTTCCCCTCCTCCACCCCAGGCATACTCTGCTTGTGTTGAAACACCTATCTGCTTCACATAGCCACATGCTGGTGCAAAACTGCCTCCTTGTTTAAATTGGTTAGTAGGCCAATTTAAATGTCTCCATTACTGAGTGATAAAAGCAAAAACCATCCCTTTGTAATGGGAAATGAGGCTTTCTAAAGTTAAAAGATTGGTGATCAGTTTTTTTAGCAAACAGCTCAAATAATGGTTGTCATTACCAACCATAGTAAGCACAGCTTTCCCAGAATTGTTCCCCTCTGGAGGATAAAACTTGGTTAACTGTGGAATTTAAACAAATGAGAGTAAATATAAAATCTCACTGGAATAAAACTGTTTGGTGTGAATCATTGGTTGAATTGTCCACACTGGCAGCAGAGTCATTGGATCAAGGCACAATTTCATCAAAATGTTAAACATATCTTGTGATGACATGATATAAGATCTGTCCCTTATGTAATTCAAGTGTTGTATAGGACATTGAGTCCCACAAAATGGGTAGAACTTGGTTGCTACATGGAAGCCAAAACTGCTTATTTGCTGTCCCTGTAGACAGCAAATATTTAATGTTTCAGGCAGGAGTCAATCCATGCCTATGATAGATGCCAGAAGCTGAATCTGAAACCTTGCTGCAGATAAACATGTGTTCTACCATTAAAACATGTGGGTTCACATGGGACTTTAATTTTATCCAACTCCATAGTTTTGACGAGAGTGTCAGCGTGAGAATCGCTGCATAACATCAAAAGTGGTATGGTTTAGAGGTAAAAATGAAGATCAGTAAAGATCTGGCCATAGAATAGGAAAGGATGTCTAGAATTTCTGTGGGCCTTATCATGGCTGCATTGCCTGTCACCTTTATTGTAACATCTTGTGAAAAACTATTCAACTTTAGAAAAAAATGAAAAGATTTAGCAGCACTTTCTATAAGGAAGAGAAATATAATTTTGATCAACTGAAAGCCATTTTTTAATCTCTGAGTGAGATGGGTAGTTAAGAAATATAAATTAACAAATAAGTAAGTGTTTGTAGGATGGGTGGGCCCAATGCCTTGTGCTCATTTCACATGCCAGCCTCTGAGACCCCTCCTTTTCTTCCCAATTGCATTTACCTGTCCACCAAGCCAAGCAAGAGGAGTATGTTAAGGATCCCATCTCCAAAGCAGCTCCATCTGGCACATGATGTGCTTTTTTTGCTGTGTCCCCCACTGTCTGGAATAGGATTCCCCTCCCCCCAAGGTGAGGTTTGCCCCATCTCTGTTACCCTTCCAGGAGGCCCTTAAAATATATTTTTTTTACCAGACTTGGGAATCCCAGAGAATGTTGGTGTATGAGATTAAATGATTTTGTTCTCCTGCTTTCTTGACGTTTGTCTGTTTATTTTGTTTACTTTATTAGTTTATTTTTTTTCTTATTTTAAATTGTTATGGAGTTTTTCACTGCTCCTGTGTTTTACCCTGAACCAGCATTACATGTCTGTAAGATGGACATCTATATAAATATGCTAAATAAATACATACATCTGTAGCACCCTCCTGAGTCGTCAGGTCTATGCCAAGAATCACAATCTCTTGCTAAAACATCCATCACAGTAACAAGGCAAAACTTCAATCTGACATCAAAAACAAATACCAAAGTCATGTGGTTGGCATTGTGAGGTCATGATATATTCCTAATTTATACACCTCAGCTCTGTTTATGCCTGTGTTGGCTCTAACCTAATTTTCTTCAATAAACCATAAAGAATGGCTCTTAACAAAACTGGAAAATTCCCAATCTCATCCCCAGGATTTCATAGTATCATCATACAAATGAATTCACTCTAGTTTTGGGAGTAATGAAGACCATGTTCTTAGAAACAACATCTGACTGTAGAAACAATCATTTTGTTGGACTAACTTGTTTACATGTTGCTCAAGATAAATTTCCTCAGATAACTTCTTTCTGCTTTTTCTACATTAGTACAAGCATCTGTTTGATCCCTCAAAGATAAACAGAATAAACCTTCAATAGCATGTACATTTACTTCTGGAATTTCCCTCAGGCCCATGCTGTTCATAGAGGTTTTGATGCAGTATACTGTACAGTCCAGCCTACTTTGTTGTCAAGCCAACAGGTTTGTGATAAAATATTATTCCTTTAAACTTTAGAAAAAGATACATCTTGTCAAATGGGAAATCTGATGCACAGCCTAGTAATGAAAATGTTATTCCAATCCAAATATCAATCCATAGTATTAGACATGTGTAATTGGTAACACAGCTGGTAACAATATCAGGAATGAAAACTACAAGTAATTCACAAGCAAACAGAAGTATAGATTTCAACCAGGGACACATACTGAGTTCAATTGGAGATTACAATACCACTCTCTATGTCAGTGTTTCTCAACTTGGCAACTTTAAGAAGTGTGGGCTTCAACTCCCAGAATTCCCTAGCCAGAATATTGAATAGGGAATTCTGGGAACTGAAGTCCACACCTCTTAAAATTGTCAAGGTTGAGAAACACTGTTCTATGTTGACCAAAAGTAGTTAGGAGCTAGGATTTCAGCTAATGCTGAAGGCCAAAAGCACAACAAAGACAGGCAATGATGACAGAAACATAATAGTATTTAGGAAGAGAGGAACTAAGATATAAAATATTCTGGCCTTAGCAAGCAATTGACTGAATCTTCCTCTATGAATAGGATGTAATTTTCAAATAATTTTCTTCAGAGAAGGTCTGTTTCTTAGAAGAAAATTTGGCCTTTAAGCCTGGACTCTCAATCATTTGCATTCTCCTGGCTGCTCTGTTCTATGCTGAACTTTACATTTCTCCTCTAATCCTGGCTAGAGGGTCTAGCCATACAGAGGCCCAACTTAGGAAACTAACTTTAAAAGGTCAGAACTCAGGCTCAAGACTTCATAGAACCATCTGTTCACTCTATTCTTTATTTATTTATTTTATTTATTTACATATTTATATACCACCCTTCTCCTGAAGGACTCAGGGCAGTGTACAGCCAACTATAAAACATTCCACATTATAAAAGTTAAAAGAAGATTAAACATCCTAAGGCTGCCTTTAAAATTTGTACCCAACCCCAATAAATTAATAAAAACCCCAAATATTAAAATCCCGAAATTTAAAACCCAAAATTCTAAAATTGCTCTAAAACTCCCATTTCAGTTCAGGCCGGCCTGCTCGAAGAGCCAAGTTTTCAGTGCACGTCTGAATGCTCTCAGGTCGGTGTTACGTAGCTCAGGAGGCAGACCATTCCAGAGGGTGGGAGCCCCCACAGAGAAGGCCCTATTCCTTGGGGTCACCAGGCGGCACATAGATGCCATCGGTACCCGAAGGAGGCTCTCCCTGTGGGAGCGCACAGGTCGGTGGGAGACTACCGGCAGAACGCAGTCTTGCAGCTAGCCTGGTCCAATGCCATGGCTTGCTTTAAAGGTCAAAACCAGAACCTTAAAGCGAACCTGGAAGGCCACCGGCAACCTATGCAGCTCGCGCAGGAGAGGCGTCACATGGGAGTTTCTTGATGCCCCCATAACCACCCGCATGGTTGCATTTTGCACCAGTTGAAGCCTCCGGGTACTCCCCACAGAGAGCTCCATGTAGAGAGCATTAGAATAGTCCAGGCGGGAGGTGACAAGGGCATGAGTGACCGTGCGTAAGGCGTTCCGATCCAGAAAGGGCCGCAACTGGCAAATCAGGCGAACCTGATAAAAAGCCCCCCTGGAAGCGGCCGTAATATGATCTTCTAAAGACAGCCGTGCATCCAGAAGCAAATTGCGAGCCCTCTCTGTGGGGGCTAAGATCTCTCCCCCAATAGCCAGTGACGGAGTCAGCTGACTATATTGGGGCGCCGGAAACCACAGCCACTCAGTCTTGGAAGGGTTGAGCTGAAGCCTGTTCCCGCCCATCCAAATCCGCATCCTCCAGGCACCGGGACATAGCCTCCACAGCATCGTTGGGATGGTTTGGGGTGGAGATGTAAAGCTGAGTATCATCAGCATAGAGATGACACTGCACCCCAAGACCACAGATGATCTCCCCCAGCTGGCTTCACATAAATGTTGAACAAAAGAGGGGAGAGGGCCAACCCCTGAGGCACCCCACAAATGAGGGGCCTAGAGGTGGACCTCTCTCCCCCCGTCAACACAAATTGCGAGCGGTTAGAGAGGAAGGAGGAGAACCACCGTAGGACAGTTCCTCCAATTCCTAACCCCTCCAACCGCCGCAATAGGATACTATGGTTGATAGTATCAAAAGCCGCCGAGAGATCTAACAGGACCAGGACAGAGAAATAACCCCTGTCACGGGCCCTCTAGAGATCATCAACCAACGCGACCAATGCTGTTTCGGTACTATGCCCGAGCCTAAAGCCCGATTGGAAAGGATCGAGGTAAGTCGCTTCCTCCAGGTACTGAGGGGGCTGACGCGCCACCACACTCTCAATAACCTTCGCTAAAAAGGGAAGGTTGGAGACAGGACTGATAGTTATTTAAAACAGCCAGGTCCAGGGCAGACTTCTTGAGGAGGGGTCACACCACCGCCATTTTCAAGGCAGTAGGAAGCAACCCCTCTCTCAACGAAGCATTGACAATCCCCTGGAGCCAGCCTCATGTCACTGCCCTGGAGGTCGAAACCAACCAGGAGGGACACGTGTCCAACAAACATGTGGTGGTATTCAGCCCCCCCAGCAACCTGTCCATACCCTCAGCAGTCACAGGGTCAAACCCCTCCCAGATAATAGTCTCAAGACTTGCCCCGGACACCTCCCCAGGACCATCCAATTGGAGTCCAGTCCGTCCCGAATCCGAGCAATTTTGTCATGCAGAAATTGGGAAAACTCCTCTGCCCTGCCCTGCAAAAGGTCCTCCCGCGCTCTCGGCTCAAGCAGGGATGGGTCACTCTAAACAGAGCGGCAGGCCGATTTTCTGCCAACACAATAAGTGCAGAGAAATACGAACGTTTCGCCACCTCTGTCGCCACAAGGTAGGTCCTAATATAAGACCTCACCTGTGTCTCGGCATGGCTAGTCCTCCAAATACTCTCCAGACGTCTTTTCTGGCACTTCATCTCCCTCAGCTCCTCTGTAAACCACGGAGCTGGATGGGATCTGTGCTGGGTCAGAGGTCGCAAAGGCACAACTTGGTCCAGAGCCTCGGCGGCCAACCTATCCCAGGTGGCCACCAAGTCTCCAGCTGAGTTATGAGCCAGAGTCTCAGGAAATGGCCCAAGCTCCCTCTGGAACCACTCAGGGTCCATCAGGTGCCTGGGGTGGAACCATCTGCATGGCTCCTCCTCCCTGTGGTGGTACAGAAGTCAAGCCTAAGAAGAGAATGATCTGACCATGACAAGGGTTTTATAGCTAAGTCCCCAAAGCTACAGTCATTCAACCACTGACCAGAGACAAAAATCAGGTCCAGGATGTGTGTCCCCATGTGAGTGGGGCCAGAAACTAGTTGGGTCAGGTCCATGGCTGCCATGGAAGGCATGAACTCCCAAACCACCCCAGAGGTTTCCCCGAGCGAAGGCAGGTTGAAATCCCCCATGACTAAAAGCTTAGGGGTCTCAACCGTCAGCCCAGCTATCACCTCAAGGAGTCTGGGCAGGGCCGATGATACATGGCAGGGAGCCAGGTATGCTATTAAAAGGCCCATCTGAACCCCCTGCCCCCACTTCACAAAGAGAGACTCACAACCAGCCGTCTGAGGAACAGTGGCCTCCTTAGGATAAAAGACTTCTCTAATAATCACCACCACCCCACTACCCCTTCCCTGAGACCTTGGCCGATGAAATGCTAGGAAACCTGGTGGGCACATCTCCTTCAGAGGAATACCACCCTCTGAGCCCAACCAGGTTTGGGTAATACCTGCCAGGTCCACGCCCTCCTCCTGAATAAGATAATAAATCAGGGGGGGCTTATTGACAATGGACCTGGCATTGCACAACATCAGCTGGGTACTCAGGGCCTGAGACTCTATACAACCAGGCCTGCAAGACGGGTGAAGAGGGTCGGAGCGCTACCACTTGAAGACAGCGACTGCGCAATCCCATAACCTGATATGGCCCTCTACCTCTGCCATATCTGCCCCTCCCACTTACCGTGCCAATGGAACCCCCCCCCCGGTTGCCCACTCTCTGTCCGCCTCCTCAACCCACGACCCTCTGAGCCCTCCCAGATGTGTGTGCCAGCCTGGCTATCTCCAAACCCCTGCGGGTTATCCCCCAAACACGGTTCAGATTTCCCTAACCTCACTAAAAACCTGTCTAAAAATTTACATACCTGAGAACCCTCCCCAAAATGTTTCCTGCGGCCGTACCATCTCTCAGGATCCCAGGATCCATCATTAAGATAGGTTTTAGAAAGTTTCGAGGGCCACTTGAGGGAAAGGGGGACATTCCTCAAGGCCCAGAGGTCTTTCGCAGAGTACTTTAAAGGCTCCAATGGATATGTCCCTGCCGTCTGACGATGCGGGGGCCCTTCCGATCGAAACAGGGGCCGGGCCCAAAAACAGCCAGCCCATATCCGTGGCTCATTCGGGCACCATCTCCGTCTCCGGTGGCATCGAGGCGGCCGCACCACCGGCAACACCGATGCCTCCGACACCTGGGACCACCATCGCCAAGGCCAGCACCCCTGCCAAACTAGGCGACGGCCCCAGACTTCGACTCTGCCGCCACTGACGTTGTCGTCCTCGCAGCCACCCAGTCACTGCCGCCTCCATCGCCATCAGGATCAATGAAACCATAACTTCCCCCACTGGAGCCACCACCGCCGCCGTCGGATCAGGAGACCCTCTCTGCCAATGCCATCACGGCCCAAGAGACTCTCCGGTGGCTTTGATGTCATCCACAGCTCCTCTGCCACCTCTGCCGCTCCGCTGCTCCTCTGGGGCCTCCACCCCCTCCGGCCCTTTAACCACCTCTGCCACCGGTGGGGGCCTAGGGGGGAAGGAAACTCCAACCGCAGCTTCACCCGGATGACTCCAGGGCTTCCAGCAGCATTAATGCCTTCCAGGCTTTTCGGGGCCACCAACCCCCCCACCCCCCCGGTCAAACCACCTCTGCCACCGGAGGGGACCTAAGGGGGAAGAAGGCATCATCCGCGGCCCCACTGCTCCTCTGGGATTGCTGCCACCAAATGCCGGGCACGAAACCCGGCCATGGCAGGGCCTCCGCTGTCCGAGAACCTCCCGGGCAACTCCAAAGCTTCTGGCGACACCGACGCCCTCCATCTACTTCAGGGCCTTCAACGCCCCCCCGGTCCAACTACCTCTGCCACCAGTGGGGATTAGGGAGGAAGGAGGTCTCATCCGCGGCCCCACTCCTCATCTGGCATCGCCGCCACTGAAAACCGAACACAGGACCGCAACCCGGCCGTGGCAGTGCCTCCGCCCCCCGAGGGCCACCCAGGCGACTCTGGAGCCTGCGGCAGCGATGTCTCCCAGTTCCTTCGGGGCTGCCACCTCCCCCCCCACTGGTCCAACCACCTCTGCCACCGGTGGGGACCTAAGGGGGAAGGAGGCATCATCCGCAGCCCTACTAGCCATCCAGGATCGTCGCCTCCTCGGCCGAATGCCAAACGCGGCCACTGGAATCTGACCTCAGCAGAGCCTCCGCCGCCCGAGAACCACCTGGGCAACACCAGCTCTGCCGGTAGCTCCATCACCCCGTGGCTTCACCCCGCCCCCCATCCTTTCGCCACCTCTGCCACCAGTGGGGGACCCAGGGGGGAAGAGGCTTACCCCTAAAACTGGCTATCCCAGTGGAGCCCATCCTGGGGACACCCTCCGGCTGCCATCTTGCATGCTGACTCATCCTTCTCTAAGGAAGATATATCATCATGACCACATTATTTGGCTGAAAGTAGAGATTATTTAAATTGTTTTTGCATGTATTCATTCAGCCATCAATTGTAAAGGAACAAGTAATCAAGAAATATACTTCAGACTAGTTCTCAACAGAGCCATGAAGGCCTTGGAGAAGATATTCAGATGCTATAATGTGTTTACATCTATACAGATCAGAATTGTAGAAGCCATGGTATTCCCTATGACAGACTATGGAAGCAAAAATTGGGCTTTGAAGAAGGACAGAAAAAATATTGATATTTCTAAATTTTGATGTTGGACAAAACTCTTGCCAAGAAAACAAACAAATAGATCACTGAAAAGATCAATCCAGAATTCTCACTTGAGGCACAAGGGAACAGGCTCAACTTATGTGAATACTTAGCTCTCTGGAGAAGTCTATAAGGTTAGGAAAGGTGCAAGGAAAGAGAAGAGAAAAATCAGCAGCAAGGTGGGTGTATTTAATTATAATGATGAGGGAAGATCTGAAGGACCAAGTTAGAAGCAGATTGTCATGAAGAAAAACTATTATGTGATTACTAAGAGTCAACCCCAATTTAATAGCGTATAATCATTCAACCAATTTTTTAATCTAAATTCTATGAAATTAGCATTATATGATTGTATGAAGTTGTGTTCTTCATTAATTTAAAAACTCTGATCATCTCATCTAATTTTCAGGGGAAACATATGTATTGTGCCAGGAGAAAACCAAACCATTTGTTTTGATTATTCATATATACATATACATGTACAACACTAAGTTTACCTTTTTTAAAAAATGTCATTGTATACAGTGTTTTAATTCCTGCTATAGAAATACAATTTAATAGGAATCATAGAAATCTGGTAGAATTATTCTTATGGCAGGAGAATAGCAATTAAAGGATAAATTTAATTGTATATATCATAAATTTAAATATATATATCAGGTGAACAGGATAGAACCAGTGGTCTAGTGGCAATTACAACTGCCTCACGTGTAATACTTCCCTGGTTCGAATCCCAGTAAGGGTATGGCTAGCTGAAGAGAGCTAACTAGCTCAAAATAGATCTATCCTAGTCTCCCTTATTTAATTATTTATCAGCTCAAAAACCTAACACACACACACACACACACACACACACACACACACATATATATATATATATATAGAGAGAGAGAGAGAGAGAGAGAGAATTTACACCAAGACAAATTCCTTGTGTGTCCAATCACACTTGGCCAATAAAGTATTCTATTCTATTCTATTCTAAAAGCAATAGAGCACATACTGCATTCCTATTTGGACTTGCTGGCATACGGATACAATTTCACCAGTGAAATGCCATCCTTGAATCCTTGAAGTTCCAATCATCACAGCATCCTCACAAGTCATGTAATCCCAATTTTGACACTTGACAACTGGCCAAAATTTCTGACCATCACGACATCCTGCAATCATGTGAGTATGACTTGTGAACTTCCTTGCTGCTTCTCACAAGCAAAGTCAATGGGAAGTCATCAGAAAGTTAGAAGTCACAATTCATGAGGTCATTGCTTAATGATGGCAACTAGGGACTGCTGGAATGGCTTGCTAAGTGGCACAATCACATGATGCCATGTTTTATGACTGCATCTCTTAGCAATGGAATTTCCAATCCCAATTACCATTGGGTTGTTAAGCAATGGCTATCTGTACTACATATTGTACATGTGTTCCTGTGGACAATCACAGGATGTCAGACTCCTTTTGGCTGGCTAAGTAGAAAACTATTTCCAAGGCTCTCCTAGGTAGATAATTGTTTCTGCCCTTCTACTGAAATCGGAGAGAGTGGACATGCTTTGGGTCCCATCAACTGAGCAATGTCATCTTCAGGATCCAGGTGACCTCCCTTCTCTGTTGCAGCGCCTCTCTACTGAAAGGATATCTCTACAGAAATCTGGATAGCTCCTACCTTGAGGATGTTCAGGAAACTGTCAAAGACCTGGCTGTTCTCCCAGATCAAAATGATGGTTTGAACCACTGCTGAATTGGAAGTTGGTTATATGTTGATGTTGTTCTTGCTTTGTCTTTTGTAATTTTTTACTTTTTAATTGCAAGCCACCCAGAGGTGTTAAGAGACTGTCAGGTTATAAATTGTACAAATAGTTCCATTTGGGGAGGGGGAACACACCCAATTTTATAGAACTTGTTTTATGATAAAAAGTTTAAGGGGGAAGATAAAGAAAGTAGCATACAGAACTTATACTGAGACCTAAATTATGGTTGTTATGCAATAATTGAGGGGTAGAGTTTTACCTGTATAGTTGAGGTTGAAGAATGATGTCACCAAAGCCAAAAAAGTGTAATCACATTGCCTATCATAAGTGCATACAAATGTGAACACCATCATTTGGCAGTGACTTTGAACAGATATAAGATATCCACAATGGGGAATATTGGATTTCATGCTAAGATTGTTTTCTGCTGTGTCAAGGATGGGTAGATACCACTTTAACTCAGCTTGGTCAATAAGAGAATCAGAAGAGCTGTAATAATAAGGTGAAAATGACCGTGTAATCACTGGAGTTCTTCATTGTAAGGGAAATCAAAGCTAAGTGCCATCAGATGCACTTCTTGGATATTAATATAGTAGATTTTCATGAATTCAGAACAATAATAAATTAGCAAGAAAAGCTAATGAAAAATAGAGTTTTAAAATGGTCCTAAGCAAAGAGTCACTTAAAAGCGTAATAGCAAACAATTTCAAATAAAAACAAGAAAAACTATGTAAAAAACTTCATGGAGGTCAGAAAGCAAGGAACACATATGAGATTAAAATGAGGAATGGGGCATTAAGGAGAATTACACACAAGTACCCAGAATTATAGAGACGGTGTTAGAAAGAGCAAAGCTCTCAGTAGTCTGAGATTGGTAAAAGATATTCAGACTAACAAAAAGGACTTCCTATGTTTAAAATATTAGAAAGAAAAAAGAATCAGTCAATCAACTAATTGAGGAAAACAGCAATATGATAAAAATAAAACCAATTGTTTTGTCTTTGTCTTCCAGTTTATTTATTTTATTTATTTTATCATATTTTTATACCGCTCCCTCTCCCAAAAGGAAGGGACTCGGGGCGGTGTACAGCCTACTAAAAACACATAAATACATTATAAATATAGTTAAAAATATATTAAACACGATTGTTCTGGCTGTGTCCCATCAAAACCAAATACAATAATATAAAATCAGGGAGCTAAATAAAAAAATTAAAAATTAATTACTAAAACCGAACTAGTTTAAAACCAAAACCCAATTACTGGGCCAGGCCGGCCTGCCTAAAAAATAGGGTTTTAACTGCGCGCCGGAAGGTCAGAATATCCGTCATAGCTCGTATCTCCGGGGGGAGATCATTCCATAGGGAGGGAGCTCCCACAGAGAAAGCTCGAACTCTTGGGGCCGTCAGCCGACAGTGGCCGGGCGGCGGTACCCCAAGAAGGGCAACCCTGTGGGAGCGTACTGGGCGGCGGGAGGTTGATGATGGCAGCAGGTGGTCCTGTAAGTACCCAGGTCCCGAGCCATGGAGCACTTTAAATACCATCAGTACCACCTTGAATCGAATCCGGAAGGCCACAGGAAGCCAGTGCAGCCTGCGGAGAAGCGGTGTAACGTGGGAGCTCCGAGGGGCACCCACGATCACCCGCGCGGCTGCATTCTGGACTAACTGCAACCTCCGGAGACTCTTCAAGGGGAGCCCCATGTAGAGAGCATTGCAATAATCCAGGCGGGAGATAACGAGGGCGGAAGTGACTGTGCGAAGTGCGCCCAGATCCAGAAAGGGCCGCAACTGGTAGATCAGACGAATCTGATAAAAAGCCCCGCTGGCGATGGCTGCAATGTGTTCTTCTAAAGACAGTCGTACGTCCAGGAGGACACCCAAGTTGCGCGCCCTTTCCACGGGGGTCAAGACCTCTCCCCCCACGGCCAGCGAAGGAATCAGCTGGCTGTATCTGGGCGCAGGAAACCACAGCCACTCGGTTTTGGTCGGGTTGAGACGAAGCCTGTTACAACCCATCCAACTCCGCACGGCCTCCAGGCACCGGGACATCACTTCGACGGCTTCGTTGGGGTGGCCCGGGGTGGAGATGTACAGCTGAGTATCATCAGCGTACTGATGGAACTCCACCCCGAAGCCACGGATGACCTCACCCAGCGGCTTTACATAAATGTTGAACAGCAGGGGCGAGAGCACCGACCCCTGAGGAACCCCACATAGTAGGGGCCTTGGGGCCGATCTCTGCCCCCCCGTCAACACAAATTGCGAACGGTCGGAGAGGAAGGAGGTGAACCACCGCAACACGGTGCCTCCCACCCTCAACCCCTCCAACCGCCGCAATAGGATATTGTGGTCGACAGTATCAAAAGCCGCTGAGAGATCTAACAGGACCAGGACAGAGGAACAACCCCTGTCCCGGGCCCTCCAGAGGTCATCCACCAACGCGACCAACGTCATCTCCGTGCTGTGCCCGGGCCTGAAGCCCGATTGGAGGGGGTCGAGATAACTCGCTTCATCCAGGTACTGCGGGAGCTGACGTGCCACCACACTCTCAACAACCTTCGCAACAAAGCGAAGGTTGGAGACAGGACGACAGTTAGATAACAATGCTGGGTCCAGGGACGGTTTCTTGAGGAGGGGCCGCACTACCGCCTCTTTCAAAGCGGTGGGTAACAGCCCCTCTCTCAAGGAAGCGTTTATAATACCCTGGAACCAGCCTCGTGTCACCTCCCGATTGGCCAAGACCAGCCAGGAGGGGCACGGGTCCAGCAAACAGGTGGTGGCATTCAGTCCCCCCAGTATCCTGTCCACGTCCTCAACAGTAACAGGATCGAACTCAACCCAATTGACCGCACCGATATCCCCTCCGCCCCCCCGCCCAGAAATGCCCAGTCGGAGTCCAGTTCGTCCCGGATCTGAGCGATTTTGTCCTGCAGAAACCTAGAAAACTCCTCAGCCCGTCCCTGCAAGGGGTCCTCCCGCGCTCCCACCTCCAGGAGGGAGCGGGTCACCCTAAACAGGGCGGCTGGGCGGTTTTCCGCGGACGCAATAAGGGTGGAGAGGTAAGACCTCCTCGCCATCCTTATCACCACTAAGTACGTCTTAATATAAGATCGTAATAGTGTTCGGTCAGACCCAGAGCAGCTAGCCCTCCAACTGCTCTCTAGGCGTCTTTTCCGGCGCTTCATCTCCCTTAGCTCCTCAGAAAACCAGGGAGCCATGTGGGATCGGCTCCGGGTCAGAGGCCGCAAGGGCATGACTCGGTCAAGGGCCCCAGTAGCCACCCTATCCCAGGTGGCGACCAGGCCCTCAACTGAGTCGTGTGTGTGAGCTTCGGGAAATGGCCCAAGCTCCGTCAGGAACCTATCAGGGTCCATCAGGCGCCTGGGGCGGTACCATTTTAATGGTCCCGCCTCCCTGTGGTCAGGGGGTGCGGAACGGAAGTCGAGCTTCAGGAGCGAGTGATCCGTCCATGACAGGGGTTCCACAACTATATCCCCTATACCCAGATCACTCTGCCACTGATCAGAGACAAAAACCAGATCCAAGGTGTGACCTCCCACGTGAATAGGGTCCCGAATTAACTGGGTCAGGCCCATGGCCGTCATGGAAGCCAT
Organism: Bungarus multicinctus; assembly: GCA_023653725.1. Classification (NCBI taxonomy): domain Eukaryota; kingdom Metazoa; phylum Chordata; class Lepidosauria; order Squamata; family Elapidae; genus Bungarus; species Bungarus multicinctus. Next base: position 73,373,635 of record CM042838.1, read on the forward strand.
GAACTCTTGAGCAGTCCCCGAGGCACCGCCGGCGGATGGCAAATTGAAATCCCCCATGACCATAAGCCTGGGGGTCCCAACCGGCATGCCAGCTATGACCTCAAGGAGCTCAAGCAGGGCCGCTGCCGCATAGCAGGGAGCCAGGTATGCGACCAGCAAGCCCACCTGAACCTTGGACTTCACGAAAAGGAGCTCACACCCGGTCGTCTGAGACACAGTGGCTTCCCTCGGACACAGATCCTCCTTAATAACCACCGCAACCCCCCCTCCCCTCCCCTGGGCCGATGAAAGACCCGAAACCTGGCTGGGCACATCTCCACCAGAGGGACTCCCCCCTCCTGGCCCAGCCAGGTCTCGGTAACTCCCACCAGGTCCGCACCCCCCTCACAGATCAAATCGTGGATGAGAGGGGCTTTATTAACAACGGACCTGGCATTACATAACATCAGCCGAAGGCCCAGGGCCCGATTGCTCAGACCCCCTGGGGAACGGGAGATGACAAGGGGGTCGGAGCGCGCCACAGCAGACAAGCAGCGAGGGCGCGCTCCCAATACAGAATATGGCCCCCTATAACCGCCAAATCTGCCTCTCCCGCTCACCGTATCAATAGATTTAATTCCACCTTCCCCGGTGACCCCCCCCCCATCCTCAATACAATCCTATCCGGACTCTGACTCTCCCGGCCACGCCCAACCCATGGCCTGGTCCCAGTCTCCAGCGAGTTGTCCCCCAACTCCCACCCGGACTTTCCTAACCCCGACTATTGACATGGCGATGTACCAAATTTACCAAATTTACAACTAAGATTGCTCCCAAGTAGTAATTTCGTCTTCTTTTTATTACTGTATGGCCTACAGAAAACTTGCTATGCCTATAATAGTGGACAGCAATATTTCACATTAAATTTACCATGTATTTGAAATTGAAAAGTAAAGAAAACAAAAGCTTTCACTTTCCTGGAGGAAGAGCATCCTATTGTCATGATAGCTGACCAACCATCAGTTTTGGCTGACTCTACCCTGGTTCTGAAGTGTAATAAATTTTTAAACACTCTTTCATGGCATAGTAACTTTTAGAAAGACAGAATTTATGCAGATTTAAACCTTAGTTGGCAATTTGAATCAGAAATTTGTGGAGAGTGAAGTGGATGGTCTTGAAGGGAGAACTATCACCAAACAGATGAGAGGAAAAACATATATTAAATTCGGGGCATGCAGAAATTATGTGCAAATATTTGAGACACCTCCCTAATTCACATGGTTATAAAAGAGAGAAGAACAATCAGACTTGCAAGATTATATTACAATAACCTACCTAAATAAAAGCAGTCTTTAGTTTTCCATTGAATTATTTTGTAATCTGGTTGATTTCGGGAACTGAAGTAGAGATTTAATAGTTCATAACCAAACAACAACAATAATAATAAGTCGGAATTGAAAAGACAGGTAACTGGCTCACATACAAAAGAATTGCTCTTCTTGAAAACTTAAAAAAATGTAGCAAACATTTTAAAAGTCAGATTAGGCCTTCAGGATGAACCGACTTCCCTATCGGTCATTATTACAGAAATAAATTATATTTTCTAAATCTTTAGGAGGTTGCTTTGCAAGATCTTCCTATACTTTAATGGGCAGAGGGAATGGCCTTGAAGGACAGGAGCTGCTAGCAAGGTAATAGTCAGATGAAAGAAGCCTGAGCCTGGGTCAAGAACTTGAAAAAAAATGTCTCAGACAAGCCCTTTCCCTAGCTTACACAGAGATGAAAAGGTAGGGAGTTGAAGCACATTCAGACTTACAAGAATTATGTCAAGCCTAGAAGGTAAAACAGACTAAGAAACCAATGGCATGTAATTGGTACAACTTTTACTGTAACAGTTATAATAACAGAATCTTGCTATTCTATAATCCTAGCCATAAATATTATCAGTATGATGGGTGGGTGGGGAAATCTGACTGTTGCATTAGTCATTGGATCTTACAGTTCAGTTAGTTAATTGTGTACAGGAATCTGTAATATTGTCTAATGCCTGAAAATAATCCTATTAGTTACCCAGATCGTATATTAATTGCTTTTTAATGCCCAAGATATACATTGATTTTCTGAAAAAGTACACAATTAGTTTGCTATCCCACTAAAAAATGGATCTTTGAAATAAGAGTAGAAAATGCTGGCATGGTCATGATTGACTTTAGCACATGTGGATCTTTACAATGTGTCTCTTGTATGCTGTTTATAAAGGAATCTACATAAGACAACAATTAGAGAAAGTTGCCTATTTAAGAGTGGAGACCAAAACTTTGATTTGTTTAAAACAATTGCCCTAAATATAATGGCTTGAGTGCTGACAGGTACATAACACTTTACTTGTTCTTGTTGCACTTGTCAATGTATATGAACCAGACTAAATCAAGCTACCATGTAATTTTATAAATGAGTTTTCCTCGTATAGTGGTGACCTGATGGTTTTAAAATTATAAAAGCCCATCACTCTGAAACCTGGTGAACTGAATATCTAGAAGGTAGACTGTTCTGAAATTTTTCCACAACATCAGAGTAATACAGGAATAAAAACTTATTCAAATTTTGGGAAAGTAATTCTTTCAACCAAAAATAGCTCCAGTGATTGATATAATTCTGAACTAAATTGATAAGTAACTGGTGAAGATTTCTCTTTTCCTTTTTTTTTAAAGAAGAAAATTAATAGCTTTTCTTGTCTGTAAAAGCTCAGTGTCACAAAATGTTATGTGTTCTTCTGTTCCTGCATTAATACATTACTGTCCTTAATGAGTTATCACGCTGATGTCCCAGATTCATGTGATTATTATTGTTCCTAATTATTTTTATTGCCCCATCAATGTACATGCTGCATTACATGAGGGAATAAAACAGATCTCTGCTGAAAACTTATTTCTGAAAAAAATGAAACAAAGGGCCAAATGTAAAACGGAAGGAGGGAAAAGCAATAAGCAAATAATTGTGCATCAAGGTGCATTTTAAAAAATGATTCCTGAATATTTCCAATGGTGATCAGGATTTGAAGTATTTGGGAACAGATGGGTCAAGATATTTGAAAACTGAGATTAAGCTGAATTCCAGCAGAAGAGAGACCAGCTTTGGCATTTGAGCATTCATCAGATGCTTCTTTTCTTGGTTTTATAAAAATCAGAAACACATTTTTAAACCACATATACATGCACACAAAGAGAGAACATTCATAACTACGCTATTGTATCTTTACTATTTAGGAATTCTGAATTCATATCGATTCATATTGTTTCTCAACCTTAATAACTTGAAGATGTCTGGACTCCTTAAATTCTAGGAGTTGAATTCAAGTTGCTATGGTTGAGAAACAATGGCTTTATGTATGTCATATGTAGATAGTCCCTGTATTTAACTTTTTTCTGAATACTACGATCCAGTTCTCTCTGCCCAGTGGACACACTATCATTTTGATTGGCTTAAACTAACTGGTCTTAATTGAACTGTGGTTTTTAAAATATTTTTTATTATTTGTAAACTGTTGTAAGCTGCAAGACTCAACAGTCTATATTGTGATCTCATGGAGAAGTCACCAGAGGTATTGTACAAAATCTCTGACTTCTTACATTGTTTTCACAGGTCTGCAACATATTTATACCAAGTGCATAACAGTGTCCAGAGAAGCACTTATCAACCCTTGTTTAAGACACAATTTCATTCTGACTATACCTTCGGACCAATTAGAGCAGGGGGTCTCCAACCCCCAGACTGTGGTCCATTTGGAACTGGGCCACTCATGCATGTGACTACCACTCACACAAAACCATCCTCTCTGCTCATCCCCCCCACACACACCGTGAGGCCACCATTGGGAGCCACTGAATTAGAGTGCTGTCAAATCTCTCCCATGACTTCAAAGAAGCTTGCAATATACTTTGTTTCTTTACCATAATCAACTCTAAAGAATACTCTTCTTAATAGAAATTGAATAGAGGATGGCCATAAATCTTAAGGGTCAAGAATGCATATGAGGAAATGTTCAGAGTGATAAACAACTCATAAAAACAAAGTTGAAATACATAGAATAAAAAAAGCAACAGTACAATGAAACAGTCAATCTCAAGTGAAATTAGAGGCCAACATCAAAACACTACTGAACAATGTAAAAGAATCCAAAAAAAAATTTACACTGTTTTTCAAGTCCTTAAAACATTATGTGGCAATCCTAATTCATAGATATTTTACAGTCTGTAAGTATATAAAGGTACTTTAGCTGTCATAGAAAGTCAAATTCTAAAAGTAAAAGACAAGCCACATACATTTCACAGAAAATATTCCACAAATAGGGATGCTGCAGTTAGAAAGACATTTGTGAGTTCCTCAGCAGTCCTTCCCATTTTCACAATCTCATTCTTCTTACCTTCTAACTGGACATAGGTGTGAGACAACAATGAGCACAGAAGTGCATCCTTTCATACAGTGATGGAATTCAATTTTTTTTACTACCAGTTCTGTGGGCATGGCTTGGTGGGAGTGGCAGGGGAAAGGATACTGTAAAATCTCCAGTTAGAGGTGGTATTTGCCAGTTCTCTGAACTAGTTAAAATTTTGGCTACCGGTTCTCCAGAACTGATCAGAACCTGCTGAATATCACCTCTGCTTTCATATGAACTCATTGTTTCTTTTTGCTAAATGATCTTTCTAGATCAGTTTCTTAACTTTGACTTCTTTAAAATGTGTGAACGTCAACTCCCAGAATTCCCAGCCAACCATTGGGAATTCATGACTGGCAGGGGAATTCTGGATGTTGAAGTCTACACATCTTAAAATGGCCAAGGTTGTGAAACATGATGCTAGATAGTGACAAACTCACACCACCATTACCGAAGCCAAAAGTTTAGTTATTTGAGAAAAAATGAGCTTTTCTGGGACAACTGTCAAGTGAAAAGCAACTTTAAGAGAATAGTGTAACTGCAATCTGAAAGTTAATAGTAAGGTTCTCAACTTATTTCTTTCCCCTTTTGTTTTGTTTTTCATTTTTGTTGGCTCTGATGGAAAAAAATCGGTCTGCATAAAATAACAAGGGAAGATGCTGCTTTAACTTTTCTGATGGCTTTGGTTGAGGGTCATCATTATCATCACCAATCTAGTTTGAGGGTTGTGGAGGAACAGCATCATTGTTCATTGTCATATCTCCATGTAAATATTATTTTGAGTAGAAATTGGCAGACAGACTAGATCCCAGACATTTATTTATTTGTTAAATTTATTTCCCATTTTTCTTCCAGGAAAATTCAAGGTGGCATATATTAAATTTACTCCCCAAAGTTTTATCTATAGGTACTCTGTCAGGTAAATTGGCCAGAGACAAGTAGCTGGCCCAAAGTCAACCAATCATTCTCTAAAACTTGAACTTGGATTTCCCTTGAACCAGCCAGCATTTTAAGCATAGTTCTCATTGCAGAAGATGTAAGGGAAAATGTACTGAATTCTGCTCTGGAATCCTGAACAAAAAGTTCTATATTGTAATAATTCTGACAATATGCTTAAAAGAAATGACTAGTCTTTAGATTTTAATATAATGGCTTGTCTGATCATGTTGCATCTCAACATTTAAGTCTTAGAAACACTTGTGGTTTTTTTTAGCACAATTCCAACATCAAGGGAGAATGCTGTATTTCTCAAAGTTTATCTGTAGGGTATCAGCAGCCCTAAGTAAACTAAACTTGAAAAGAAAAAAGGTGAATTCTTAAAATATAAGAAATGGCTAAAGTATTCTGCTTTGTATCGTATTTATTTTCCAGTGATGAATTTAAATCAACAATATTGTTTTCAGTCCATCAATATTTCTGAATTTCTTATTCTTCTGAAGACAAGATTCAAATAGGGTTTCTAATCCATGAATTTTCCCACCATCTCCATTAGTTCCGTAAATGGACTAAAGTATTCTAATAGGTTATGTTCTGGCAATGAAACAATACCTTTAAAAAAAAATCTAAAACTAGGTTTGTTTTATCTCTTTAAAAATCAATATTAGAAAAGATCTTACACTTACCAACAGGAGGGAGTGAAAAGCATGCTAAATCCTTTCTAAAATGTTTTGGTCAGAATATCATTCTATGTAGATTTCCTAGATCTGCTACTTAGATCTTCTATTGATATGTGATTCTGTACAGATGTTTCAGGCTGGGAGTCCTTCTCCCATTACAAACCTCAGGTTTGTTAAGATTTATAGGCGATCCAGCATGTGGGAGAAGGCATTATCATTGACTATGAAATAGGGCCCCTTGAGAGTGTTGTTTAATCTCTCAGCATGTAGAAAACTGTAAGGCACATTTCTTTCACCAGACTTTTCCTTGGTAAGTTTTACTACTTGGTAAGTTACTACTAACTTTAGTGTTGATCTTTAGGAATTTTTTGAAAAATTCTGTTAGCTGCCTTGACTGCTGCCTGAGAAGGAAGAAAGGCTACAGATTAAACAAACAAGTATGTATTCAGAACTTTTTGTCTGATGCATTGATTTAGTTACACATAAACGGACCTACCTGGTTTTCATTGGTTAGTGAGAATTGATCAGGAAAATAACTATAGCAAGAAAAGCATAATTTGACATACAAGAGTGAAAAGGTACTATTTTTAAAAAATCGAATTCCTTTTCTGATGAAAGATTGCAAGGCTGATCCCCAAGATCAAACTCCTGCTAGGATAGTAAGCACTGGTTATTCTTTTCTCCTTTGGAAAAAAAATAAAAGCATTTTGTTTTCTAGCAGACTAAATAAAAATAGTTTTATTAAAAGGTTTAAAAAATATTGATGCAATACAAATATATTCAATCCATTGATTCTATTGACTGTATGTGTAAACATACACACGAAGGAGGAGAAAGTTAACAATTACAATGATGACAGAAACCTGCTGAAAAAAAGTGATATTTGATGCTCAGTTTGGCCTCCTGTAACCCGAAGTGCAATTTAGTTATGGAGAAGCTCCTAAGAAAATGATACTAATAAAATGGAAGATGTAGCATACTTCATGAAGCAGAGAAATGTGACCTTTGCCCAGGAGTGCATTTGCCATGGCAGGCCCATCTTTAGCATAATGTCCAACTCTGCCAGATTCCAATGATATGCAAAAGGGGTTCTCTTGGTCCTATTGTTTTATAATCCCAAGCTCTCTTACAGCCAGCTCTCCTCCAAACAACAAGAAGAAAAGAAAATCTGAATAGCTATTTGTTGGTGGGGAGAAGCCAATGACATTTGATGGATAAATGAGTTCAGGATTCCAGCTCTTCTGAGACAAAGGGGAGTCGTTTCGAACATAATGCTCTATTTCTGTTCGTGAAACCTATGCCAACTGAAGAAGCTGGGTTTTACTTTTTCAAAATTGTATCTCTTTCTCTCTCTACCCCCTGCCTTTCCCTGCCCCCATATCCTAAAGAAAGACTCCCAAGTGCCTCAATTCAAATGGACTGAAAATGCAATCCATGGGGGGAGAATTCCCGCGGAAGGCATTGTTGTCCGCGTTGACCTATTCGGCAGCAATGACAGCATCCTGCCTTTGTCTTCGACTCTTCTAAACAAACCGATGACAGACTGGGTCCTGCCGCAGAAATATCAAGAATTAAAGCATTCACAGCAGGAGCAAGCAGCAGGGCCAGTGAATTTTCTGAAATGGGGAGAGCTGGTCAATAAAAGAGGGTGGGAGGCAGGATCAAAAGGAGTTAACTTACAATGAGCCAGGGGCTCAAAAAAGGTGCACTCAATTGCACAGGTCAGAAGTGACAAAAAGGGAGCATTCCCTGAATTGTCACCTTCTGCACAGTAGGGGAAGAGGTGGGAGTTAGAGTAGGTCAGAAAAGAGTTATTAGTGTAATGCTTGGGATGTATACAAGAAGAATATTATTTCATCCTAAGCAAAGTCCAGGAGATGCTAGGCAATGTATCATGAGAAATATGCATCTAAAGAAAGAAAGGAATTGCCATCTGAATGGGTACTGCAAGACTTCTTAAAACAGCATCTTTAGCCAAGGATACTCATCTTATGCTGTGGTGTGGATACGTGCATGGATGTTTATGTTTATGACATGGTGCCCACCATGTAACCAGTTTCTGGCACATGGGCTGATGACGACTGATGACAATTTAGTGATGTGTATAAAGGAAAAAAAAGTTGGGAATGGCTGCTTTAGACAAGGGTTGCATTAGTTTCTTTGCACTCTTGTTTCATGTTCACTGCTCTCCATGGTCCTGAGCCAAGCTCTGATCAGATCCTTGAATAAAAATTGGCACTTTGAATATGCCTGTACTCAAGTTTGGTTTTTCTTGCCATGGATCAAGACACCATCTGTTTGGAGCCCCAGATTCACAAGACCAGGTAACCCCAACCTTCAGTCCTATTTCTGTTCCTGAATCTACACCAACTGAAGAAGCTGGGTTTTACTTATTCAAAACATCAAGATTAACATCAGACCAACAATCAAGAAATAAACAATACCCCAATCAAGGAAGCACCAACTCAGACAAACAAGCTAATGATAAACAACACACTAATCAAGGAATCACCAAGACTCCCATCAACTCTGACAAAGCAGGCCAGTAATATATAAAATGAGAACAGACTTCATTCCTTTGTATAGCACTTACCTAGTTTGGTAAAGAAATGTCTGCAAAAAAGCATCCAAGCTCAGAAAGCACCAAAGACCCCACATGTAATACACCGAATATATTCAGCATAAATGACAAAGTATGAAGGAGAACCCATTCTGTTTGTTTATGTATCATTCTGATAACATTCTCTCTCCCAAGATCCAGACAGTAACTCTGCATTTTGGAGAGACTTAGTTTATTCTCTGAACACTCACATTTTTCCAGCAGTAAGCTAGGATTTTTGCTTCCTGAGAAAATGTGCTTTGTTCAGTTATTATGTTATTTATGGGAATGAATTCTATCTGAGGATGATTGTTCAGGTATCACAACAAACTTCATCCATTGCATGTGGAAGTCTTAAAGCTATGCATTACTTCCACATGCTAATTTAACACTAAAGCACTCCCATTTTTAAGGCCATATGCCTTTTGCTGATCATGGTAGAAGTATGCATTTTAACTTTGGGTCAAAAAAACATCACACTATCAAGTAAGTCATGTCCCACTTAGAAGCCAATGTTTTGCATAAAAAAGATTCAGTTAAAAGTGTAGATTGACCCTGCTGAGCTGTTTGCCTGCTAACAAGGAAGTATTGCATAATTAACATCTTTATTTAGCAATGTTAGTGAAAAATCACTATATAGTAAATTATACTTTTCATGCAATTTCCTCAGTCTTTGGAACAACTAGCTGTTTTATTGCTGTTTTTTTTAAGAAAAAGGAACCAACAATTTTAAAAAGTACTATTTGTAGATCACTTATAAATAGATGTGTAGGTTATTTCTCGACACAATTCTTTTTATAAAAGCTCAACTTAAAGCACAAAGCTCCTTCTTATATGATTGTTCTTAATTGGCACACCATGAGCCACTTTTACAAAGAAATATATATGCTATTGTAGCAACAATTATAATTTAAAAATCAAGGAAATATCCATATTAAATATTTCAGATTATTTTTTATTGTTGAGCATTTAATCAAGTACTGGGTGACTTTGAAGTGGTGGGTGGATACATTTGCTGCCACAATCAGTAGGGCAGCATCTCATATAGATCAAAGATGTATCCACTTGGTCCAGGATCAGGCAGACTCACTAGATGTCCCTTCTTGATCTTCCCTCTAGGGTAATTGTGCAAGGCACCATTTCCTTCCACCAAGTTCACCAGCATCATCATCTCAAAAAGTATTTAGTAATCTTTGAAACTTGACATTAAGGTAGTATTTTGAAAATATTTGGTGTTAATGGTATTTGTTTGCATACAAGCCATCAGGACTCTCAAGTTTCAATGGGAACTCTATCACTTACCCTATTATATGCCAATTCTGGGGAACTGATTTTCATTACCAGTGTAGAAGCAGATGACAAATGATTAATCACTGAACTGGTGGGGCAGAATCTGCAATACTAATGCTCTTCAGACTCAACTATAGTTTGAAGTTCATGCAGACTTCTAGCCACAAGCTGTGCCATTTGATATCTTGCAACCAGAAATGGACAGTTTCATATTGCAATCAGAGCTATGTGTGCTGGATTGCCCTTCAAAGGTTATCATGGTTTGATGTTACTTTCTTTTGCCTTTTGACATTTAAATTGCCTTTGCATTCCCATGTTTTTCCCCCATTGCATTTCTGAGAGAAAGAGACCTTGCTGGAGATCTAATGGATGACATTCTGAATAGATGGCAGATATGTGTGACCATTTCTGTCAGGGATGCTAAAAACCAGATCTCTTTTCCTTCTTCTGTGAACAACATGAAAAATCTGCATTGACAAAAATCAGTTCTGATAAATGCTGCTTTCTGCTTCACTCTCTTAAATCATGGGAAGTATCCTTTGCAATGGGATATTTCCTTATTAAAGAATATGCAACTTGCAGAATTGGGTCAGCCATGATTCATTGGAATGGGTTTGGGGGATTCATATTTTAAAGTTCAGTCTATCATATCCTCATGGATATCATTAGGATTTTCTAGCCATGGCAAATATAGACACACCCACCCTCAGCCTCCCCCATAAATAATAAAATGTGAATATGAAATCATTGCTCCTTTTAGCTAAGACAGGGCCATAGAAGCAGCTAGGAGATTCTTACCTTGCTACAGTTAGATACATCTGAGTGGAAACAGTGCCAAGGGAAGCTGGGCCTAAATTTGAACTAAACTTAGATTTAAACTTTAAACTTAAAGTTTGGGTTTAGATTGTGGTAATTTTGGAAAAACTGGAAAATGGATTATCCTGATCAATAACTTTGGTACTTCTCTAAAGAGGAAATAAGCAATCGTCATCCTTTTATAAACTCTCCCTGGCTATTTTTAATTTTGCCTCATCATCTATTATGATTTATTCTCTTCTGCTTTCTTTAAAAAGTTCAGATTGTTTTGTTCATTCATTATCTGGGCATGAAGATACTAACAGCAGAATATTCCACAGCAAAACAGATTCTGAGAACAAAATGATTATTTCTATTCAGAAATCATCTGAATTATACTGTGATAAAGCCTGCTATATGGATTTGTCAAAGCACAGGATACAGTAGTTGAGAAGACCAAATGTCCCCAGCTCATATATTTAAGAATAGGAAGAAAAAAAATACATTTTTGTTTATAAAAACATCAACATTCTGTATCTAGAATGACATTGAATATGAAGTGTCTTTGCTCTGAGCCAATGGAAACAATCAAATGTGTTGCTTCCTGCTAACTCCTTCACAAACTCCTTCTTGCTAACCTATGTCACCAGGGGTATCGAAAGCAGATGTGCTTTACCTATTTCTTTTCGATGTGCTGCCTTTGTCATACCTCAGACTGCAGCTGAAAATTGTTTGTCTAGCAGTTCTGGTAGGTTTGATTCAATAACTCTTATGAGAAAGCAGGCAGGATATCAAGGCAGCTTTATTGCCTTTTGTTCTACTTACACTAGCAATTCTCTGGTGATACAATATTATGAAATGCCATAACTGGGCTTTGGTATCTATTGTATTGTAAGATGCATCTTCTCACCCTTTTCACAGCAAGAGGCTAGGTGCTTCTAAAACATTAGATAGTAGGAGATGGTTGACTGATTCAGGATCAGAGAGAACAGAGCTGAGAGTCTCAGTTATATATTAACAGGCATGGAATGAGTTAGGAAGACATTAACTGGAATATGAAGCATTTTTGCTGTTGCTTTTGGACAAACATTATTGCTGTTGATGTTTTTAACCTTAAAAGACTAATCCCATAGTTCCTCTGGAGCACCTTCTCTGGGACCATAGAACATACCAGAGGTAAGAAATAAATGTTAATTCTCAGGATTAAAGTGGGTCTCCATCTTCCCATCACACAGAGTAATGGGAGTGGGTTGAGAATAAAAGGTATGGCAGTAAGTTACCAATTTAACTTCTCTGCTACTTGCCCCATCATGCCTGCACTTTGCTGGCTAATTGAATGAACAATTTTTTCCCTTTGCTGAAACTTTGAAAAAATTAGAGGTACCAAAGTTAGGATCTTTTCTCTGGTAACAAAAACAAAAGGAAATATGTTCATTAAAAATGCTATTCCGTGCCATTAATTTCACGGAACCCATTCTCTTGAAGGTGATTGAATCAAAATGTGTTTTTGCAAGCACTGATAAATAGAGAGGACTATAGCAGTAACACACTTGTATAGAGTAACCAGTTGAATGGTTTGCCTTCAGAGTTGTTTGTGCTCCGTCAAGGATCTTGGACTTCTCATATCAAATGACCTAAGCGCCAGAGATCACTGTAACAGCATCAGCAAAAAGGCATTAAGAGTTGTAAATCTAATCTTACGAAGCTTCTTCTCCGGAAATATTGAATTGCTAACCAGAGCATACAAAACTTTTGCCAGACCAATACGTGACTACAGTTCATCAGTCTGGAATCCACACAGCATACCAGACATTAATACAATTGAGCGAGTCCAGAAGTATTTCACGAGAAGAGTACTACACTCCTCTGCTCACAACAGAATACCCTATATCACCAGGCTTGAGATTCTGGGCTTGGACAACCTTGAATTATGCTACCTATGGTTAGACTTAAGCGTAGCACACAAAATTATCTGCTACAATGTCCTACCATGTCCTACTTCAGCTTCAACCACAACAATACAAGAGTACACAACAGATACAAACTCAATGTAAACCGCTTCAAACTTGATTGCAGAAAGTACGATTTCAGCAACAATGCCTGGAATGCACTACCTGACTCTGTAGTTACATCTTCTAATCCCCACTCCTTTAACTTCAAACTATTCTCTATTGACCTTACCCCATTCCTAAGAGGTCTGTAAGGGTCATGCATAAGGGCACCATCGTGCCTACTGTCCCTGTCCTATTGTCCCCATTTATTCGTACCTATTTCCTGTATTCTTACTCATGTTTATACTTATACCTATTATCTTGTAAGCGATTGACAAATCAAATAAATAAATTAAAATAAAATAAAATAAATAAAGAAGAGATTGGACAGCCCTTTGGACATTCCCTGTCTGGAATGGTATGCAGCCTCCTCCTTGAGAATGAGATTGGACTAAAAGACCTCCAAGATTTCTTCTAACTTTATTATTCTGTTATTTCAGTATGAACTTTAGTGAATGACATTAAATGTGAAAGAATCAAAAATAAACTGAGGAATCTCTCCATCTCCATATTCCCATATATCACCCCTCCACAGTTTTTAGGAACAACTGTGCCTCCTTCTCATCCATTCCATTTGTTTATTACTAAACTACATAGTTAATATAAATTTTCAAGGATTTCTATACTGTGTTATCATTTATTTTAGGATTCATAAACAAAGATTCCTCTTTTCCTATTCAGGAGATGGTAATAGAATAGAATAGAATAGAATAGAATAGAATAGAATACTTTATTGGCCAAGTGTGATTGGACACACAAGGAATTTGTCTTGGTGTAAATACTCTCAGTATACATAAAGAAAAGATACATTCATTAAGAATCAAGAATCATAACATACAACACATAATGATAGTCATAGGGTACAATCAACAATCAAATCATACTAGGAAACAGTCAATATAAATCGTAAGGATACAAGCAACAAAGTTACAGTCCTATAATCACAAGTGGGAGGGGATGGGTGATAAGGAGTGATGAGAAGGTTAATAGTAATAATAGTGTATACTTTGTAAATAGTTGAACAGTGTTGAGGGAATTATTTGTTTAGCAGAGTGATGGCTTTCGGCGAAAAAACTGTTCTTGTGTCTAGTTGTTCTGGTGTGCAGTGCTCTATAGCGTCATCTTGAGGGAAGGAGTTGAAACAGTTTATGTCTGGGATGTGAGGGGCCTGTAAATATTTTCACAGCCCTCTTTTTGACTTATGCAGTATACAGGTCCTCAATTGAAGGCAAGTAGGTAGTAATTGTTTTTTCTGCAGTCCTAATTATCCTCTGAAGTCTGTGTCTGTCCTGTTGGGTTGCAGAACCAAACCAGAGTTATAGAGGTGCAGATAATAGACTCAATAATTCCTCTGTAGAACTGTATGCCAATGGATATAAATTAAATGCCAATGGATATAAATTAAACACTAAAGAAGAAGAAAGAAAGAACAAGCTGAACATTCCACAATTTTGTGGCCTTTCCTGGTATAAAGAAGTAAAAAGTAAGTTGGATGCGCCACAATATGAATTTCTGATTAAAATCTAAGATATCCTCCTCTGGTCTATTGCACTTTTAAATAGGTTAAGCATACACATCTATTTTTCAGTTTGCCACTTCCCTTTCAGTTTGTCCCATCTAATTTTTTCCACCTAATTGTTATTTTTCTTCTGTTTATATTTGGGTGGTTCACAAAAGACTTTGTTTGCAATTGTTCTTTCAACAGATGAGCCTTAAATAACATTGGAAAATTTGTTTCAATTTTTACTTTTGGAGGTTCCTTTTCTTTGCTTAATTTAATTTCTTCCATGTTTTTTACAGTATTTCTGCATTGGAAAACATGCATGTTCATGATATGATATTCAAGCAGCTCATTAATGTATGGCACACATGAACACTCTCTATTAAAAAGCTGGCCACTATCTTTGCATCCATATTACTTAATTTCTATAAAGGATCCAGATAAAGATCATTTGGGGGGGAGTGGCAATTGTTTTCCTTTTATCTCTCTTCTCCCAAATATATTTCTTAAAACAATAAAAATTGAGGAGGATAGATCGGAATTTGTGATTAACTAAGAGCAGTGTAATGATTTGCATTATTTTCTGGTTTTGGCTTTAGCTCAAGTAACACAAAATAGAAATAAAATACAATAGTATTGGGGTGATTCTGAAACATTTGAAAGATGCTGCAGAGTCAGAAATAGTGTGACTTCAAGATTGGTTTTCAAGCAACCAAATGCTACATTTTTCTTATATCACAGGGATGCTACTAAAACTCTCATCATATTTCTGCTTCTGGGAAAGAGAAGTAGTACAGAACAGTAAATGTTGGAACAGTCCACAATATTCTATTTTCCCTTCCCTAAAGCATAAGGATGCCTTGTAAAATCACTATGAGTAAAAACTACAGCCCTCAGTTACATAAAAAAACATCCTTGCCTCAGTCTTTCTCCTTGCTATGTTGCCATTTTCTTTATACAAACTAAGGAGACATTTTGCAGATTTATTAACTTCATCTTCCTGCCCACTTGAACCACACACAAAATCTTAGAGGTTTCAGATTTTGGCCTTACATTATTTGAACATTTCCTAAATGCTTCTAAATAGGTGCAGACTAAATATGCAAATGGATAGATTCCAATAAACAAGTATAAATATACAATTTTCCTGAATAGGCATACTTAGTATGTCTTTATTTTTTTTAGAGAAGTGCATTGCAAAAGCCTGAAAAGTAGGGAGAGGAAAGGATGTGCATCGTAGATTAATTTAGGAAGCATGGATATGGTCTGTCCTTATTGTAACACAATCCAAATGAAAATCACTTCAGTGCTTAAATGCAATCTACATTTTAGAAAAAAATAAGTTTACAGATACTTGGCTTTGCTACCTCTTCCCTCTTTCAGTGCAATTGCTAGAACTTGATAACACTGTTTTGAAACCAGCTCTACAGACATCCATTAAAACTGAAGCAGCAATATACTATTTATGAACAGGGATAGTGCAATCACAGCTCCATCTATTCTCCCCAAACAATGCAGCTATTTATCAAGTGATTAGACTGTAGTAACATACTGAGATTTTACTAGCCTATTTTCTCTCAGATCTTAAAAAGATTTTACTGCCTCAAGTTTGGCAGTGTGATTTCTAATAATTTTGATTTTATTACATTATCATATTGCTCAGATTTATCTCCATGTTTTGCATAAGATTCAAATTGTGGCTCGGTTTATAAAGTAGGAAATATTCATCTTGGTCAAAAATCACATTAAGATAATTATCTTGCCCTTTTGGCAGATACTTTTGTTTGCAACATATTGAAAATACTTGTTTTCTTCAACTACTTATTTTTGAAGTTAAAGTAGCTGTATTTTTCCCATTTAATGGAAGCGTCATCTCTCTCTGGCTCTTTGCCCATTACGTTTCTCACCTGCTTTCTTTCTGGAAAACCTTGCACAATTTCTCAATTCAATATTTATTTCTGCATAAAACTATTATTTTTGTAGTCATGCATAATTTGTGATCCAGCAAGTTTAATAGAGCTACAAAGTATGTATATTCTTAATAATCCCATTGTCGAGTGACTGGGATTTTGTGAAGCGGCAAAACAAAAATGCTTTCTGGGTGATTAACCTGTATGTGTGTGTGAATCCCATTCCATACATACACTTTCTGGGTGACTAGCATGTGTGTATATCTCCTATACACACACACACACACACACACACACACACACACACACAAAAATACACACACACATTTATCCCATTGTACATATATGTATGACTTAATTTGGACAAAGGGATCATAGGCTGGATGACATGCCAATCTCAATAGTGGAATAAGATGAATTTTTCAAAGTGTATATTTAATATTGCATGTATTAATAGCAGCGAGGATTGTATTTGCACAGCATTGGAAAAATGAAGAAATACCACTAGATGAAGAGATAATTAAGAAGATTTTGGACTGTGCAGAAATGGACAGACTTACATTGAAGATTAAGCAGAAAAAAGAGACGGAATACTACCAAAAATGGAATTTATTTTATCAGTGACTGGAAAAAAAGGGGGTAAAGATTAGGAATAAAATTTATATTGTTAAACAAACAAAACAACCCAGACAACACGATGTTTATTAACCACTAATTCAATGTAATAGTAGAATATTAATAAAATTTTATAGAAAAAGATGAATTTTTCTTTTTAAAATTTACCCTAATGCAAGACAATGGAATAAATAGGGTGTGCAAAATGAAATCGTTTGGGAATGGAATGTCGCAGACTATGCCATTGTGGGCATACAGCTTTCAGAAGTAAAAGCTTGGATGAAGCTGCTGAAGGTAGGATCTCTTTGCAAGCTCTCCCTGCCAAATTTCAAAGTGGCTAAAGCTGAACTCTCTTTGCAAACTTTTCTGAAGGTAACAGTAGTTTTAGACACAATGTAGGAAACATCTTCCAGAAAAGTTGGAATGAGAGAGAAAAGTCACAAGGTCCTGGATACAAAAGCTGAAAGCAGGGTTGGGCTTCAAAAATTTTAGCAATGGGTTCTCTGCCTGGTGGCTGGATGGGGGTGGGCATGGTGGGCGTGGCCTAGTCAGCCTCCTGCACCATGACAGGGGAGGCGTTTTTGCCCTCCTGAGGCTCTGGAGGCTTTCTTCGCGCCTCTGGGAGGGAGAAAATGGCCTCCCCGGGCTCCGGAGGTTCTCTGGACACTGGAAATGAGCCCATTTCTGGTCTTCTGGAGCCTCCATCAGGCCCGTTTTTCACCCTCCCTGAGCCTTCGTGTGCGCCCTGCTCTTACCTGCATCCAAAATGAGCCGCGTGGAGACTCCTGGGAGGGGAGGGGTAGGCAGGGCCAGCCAGGAATGGGATTTGGGGATTCTCCAAACTGCACAGAATCTTAGCTAGAGACTCTCCTGAGCTCCTGCAAACCCCCAGCAGCCCACCCCTAGGTGAAAGACTGGTGCCAATAACTGGGAGAGAAGCAACTGGGAAAATGAATGCTTGCTGGGGAATGAAGGAATGCCTGCTGGCTTCCTTGCTGGTGCAGGTTGAGACGCATATGGGGTTAGGGACAGAAGGCAGCTGAATGAATGAATGTTTGCTGGTGCTGGCTGAGGTTTTTCAGGCATGGTAAGTAGCTGCAGAGCCATGAGGTTCTGATGTGACTTGCTGTCCCACAAGGAAGGGTGCAGGGCGACCAAAGGGACAAGACAGCGAGGACATTAGGCAGGTGGGAAGAAATGGAGGCAGTCCCTTAGTTTACTGAGTTTGCGGTTGGGATGGACCGAGCCAGGAATGGCTTGGATTGTGAAAGGTACTCACTTAAAGACCTGTGATTCTCAATTAACATCCTCAATGAGTAATGCTGGGATTGGCATCATAAGTTGGGCATGTCACATTATGACCGCACTGACTTACAATGGAAATTTCACTTCCAAATGTGACCACAGAAGTCAAGGGCTTCTTGTATTATGGAAAATTGTTTTGGATCCGATGCATGTTCTTTAATAATATTTTCTTACAAACCTGTCAGCAAATTTTTGTGTTATCTTTTCCTATGGAAGATGTTGGAACCTCAATACAAGTTAACTTACATTTGGGGGGGGAAGGGTTCTGATTTTGTGACATATTCAAAAATCTTCAAATATATAGTTTTTAAAGACCAATAATACAAAGTATTGTATTTTAAAAATACTCCTATCTTCCTATGCCAACTGTTGAAGTAATTCCCCATTAGGAGAATGAGTGCACACAGGGAGACGTAGTGAGAGTAATGTTGAAAAACACACACACAGCACACAGCTACACTGAATAGTAAAATGTAGGTTTTACTTTCAGTAAACGGTTAAGCAAAGTCCAACAAACAGTCCAAGTCATACACAGTTATAGCAGTCAGTTTTCAGTCCAGGGATAATCCAATAACAAAGTCCAGTATCAAAAACAGTTCAGTAATAGACTCACATCAATCCAAGAATAATGACGATCAGCAACAGTCAATGCAGGAACCAAAAACAGCAAATATCAAAACATCGACCAACTAGCAACTAGCAACACTCTGGGAAACCAGGTTTCTGGCTCCATCTTATGGGCCTTTGAGGAACCACACCCAATTACAATTTTAGCATTCCCTTAAAGAGACAGTATTAAAATGTCTATCCTGGTTTATCTATTTCCAACCCAACTGTTAGGTAACTTACATTCCTAATACCAACCCAACATGTTTCTCTATAAAAGGAGCATATATTTTAAAATATACTTTGTGTTATCTTTGACAATATCTTCTGCAACCCGTGATTACACTTTTGGGGGTGATGGAAACTGTAGTTCAAACCAGTTGGAAAAGACTGCCATTACTTACAGGAGATCCAAAGTTTAGATACTTAGAAAACTTTAGAGAATAATTTAATTATCATCTTATTCAGTTTGGTTATTTCATTTTCCACTGCAACTGGAGGAAAGCAGGCTGTCTACTCTCTTTCCAGTTCTGTAGTGGGAAGAAAAGAGCCAGTTTGAGTTTGAGACACCAGGCTAGAAATCAGAAGACTGTGATTTCTGAAAAGCTACATCTGTTGAATTTATCTCTACTCCATTATTAAAACCACAGGAGTTCCTTCAGGTTAGAAGTTGACCAGAAGTTGCTCTCTCTTCTGTAATAAGAGGTTAGCTGCCCTGCTCTTTATTTTACATGGCACAGCCTTATAGTTACACAAAAGAATGCATAGCGTTTTTCAGTAAATGCAGTAAATAGCCCATGTCATCTATATATCTAAGCCTTTACCAGGGAAAAAATATATTGTACAAACCCATCTAAAAACAAATCTCAAAGTGCTATAATAATACTTGAATGACATGTCTCTTAAGCTATTTACAGCTGACAGACTAAGCAAAGTGCCTTCACAATGAAGGCTATGGAGCAGCTTGACAGCCTTGCTTAGTTCATATCTGAAAGGCTAAATAAAAGTCATAATTTCACCAGGTGCTGAATTGTGCCCTCTGAAAGGACATCTTGTTAAGAAAAGAACATGTGGACCTCCTTCCCCCTTGCTGCCTTTGGGCCTCTAAGTGATATACCTGGGGGGGGGGAAGTCTCATAATTGTCTGTGAACACATATCATTTAGGAGAACTGAGAAGAAAGAGAACCCAGTCACAATGACTGTAAGTGTTCACTCTCCATAATTTAAGGACACACAGACAGCATGTGGTGGGCTGGTCTTGATGGAAAGTACAAAGAACAAACAAAGAAGACATCCATATTCTCCTCAGAAGATAATAGAAGAGGCTTTTCAAAATATTGAGAATGAAAAAGAAGGGACAATTTGGTAGAAAGAAAACACACAATAACAATAGAAATAGGAAAATAGACTGTCCTTTCAAGTAATTCTAAGGGAGAAATGTGTGTGTGTGTGTGTGCATGTGCACACTTTTTTTTACAAGTTTAAGAGAAAGGGAAGATGGCAGGAACTCATAAATCCTATTCCAGAGCTATAAAACCCATAATTTAAATTGCAGAAGAGAGGTTGCTTACACTGAATTCCTGTCACTTCACTTAACCGCTTTCATGAGTTGGAAGCAAAATGTAAACTTTACCCTTATGTGCTTGGAACCCAGAAAGATATACAAGGAGGGCAAACTTTTAGTGGCTATAGGCTACAGTTGCTCTAGCAACTGACTAAGATAATATCATATATATGAGCAGAAATATTTCCCCCCATTTTTCTGTATTTTGGAAAACAATGTGTTTTGGCTTTATTCTGTAAAACCATATTCAATCTGTTTTAGGGTCTGTGTTGCAGCTTTTCTTTGATTTCTGCAAATACAAAGCATGTAATCTTTTTCAGCAACTTTCATTGAAGGGGTTCATGGGAGCCCAACAGCATTATTCAGAAAGTGTGTACATTTTTATAGGTGTAGGTTGTCCACTCCTGATGCTTATCCACCAATCCATCCATCTGGGATTTTTATTCCATAAACATCCACAAATAGTTATGATTGCTATCATTACAGATCTTGTAATGTTTCTGTGGAGTATTTACTATACAGAATATTGGAACATTCTGGATTTTATTTTTCAGATATTGGAAAAATCCACCGTTGAATTTCTGATCCTCTTAAAAATGACCAGAATCTTGTGAAAATCCCACAGGATACAGCATTTTGTAATTCATCGGAAGATGAGGTATAGCTTTAAAAATGCCTCTTTCTCCCTCCCCCTCTCCTTCTCCTTCTCCCCATCTCTTTCTCCTCTATCTTGAAAATTCATTTACAAATATATCCTAGATGTACACATAGCCTTAGACTGAAACCAGACCCAATATTTTAGTTAAAGTTTTATATTCCATCGAGCTATGAAGTATTCCTGTCCTCAGGTAGCAAAATATTTGTCACTAAGTGAAACAAAACACAGAAACATTCTTTTTCCTTGGATCCCACTTGCCCACTGCTCTACTTTTCATTGCCATTCTACCTGAAACCTACACTCTTGATCTCAGATTTTTTTAAAAAATCACCGTAAAGTTTTATCATTAGATAGTATATTATTTATACTCTCTAAAAACCAGTGGTTTTCTCACCACTAAGGCAGACAGTCTAGATTCTTCCACAAAATATACAATGATCTTAAATGAAATTTAAATAAAAAGGAGATTCCTCCCTCCCACAATAAGAATAGATTTCATTTTCAACCTTTCTCTTAATTCTTCCAAGAAGAATTAGAATAAGAACTGAGTGCCCTCCTATGTATAGCACAGGAAACACTCCCTGCCTTGTTGTTCCTCATTTCACGAAATATTGAACAAGGCCAGTTTTTTTTTTAATTGATGGCCTCTTTTAGAATAATGACATCAGTCATTCGAAAAAGGAGGGAAGCTACGGTAGTTCACTTTGTAGTTTTGTTTGGATGAATAAACAAATCTCCACTGAAGTGAAATGTCCCTTCAAAAATCTGCATGTCTTCTTTAATAAAGAAGAGAAGGAACCTTTCAAAAACTTAATAAAGAAAACAAAAAGGGCTCAGCCCCTCACAAAAAAATAATACAAGCAGAAAAGAGGTGAAGAAAATATGCTTCACTAATAACTTTAAGAACAATAGCTTACATACACACACACACATAAACCAGGTTTTATATCACCAGGTGAGGTCTTTTTTTAATCCTTAGCAAAAGAAGTTTTAAATACAAGTTTAAAATAATACAGGTTTAAGGACTTTTTAAAAAATGAAATAAACAGCAAAAGGGTGATTAAAGCTTTGGTTTTGACTAAGGTCCACTTAAATTTGAAGTAAGATTTTGGAATTAATTATAAAGTATCCTTCCCATGGGAAAATGCTTTTGTGTTTAATTCTTTTATTAAAACAATAATAAAATAAGAATTTAAAAAATGGACACTAAATGATCCATAAGAAAATAAAAATTATAATTGAAATTTCAAACTCAACTTTCAAATGCAGAATGAAGCAAAAATATTTTAACATTGGACACATTGAAACATATTTTTGAACAATGGACCCAGAAGTTAATTTTAGAGTATGTGCCTATCGGTAGACTGTTTAAAAGATGTTATGGAAAAGGAACAAGTTTAACTTGACAAGATTGAGCCTGATTTAAATGACAGGGAAAAAGAGGATAACACTGGACATACAAAAGAAACAATGTGATAGCTTAATAATTAAAAGGGA
This sequence comes from Bungarus multicinctus, assembly GCA_023653725.1. Taxonomy (NCBI): domain Eukaryota; kingdom Metazoa; phylum Chordata; class Lepidosauria; order Squamata; family Elapidae; genus Bungarus; species Bungarus multicinctus. Next base: position 73,396,057 of record CM042838.1, read on the forward strand.
AATTACAAATAACAAACCAAGAGAGTAGTCTGGATCATTTTCTTATATAGGATTCACAAAAGAAGCTTATTAAAGCTTTGAAAAATGGTCAGGAGGGACAAAGGAAAAATGAAGAGATATCAAGTTCTGGGACATTATTAGAAGGAACTAAAGATCAAGATTAAGGAAAATATATAGAGTTGGTTTCAAGCTGAAACTTTGTAAAGGGTCAATGAGCTGATTTATGCCAATAGTTGGGCCACAAGACAATAACAGCATGTTCAAAATCCTACATGTTTGCAAAACTAACATGCTCACAGCAGCCTCCTCTGTGAAGAACTGAAGTCCCAAAGATGCTTTTTAAAAAGGCAACTGGATTTTGATTTTCCTTGAAGACATTTTGCTTCTACGTTCAAGAAGCTTCTTCAGTTCTGACTGAATGGTAGAGGATAGAAGGATTTATATTTTTGGAGGTCATCTGGTCATTGGCACTCATTCTGAGAATCCTTGAGGCCACCTAGAGGTTTATGTGAGCCCTCAGGATCACCTGAATAGTGCAAATGAGTATGGTACCTTCATGACCTGGATGACTGAGAATTTCCATAGACGTATGAAAAGAAGACAGATAACAGATAACAGATAATCAGAGTTGGAAGGGACCTTATAGGTCATCTAGTCCAACCCCCCCACCCAAGCGGGAGACCCCACACCATTTCTGACAAATGGCATTTCTGACAAGTGATGGTGCTCCCACAACTTCCGAGAGCAAGCTGCTCTATTGGTTGATTGTTCTCACTGTCAGAAAGTTTCTCCTTATTTCCAGGTTAAATCTCTCCTTGTTCAGTTTCCATCCATTATTCCTTGTCTGGCCTACAAGCGCTTTAGAAAATAGCTTGACCTCTTCCTCCCTGTGGCAGCCCCTCAAATATTGGAAGACTGCTATCATGTCTCCCCTGGTCCTTCCCTTCACTAGATTAGCCATGCCCAGTTCCTGTAACCATTCTTTGTATGCCTTAATCCCCAGTCCTCTAATCATCTGGTTGCTCTTCTCTGTACTTTTTCTAGAGTCTCAACATCTTTTTTATAATGTGGTGAACAAAACTGTATGCAGTAATCTAGGTGTGTTTTACTAAGGCTTTATAGAGTGGTATTAGTACCTACCTTGATTGTATCCCTCTGTTAATACAATTTAGGATTGCATTAGCTTTTTTGGCTGCTGCTGCACACTGCTGGCTCATATTTAGCTGATTGTCCACTAAGACTCCAAGATCCCTAGCAGTTACTGCTATTGAGCCTGGTTTCACCCAGTCTATATGTGTACTTTTGGTTTTTCTTGCCTAAGTGTAGGACTTTACTTTTCTCTACATTGAGTTTCATTTTGTTAGATACGGCCCAGTGTTCTAGTCTGTCAAGATCCATCTGGATCTTGAACCTATCTTCTTGGGTGTTAGCTATTCCTGCCAGCTTAGTATCATCTGCAAATTTGGTAAGTTCCCCTTCTATTCCCTCATCTAAGTCTAATGGGCTGCATGGGGACTCTTGGAAGGTGCGGGGCGGAGTGGGATTCTCTGAACTGCACAGAATCTTAGCTAGGGGCTCTCCCACACCCCTGCGAACCCCTAGCAGCCCACCCCTGTGAATGCCTCCATAGAATCAGAGACAATTTACCTTGTAGCCAAAGGAGTTTTGTTGCTTTATTTATTTATTTATTTAATTTGTCAATTGCTTACAAGATAATAGGTATAAGTAAAACATAGTTATTAATACATGGATACATATAAGAAAAATAAAATATAAAGAAACAATAGGACAGGGACGGTAGGCACGTTGGTGCGCTTATGCATGCTCCCTACAGACCTCTTAGGAAAGGGGTGAGGTCAATAGTAGACAGTCTAAGGTTAAAGTTTTTGGGGTTTGGGGAAGAAACCACAGAGTCAGGTAGAGTATTCCAGACACTGACCACTCTGTTGCTGAAGTCGTATTTCCTGCCATCAAGTTTGGTGCGATTAACCTTGAGTTTGTATCTATTGTTTGCTCTTGTGTTGTTATGGTTGAAGCTGAAGTATTCATTGACAGGTAGATGCAATGTATGATTTTATATACTATACTTAGATTGGACCGAAGGTGGTGTAGTTCAAGGTTTTCCAGGTCTAGAATTTCAAGTCTGGTGGCATAAGGTATTCCGCAACGAGTAGAGGAATGAAGTACTTTTCTTGTAAAATATTTCTGGACTTTCTCAACTGTGTTAATATCAGATACGTAATGTGGGTTCCAGACTGATGAGCTGTATTCGAGTATTGGTCTAGCAAATGTTTTGTATGCTCTAGTTATTAGTGTAATATTACCAGAGAAAAAGCTACGTAAGATTAGGTTAACAACTCTTAATGCCTTTTTGGCTATGTAGTTACAGTGGGCTCTAGCACTTAGGTCATTTGAGATGAATACGCCAAGATCCTTTACAGAGTTTGGGTCATCAACAAGGTCTTGACTATTCAGCCTGTATTTTATTTTCTGATTTTTTTTTGCCAATATGTAGGACAGAGCATTTATTTGTTGAGATCTGAAGTTGCCATTTGTTTGACCATTCTGATACGTAGTCAAGGTTTCCAAGTACTTTCTTAAATCCGCCTGACATTAATGTTGTGTCTTTCCAGTGCCAATACTATCAACAAATACTTTCTGTTAGGGAGACTTTAAAGAACTTTCCTTAGTTTGTAATAGCTATTGGTGTGTTTTTCTAGGCAGGGTCTTTTCCTAATACCTCACGTTGTCTGTGGGAATCTCATCGCTGTTGTCTTTTTGCAAAGGGCCCCATTTCCATTATTTCAGAGAAGAATGATAGGATAAGAAGCTAAATGTATTTGCCAGATTAGGCGGTGATGAGGAAAAGATGGCTGAAAATGTAGAAGCAATCAAAATAATCCCTAAATACACAGGCAAATTTGCAATGAGGAAAATTTGCCAATATTGTGAAAGGAAATACACCCCAAGGAGCTGTCAAGCATATGGAAAGATTTGCATGGCATCGGAAATCGCTGTGCCAGAGCATGCAAAGCGAGGCTTTGAGAGGCCCCAAAGGCACTGTAACAATATTCTGGACAGGCTAGAAGAGGGGCAATTTATTCATAGGCTTGGCAGCCATGCCAGCTGCAAGCCAACCATAAACCCAGTGGACCTGTGGTTCGCTAAGCTCAGTATGAGGGGCCTTTCAGGGAAGTTTAGTGCTGGTTATAGGAGGTGAGAATTTGTCATTGCAGTCCTCAGATTGGAGACTTGGCTAAAGTGCATGCAAGGCTCTTTATCTAATTTTCCACTTTGATGCTGCAGCAGAACCCAGACATCTGGCCAAACACAGCTTCTTTGTCATATGTCAGGATTTCATGAAAGACATTGGGAAAAGCAATACTTCTATGATGATTCCCATATGCTCATACATTGTTGTGGTCACCATTCACATGTTTAGTAGCCTGAATCACACACACACTCACACACAATTTTGATGGAGAGGTTTATATTTTGATCTCCAGGACAGTAATTTTTATATACCGTAGTACTCTACTGTATTTCACTTATTGCATAGTAGGTATTTTCAATATCAATACTATGGTGATGCAGTGGTTACTATGCATATTGCAGGTTGATTCTGCTCACTGCCAACAGTTCGATCCTGACCAGCTCAAGCCTTCCATCCAGGGGTGGAATTCAATTTTTTTAACAACTGGTTCTGTGAGCTTGGCTTAGGTGATGGGTGTGGCTTGGTGGTCATGTGACTGGGTGGACATGGCTTGGTGGTCATGTTATTGACTGGATGTGGCCAACTCAATATCACTCACATCGAGGCATGCATCTCCTCACCTGGCCTCTCAAGACTGTGGGGATGCTGCAAGAGTCGTAAGTGTGAAAAATGGTCGTAAGTCACTTTTTTCAGTGCCATTGTAATTTTGAATGGTTACTCTACACAAGAAAAGTACCAGCAAAGGAGGGGAAAAAAACTCCAGAGAAGTTCCTGAGAAAGGAAGTCTAATCCTGCCAAGAATGTAATAAGGGTTAACGGAGAGGCAGTTTCTATAAGCAACACCAGAATGTTTCCTTCCTGCCTTCCTTACAGGATTAGGCCAGTAGTTTCTTCTAACAACCGGTTCTCCGGACTGCTTAGAATGTTAACAACTGGTTCTAGTGAATAGGTGCGAACTGGTAGAATCCCACCTCTGCTTCCATCCTTCTATCCTTCCAAGGTCAATAAAATGAGGACCCAGATTATTGGAGGCAATATGCTGACTCTGTAAACTGCTTAGAGAGGTTTGTAATGCACTATGAAGCAGAATATAAGTCTAAGTACTATTGCTATTGTTATCCTTCATATACAGTAATGAGAAAGTATGAAAAGTGGGAATCTCTGAGTGCTGAATGCCAACAAGATCTCCATATATGAAACTAAGGGTCCTATTCTGGCTTCATGTTTTCCTTCACCATTCCAATATGTAATTGTAGGCTCAGCTGAGGATCAAGCTGTATGGGTTATCCAAATATGACAAGTTTAATATCTTATGGTTGGTCGCACTGTCATCCAGATGTTTAGACTAGATTTGGCATTTTTATCCACCTACTACTATTATTTATCTGCTCACAACAATGTGAAGTCACAACTACCAATTCTTTAGTTGGGATCAGCCTTCATAAGCATCAAGTTCTTTACAAGAACCTAGAACATTGTAATGTAGAGCATGCATAGATCTAAGCAGTGTAGCCTTTGGAATTGAGGGAAATTTTGTCAATGCACAGATTGTCTAAGTGTCACCCAAGATTTTTTAGTATAGCAACTAGTGTATTGATAAGTATAATTGTGTGTGAGTAATTTGCAGTTATATTCATAGTCTAAGTCTAGTGGAAACTTAAAATTCAAGTTATAAAGATTATTAAAATAGCATCTAAGAATATAGGCAGTTCCAATTATTAAGGTTGATCACACAGTCAGACAGCTGTTTAGAGTTGATTTGTCAGGACCTGGCATGGACAGAGGTTGTTTCATGGTGTTAGAGGTATTGTTCCAAGTAAATCTGCCTTTTGCAAATGACTAATGGTGAACTTTTCTTCTGGGGCTAAATTAAAATAGGAGTCATCTAGCAACATACTGTAATGACTGAAACAGCCACTACATAAGACAAACAGGCAGAAGACTGGCAGAACATGAAGACATGATGAAAACTCTTTCATTTCGCAACTTAACCATAGTTTCAACTGGGAAATTGTGACCATCTTAGACCAAACCAAGCCCCAAAACATTAGTGAATTTCTAGAAGCATGGTAGCTTCTAGACAAATTAGTCATATAGACATTAACAATATCTACATACTATGCAAAAGAGACAATCAACAAGCCAAAAGGGAACAAAAATACCAAAACACTTCCCAAGCAATTTTCCTTCTCTTAACCGTTATCAGATTTTGTTGTCATCTGCTTTGTCTACTGTTTTTTATGTACTGGCCATGTAATAATTTGCCTTGCCTTATCAGACCTATTTTCTATTCTTCGTTCGGTCTTTCTTTTACACTGGTTTGGTCTTTCCAGTACTCAGAAAGCCTTTGTGGTATACTAGCTTCAGTACATCTTTCTTCACTGTCCTTCAGATATTCTTCCAATGTCCTTTTTTCTTCTTCATTTGTCTGGTGTATTGCAACATTCCATGCTCACCTATTTTCCCTGGTAAGTAGAGTCTGTCAACATCATTACATGGATGAAGGGCATGATTCATTGTCATTCTTTTTATGGTCTTCCTATCCAGAGCTTTTAGTTCTGCTTCAGTCCATGAAGCACACTGAAATCAAGAAGGTTAGAAGTGAATACATCACGAGAGTGAAGAAGATATTAAAGTTCAAATTCAATGGAGGAAATACCATCACAGCAATTAACACCAGGGTAATTCCAATTATTATATGCACAGCTGGAATGTATTTATTATTGGGCTTCCAAAATCTCAAATATTTTTCTTGTATTCTTTCATCTCCTCCTTGCTTGCCTTATACCCAAGGCATAAAAGTTGCACAGTATTTTCCAAATTCCACTCTGATACTTCCATTATCATCATTCATTGAAGTACTGTATAGCATATAACTATCACCAATCTTGGATTACTCACCTGGCAAGCTATTCTGTAACCAACTGCAGTTTTTCAGACTCATTTAAGCATGCTCTTCTTTTTCTGTTTTTGAAGAAACCTCCTTGGATCCTCTTTGATCACCTTACTGATTGTTGTTTTTGCTTCCTTTTTCATCTAAAGTCCTTGACAAAGTCACCCTCTTACAATTGATTTGTAATTTGTCCTATTCTTCTTGATCCAAATTGATCAGAAATTCAGGCAAATTGAGACAGCAGTCTCTAGAATCTGGATGGTATTCTGATAGTAGCATCCCAATGCTTTACATCAATGCTGATTCATTTGGATGTGACAGCAGCATGTGACACACTCGTCCATTGGACATTGCTGTCTAGGTTATGGTCTCTGGACATCATTGGCTGTGCAGCTAATCGAGTTGAATCTATTTTTCCTTCTTAATTTTTACAATATTGCATGGCAGATTACAGGGTCAGAAATTTCCCCTTAAGGATAGATATCTCCTGGGAACAGTACTGGGTTCCATTTAATTTACTTTTTATACCTGTTATTTTGGTGCCTACATTTCCCAACCAGAGTTTTCAATGTCACTGTTTTTCTTTCTCAATTTATTATGGATTATTATTTCCTTAGACCAGAATTCTTATACACTCAATATTTATAAATATAAACATAGAACCATAAAAGAGATTGTACCTGATAAGTATATGCTTCAGTCTGATACTATCAGAGCCCAAATGGTAGGGAGGAGTATTTTGCTATGAGCTATATCACCTTTGGCATCAACCAAAAATGTTTGATAGAAAATCCATTGGGGAGCCCAGGGATTTTCACTATTAGAGGTTGCAGTAGCCTTAACTGAATAACAATGTAAAACTTTGTACACAAAGATAACATGCTGTAATATTTTGACTTTTTACTTTCCTAGAGTGACTTTTCAAAGCCTCTGATGATTGGGAGGCTATTAAATCTTCCCTCTAAACTGCCAAAGGGAGATCATTAAAATGAGTTCTGGAAAAAGGTTAGTAATATTTTGATTGGGTAAGCAATTTCTGATAATTTGCAGAATATCTTGATCTTCCAGGAGCCCCTCGTGGTTTAACTGAGTTCCCTTTGTAATTTGATATCGCCAGTTCATTGCTTGATTATCTCCTTGGCTTTATCTAAACCAAATTTTATCAGGTAGCCAGGCAACAGTCTACCAGTTTGTTTTTGATATTTCCCCATCACTTTAATCTATACCTCTTCAGTGGGTTTTTTTTTTTTTTAGTGGAAACAGCCCTGTGGTCATCCCTGATCTTTTTCCAGGTGAATATTATGATTTGCCAAGTATTGACTTCTTAATTAGAGAGCAGCTTCTACCCTCTGCATTATATTCAGAACCCATCTGGGAAACTAAAAAAGAGAACTCCTTAATAGCCAGGCTGTGTGTTTTCAGAGATATTAAGATTGGAAAAGGAACCTAATTGTGGCCCATGAAAAAGTCGAGCAACTATTCTTACAGCAAGGATTAATGTTAACTATTAAGATGATGAAGATCGTTGACAGCAAAGAAGTGAAGGTAGCAGTTTTCTTTCCGTGGGCTAACGAATCAATAAAGAGACAGTTATTATGCTAGTGATGTTCAAGCCTATTCATCTTTTGTGGCCCTGATGAGGACATCAGTTGCTATAATAAAACTTTCCATTAATGTTTTCTCATAGATGTTTTCCCATCATATTCAGCTGAATGCGGATAACACAAAGAGTTTGCTATGTTTCAGCTTCGTTGTCCCTCCCATCTTGTAATATATCTTTCAAGATACTTCCCTTCAGATCTATTAATACTTTCCCTTTCTCTTAATTTCACACTCAACATATCTTGGTTTCCTTTATTCATTCCTTTCAGTTGCAAGTTCATGTTGTTTACCATTTAATCTTTCTCTTTTACTGTTGTAATATTTCAGTTTGTTTTATTTATTTTAATAAATATTATTAAAAAATTGAACTGCATTTATGTACCAGACTTGGGGAACTGACTTGGAGTCAAGGGCTATTTCACCATTATAGAGCCATGGTGGCGCAGTGGTTAGAGTGCAATACTGCAGGCTACTTCTGCTGACTGCCAGCTGCCTGAAATTTGGCAGTTCGAATCTCACCAGGCTTAAGGTTGACTCAGCCTTCCATCCTTCTGAGGTCAGTAAAATTGAGGATCCAGATTGTTGGGGGCAATATGCTGACTCTGTAAACCGCTTAGAGAGGGCTGTAAAGCACTGTGAAGTGGTATATAAGTCTAAGTGTAATTGCTATTATATCAGAGCAAGTTCATTTTAATTATGAAAAGATTACATATGCACATAACATAATGCAAGTACAGATAGTCTTCGAATTACAACCATTTGGTTAGCAACATTCAAAGTTATTGAAAAAAAGTGACTTATGACCAGTCCTAGCATTTAACAACCATCCCCACAATCACATGATCAAAATTCAGGTGCTTGGCAACTGGTATGTATTTATGTCAACTACAGTGTCGTGGGTTCATGTGATCACTATTTGTGACTTTCCAGCCAGTTTACAAAAAACAAAGTCAATGGAGGAAGTTGGATTTGCTTAATGACTGCATGATCCACTTAACAACTACAGCGATTCATTTAACAACCATGGTAAAAGGTAAAATCAGGTTTGGCTTACTTAGCAGCCACCTTGCTTAGTAAGGGAAATTCTGCTTCCGATTGTGGTCATAAGTAATGGACTACCTGCATGTCAAAACACAACTATATGCAGAAATAATACGATACTATGATTTAATCATATATTTATTTTGGGTGGGCTGGAAATAAATTTGCTACATAAAATACAGTTCCACAAAGTTCCATGATACACCCCCCCCTTTCTAACTGTCCAACTCAGTTTCCAAGAGCCTTCTGTGCTGATCAATAATATTTTGAGCTAGAATTTTGAAATGTGACAAGAATTTGAGGTAAGAATGTTGAAATCTCATGAGATGTGATGATTTGTGCTATTAGGAGCTGTATTAGAGATATAATTGTTGTTACTGACTGAAAAAGTTGCCAGTTCCTGTGGTATGGCATTCTCCATATTGTAATATGGAAAACATGATAGCACGAATCCTTCATTCAAGTTTTCACTTTTCTCAAGTGATATTTTTCTGCTGATCTATCTCTGGTTCTTTACTGTAATGATCTTATCTTTACAAATTTTGCGCTGTTAGGCTACATTTGTAAATATTCCTCTGAAAGGAAAGGACAATATTTCAAATAAGTAAAACAATCATAATTTACCTGTGACCTCAAAGTAGCATAATATTAGAAGAGTTCTCGTCCACATCTGGCACAATACCTGTGATTATGTATGGCATACCTGTAAATGGGTAAGTTCCTGTACCTACAATATAATGTAATAATTATATTAGCAGCTAAGACTAGATTTACAGCTACTAATCACAGACTTCAAATTGTAAGGAGAGAAAATGAGAGCAAGAAGAAAATTCCTTGTGAGCCCAGTTCAAACTCTTATACTCTCTATGAATCACAGAAATGGCGACAGGCTCTTTAATATGCTCTCTTAAGTTATTACCTAAATCCAGCATCGTTGTGTTAGATTTGCTTTCTATTCTAGAATAGCAGCCAATCATGCCCTTTTCCTAGAGAGAATTCTGTAAAATCAAGTTGTGGCCAATGTGAAGGCCTGTGATCTATTTCTCACCAGTAGGATCTCAAACAGGATATCTCAAACTGATCTTTGCACACTAGAAGTTAGAGCCCCATGAAAATATGCTAAATCATGTGCTGGATCTTCCTCTTTTGTAAATGAAACCCTAATGTTCTGAAACGTTAACCCCACCTACACATTTACTGCTGTAAAAAACAGATATTAAAATAACTTCTTCTGAAATGGGCAAAAGTCAACGGGCAAAACCAGGGATGGGATCTGACAGGTATAACTACCAGTTCTGTTGCTCTGTGTTGCGCGACTCGCACGAGTGCAATTTATGACCTGCTGAGCTATCCAGATAGCTGAGCAGTGCTGTGCGCGGGTGTGCAGCAGTTGGAAAAAGCCCTTTTTTCCTGCTTTTTCAACCGCAGCTGTGCCGTACAAAACAGCTATGGTTGAAAAAGCAGGAAATAAAGGACAAGTAAGAGCCCGGGTAGGCATGTGGACCAAAACAGCAGCAGACACAGAACCGGTTCTGTGTCTGCTGCTCTTCAGAGCTACGGTTCTGTAGAGCCGGACAGAACCGGTATAATCCCACCCCTGGGCAAAACACAAAAGACTCTCATCTTCTCCCATGTCTTATGAAGCTGCGACAACAAATGCCTCTCAGATTTACCATCAGATCTCTCTTAAAGTTCATTCAAAAGTTTTTCTGCTCGTCCCCATTCAGCTCTCCTGGCGCTGCCACATGGGTGGTCTCCTCCAGGATCAGGGTTAATAGAACATCAGTGCCCACCCCTGTTTCTGTGCTGCACAGGGTTCCTGCAACACAATGTGCCCTGACTAATTAATGGCAAAGCCCCCTCCATCCTCCCCACACATGTACACATCATGGGCAAACAAAAGGAGGAGGGACTTTTTCTGAAATAATCACCCTGCCCTTCAATGAAGATTCTTCTCATTCTCTCTTTTTTTTTTTTAAAGTTTTAATATACACACTAAATTAAGCTTGTGGGGAAGAAGGAAGGAGGGGAAAACATTTCATCTTTAATCTATTTACTTCTGAATATTTAACATACAATTCTGGCACCAATCATGAGATTCAACTGGAAAATTACTCACTAATCTGTTTGCTTATTTGGAATAATTGGGTAGGCTGCCAAGGAAGAGGATTTCCTACCCTGTTTAATATCTCAGTTAGTAGTCCAATTTCAGCTTGGCGGCATAATTACTCTGACAGAGCTGTAGCCACAGGGCCTGTGAGTGGGGCTGCTTTTTAAACCGTAAATTATGGAGGATTAGCATTTATGAATTTTAAATCAGGGCTGTGGTGGGAGACACTAAAGCTGCTTAGAAATTGTAAAGCCCGGCATTCAGGCAAAAGCTATTAACCCTTTCCTATCTAGCCCTCCCTTCCCATTCCACTTGATACTAATGATCAGAAATAAGGTGTTGCTAATTCTATCTTTGTTTGGAGGTTATTAACGTACAAAGTAACACCATAAATTCTTCGATTTTAATTAGAATAGAGGACAGCAGCAGCCCTGGATGGTAAGATGGTACTTTGAAGTTAGGATAACCAATTTACTCATAGTCTAGGTCAGTTTCACTTATGTTGATTCATCAATCCATTCGATCTTTCTATATCGTTGCCAATAATCTATCATTACAAAATTATAATCATGGTAAATTGAAAACAATACTAATATGTTCATGTAGCTTCATTCCTAACCACACATTTTTATGAATTTTATCCAGCAATTTGAATACGTCTTATCATAAAATATGCATTTTAATATCTTACTATAAATAAGTATTTGTATGTTCTTTTAATTTAGAAATGTGTATTTCTTTTGTATATGCCTTCACTCCCTCCCTACTGACCTTCAGGAAGGTCTTATAAAAATGAATTATTCCAGAGTGTTTTCATGGTCTTGCTAACATAATTTCTTACACCAATTTTATTAGTTCACTCTCTTTTATTTATTGCCACTTGGTATATTGGAATATGTTGGTATTCTGCACAATTGTTTAAACTGGCATATTGTTCTATTTCTGGTAAGCTGAGAATCTATTGAATATGGTGGGGTATAAATCCAGTAAATAAATAATTAAATGAATTTGGAGCAAAGAACTCTAATGCATTTGAAGACATGTAATCCGAAGTTCTTCTGATTCACAGATTCAAAGGTATGCTAGTTGATTTAAATGGAATCCTGATCCAATTGTTTTTATTTTTGAAAAATAAGCACTTTTGAGCTCAGAGGACTTGCTGGACAATGTAACAGAAAGGTTGCATCTGGCTAGCCCAGAAGTTGCATCCAATCTATTTTTACAAACTCCCATAGATGCACAACTTGTTTGGTGGTAAATACACACCCAACTCTTGCAGATTTCTGGTAGGAAATTAGTCAACTAAGGTAACCAGTATTCACAGTGCACCTAAAATAGCATCATCCATAAGAATAATTCAGAAAAACAAACTTCTACAAGAATAGCCATAAACTCTTGAATGATGCTCTCCAGTACTGGGTAGCTTCAGTCAAGAAAAATATTATTAAAATGAAAATGTGTCCCATCCTTACTTTAGCCCTAGACTACTTCTCTCTTCTCTCTCTGCAGACCAAACTCTGCTGTCATAAACATCTGTAGGGAAACTATCACCTGAGGTGCTCTAAATCTGTGGTTTAGACAATAGGATTTCTGTGGTTATAGCCTGGAAAAGTAAAGTATACCTGCCTATGTTGTCTGAATATCCAATATCTTGTGTCCTTTATCCCAGGTCATCCTTTTGTCTTGATTGTTTCACAGTTTGTCTCACGTCTCCCTATGACAGAGAAGCTATCATTTGGGTCCAAGGACGGTCAACATTTAAAAACTCGCCCATGTTTTTAAAAATGTGCATACCTGCACTCATGCTGCTGACAAGATGAGCTGTTGTTTGAACTCTGCCACACACCAGTGGCTCACCACTCGATACAGTAGCTCGTGAGCTTCTGCAGCTGTCTGTCTGCCCATCGGGGCTCATGATGGGAGGAAATCCTTCCTTTGATGTGTGTATTATACTTCCTTGAAGGCCAGCGAGAGCAATGTACGTGCACCAAATGTGCGCGGCCTGAAGAGAAGAGATTTAAGAAATGTTCTGCAAATGCTGCACCGCTTTGAACACAGGGAATGCTCCTTGGGGGAGTGATTGTACAGTTTGGATGTTACAAAATGTGTATCCCAGTGAGAAACGTATACATTTTCCCTCTAGGCTGTGGTTCAGTTTGATGCTTGTACCTTATGGAACTACCAGGGAGCAAAGTGGCCATTTCAAAATGGATAGTAAGAAAGATTTTTATATGGCTGTCAGAGAGAGGATGGACAGGACAACAGAAGACCTGGGAGACAGAGGGGAGAGAGAGAGAAAGAGGGAGGGAGGGAGGGAGGGATGGAGAGAGGGAGAGAGATGTAACCAATTGCCAGAAATAGCACTAGGGGCCAAGCTATATGTGCGAAGTGCATCTTTAAATTTAACATACACATTAAAAAATGCAAATAGCAGCTTTGGGGAGAGAAGATAATTATTAAAATTGCAACAGGCATGGAATGGATTTTAACCTTTACCTCCCAGGCTGCAGCCTAATGAAAATTGTTCCCTTAAAGCAGTTATTTGCATGAAAAGAAAAATCTCCATTGCACTCATTGGGAGTTTTTCTTCAAGTCCAAATAGCAGCTTCAAGGAATTATTTCTAAGAAGGGAAGAAAAGTTTGCTGCCATCCTGATCACAATCAGCTCCCATTTCTCTGAAGCAGCTGCTACTTGGATTTTTAATGCAAGAATTCCAGATGACTTCTCACAAGTGAGGCAACGCTGGGGAAGGAGTTATAAAATATATTTTAAGGAAGGTCATCATTTATTATAAAGGTATGTACATATGTGCTAGTCGTTTCCAGGTCTAGTGGGCGGTGCTCATCTCCTTTATAAAGCCGAAGAGCCAGCACTGTCCAAAACATCTCCGTGGTCATGTGGCCAGTATGACTAAACACTGAAGGTGGACAGAACACTGTTTCCTTCCCACCAAAGTGGTCTTTATTTTTCTGCTTGCATTCTTATATGCTTTCGAACTGCTAGGTTGGCAGAAGCTGGAACAACTAATGGGAGCTCACTGTGTTACACAACAGTAGGGATTTGAACCACCGACCTGCTGACCTTTCTGATTGACAAGCTGAGCATCTTAGCCACTGAACCACCATGTCCCTTTCATTTATTATATAGATTGTCAAAGACTTTCTAACCAATGGATGATGACCTGGCTTTATAAGTCAGTTTTCCCAAAGCTATCTGGGAAAAAGAAATACTTAGTCAATACTTACTTTATTTAAGATTTCTACTTTAGTCAATGTGGTGAGAAAATCTTTTTTGCATTTCTAATTAAAAACTAATGGTTGCATTTCAAAATACCTCAAAAGAGGTATTTTGTTAGAGTTTTACAAGTGGATTAAAAATAACCACCTGACTTTATTTATTTATTTGATTTGTCTATTGCTTACAAGATAATAGGTATAAGTATGTACATAGATATTAATAAATGAATGGGTACCTATAAGAAAAATAAAAGAAACAATAGGACAGGGACGGTAGGCACGTTGGTGCACTTATGCACGCCCCCTACAGACCTCTTAGGAAAGGGGTGAGGTCAATAGTAGACAGTGGGGTTTGGGGAAAAAACTTCTGTAGAATTTAGTTCCTTCTGACTGAAAGGAGTTCTGTTTGAATTTATTTGATTTTGTTGGTTTTTTGCTTCCTTATTGTGCATATATTTGGTTTATGGTAGAATTTTTAATCCATGTATTTCTCCTATTAAAAGAGCAAGGAGATCTTTCTTAAGATTTTTAGTATTTTGTTCTGATTTTTTTAGTCCATCTTCATATACGCATATTCCATCAAGAGTTAGAATTCCTAACAGTTCCCATTATCAGGCATTATCCATTAAAACATTTCTAACTTTTTTTATGCTTCAGGTTTAGAGGTGGAAATGTAAGCCATTTATTGCTATATTGATATCAGTAGAACATAAAATAAACTTGGGTTGACACGTGCCCTAAAATTTAAGTATCTGACTATTATACATTCAACCTAGGATAGTCTGTACTGTCACAGCCTTGGCGCTGAGATAGCTTTTAAGAATAAAGATGCTGGGATGCAAAATGTATTTGTTAAACACATCTTTTCTGATTATATTTAAAAGTGGGGAATATCTAATACTGAGAGCCAATGATAATGCCTGGACAAGACCCGCTAAATTTTCTCAACAAATGAGAAAAGGGAGGCTCTGTATTCTTTAGGGAAAACATTTTAAAGACCATTTTCTTTGATCACATCATAATAACCAGAGTTTCTTCATCCTTCCTTCAAGTATGAATTTGTGTGAGCCATTGCCAATCTACCTTTCATCTCTATATCTCACCCTTGCCTTGGTAAAATGCATGAAGATCTTATCACATACAGAGCCTTTAAACCACTGTTCTTTGTGTGGAACACAGAAATTCTAAGTATGATGACCACACATATTTTTATGCGATGGATATTGGAGTGGAATCTGGGAAGGAAATATGAGCTTTTTGCTTCTGGGTGACAATGACATGATCAGATCAGATCCAGTTTCAGCCTTAGCCTTACAGCAAATTATAATAACTGAATGCTCATATGCAAACACATTTTTCTTTCCCACTTGCAGAACTCCTGGCACACAGATTTGAACCAGTTTTGACTGGTTTAATCTAGTGGTTAAGTCACCAGGCTAGAAAGTGGAAGACCATGACTTCTAGTCCCACTTAGCCATGAAAGCCAGTTAGGTGACTTTGGCCCATCACTCTTTCTCAGTCCAACTCACCTCACAGGGTTATTGTGGGAAAAATAGAAGGAGGAAGATTAGTTGGATATGTTCACCACATTGAGTTATTTGTAAAAACAATCAAGGTAGAATATAAATAAACAAACAAACCACCTCGCTATTTCTCCTGCAAAATAAAAAAAAACAAAAACAGAGATGTTATCCAAAATTAGGAAACTAACTTACAGAGTTTAAATCCAGCATTATTATCGGGTACTTTTATAATCTCTGTTCTTTAGTGCTTTCAGTATTAATTGCCAAAACAAAGATCAAACTAATCTTATTATGAAGTTTTATTGCTAGGCCTTAAATTCAGATGGGGGAAAGAATAAAGAATGATACCCTAAATTTGTTTTGTCATTTTCAGCCAATTAGGAAGCCCTTACTCAAAAAATTATATACATCTGGAAAAGAATCTTTTCTGCTTTTCTTTAGAATGCTCAATCAAATCTGCAAAGCTTATGCAGAAATGTCAACAGTATTAATGAGCTAGTGAAGATGCAGTCTTCAGGACTAATTAGTTAAAATATGTATATGAATGTATGAATGCTATCCATGTGACTAATAAATGGCTCAAAATTCTCCATACTTTTTCCAGCTTTGCCTTAAAATTATGCCCACAGACTATAATTTAGCAAAACAGTAATATACTGTTAAATATATACTGTAAAGATATACTATAAAGCAGGGTAGCCCAAATGTGGGAAGAGTTGTTTTTCTTCAGTTATTCCCTTTCCTTGCTTTTTAATACTTAGAAATTAAGAAACTTGGTTGATTGTATAAATAAAAAGTATCCTTACCTCCCCAGTTTGTGAATGTTGGACTGTAGTCATTGCCAAATTCTCTATTGTCCATACTAGATTTCTTGCATCTTTCTTTTGAAATTGTGCTTGAAGGGGTGATAAATGGGAGAATGTCCTTTCAAGAGTCCTTGCTGTTTTGTGATAACTCATTATCTTTCTTTCTTTATAAGTAGCCCCATTAACACTCCAAAACTGAATGGAATCACAGAGGCTGAACAATCCACTACCGTTTGAGTAAAACCAGAGGTATTGTTTTATGTATTACTAGGCTGCCAAAATTGATTTATTCAAGCAAAAACCTTCCAAAGCTGAGTCACAGATCTGTTTGGGTATGCACTGATGGCAAAAAGAAAATATTTTCTACACACATACAATAAGGACAATATAGCTTAGCTATCATTTTACTGAATTATATTCTGTATGTCTGAGAGAGAATGTGTCTCATCCTTAATATGGTTGAAAAGAATATTGAAGCACTCTTCGCCTTTCAGCTGAATTAAAGAAAAACAGTTAAGCCATTTATAGGCAAATTTGCAAAATAGGAGAGCGAATCAAGCTTTTTCAAAGACTTTGCTGCCTCAATAAAACCTTCTATATTACTAAATTAAATGTCATTCTTAGCCAGATGATTCTAAGCAAGACTACTATAATCCTCTCTGTTATGGGACTATTTATTTTTGTCTGGGAAAAACTTCAAAGCAATTCATGACAGATAATAAAAATAAAAATTAGCATTTCAATGAGAATGTTTAAATATATACAGCATACAAAATAATTATGTTCGCAGCCCTGTGGAAGGAAGCTAAATTCAGTTACTTCACCTATGTATGTTTGTGTTTTTGATTGTGTGTGTGTGCGTGTTAGTTACTCTATCATGATATATTAGATTTTTTTCAGAAGGACTGTAAAATAAAATCAAGAGAAGATTTGGTAACAGAAGGATATTTTTGTTGACAGTTTTCCTATGTACCATTATCAGAAAAGTTTAAAGAGATGAAATATTTTATGGTTTTAAACAATGCAAACTGAGCTTGAAATAGAATTATATACAAATGCTGACCATGTCATTGAAATATGAGATGGAAGAAGAACAAATGAGACTAAGAGGCATCCTGTAAGAATAAAGGTGAGCTGAAATTGGTAGGATGGAAGGTGTGACTGGGATGAATGAACAATGCAGTGCAAAGACTAAGAAAGGATTCCATTCCAGATCAGAAAATGGAACCAACATGTAGGTCCTGAACAAAAAGGAATGTCTGTTTGTAGATCCTTCTGGGGAAAATATATCAAACAGTTTTCTCTGAATTTCAATTTAATTATAATGCCTTATAATTTCAGCTATATTAATTCTGTCTAAAAGAGATGAGGCTTGCAAACAAAACAGGGAAAATCATTGGGAGGCCATTTCATTTCCTATGAATAGCCATTTACATCATGGAAAGGGATGCCTTGGACATGCAGGATATACTGTTGAAGTGCATTTCAATTCCCAGGTGCCTATATAAGCCTAGTAAACAGAGAAATCCTATCCAGTCTGTACAGTGCTTCAGTATTTGTATGGTTTCCATGGCTCAATTGTGTTGGGGGCTCTTACAGCCTTTCTGTTTGTCACATTCTAAGCAAAGCTGATGTTAAGATGCATCTGTTATGCAAATAGGGTAACAAAACAGTTATCAGATCTATTAAGGCAAAAAGCATACATCTAATGAATTGCAAAAGCTTGCTTACATGTCTGCTTCAGATACTACCTCCCCCCCTTCTTTTTTTTTGCAGGCACTTTCCCCCCCATAAACCATAAGATGATTTAGGTATTTTTATACAGTGCCCAAGCATTTCTTTCCTTTATGTATTTGCAAGCATACATTGCAAATAATTTTCCGAATTTAGTATTTAGGCCAGAGTGCTATACTCTTTTAGGCTATTTTGGTATTCTGATCTCATCCACCTCTCATTGATCTCCTCACTGTAGATATTTTATCTTCAGATAAAATATCTACAATGGTTTGGTCCATTTCAGAATTTTCAGTGGGAAGGATAAACTGATGCTTGAAACTCAAATCAGTGCAATTTAAGCATTTTAAGCATACTTAGTTCACCTTATGTATTCACATGTTCCATGTGAGTTTTGTGTATTCTCATTTATCATTAGTAACTGTTAAATTTTAAGATACGGGGCACACAGATTTTAAACATATATTTTAACAATGCTTTTTTGTATGCCTTAGCAATTTTATAAGAAACATTTATTTTACAGCAAGTCAAATAGAATCACATCATAAAAACATTTGGTTTTCCACAATCTCAGATTATGTTAACTTTTGTTAATTTGTCCCTTTATGCTGTAGTGGGCTCAAGCTGGTTATTTCCTAAATTTTCAGTTTAAAGTAATTATTTATAAATTTCTTTTACATGGATTTTTTTCTATTAGTAAGTAACGCTGAGTCCAAATTTTCCATGTATATACATCCAGTTTAGAATCAGTTCAAAATCAGGAGAAACATGGTTGATATATCTGAAAACCTGACAATTTCATTGATTTTTAATTTTAATTTAATTTTTGTTTTCGTTTTGCGAGAAGTCAGTGGCAGTCTCAACCTCCTTTAAAAAAGAACTTGTTGATCTGTTTCACTTTATTTTAGTTCTTTTGCCGCAGGCAATAATGGTAGAGCAACTGCTGGATGTCAGATAGCATCCATCAAAGATTTGGAATAACAATAGTGTTAACCACAAAAAAATGTCATTGGCTGCTACCATTGTTAAAAATATCTTTATTATTTTATGGAAGGTATAATCGCTTTCCAAAGTATACTGGCACCTGACATCTATATTTGTATCCTTTTGAATTTTTTTCTCCATCTCTAACTTATTTTTATGTAAATATAATTAGTTGATTATTGGGGGGGCAGTAAAACTATTTTTTTAAAAAAAAAGTCTCATTGGGTACAAAAAAAGGGTATTATTGAAATTTACATCTTGCTGTTTTGAATATAGGTAACTCTCACTTATCGAATGCAATTAAGACCAGCAACTCTATTGCTAAGTGACACAGTAATTAAGTTCAGTGTCATGTGACTGTGCCAATTTACAATGTCAGTTCCATTAGTGGGTGGAATGGAAGGTGTGAATGACCTTGGGGAAAGAGGGGAAGAGAAGCTGCCTAGGAAACGAGAGACAGGAGCCCCAGTGGCTTAACTGTCAGAGAAAGATACTTAGGAAAGCCCCGCCCTAATGGATCAAACTGTTAAAAGTAGCAGCAGAATGTTCCTTCCTTCCTTCCTTCCTTCCTTCCTTCCTTCCTGGACAAGAAACATCTCACAAATATGCTTAAAGAAACCTTTCACTCTCCAATCGACATCCCAATTACAAAGAATTCTGAACTACTTTGCTCAAGAGGGGAGCAGCAATGTGAGCAGGTGACAGCTTTCCATTATTTTTAAAATCATTTCTCCATTTATTTTTCTTGAAGGGCGGAGGGCTCTGAATCTGCACTTCCCAAATGAATTAGGTCTTTTAAGACAACATCAAACCTCCTTTTCCTTGCTTTTCATGTCAGCCCAAAATCCTGATAGTTATGAAGCATAAAAAGGGAGTTCAAAGTAAAATATAAATTACCATCCCCTTCAAACACAAGTGGAACTCTTATTAAGTCTCCAGTGCTTGAATCACGTCCCATGCCTGTTCTTTAGACCTTTCTTCCTTTGTAAGGCATAAACGGACACATCTTATTGATTTTCTTTCAACCCGGATCACCTCGATTGCTGTGAATATGGCAGGCAAATCCAACTCGTTCTCCCACAGGGGAATGATGAAGAATGCAGAAGAGAAGCTGGGGAGAGACTTCGCTCAGTGGGATACCAAGAGTCATTACGGGTGGAGGGAGGGGCGTGTACCTGAGTCTGCTTGCAATTTTGAGTCTTTTTTTTTTCTTTTCACCTCCTTCCAAAAAAAAAACAAAAACGTTTTCCTATCGAGTGATCTTTCTTAAATGTTTTATGAACAGCATTTGGACTAGGGGATCCACTGCTGAGAATGTTCTTTTGTTTAAAGCAAGCTGCCTCAAAAGATCATCCAGTTTATTGAGGGGGAAAGTTACCTACCACAATAAACTCCTTAATTAATAAAGAGGTAAGCAGATCCCACTTTGCTGGAAAATGTTAAGATCTCAGCCAATCCTTGTGTAGAGTTTAATATAAAAAGTAAGTATTAACTTATCCCTCTCTCCTAACGTATATGTGTAAAGGCACAGAAGGATGAGGACAATTGTGAGAAATAGAAAGAAATATAAAAATAGAAACTTGTGAGTGTGTGCAAGCTTTTGACTAAACTGCAGGTAGGAATAATTTGCTGCATCATTGAGTTATGCTATTTCTTTAAATCTTATAAATTATTATAATGAAGCCTTTAAAAATGTTGCAAGACAGGCTTTCGGCTATGCTCCTTCCCCCCCCCCTCCCCCCCCAAAAAATTAGGAAAGCCAAAATTGAAATGCAGTGGGACATCAGGATATGAATTAGGCTGAATTTGGACATATTCCATTGGTAATTTAGTCTGAAATTGGTTCTATTAAAGGGAAGCTGCTTCTGCAACTATAAATTGAAAGCATGATTTGCAAGGGCTAATGTCAAAGTTCTTCTTCCTTGCTAACTGAATCACCCGAAGAGATGGATTTAGCAGAGCTTGTTGTGAAAAGAAAAATGTCTTTCTTTCATGTCACTCTCAACCAGGCTACATGTCCCAAGACTGCAATGAAATGAGGTTCTCTGATAATTCTTAGGGTGGATAAAAAGCTTATAAATTGTCAGCAATCAACAGATTCCATACTGGTATAACCTTCTTCAGTGTTAAAGAGAAACTTAGAGGCTCCCTTGCTTTTTAAATGAGACAGAGGAAAAATTTAGACAAAAATCAGTAGAAACTCAAATTCATTTTCTTGCTGTAATTTTATTTCCCCTATTTTGTCTGGAGATGATTTGGATTCTATCCTGTATTATCAATAACAGAGTTTTCATCCAAGGATTCCCCAACTAAATAAGGGCATCACCAGTGGAGGATTAAGGCTCTCTGGTGCCCTAAACACTGACAAATCTTGGTGCCCTCCCCTCCTTTGTACATACTTACAAATGAAGCCATATTCTCAACTTTGTGGTACCTTAGGGCACCAGGTATTCAGCAGGTTCTGACCAGTTCTGGAGAACATTTTGAGTAGTTTGGAGAACCGGCAAATACCACCTCTGCTTGGGCCCGCCTTGAGTTCCAGGTGATCAGCTGGGTCTTCTTTTGTTGCCCTGCACAGGAAAATGGAGCTGGAAAGCAGGTTAGTGGGGTGGGGAGAGAGTGGGATTTTGCAGTAACTTTCCTCCAGGAGTAGGGAGATAATGGAGATTTTACAGTGTCCTTCCCCTGCCACACCCACCAAACCAAACCACACCCACCAGCCACACCCACAGAATCGGTAGTAAAAATCTTTAAATCTCACCACTGATGTGCTTAGTTTGCTTAATAGTTAATACACCACTGGGCCTCACATATGCTCCAAGTTCTGTTGTGATAGGATCTTAGTAAGAAATTCACCACCCATTGAAAGTCAGAAGGCAATTCTGGCTTCTCAATCCTACTTTCTCTCTGTATGGTGAATACAGGTTCTTAGCTAAAGAACCATGTGCCATAGCTGTTTCTGGCTTTTAAATTTGAAAGAAGAGGAAACAGGATTTTATATGCACATCACAGAAGATGTAGCACAAACATGTCACCTAACAAGGTCATCCAAGGAAGAATTGCAATTACGCCTGATTTCCTGTATGAACTTCTGCAATAAATTTTGAAAACTACAAAAACCTAATTGAAAATCTTATTGACCCCGAGGGCCCAGAGGAACAGACTGAAGCTTTCTGAATGTTTTGGAGTATAATTTCCATTGGTAAGATGTCCAACTGTTCAGAATCCAATTCAAGCATATTTGATGACCTCCCTCCACAAACACAAGAAGTTAACTGAAGCCATTTTCTATTGTTCACTTGAACATGTTGTTCACTTGAACATGCTTAAAGGTGGGCCAAGATTGACGTCTAACTGCATTCTTGCTTCCTACTTTTTTCAAAAATTATACATTCAGTTCAAGTTTAACTTGGATTTCCTTGAACATGAATAGATATCCATTCAGGTTGGGCCCAAATGAGAAGGATTGTAAATTGTATAAGAGGCTGTAGTGTCATTTCAGTGAATAGAAGTACATGTACTCTTCCTGATGGGTTAGATGCTGATAGATGCTGTAGAAAGTTGGAGAAAGGCATATCTATATCCTTTACCTTTTTTATGTCCTTTATCCATTTTCAAGCTTTTATGTGTTCAAGTGAATGCCTATGTGAATCCCCTCATAGCTTGCCAACCAAGGATGGTATGGATTTCAGTAAAGTTCCTTTAGTGCTAATCTGAGATTAAATAGAAGATTTTGAAATCTGTAAAACATTCTCAACCAGAGTTCTGAGTGAACTAAAGCAAAGTTTCTTTGAAAACCTTCCTTCCAATGTCTTTCAGATCTGAGTTCATCCCCAACTTTTTTTCCACATTTAAAGAAGACTTAGTGATGGCACATGGATTGATACACTGTGGGGAAAACATTGGGCATGAGCCCAGATCTGAAAGACATTGGAAGAATGTTCTAAGAGCATTTGATTCTACCTCTGCATTCTATGATAATGAAAACTGCCATTCCAAACTTGGAATGAAAATCTAGGCCCATGATGGTGAACCTATGCCATGTGTGGCAGAAGTGGAATGTAGAGTCATGTCTCTGGGCACACCAGCCATTGCCTATTGCTCTTCTGGGTTCTGGTGTGCACGTGCATGCCAGCCAGCTGGTCTTTGCACACATGGCAGCGCCGGAAACTGGAAGAACAGCTCACTCCCATTTCGGCACTCGGTGCCGAAAAGGTTAGCCATCACTGATCTAGGCTCTCAAGACATTTTCAGAGCTTGAAAAAAAAATGGTGCATCTCCTCAGATTTTTCTTTAGATTCATATTTGAATCATCCCAGAGCCAAATTTCTGCACACATTAAAAGCACAGCAACAGAGTTCAGTTAATGTAAATCAGCAAAGAGACAACATAGTATAAAACTAATATAATTACCACTAGAATCTAGGAATGAGGAGTACTCCCCACAAAGCACTGAAAATATAATATTGTAGGCATGGGGTGAACCTTCTGAGAAGGGCAGGAAACATTCCTGAAAAGGCCTTTTTCTTTTTAGTTATGTTTTGGACTCATTTGGCCAACTAATAGTGGACCTGGATAAGATAGGAGGAGACTGTCTTTAAGTCATGTGCTACCTCAAAGTCATGTTTTGAAGGTTAAAACAAGCACTTTTAATTGAATGAGTTCTAGTCACAATCCACCTAGATCAGCAAAAACCCTTGAGTGAGGGTCATGCTGCCTCTCACGAAAAAGCAAGTCCTGTTAGAACAAATAGGATAATACTAAAGCAATGTTTTCCCTTCTAATTAGCCCTGATCAATCAATGCTCCTTTGTTAAAATACAAACCAATAACTTTGAAGGTCACATTGAATGGCATGTGATAAACAGTCTTTGGCAATCATGGCTCCAGACCATTATCTCATCATGTGAGCCATTTTTGTGATCTTCCCAAACATGAGCTGCTGAACAACCAAACTGACAAAGATGTGTCCTAAGAGTGGGAGGAAATTTAACTGTCTTGGAACTGGAATCCATTTCTTAAGATAAACCCTGTTTTTGAGGAAACAACCTTGCAGGTAGCTGCCAAAATCTTCCTGATCTTTCATCTCTCCCACTCACACCTTCTGCAAAAAGAGAATCTCCACTGGTTATTATTCCGTTTTCAGACTCTTGTCATCAGTGGCAATGTAGACTACTGGCTTTTTACTTAAATTGTGACATTTTGTATTGCTATTTATCAACAAAATAATGGTTTTAATACCTCTCCCATTTGAAATGTGATCCATTAGAAGAAGAAAAAATTACCTCCCACTGATGCCCATAGAGAAGTTTCCATAATTTCATTCCTCCAAATTCTCTCCCTGATGCCCAGACTTGAAGAGACAGATTAATCAATTCTTATCATCAAGCAATAAGCTTCCACCTTCTTTAAGTTTTAAACTTTGAAATATTTCACCCCCTGTCTAGGCATACTGTGCCTATGAAAAAGTATACACACTATCTGAAACCAAAACCACTTTTGTAATTTAAAAAGCTCAATGAAAGTGGTGATAGAAGAGAATGTTTGTGGCTCAGGGCTGGAAATAAGGGGGTTCTTGGTGCTCTCTGAGCTTGGTTGTTTTCTTGCAATTTTCCATTACCTAAACTAGGTAACATCATCAGTACTATTACTGATGACGTTACCTAGTTTGGGTAATGTATCTCCTGCAGGAAAACAACCAAGCTTAGAGAACACCAAGTATCCCTTCAGTGGAAATATGATATGTAAAAACTTTCAATAGCATAGAATCTAGTAGGGAGAATGGACTATTTGGACTTTCCTACAAATTATTATGTTGGGTAGGAGAAATGCAAATGCAGAATCACATTTTGGTAAACAGTATCTTGAGCTCTGTGGTGGACAAAGTTGGTTTCAAACACTTTATCATATAATTTGGGAAAAAGTTGAGATAACTTTGTTAGATGTGCAAGTAAACGTTGGGTCCTGATAATACTTTTTTGAGTTTCCTTTGTCACACAAAGGAGCTGTCAAGCATCATTCTCCAGTTTGCTTGGGCCTTAGCAAAACTGATGTGTCCTAAGTGAGGGTTGACACCAGCAAAGGGAACACTGAATCTGCAAAAAAAAAAAAAGTCAGCAAAACCCAGGAGATCCACTTAGGACTGTTCTCCCCTTTCCTTTTAGCCACCCAGTAGGGATGGGGTGGCTCAGCAATGACATCAAACAATGAATAAACAATGTACTGCTTAGTAGCAGTCAGCATAAGAGAGGCATAACATCTTAGATGGAAGTTCATGCCAATACATACATCAAGGTTGGAGCTCTGCTTTATGCCACAGCCTAATTAGTAAGCAGTCATCAACAGAAATTAGCATTGGGAAGAAATGCTATAGCATTGGGCCCTCGTGATATGATTGTGGCTGATATGAGATAGTTACTAAAACATACAAGTCATTTTTTTTACTTAGAAAAAGCAATTGTGCTAAAAATACTTTTTTCCTGGGATATTACAAAATTTTCTGTTGTAATGTGTGTGGTTTCCTTCCCAACCCAGAAAGAATTATTTGTATTGTTCTTTAGCTATTATTTGTCTGCACAATTTAGAGTAACCTTCTCTGATCTGTTTTGTTTTTTCCTGAGGACTATGTTGATTGAGGTTGATGAGAGTCATGATTCAAATTATCTCAAAGGCTCCAGGTCAGAGAAAGTTGATTTATCTGATCTTTGTTTGAGAAAAAAATGTATATGGGAGAGAAAGCATGATTTCTTTATTGCAGAGGGAATCAAGAAAAAGCCCTGCCCTAATGATCTTATCTGAAACTATCTTTGGCTGATAATTAGTTGCCTGCTTGAACCCTGTGCACAAATTGTGAATCACTTCACCCAGCGATTCTTTAACTCATGATGCTTTGAGTTCCCGACCTGGTTATTAGCTAGTCTAGCAATTCATGCCTCCAACAGGATACTTAGGTATGATTGACTAGTCTTGTTAATTTGAACAGATGTTTTTTAAGCATGACTTAGTTTGGATGAAATCCAGTATATATAGACTAGAGTCTGGAGTCGCTTATATTTGACTATGTCTTTTTTGAGAAGTTATGGGTTTCAGAAATGACACAGAGGAAATATGGTAATGTCAATTACTTTGACATCGTGCCCTTACCCATCTAGGATCACCTCTGCTTGATTCCCATTTACACGTCTGTCAATAATGTCAGGCATTACTATTAATGGTGGCACAGTGGTTAGAATGCAGTACTGCAGGCTACTCCTGCTGATTGCCAGCTGTGAGCAGTTCGGCAGTTCGAATCTCACTGGCTCAATGTTGTCAGCCTTCCATCCTTTCAAGCTTGATAAAATGAGGACCCAGATTGTTTGGGGCAATATGCTGACTCTGTAAACTGCTTCAAGAGGGCTGTTAAAGCAGGTGTATCTGTCTAAGAGCTACTGCTATTAATAATATTGTTTATTTATGTATTGACAATGGAAAAAATATTACAAGCAAACTTTCTCCAATGCTATTTCAATAGCTGCCAAGAATGACAGAAATGTTAAAGTTTGTGCATCATTAATATCCCTTTAGTCTCCTCAGTGGCTTGTTGAACCTTTTGTTTCCTTTGGCATACCTTATACTCATTGCGATTAATTAACAACCAATTGATTTAATGTTCAAATTGCCCCAAAGATTTTAATTTACTCAATTCTGATTCCCTAGGGTATTTCTAGGAATGTGCAGATAATCCAATCTATGTCATATGAATTTCCTTACTGTACTATTCATCATTTTTAATTTTTTAAAAAAAATCTTAATCGAATTCACTGCCATAGACAATCCTGCCAATTATTTCCTTAACATGTGCTATCTTGTATAAGAATGGTGACTTGAGAACAATGGATGCTAACAAGTACTGTGGTCTGAAAAGCCACAAATGTTATTACTACTATCCATACTGAGATTGAATCCTTATTAATTAATCATTCCATTTCTTCCTCTAAAAAAACATACATGGCAGATTTCTTTTTTCTAGAAAACATTATGGATGTTGTTGTTGTTTTCTAGTTTCTTAGTTCTTGATATTGATAGCTTATGTGCTTTGTTCCATCATTGTATTCTCTGCTATTGAATATATCAATTTAGCTCCAAACAAGTATTAATATATTCCAGACCATGTTCGTATTCCTTTCACTAATTGTTCCATTTAAATTTATCTTCAGTTAGCATTTTGACATCACGTATATTTAAACTCTGCAGGTTACAAACCTGTCTGTCTAAAAGCAGATTGCTAAGGGGAATTTTTCAATAGAAGACAAGTATGATAATGAAGGTGGAAGGAAAAGACTAATACTGTACCTGATAAAATCCACTGGAATTATTATTTTTCCCTCACATCAGGAACCTACTGTTCTAAATCTTTGTAACACTTATATTATTATTTTCCTATTGCAAGCATAACTAAAAATAACTAGGCAGAATAACATGAGATATCAAAGTTTCAGCTGTAAAATATGTACTTATCTAAACACGAGCTACCATCCAGGAAAAAAAAAAATTAAATATTGAACCTGCTTTCTCTGATTTCAAAAGAAGGACCTATATAAATTATTTGTGCAAAAATAGCACTGTGGCCAAATATACAGCTTAGATCTCTACTAAAAAATTCTAAAAATTAAACAAAAGAAACCATTTTTAAAGGTGATAGGGCTCAGAGGGATTTATTAATGCACATTTTTCAGAGATATTCTTCCTAGTACAATGCAAGCACTCTGTTAGCATGGAATTCCAAATTATATTTAATTGGACAATTATTCAAAGTGAAAAACCCTACACAGTAAACTAAGAAGGTCCTTAATAAACACCTTGTCTCTTCAAGAAAAACAGAGAAGTCCTTTGCTGACCCAAGAGGCACAATTTTGCCTTTGGTAAATTTATTTTAAAGTAATTGCCGACTTCGGGAGTAACAATTTTTAAAGAAAAACTTGGTTCTCCCTGGCAGAATAATAAATTGCCTTCTGCCCTATATGAAGGCCTAATCACATTAGAAAGATGTACATTTAGTTGGTGGAAGCAAACAGGGGCTGTATTTCACCTGATCCACAAGCCCAATAAAGCTCATTAAGTGACATATTGCTTTCCCCTCTCTCTACATCACCACTGAATTAGGGAGGGAAGACCAATGGTAATTTACAGGCTAGTTTTAGATTGCTGTCTCTCTGTTCCTCAAAAAGAAAAGGGCAAGAAATCCTTCCTTTGCTATGTATGTTTATCGCCATTTGTAGAGTCCCAAAATAAAGCATGGGTGATTAACCCCAGGAGGAACCTTGAGACAAGAGATGCTAAACTGGGTCCTGTGGAATCACATTTAGATTCTAGATAAACTAAGATCAAGTTGCTGGGGGGGGGGAATATCCTGTTTTTTATTGGCAAACTGGAGATATATAGAACCCCCTTTCAACTCCAGGTGAAAGGATCATTTTTCCTTTACATAACTAAGATACACAGGTCCTTTTAAAGAGATTGTGAACTGATTGTGTGCACAATCAGTGAACATACCAAGGAAACAGTTTCTGCAGCTCCATCAAAATGGCACTTAATGAACACCTAAACTAGATCCCTCCCCTTTAAAATGTACACCTAGTGGGCTTTGTGGACCTAAGCAATAATCCAGAGATATAAACCAATAGAGAAGGCAAATGGCCAGTATCAGCATACTGGCACATCTGGTTTCTGAAGCTGCTTCTCTTACTTCTTCCAAGCCCTCCTCATCGCCCCTACTCTAGATGCTAAAGCCAGCATGCTTGTACAGTTTCTTACAATCTAGATTAGCTCTAAGCCCTATGGAGGAAAATAATGTACCTGTTTCATCTGCCGTGGATCAGCTTCTGGAATATGGCTTATGTACTGTATTTCAGTCCCTCTTTGACCCATGAGAAATGTAAATGTGGAGAATTAAAGCTTACATTCTTACAAACATTGATTAAGTCAGAGAGCTAAAAATATTCATTTCAGACAGTCTTTTGTTTAGGCCAACATAAACGTTCTGATGCACTTAAGTCAACATCAATTGTCATTTAAAGATCCCTCCAAAATACCTTGCTTTGTTCTCATTCTGAGATTGTCTCTATCTTACTTGATACCTTAGGCATATTTTCTTTAGATTTTTTAAATATGTTTTCTCTCATTGCACATTTTCAAAGGATTATATTTTCTAATTAATCATATTTTTGCCTTTTAATGCATGTGTATCAGAAAGGGTTGTCTTAGGGACTAATGTTATGCTGCACTCATTGCTCCATTTTATATTACTCTGCTTATGATTTGAGAACTTTTCTTTGTTACAGGGAATTCCTTAGTGCCCCTGGTTAAAGATATAAAAGAAATCTACCATGGATTTCAGTGAAAATGAAAATGCATGATCCATCAGGCAGAGATTGTCATAGCAAAGAAATAAAATAATCCATTTGTGTCAATTTTCTTTATTCATACATTTGCAAATAGAAGTATTTAGTAGGGAAAATACATTAAAAAGTATAAATACAGAGCATCCTACTGAATGCTTTTATGCATAACTATACTATCTAGAAGCAAATATTATGAGACAGTTGAATTAAAAAACCTATGGTGGGAAATTGAATTAGAAAAATATGTATGTTGAGAAATACACAGACGTTTTAATATATTAAGTAAAAGAAAGTCACACAAAATGTAAAGTAACTGATTTATATATGCATTCTAGAAGGGGATGAAAATTGTTTTTAGTGTTTTTCAACTTAAATGAGAATGAGATAAAGTTCTACTGCCCAGGAAATAAATTCCAGACTTTTCCCCAGTTAAAAAAGTATTGTTTTTCTATTTATAGATTGGATCTACAAGAACTCTGTCACTGAGTTTAGGCTAGGCTTTCTAATTTTTAATTAAGACTTGTTCTTAATGGTATTTAAATCCACACCATCCTTTATAACCTCAGATGAATTGGGAAGGGAATATAACACCCATTACTAGTTATCATATAGTAAGTCTGTGCAAAAGTTTAAATGGGTGCGCATCTTAAATGAACCTTCAACCCCATCAAAGCAGATTTGGGAACCAAAGCAGGATTTCAAAACAGCAAATTGAATCAAGTGGTTTCAAAGTGCTTTGTAGCCCTTCAAAGTACACTATAGGTCCAGTGGCTGTTCTGCTGCTTCTGGTGTGCTAAAAGTAGTATAACATGCTGCTATTTCTTTTCAAATATAGATAGTGCACAGAACTGACTGGTAAAATGAGCTGTCTGGTACTCACATAAATATCCAACCAATTAGTTTTATCAGCAATTTCGGGATGGCAAAGCTAACATACATTTTCACAAATCTCACCTCCTTTAATCAGGCCAGTCACAAGCTTCAGCTACCCATTTGTTGTTCTAAATAAACATATCTGGGTTGGACTTCCTGACACAACTGGGAACTTAGTTGTTAACACCTGGAATATGGGCTAAAGACTGACTGCTTTGGAGCACATACTTAAGTCAATCCTTACTTTGAATTTGGGGTCAATGTTTCCAGTCATTCCAGAATAAAAAAAGGAGTTAAGCTAATATTTATTGTCTGGCTCAAATGTTTGGGAGTGGGATAGAGTTAGGACTACAAATGCCATTTTTTTTTTCTATGACCCACTTATCTCTGTGGGATTCAATGGTGGTATTCGGGTGAACTGGTAGTAAGGATTTGGCATGGGTCACCGAACTGGTAATAAGTTTTGGTTGGCCGCACCCCCGATCTGGGCACCCGGTCACTGCTGGCTCGCTTGCCCCATCTGCCTGACACTCGTCCCTTAAGGTATTTCTTTTTTTCCCCTCCCGACAATCAGCTGTTCATACAATCAGCCATTCCAGGATTCCCTTAAGTGTCTTACTGCTTCACTCAGGAGGATTCCCTGAGACCCAGGAAGGCAAAAAAATGGAGGAGAGGCGCGGAGCTCCCCCCTCTCCATTTTTTGCCTTCCTGAGCACCAGGGGAGCCTCTTGGGAGAAAGAACACCCCCCAGGAGGCTTGCCTGAGGCCCAGAAGGCCCCAAAAAATGGGTGGGAGGGTGGCTGCAAAAAAGTAAAAAAGAAGAAGCCACGTCCACCCAGTCACATGGCTATACCCACCAAGTCACGCCCACCAAGCCACACTCACAGAACCGATAGTAAAAAGTTTCTAATCCCACCACTGGTGGGATTGCATCACATAGTTCCAATCAACTTCTGTTAGCTCTACTAACAAATCAACAAGTCAGCAAGTCATAACTCTAATACAAATGATGCAACTTTGGCAACATGCTCTAACCTGCTTTAACGCCTCACCCAAGTCAGTGAAGGCAGAACATTTACCAGTGAGTGAGCAACCTTGCCAATCAGCAATGCCAATCTTCTTAGCACCCACAAATCCTCAGCAAGTCAGCGGTCAATCACCAGAGGTCAAGCTTCTTATTGCGCCCTGCCTAGCTTAGCATCCTATTAAAATAGCAGTGAATTGATCCTGCTTGAGAGAAGTACACCTTGCTGAATGACTGGACCAAATCAATTTTGTGGGGGAGGCTTCAAATGAGTCTTGACTCCTGGTGATTGCATAGACAAGTTCTGCAATTTTCTTTCTAGGCATGGTGGGAGGGAGATGTCTATCTGGATTTGTGCCGGGGCAAGCCTAAAACTTACAGTCATGTGATTTAAAGCTTGGTGCTTTAAGTATACCACTATACCTGGTAGCCAAATGCAGTAATTAGAAGCAGCAAAGCTATTTCATACCACAAGATCATGTAATTTATTGTTAATGTTTTATATTGTATCTTTGCTACCCAGAGTTCTTGTCAGATAGTTGGGAGACCTTATACATTTGATTAATAAAATAAATAATAAATAAACTGGATGGTCTTCCATGTCTTATAAAGCCTGGTATGTCAGAGAAACAAAAAAGCTTATGTTTAAAAGTTTTGAACACTTTTCTCTTTGCCTTGATTCAATATAACCTAAGGTTTTTTGCTGGATAATTTGAAGGCAGTTGTGCTGTACTTCCTCAGTTCTATTATCTCTGCCTCAAAAGAGGTACGGAGGGAATATTTCAAATATAGACTGTGGCAAAATCCTTAAAAGTATCCAGCTGAAACTTAGGAAGGTTAATGTCCTGTAAACTTTCTATTACCACTGCTATTTTATCTCATTCTGCTTAAAAAAAATGAAAATTCTTGAAGTATTTGGATGTTTTCTCATTATATTCTCTAAATGATTTTTTTAAATTAAAATTCAGATCTCAACATAGTTCAAATCAAAACAGTTTGTCCCTGAATCATGGATTCAACTCAAATTATGTTTTCTTTGAATCTCACATTCAAACTGAACCAAAGCTAATTTATGTTATATACTTTTTTCCCTTTATGTTGTACATACTTTCCATTTTATGTTAAAACAAAATAGCATGTTATATTTTAGACAAAGGTGCTTGAGATATCATAGTCCTAGATTAATTTATGGCAAGGGAAGAAAATTAGAAATTGAACTGCTTTTGCGTCCTCAGAACCTACCAACACATTACAGAAATTTATCTGAAAATCTCCTCCCAGATGGCATGATGTTCTATTGATTTGGAATGGGAAAGAAAATCAGAGTAGCCATGTTAAACTTTGTAAGAGCAAACATACTTAAAAATTGTTATAATATAAATTAATTTAAAATTTTGAATATCTCGTAGAAAATGATGGAATAATAGTTATAGTCAAATAAATGATTAACAATGATAATTTATACATACATATATATATTAGATTGATAATATGAGAATTTATATAAACTGTAAGTGACGACTATAGAAAGGAAGCACAAAAGATTTGTAACCAACCGACACACTGTATGTATGTAACTGGAAGATGGTTTTATGTTTTATGTTTTTTTTGGGGTATGTTTGTCTAAAAATAAAAAAAAAATATTTTTTAAAATTTATAAAAAAAATCAAGAATAATTTCCCCAATATACTTACACCCAAGTTGCTTCCACCTGCATAACATCATAATGTCATTGTCACTCACTGCTGAAAATAATAATAACAACAACAATAATAATACTCAGCTGCCAAAAATTCCCACCATGTCTTTACAGTTTTAGTATGTTCCTTTAAGAAGGTATTTATAGGAGTCAGTTTTCATTCTCAATCACTGTCTTTTTTCCCAATTGCTCTTTATCAGGGCTGATTTAGTAATTTAAATATGCAAGGCCACAAACAATTATCCATTTTAATATCTCTATCTTTGTATCTATATCTATGTCATCTTTACCTTTAAAAATATGTTAAGTTCATTATCTTCATTATTACTTATAAGCCAGGAAAGGAGGGAAATTAAATAAATAAAGGCAGGAATAATTTGTGGTTAGCTTTAACTCGCTGGCTTTTAATAAAAATCAACAAGCTTCATTATAATTCAGCTTTAAATAAATGTCTTAGTTTGCCATTTGAATTAATTTTCCAGGAACATTCTAGCTATTTCTCTTCTCCAAGGACGTCCGAGGCCAGAATAGCTATACTATAACCTAAAACATGCATTTGTCAAGATGAAATCTCTGTACCCAGTCTAAGCATAAACATGCTCTGAAGATTATGATAACTGTTGAATGAGAAGATGTTTTAAATAATATGTGGAGGGGACCCTTCCATTTTAGATGTTTTCATTACTAACATTGACAAATCTTATGGGAAAAGGACCCATAAGAGTATTGAAGTGTTGAAGAGCACATCTCATCTGCTAGGTTTATCTTTCCCTTTCTCCTCCTCTATTGCTCTGAGACACATGGTTTCCAAGTTTCTGCCTGCATTGAGCAGATTTAAAGACCAGCCTACCCAATTATACATTCACATAGGTTGTAATAAATCAAAAACAGCCAAACTCTGACAAGATGATGGCTGTTGACAGATAAAAACGATATATGTCTATGCTTAACACTTCAAAAACAAACAGAAGCTTTTATCTGATGTTCTGCTTTTTTAATCAAAAAATTGCTTCCTTCGGCATGGGCTCACCTAATTTTCCAAAGGATTCTTCTTTCACAAAAAAGTCTTGCCACATAAAGTTCCCCACCTTATTTAGAGCTGAACTACATGTAAAACAAGGCAGTGGCAACAATGGAGGCAAGACTTCTGTTCACTTCACTGGTATAGATCCATCTATAAACTGGTATGTTAGCATTCCAAGAACTGGTGAAGCACAAGTACTGATTATTTGGTTTTTCTCTCATGGAAAACCCAACATTTCCTTCCAATTAATTAATTGTCTTGATCTACATCAGTTACTGTTTCCATTTCACTACTCTGATTTTTAGGTAATCAAGCTGAATCTAGCTCTAACTAACCACACAATTTTTTATTCATTCAATATTTTAAACATATTTTTCATGAGCATTGTAATGTAATGAATGTGGCTTAGTGGGAATTCATCTGTTTCATTAAGTAAAAATAGTATTTCTAATAGAATGGGTCAATATTTTATGTTAGGATTCTCTTTTTCTAAGATCAAACATTAAAAGAAACACCTACTTACTTCGAAAAC
Organism: Bungarus multicinctus; assembly: GCA_023653725.1. Taxonomy (NCBI): domain Eukaryota; kingdom Metazoa; phylum Chordata; class Lepidosauria; order Squamata; family Elapidae; genus Bungarus; species Bungarus multicinctus. The sequence continues at coordinate 73,430,731 of CM042838.1, forward strand.
TATATTTACTTATAAACAGATTTTTATGAAATTTGTGGTGAGTTCTAAAGTACTTTCCCAAGATTGCAACATCAAACTGTTACCCATTAGAAAATATGTGCTCAACCATTAATATTTGTACATGCACACCGACTAATGAGTCTTGAACTTAACCATCTTAAAGAGCCTAAAGATTTCAGATGAGCAGAAAATACACTGTAGTGATAGCTACGGCATATCACATCTATTATCTCCAAAATGCTACACATCACACAGGGAAGAGCATGCTTCAAACTCTCAATGACTTATTCCATAAATTGGTCAAATAAATGTGAGTGGCATTTATCATAATGCAGCCTAATTTTCTATCTAGATTGTCCCTAATTAATGACCTCTTCAACATTATAGAGGAGACACAGAGAGGTCTGTCTGAAGACTAGAATTTCAGTTTATAATGAGGGATCCAAGTCTGGAAATCGCTTACGTCATGCTCTAATTTTTTAAAGAATGTCTATGAATTTGAGGATTTAAATTACACTTAAAATATCACTTAAAAGAAATCACTTTGGCGGAAAAACAAATATGGTCACGTTGCCAACTTCAAAAGCCGATACAAAAATTTATGCCACCAGATAAAAACTGAATGCACCAATTATCACATTAAACAAGAAGAAAACCTTCTATGCACCAATTCCTTCCGCGCTTTCTACAATTTTGTAAACAACAAACTAAAAGACTCAAGGTCCATCCCACCCCTGAAATCTAATGGTATCTAATGGTAAAGACGGCAACGACGACACTATTAAAGCCAACCTCTTTAACACATTCTTTGGGTCAGTATTTGTAAACAGCAATGGATCATGCCCAGTATTTCCTAATAGAACCACAGACAACTACATTGATCTAATACATATCAATTTTACAGAAGACAATGTTGAAAAAGCACTACGCAATCTAAAACCATCTTTATCTATTGGACCGGATGGAATATGTGCCTACTTCTTTAAAAAGCTATCCACTGCCATAGCATAATCTTTGAAAAATCTTTCAGTACCAGCTCCTTGCCAAAACTATGGTCACAAGCCACGGTCATCCCCATCTTCAAAAAATGGAGACCCCAGCCTAGTTGAAAATTACAGACCAATCTCTTTATGCTGTGTCACCTGTAAAGTCATGGAATCAATTATTAACCAATCCATCATCCTCCACTTAGAAACAAACAACCTACTCTCTAATAAACAATTTGGTTTCAGGAAAAAACTATCATGTAATCTGCAACTCTTACACTGCAAAAACATATGGACTATACAACTCGATTGGGATAAAGCAAGAGACGCAATCTAGACTTCTGTAAAGCCTTTGATTCAGTGGTACACAACAAACTACTTCTAAAACTAAAATCTTACGGTATCTCTGGACACCTGCATAACTGGATAGAACATTCCTGTCAAACAGACAACAAATGAGTCAAAATTAGGAGCGTCCCATCAAATTCTGTACCTGTCAACAGTGGTGTCCCCCAAGGCAGTGTTCTAAGACCAATTCTTTTCATACTCTACATAAATGACCTCTGTGATCATATCAAGAGCAACTGTGTTCTATTCGCTGATGATGTAAAGCTATTCAACACCACAGACAATACTGCTACCCTTCAAAAAACCTTGACTATGCATCAGAATGGTCAAACAAATGGCAACTTCAAATCTCAAGAAATAAATACTCTGTCCTACATATTGCCAAAAAAAATCAGAAAATAAAATACAGGCTGAATAGTCAAGACCTTGTTGATGATCCAAACTCTGTCAAGGATCTTGGAGTACATATCTCAATGACCTAAGTGCTAGAGCCCACTGTAACTACATAGCCAAAAAGGGGCTAAGAGTTGTTAACCTAATCTTATGTAACTTTTTCTCTGGTAATATTACACTACTAACTAGAGCATACAAAACATTTGCTAGACCAATACTCAAATACAGCTCATCAGTCTGGAACCCACATTTCATATCTGATATTAACACAGTTGAGAAAGTCCAGAAACACAAGTGTTCTCCACTCCTCTACTCGTTGCAGAATACCTTATGTCACCAGACTTGAAATTCTAGACCAAAAAAACTAGATCTACGCCGCCTTCAGTCTGATCTAAGTATAGTAAATAAAATCATACATTGCAATGTCCTACCTGTCAATGAATACTTCAGCTTCAACAATAACAATACAAGAGCAAACAATAGATACAAACTCAAGATTAATCGTACCAAACCTGATTGCAGGAAATACAACTTCAGCAACAGAGTGGTCAATGTCTGGAATACTCTACCTGATTCTGTGGTTTCTTCCCCAAACCCCAAAAACTTTAACCTTAAACTGTCTACTATTGACCTTACCCCTTTCCTAAGAGGTCTGTAGGGGGTGTGCATAAGCGCATCAACGTGCCTACCGTCCCTGTCCTATTGTTTCTTTTCTTTTTCTTATATGTATCCATGTATTCATAACTATGTTTTTACTTATACCTATTATCTTGTAAGCAATTGACAAATAAATAACTAAAAAATAAAGAAAGAGATATTAAATAAAGAAAGAACAGTGATGGAATTGAAAAGGGTGGTTGAAAGGCAGAAAGATAATAAGATACCAGGGCCAGATGGTCTTCCAGCGGAACTGTATAAATTTCAATCTGGGATTGAAAACTGGTATCTAATAAAATTTCCTAGGGGAAAGGAAAAGGTAATAATCTGTTTAAATATTACAACAGGACATCCAGTAATGACATATTTGTGAGACTTAACAAGAACGTTGCTGGGATCTGAATTTAATTGAAGTGAGAGCCAAGTCCTGGTCTAAAGCATAATATGTCTTCAGCAAGAGATATTTCAATAATAATAATATAAATCAGCTATGGTGGTCCCAGTGATTACCAACACACTTGGTGCCACATCAAAAAATCTTTGGCAGCACTTAGGAAAGCTGTGCATTGACAAAATTCCCATGTACCTATTGCAAAATAGCACACTGCTTTGAGGTATACATATGCTACACAAATAAATTACAACATCCTATGTTCATGGGAAGAACTTTATACATAAGAAGTCCAACACCAGCTAAAGAATTGGCAGCTGTGATTTCACATTGTTGGGTTTAACAACAACAACAACAATAATATGCTGCTTGACTCCCACCCTTGACTCTGGGTGGTTTACAATTGTTAACACATTTAAAAACACAAAACAGTGCAAATAATACTTTCTTTGAAAAGGATACAGTCAAGTATTAGTTAATGCATTTCAAAGATACAATTGTAACACTACATTCAAGATTATCCAAGGCAAGTTTGTCAGTTTACTGAAGTTCTGCTGAAATCTTGGTTCCATCAGAACTTTCTAGGGCTTTAGTTTGTCTTTTAAAATTAATTATTCAAGGAACAACATCAGCTGAGGATAGGAAGATTTTTGGGAAATGTCTTAAATGACCTTAAAAAAAAACCTTATGATCATATAACAAAGCAATAAGAATTCCAATAATATTTATTAAATTTGGGTGAATACAAACCTGTCTAATACTACTAATGAATTAATAACAAGAAAGAATGGCTGATGGTTGACAGTTTGTTGGATTTTATATCACTTTAGACTTTTTTTCTCCCTCTATCATCTTGTTTTGTCAATAAGAGAACAAGCTTTCATAGAGTCATTTGTTCCTCCTCCAATATTTTTTTTTTTTAATCAAAGGGCATTTCGTTTTAAGAAAACTGAGTGGATAAAGAAACTGATATTTAAGAACAGTTGAAAATGCTTATATTATATGGGGAGTTTTGATAAGGTTCCTTGACTTTTAATAACTTTTTTTTCCACATCAGAGTTGAATCCAAATAGATCTGAATAAACAATGTTTATCTTCTATATATATATAAAAGCGAAATACCAGTCATGCATCATCACAAATCTCCAGAACCGTAAAGCCTACAAACTTGAAATTTGGCACATATGTTCCTCTTGGCTTCTATTTATTTATTTTATTTGGTTTGTCAATAATAGATATAAGTAAAAACATAGTTATGAATACATGGATACATATAAGAAAAATAAAAGAAACAATAGGACAGGGATGGTAGGCACATTGGTGCACTTATGCACGCCCCCTACAGACCTCTTAGGAAAGGGGTGAGGTCAATAGTAGAAAGTCTAAGGTTAAAGTTTTTGGGGTTTGGGGTAGAAACCACAGAGTCACATTGATCACTCTGTTGCTGAAGTCGTATTTCCTGCAATCAAGTTTGGTGCGATTAACCTTGAGTTTGTATCTATTGTTTGCTCTTGTATTGTTATAGTTGAAGCTGAAGTATTCATTGACAGGTAGGACATTGCAATGTATGATTTTATATACTATACTTAGATTGGACCGAAGGCGGCGTAGTTCTAGGTTTTCTAGGTCTAGAATTTCGAATCTGGAGGCATAAGGTATTCTGCAACGAGTAGAGGAGTGGAGAACTCTTCTTCTGAAATATTTCTGGACTTTCTCAACTGTGTTAATATCAGATACATAATGTGGGTTCCAGACTGATGAGCTGTATTCGAGTATTGGTCTAAAGTTTTGTATGCTCTAGTTAGTAGTGTAATATTACCAGAGAAAAAGCCATGTAGGATTAGGTTAACAACTCTTAATGCCTTCTTGGCTATGTAGTTACAGTGGGTAGTTACAAGGTGCTCACTAAGAAAGAATTTTTTGAAATGACCATCAGAGCTTTAGTATTTTGTATATTATTATTAACATGCTCTGATGCGAAGGAATTCTACTCCCCCACCCCACCTGAAAAAAAATCTGTTCAAAATGCAAAACACAAGTGGAGGAGAGGAGTTTCACTTTTAGTTTTAGTTTCATAGCAGCAACCAGCTTTAGTACAGAACAGTTGAGCTAAGCCACACCCACGCTCCTTGCTGTCTCCTTGCTGTTTCAGTTTCCAAAGAGCCCTCAACTCTTTCACACACTGACAGGACGCTAGCCAGATGAATATGGATAGATGCTGGTAGGCAGAGGCACAATTTTTCCCCTTATTTTTCTTCCCCAAAACTAAGCCTGATAGCATAGTTTCATAGCGAAGCACAGGTATAGAGCTAGTTTAAACTATGGTAAATTTTATTGGTTTCATTTAGATAATTTATAAAGCCATCCATTTTATGTATCTAACTTTTCTGTGTCATTGCCTCATAAATGAATGCTACAGGGTGTATATGTATGTGTGTGTTCATTTTAGGATTTCACAGTTTGTCTGACACATTTTGTAGGCCACACTGAATGCTCTAGAATATTGAACCTCAGTAGAGCTTCCTGCAATGTTCCCTGCTTTGGGACTGTGATTCAGATAATAATAATAAAGCTTTGTTCTTGTTGAGAGGATTCTTCCTAGAATGTTGAAAATATTTACAACTTCAAAGGGTGCTTATTATTTAACTGAAAAAAATGATCAGCTGTCCCACTGTAGCCATGTATACATGGCCCTTTCCTAAGTAGCCAACACCTCAGAATTTTTTAAAGAGAGTTCTGTGCAGATGTCAAGCAGCTTTTACACACAACTATGCAGATCTCCTAACTTAAACTTCTGGAAAAATTAGCCAGCTGTGTAACAAGGAAAGAATGGTTGACATTTTTCTGAAACCTTATTTGCAAGTATAAACCCACTTCTTCACTAGCAGTAAAATCACTTCTCCGAGGAGGACAGTGTGGTTGGGGGGTATATAAAGATCCACAAAAATCCTTTTGATGCTTCTGTTATCTGCGATGGGCCATTCATTCATGCAACTTGAATCATCTGCTGAGCTTTACGCATATCACAGTGATAAAAAAAAAATACATATATAAGCACCTTCATCACTGATCGAGTACAATGAATGTAAAATCATGAAAACAATACCATGAAAAAAAATACTTTCATCTCATCTTGAATCTAAACAAATATTTAATTACATTTGATGCTAAATCTTGTTGAACGCCAAATGTTAATGCCATTCGAATAGCCAGAAGTATAGACAATAATTTCTTTCAGTGGGGTCCTAAGTCATATATCTTCCACATAGAAGAAAGCTCTAGGCTTTGAAGATTTATCTTGAAGAGAAGTTGGTTCCATTGCAAAATGTGCAGCGACATAAGATAAAAATGACTTTGGGTGAATGCTTACAATAATTTTCAAATACAATGTATTTGTCCACCTAAAATCACTGGCAGAAAAGTGTGCCCCCCCCCTTTCTTTCTTTGTGTGTGTGGATATTATATTGCAAAATAAATGCAGCATGAAAACTGGATGAAACTCTTCTTGCAATGGGTCTTTATGCATGCTACATTGGTTCTATCAAAGGGAATCAAAGCGTTTCATAATTCCACCACGTCCCTGAGGGGCAGAAGCAAACATTAAAAGATATAATAGGAACAAGCCAAGTATCTACCCCAGATGACAAAAACATTGAGACTATCCTGTTACTATGATCAGGGGTGGGATTCTACAGGTTCACACCTATTCGCTAGAACCGGTTGTTAACATTCTAAGCAGTTCAGAGAATCGGTTGTTAGAAGAAATTATTGGCCTACTCCTGTAAGGAAGGCAGGAAGGAAACATTCTGGTGTTGCTTACCAGAAACTGCCTCTCCGTTAACCCTTATTACATTCTTGGCAGGACTAGACTTCCTGTCTCAAGAACGTCTCTGGAGTTTTTTTCCCCTCCTTTGCTGGTACTTTGCTTGTGTGGAGTGACCATTCAAAGTTACAATGGCACTGAAAAAAGTGACTTATGACCATTTTTCACACTTATGACTATTGCAGCATCCTAACAGTCATGAGAGGCCAGGCGAGGAGATGCATGCATTCGATGTGAGTGATGTTGAATTGGCCACAGCCAGCCAGTCACATTACCACCAAGCCATACCCACCAACTAAGCCACGCCCACAGAACCAGTTGTTAAAAAAATTGAATCCCACCACTGACTACAATTGATGAATATCATATTATCAGCAAGATTCAGAGGAAGGGAGGCATGTTATATCTCTTCATCCACCTCCTTTAAAATCCATTTTAAAGCCACCTGATTTCATCCTATTGGTGGACAAGGATTGATCTAATTATCTTGGCACTGATGCTACCATATCATGTCATGGCCTCTCAATAACTTTCTTATAACTTTGAAAAAGTGAGATTATATCTATAAAGAAACATATGGAAAACAGTTGAAGGATTGGGATCTGTAAAAATGGCAGAGCACTGTAATGGAATCCCTTCATATGTCCCAGGGTGTTTTTGTTGACTTGAGAGGGGTTAGACAAAGTCTCATTGCAGCCATTGGTCCAACACAGATTTTTTTTTTATCAATTCCTGATGATAAAACTATATTTTCTTAATAGTCCATGGAATTAAAGAAAAAAGAAAAATGCATTGGAGCATGGAGAAAACTTATCACTGAATTGATAAAGACTTTATTGACCCTCATGTTAGTTTTGCTACCGGCAGGCACTTCATCTACATTCAGAATCAGGATCAGAATATAGCTGGAAGGGACCTTGGAGATCTTCTAGTCCATCCCCCAGTTCAAACAGGAGACCATTTCAGACAAGTGACTGGAAAAGCCTCATTTGGCCTCCTGTGCAAAGTGCTCAAAGAACTTTTAGGCTCCTGCTGTTTAGAAAGCCAGTCCTACCCTCCCTATGCAAAGCAAACAGATTTTTCATTCATGTTCAGAGGAGTAGCAGATAGCACCCTGATGAATAGTCTTAATCTGTCAATTACAAAGTGGCCATATTCATATATATTTGTCTATCCTGGAAGATTTCTGCACTGGGTATGGACTGAATGAAATGATTTCTAATGTCTTTTCCAATCTTTATATTCCATGCATTTATGTATGATTTTGAAAGGGACTCAGCATATTCGAGGAGAATCAAGCTGTCAAAGGCTATTATATGAGATGACTATTTCTTATTTCCTGAATCTCAGGCAGACTGCCATAAATAACATGACCCAAGGAGCAATATGCTTGTGAGCAGCTTTAATTTACGGTTGGCTTCTTGATGACACCAAAGTCTGGGCCTGATGGGATTTTGGGATGAGGCATTCTTATTCTGTCCCTGAAAGGGTTTACTATTTATTTAATAACAGCATTTTTAATGGACAGAAGCAGATTTTTTTTTAGAGAAAAGACAGAAGAGTCAGTATTTGTATACAGTATTTAACAGAATGCATTTCAAAAGCAACAGTTTGCATGCTCAAGAAAGAATGAGGTATATGGTGGTTATATGGGATGATACGTCTATCATGTATAACAGTTTGCCAAATACTGCACAGTATTTGGCAAACAGGGGTTATTCCTCTGTGCTGGTCCTATTAGACCTATCAGCGGCTTTTGATACTATCGACCATAGTATCCTATTGCAGCGGTTGGGGAGTTGGGGGTTGGGGGCACCGTGTTGCGGTGGTTCGCCTCCTTCCTCTCCGACCATCTGCAATTTGTGTTGGCGGGGGGGGGAGAGATCCACCTCTAGGCCCCTCGATTGTGGGGTGCCTCAGGGGTCGGTCCTCTCTCCTCTCCTGTTCAACATTTATGTGAAGCCGCTGGGGGAGATCATCCGTGGCTTTGGGGTGAGATGTCATCTGTACGCTGATGATACCCAGCTGTACATCTCCACCCCAAGCCACCCCAACGATGCCGTGGAGGTCATGTCCCGGTGCCTGGAGGCCATGCGAAACTGGATGGGCGGGAACAGGCTCCGACTCAACCCTTCCAAGACTGAGTGGCTGTGGTTTCCAGCGTCCCGATATAGCCAGATAGTTCCATCGCTGGCTACTGGGGGTGAGATTTTGCCCCCTGCAGAGAGGGCTCGCAATCTGGGTGTCCTCCTGGATGTACAGCTATCTTTAGAAGACCACATTACGGCCGTCTCCAGGGGGGCATTTCATCAGGTTCGCCTGATTCGACAGATGTGGCCCTTTCTGGATCGGGATGCCTTACGTCCTGGTCACCTCCCGACTGGACTATTGTAACGCCCTCTACATGGGGCTCCCAAATAGGAGCATCCGGAGGCTTCAACTGGTACAGAATGCGGCCGCGTGGGTGGTTATGGGGGCATCAAGATTCGCGCATGTGACGCCCCTCCTGCGCGAGCTGCATTGGTTGCCAGTGGCCTCTCGGGTGCGCTTTAAACTTTTAAAGCGCTCCATGGCATCGGACCAGGATATTTACAAGACCGCATTCTGCCATTTTCCTCCCACCGTCCGGTGTGCTCCCACAGGGAGGGTCTCCTGCGGGTCCCATCAGCATCTATGTGCCGGCTGGTGACTCCGAGGAATAGGGCCTTCTCTGTGGGGGCGTCTGCCCTCTGGAATGGGTTGCCCCCGGAGTTACGGACAGCCACGGACCTGGGGACCTTTAGGCGTGCTTTGAAAACCTGGCTTTTTGACCAGGCCAGCTTGGGCTGATTTTAGTTTTGGGGTGTTTGGTTTTTATTAAATTTTAGGGTTTTAGAGTAGGGTTTTAAATCAGTTTACAGCCAGGGTTGGGTTTAATTTAGTTTTATTGTTTCACATATTTATTGTTTTAATCTGTACGGCTGTGCACCGCTCCGAGTCCTTCAGGAGAGGAGTGGTATATAAATAAATATTTATTATTATTATTATTATCCTGAGAGAACAAATAACCAGGAGCTTGTTAAGATGTTTAGTCCTATCATTCTTTGGATGATTGCTGAGGGATCATAACATTTTTCAACCCCCACTTTGCATTGAGGTTGGAGGGAGAACACCAATCGCAGAAGATAGATCAGAGTTTCTTTGTCCCACCAATAGCAGATATATCAACAGGCCTTATCTTCCCTTCTCTGAACTGAGGAGGCAAGAAAGTGGGAAGGAGCACATTCATGGTATATGGAGAGATGCGCTGGATCTTCGAGATATTTAACAGGGAGATTATACACCAGGGATTTAAATAATAATAATACTTTCCATAATTTGCAAATGAATTGAAATGGATTAATCTGAGGAAGAAATAGAGAGCAATGTAGCTTTTCTTTTTCTTCTGGCTTGAGTCCAATAACATTTTCAGTTCTGATGTCTGGATTCTTCAAGCAAAGCAGCTGGACTGCTATGTCCAAATGTCCTCATAGTAATTGCATTAATCTTGGTGGGACTTGAGGCCTGTGAACTACCAGTGTAATTAAAGGTTGATCAATTGATTAATTTTATTGTGTATATACCCTGCTGGGTTCGACAAAAATGGCTCCCAGCTGCACTGCTCTTCATCCTTGATGTAATTGTGGAGAAAACTGTAATTCAGAAATAAGAAGCTCATCAGAAAGAAAGAGTTTCACTTTGGTTCTGAATGTATTTATTGCATATTAACTTACTTTGTTTTCAGAGCTGCAAGCTAGCAGTCCTTTGTCATGGCCATAAGTGGCACTGTCTGATCTACAACTCCGAACCATTAAAATATATCATGATGTCATTGTTTGTACTTGGCTAACCTACAATTGTAAATTGGCACATTACTGCAACTTCCTCAAAGTGGATCGCCCTTAAGATTCTAAACCTCTCAAAATGCAAAGCAAACAACACCCGCTCCCCCATTCCGAATGATTTATTTGTCCTAAATTAAACCAGGAAGGCATGATAACTGGCTATTTAACAAATAACAGGGTTTTTTCCCCCTGAAAAATACTTTACATCAAACTATTTTCAGGACAAAGAATTATGACTCTGGTCACGTTCTCATGAAAACCAAATTGTGCAGAAGGCAAAGAGATAATAGATTTGCATTTTGGAAAGCCGAATGTTATGTATAAATTTGACTGTTAAAGAGTGCCATATTTAAATTATAAAATGTGCAAAACCTGGCATGCACAATCAGTCCATAATTCAGAGTTTCATGTTTTAAAGACCTTTGTTTCCTTTCCAGAAGGAATTGATTGCAATCAGTGTTAAGCCATTCTCCTTATTAAAGACACATGCAATACATTTGGACAGATGTGGATCTTTTAGCCAGCAATATTAAGTTTCTATTTCTGCAGGATCATACTGGGCCGTGGACCTTCTGGTGCTCTGTAATTATTAGAATGCTGAGTTCTGAGCTAGCATTAAACTCTTTTAAAAGTGACTGTCAATAAAATTATGAGAGATTTAGCAAAAGCCCCTTAAAATTACTATAATTATGTAGCATTTACCAATTTCTAGTAAGAATGGTGCTCATCACAAACACTATTCAACAGAAATACTGGCTTGCTCCTTTCTTGCTTAAATGGAAAACTGAGTAACTAGAATGTGTCTATAGAGATTTTCAGTCATCCAGGTCATGGTTGTCTCAAATGTGCTTTTCTTTTTCAATAGACAACTGGACTTCCTTTGTTTTTTCCTTGAAGATGTTTCCAGTTGCCTTTCGGAAAAAAAGCACTTTTGAGATAATCTAAGAATCATGAAGAGTCAACAATGTCTTGAAGCCCCCCCACCCCCATCCTTTCCTCACCACTCTCTTCAGAGTGGGGAAAAAAAACAATCTAAGAACTGACCAGCAAAGAATTTTTATCACTCCTGATCATGCCGTTTCCTAGTTAAGTAGCAGTTCATCCCTAATGGACAATCAGACACAGAATACAGAACTAAGGACAAGTTCTGGGTCACCTTGACATTTGGGCACTGAAGGCCTCTGGTGGAAATGATGGAAAGGTGTCAACCTCCTCCAGTGGTGGGATACAGAAATTTTTACTACCGTTTCTGTGGGCGTGGCTTGGTGGGCATGACAGGGAAAGGATACTGTAAAATCTCCATTCCCTCCCCATTCCAGGGGAAAGTTACTGCAGTATCCCAATTCCCTCCCACTCCTGGGGGAAGGTTACTGCAAAATCCCATTCCCTCCCCACGCTGCTAACCTGCTCTCCAGCTCCTTTCTCCTGTGCAGGGCAACAAAAGAAGACCCAGCCAATCAGCTGGGACTTGGGAGGCAGAGAATAGATGGGGGCAGGGCCAGTCAGAGGTGGTATTTGCTGATTCTCCGAACTACTCAAAATTTCCACTACCGGTTCTCCAGAACTGATCAGAACCTGCTGAATACCACCTCTGACCTCCTCCATCTATTTAGTTAACATTAACTGATGACTCCTAAAGCTGGTGGCATGCAAAATACCAAATGCTAGGTAGATCTCACTAGAAAACTTGCTATCTAAGGAATTTACAGATATGTCATGAGATTGCTCTGAATGGTCAAGTCCTGGTCCCATTTTCCCAAGTCAGTTGCCAAACTGTGAAAAGATGCTCAGAGCAAAATTGTGGTAATAATTTGATGTTGACAAGCAAGAAGAACATCCAGAAAAATAGGCCCATAATGATAAGTTCTTTCCAGGAAGCCAATTTGATAATCATTATAGAGTTATAAATCAAATTCTGCTGTTTGAATTCAATTTTTAAATCCTCCACCTTCAGGAATACTGAAGTAAACACTGTGTCCAAAATTCATTTTCCAGCATAGAGTAAATGTTCTATCTGACATATTGTAAGAAAGACAGTGCTAATTCTCCCTTTGACAGAAAGTCATATTGAATACGGAGATGGACGTGCATTTCAATAAGGTGCCTGGAGATTTATGGTCTATTCCTAAATCTTAAAAGTTAACTTTATTTTAGGACTTTCTAGAATTAAAATTCGGGACTCTTGGCTCAATTAGAATTAGAATTCAGCACTCTTGGTTTTATTTTTGTGCATATTTCAAATTCAGAGAGAATCCAAGTTTGAATTAGAGCTGATATATGGACATTGTTCATTGCTAAGATATATCATGAATGCCCTAAAGAAAGGTCAAAAGATCCTGAAATATAGAGGCATCCTTATTTACATCTGCTCCAGAATAATGAATAGATCTCAAGTGAATTGTGGAATCTAGAGGTGGAAAATACATACAATTCATAATTGTTCTGATAATTTTATGAGAAGGTCCTATCTGATAAGTTCTGTTTTGAAAAATCAACCATTCAGTCATACTATTTATACCGATGATACTATAAATTTAATTAATGGGCAACAGCTAACTACTTTTTATAGCACTGCTATAACAAGACCAAAACTCTTTAAACAGTGGAAGGATAAGTGCTTCAAAAACTAGATAGATGCTTAACTGTTGCAATTCCTAATGATTCTCCCTCCTTTCAGGCAAGTACCAAATACTGCTAGGAAAGCAATCTATAGCAGGAGAGCAATATATCCTACCATATATGAGATGGAAAGAGTGAATCTGCCTGATGTAGAAAAAGCAATGGCCCTCAGTTTCTCTTTTCCCATTCTGTCCAAGTGGCCAGCCTGCTGATACTGGTAGCATTGGGAAGATCTAAGGAGTAATTTCATCCCAGAAGAGAGAGAAAGGAGAAAGTTTTCCCTCCATTTGGAAGTGGAATGAGCAGGGTGTATTGTTTCTTCACTTCCTATACTGGAGACAGTGATGGGATTGAAAACAATTTACTACTGCTCCTGTGGGTTGGGTTTGGTGGATGTGGTGAGGGTTGGTGGGCGTAGTTTGGTGGACTCGGCAGAGGAAGGATACTGCAAAATCTCCATTCCCTCCCCACTCCAGGGGGAAGATTACTGCAAGATCCCATTCCCTCCCCACCCCACTAACCTGCTTTCCAGCTCTGTTCTCCTTGCAGGGCAACAAAAGAAGACCCAGCCAATCAGCTTGGACTCAGGAGGCAGAGAATAGATGGGGGCAGGACCAGTCAGAGGTGGCATTTGCTGGTCCTCCAAACTACTCAAAATTTCTGCTACCAGTTCTCCAGAACTGGTCAGAACCTGCTGACTGGAGAGCTAGAATTTTCCAATTGACCTGAAGAGCAGAACTAAAAGCTGAAAGCTGAGCAATGGAAGAGCCAATGAGAGAACTTGAGAGAAGGGAAGCTCTACAGCTGAAGCAATAGAAACTTTTAAATCTGCTTCAGAGACCATACTCCATCAGGAAAAATTTACAGTAATGATATTAGAGAGAAAAGAAGCATCAAGGCTAGAATGACACCCAGTAGCAGTGGTCCAGTAAGGTCCAGGACAGAAGAGTAATAGCAAGTGTTATAAGTAAAATTTGGTTATTATACTTGAGAAGATACAGAACCAGACTGTAGCTATTTTGTGTCCACAGCCTGAACTTTTAAAAGATCAGAACAGTTGAAAAATATATTTTTGTGAGACAAATATATTGGATTACGAAAGTATGTTCTTGGCCTGGGTTGGAATTTTGTTCTAAGGGCACCCTGACATTATATAGACACATTAATCAAAATTAATCGAAATTATAGCCCTCTGATAATTGCATAACCGGACATCTGGAGATAAATCCAGGAAAAGGATGTTGGTAACTATCCAATATCAAGTGGAAATACCCAGTCAGTGGATACCCAGTCAGTGGATACTATCAAGTGGAAATACCCAGTCAGTGGAAATACCCACAACTTTCCTATGGGATTCTATGTATTTTTGTAATTGAAAAACAAGATGTGTTATGTAACTGTTTGTATAACTATATTTGGGTATAAATATGTGGTCTTTCTGGGAAAAGGCGTCTCCTTTTCCTCATGCTATGTTTGGTATGTGTTAAAAGGTGATCGATACTGCAGTATATTCAATAAAGCCAGTTACGTGTTTCAGCTTATCAAATCTATTCTTCTTATTTCTGCTCATACGCATAATAATTTTGACGAGCCAGCCAGGAGACAGGACAAGGACTCTGGAGGGATGGTTCTTCTGAACTGCAAAACGGGGCCCACCGCTGCGTTTGTTCTGCAGGTTTTTGTGCTTTGGATGAGCCTCCATCCAGGGGCCTTGCTTCTGGTAGCCTACGTTTGGGTGACTGATAGCTGGGACCATGCTGACTTCCAGTCGCCACGAGAGAAGTTTGGTGCACCAGGGGTTCAGGTGAGCTGTATTTTTATTAGTAACTTTTCAAATTGTGTTGCAACATTTCCTAAATTGGAATGGGATTGTTTAGATGGGTCTAAAAATGATTTCTGTTTGACGTGTGTATGAGAATTTAAACTGTTATTTTTTTTCTTGTCTCTTTTCTCCCTGTCATATTTTGTATAAAGGGGGGTTATAATGAGAACAAGATGTTTCTAAAGTTCCAGAGTATTCTTTTGGAGAGCTGGTTCGGCTTTTGGTTGCTGATATTTAAGTATTATTCCCGTGGTACAGATTGTACTTTGCATGACTGGAATGGCTGAAATATGTTTGAAACAGTTCAAAATTTGGAGTGTATTGAAATGTGTATTGGTTTGAATGCCTTAAAAGTTGTGTTAAACAGTTAACTGTTGAATCTTTGTATTGTCTCTTTTAATGCTGTGTTGAACAGTTAAAGAGGTTAGATGCCCAGGTGATTTATGTAGATTTGTGATATATGGAAGGATCTTTTCCCTTCTTAGTAAGAGGTTTTCTTAAGGAATATGTGAGCTAACTTCGTGAGAGAGAGTTGTGAGGATTTTATGTTTGGAATAGTTATAAAATTTACAGCAAAGAAATTTTATTTGTAGTGTGGAATGCCTAATAGTCTTACAGATGTGTTATTTACTTCCTCTGTTTTGAGGAATTATAAGTTGTCAATGCTGAGATTGAAAAGTCTTCTGGTAAGGAGTTTGTTCACGGTTTAAGCATTTATACTTTTGTGGAGTTGCAGCATATTTTGGATTATTTGTTTCCTTCAGAAGGGATATAGATACTATACACTACTAGTGTAGTCTATTGCAGGAAATACCTGGTGATATACTGGCTGGAATAGTCAGGGCAGTTTAGTATAAGGTATTAACAACTGATATGCCAAGAGGATGGAATCTGGTTAGAGGTTTTTTCTTAGATGGGTCAGTTTAGAGATGAATCATCAGTTGAATTCTTGAATAGAATTAGAGTTGGTTTGAATAAGTGTTGTTTTTTTTCAGAGAGAGACACCAGAATACTAGGCATTAATGAAATTGTAGTTTGTGACAGAGGCCATGGAAGTTTTTTTTTTTTTAAGTTGTGATGAAATAGAATCTTGACAGTTAAATGTGTTTTCTGTGTTTGAAACTGTTATGAAGCTAGAGAGAGAGAGAGAACAGAGATAAGTCAGATGGATTTGGACTTGTAATAGTTAATAGTATCACAAGATTGGGGTTTTATATTCATATTTATCTACTGGAAGTAGATGGAAGCATCCAGAGAAGGGGAGAGAATGGAATTTCTTTCCTGGAACAGAAATAGCTGCTGAAACCAGTAAGCAGTGTTTTGCTTATGACATTTTTTGAGAAATTTGCCCGGACAAGCGGAGAATGCAGCAGAGGCTGTATACCCTAATTGAAGATTAGGGGGGGGTCAAAGGCTTTTAACACTTGCGTCTCATCAGATGTAAAGGTGGGACTTGAGGAAACAGTTGTGGTTTCCTGATAGATATGTAGCCAGAATTTTTTTTTTTGGCCAGGTATGATGTATCTAGTGTTAAGGGAGAACCTTTTGATGTTGCTATTGTTGAAGATGTGTCTCTAAAAGGAGGACACTCTGAGATAACATTGGATGCTATATGTATACCTAAAGTAGGTATGGACTTTTTAGGATGGGATGCTTTGTCCTTATTAGATTGTGTTTATCTTTTCTGAAGATAAGTGTACTGTTCAGTTATTGACTGATGAACAGGAGAGATTTATTGATCCTATTATGTGGGAAGCAAAAGGGAATAGAGGTGTTTTGACTATTACACTTGTGATATTAGTGATATTGAGCCAGTGAGGCGGAAGCAATGTGATATTTCCCTGGAAGGGAGATGTGGCTTGAAGCTAGTGATAGAGTTCTTGTTAGGGGATGGGGTAATTGAGCCTGCAATGTTACCATACAATATATTCATATTGACTCTAGAGAAACCTGATGGTTTTGATGTCTAGTGGTTGCTTTCATATAATCACTCAATGATTATTATGCCGGAATCCCTATACAGTGTTAGGGGAATTCCATATGAATACAAGTATTTTAGTGTGATAGATTTGAAAGATTTTTTTTTGGACTTGCCCAGTAGTGAGGATTGATCCAGATACACATTGACCTTGACAGTATCGATGGTCTGTTTTACCGAGAGGATTTTTTAGAAAGCCCTAGTTTGTTTGGACAAGCTAAGAGCAGGTCCTTGGGGGTTTTGAACCACCTGTGGGTATAAAGGTGTTAAGTGAGAAGAAGAGAGATCTTGAGAAATGTGTGTAAATGCTTTGTTATATTTCTTAGGACAATAGGGCCTAAGAGTTTTAAGGAAGGAATTGTAATCTGTGGAGTCTGATTTAGGACATTTGATTAGGTATAGAGAATCAATCCAGAGAGAGGATTGAGAGGATAGTTAGATAATCTATGCTGAGAACTAAGAGAGCTCTTGTGCTGACTTTTTGTCTGAGTTTAAGGAAACCTTTCCATTTGTTTGTAGCTGTGGAAGAGGTATAGCTGAAGGTGTTTGTTCTAGCTCAAGTGTGAGCTAGAACAGAAACTTATAGTTCTGTTTTTGGTTGACAATTGATGGATTTAATAGTGCTTTAGTAGTTTTAGTGTTTAATGCAGAAAGCATATGTGGCTTACATATATTAGATTTTTACAGCAATTTTATTGTTAAAGAGTATTTGTTTCAACTGATGGGAATTTAAATTTAGTTGAATTCCTTTTGAGTGAGAGACAAGAATGGAAGATATAGGACTATACATGATTGTATAGGAGATCTAGATTTACTGACAAAAGTGAGAGAGGATTTGGAAGATAGCCCAATAGAGGGAGGTATTAATTCGTTAATTGATGGATCTTCTCAAAGTAAAGAATGCTGAGTATTTTGCTTAGGTGTGTGAAGTGTTTGCTTTGGTGCAAGCTTTGAAGCTTCTAGAAAATGAAGTGGGTATGCAGTGGCTGAAGTTATAGAATAATTGGCTAAGAGAAGTTTTCCAAAAAGAAATTTTGGGAAATAGATTAGCAGATGAAGCTTATGTATGTATATATAGATGCATGTATGAGAGAAATACCGATGATGGTTTTAGTTCCTGTTTTGGAATGGGATGTAAAATCATGTTTCCTTAATGAAGAAGAGAAACAGATGACATTAGAGATGTGGAGTATATAGTTAATAAGCCTATTGTGAGAGACATAATAGAGAAGGTACATGAGGGTACTCATTAGAGAATACAAGTATTTGTGGCTTGTGTGAAGAGAAAATATATTTGTAGAAGTATGTACATGATGGTTATGCAAGTGAGTAGAACATGTATATATTGTGTGAATGCATATAATCCTGATAGGAGGAAGAGATTTGGCTATTTGGACATTTTAAAGAATGTGAGTTGTTTGTACTATAATGTCAACAGTGATTACTTTGATATATCTGTTGGTGATTGTTGATCATTTTACTGAATAGCTGGAAATTGTTTGTGTGTGAGAGCGAATGCACAAATGACTGTAAAGTTAATATTGGAACAGATTAGATAGATAGATAGATAGATAGATAGATAGATAGATAGATAGATAGATAGATAGATAGATAGATACCGTGTTTCTCACAAAATAAGGCAGGGCTTTATTTTTTTTTGAGCCCCGAAAAAATGGCTAGGCCGTCTTTTTGGGGGTGAATTAATTTCTCTCCCTCCCCCCATCAGCGGGTGGGCAGCAGCAGTGTGGATGTCAGCTTTGGCAGGGCATTTTAAATTGCAAGACCTTCGGCGCCTGCCACTGCTACTTCCTCAGCCGCTCTTGCTTTTCCTTCGCTTAACTCCACAGTTCCCGTCGGCGCTGGTGCGAGAACAGCAGCAGTGCCGGCGGGAACGTGGAAGCATTTCTCCTGCTGCTTGGGTGTGTGCGGAAGCCTCCTGTGTGTCTTCCACATTCCCATCAGCACAGCAACAGCAGCAGCGCCGGCGGGAACGTGGAAGCGTTTCTCCTGCTGCTGGGGTGGCTTCCGCACACACCCGAGCAGCAGCAGAAATGCTTCTACGTTCCTGCCGGCGCTGCTGCTGTTGTCGTGCCCGCAGGAACGTGGAAGCATTTCTGCTGCTGCTTGGGTGTGTGCGGAAGCCTCCTTGTGACAGGAGGCTTCTGCACACACCCGAGCAGCTTCTGCACACATCCGAGCAGCAGCAGAAATGCTTCCACGTTCCCACCAGCACTGCTGCTGTTCTCGTGCTGGCAGGAACTATGGAAGCCATGGAGGCAGCTCCCCTGCCCGAGAAGCAGCAGAAACGCTTCTACACTTCCTGCGGGCGCAAGAACAGCGGCAGTGCTGTGCAGGGCATTGTTAAAGGCAAGTTTCCCCCCCCACCCTCCCCCCAGCATGTTTTAACCCCCCCCTCACCCCCAGCATGTTTTAACCCCCGGCTTCCCCCCCAGGATGTTTTAAACTAGGCCTAAATTTGGGGGGAGGGGCTTAATTTCATTTCATGCCTAGAAAACATGCTGGGTCTTCCTATTGGTGGAGGCCGTATTGTTGGAGAAACACGGTAGATAGATATAGATATGTAAATATGCATTAATAGTGCATTTATAATGATAGAGGTACACATTTTACTTTTCATGTGGTAAAAAGGGGTGTAGGAAAGAATTGGAAATGGATTGGCAATAGACCTGTTGGGTTTTTTCCTCAGGTGGGGTGAAGAATGTGAACTATAAAACATTGAAAAAATTCATGTTAGCAGTTTAATTAACCTGGATGAAATGTTTACTTCTAGCTCTATTGTGAATGTGTACTTGTTTGAGAAAAGATGTTGAAAATTTCACTGTATGAAATGATGTTTGGAATACCTTATACTGGAAGTGTGGGTATATCTAGAATTGTACTTGAAGATATTTTATTTTGTTTAGAAAATATATATAGGGACTGTCCCAGTGTTTTTCTTTTAAGGTCCAGAGGACTTTTGGCGCAAACACCACCGTTTGATTTCCGAATGCATGATTTTAAGAGTGGAGACTGGGTCCTGATAAAGCAGTGGAGAGCTTTTGGGAAGCTGAGGCCTATCTGGGAAGGACTATTACAAGTACTGTTAATTACTGAGTCTGCTGTATGGACATGTGAGTGAGGCTGGACACATCATTCGTGTCTATAGGGATTTGTGGATCTGGTTCCTGTTTCCAGTGGAAGCAAGCTTCGGAAAGACTGCACTTTTTATTTTCTATTTCTTTTAGATAGTGGGGATAGATAATTACTTGTCTAGTTTAGCTTAGATTTATGGAACTTTGAGATGTATTGTTGATTATTTGGTTGAATGAAATATATTTTTTCTTTGTATTGTTGATTATTTTAAGACATGAAATAATAGACTGTTATACACAGGTATTGTATTCTCTGGGTGTGGAAGAAGATAAAGAAGTGGATGTAAGTTCCCAACAACCAGTTGTAAGTTTTGAAGTGTAAAACTACATACATTAAGGTGGATGTGGACCTAGTCCATTTGTGAATATGATGTGGATAGTGATTATTGCCTTATGTGGGGCAGGTATGGAGGCTTCTGAGGTATTGCCTGGTTATTCATTAATGTGGCAATGGTTATGTTTCCAAACTGAACCCGACAGTATAGAATATGAAGGGCAGATATCACTGACATTGATGAAACCTATGGCTAAGGTTGGAATCAGTATAAGATCCACCTTAGATGATGGTTTATATTTGAGAAAATATCTAGTATGTAATCGCACATATGACATGAGGACTTGTCTGAGAGGATGGAACAACTATATGATCATTGTTTTGATCTGTATGGCAATTATTCTCCTTCCTATATGAGACTTAGAACTCTGGAAGAGATGTTATTTATGCCATTCATTGAATTAAGAAGTGTTCCGAAGAAGCTGATGTTTTTATGTGGTAGTATAGCCATTGCTAAACTTCCATTTACTTGGAGAGATAGATGTGCAGTAGGATATACTGAAGCTCCAAGATATTTGTATAGAGGTATAAGAAGTGTTCAAGAACAAGAACCTATTGAAGCAAAGAGTGAAAATGTTTTTCTGGAATTAATGAGAGTAGTTTTGAATACTTCTTCTTTTTATGTGAAAGGAGAGACTACAGTTACAGATATTATGTCAATCTGTTTTATAGGAGTTCCAGTGCCAGGAAAGATTTTGTTGAGTGAATCTAGGATTATTATAAATCCTAATGCTTACACTTTGTATAATTTGTCAAAGGTTTGTTTGGCTCTCCTGTGAAGCCAACTAAATGGACAAATCAGAAGCATTTGGTAATTGAAGTTAAAACAGTTTTTCCAGTTTATGACTGTGTGAAGTATAAACATCCAGAAAAAGAGAAAAAACATGAAAAGACAGTTTATAATTTCTTACCCACTGAAGATGTTATACATTGTACAGAGGTTGAAGAAGTAGATGGAATGACACATGTGTTATTCTTACCTAGAGGTATGTGTTTGGTATGTGTTAAAAGGTGATCAATACTGCAGTATCTTCAATAAAGCCAGTTACTTGTTTCAGCATATCAGGTCTGTTCTTCTTATTTCTGCTCATACATAACAGCAAGCTTCCATAGTGGCTCATAATTAAGCTAGCAGGCAAGACCACCAAAGACGACCTATAGCAATCAATAATGCAGTTCCTGAAGTCCACCAAAGGGACATCACAATTGGATGAAGATAGTGTGAGCTACTGAAGAACAACCAGGATGAGCAGGCCCTGTAGCATCAGCTTACTGAAGAGACCACAGCAGTGCCAACTTCGTTGAAGAGATTGGCCCAGGCAGCTTTCTGGAAGAATTTGGTGGGAGTACACAGTTGGTGAGATCAACCACAGTCTGTATATGGAGCAAAAAGGACATTTATAGACCTTGTCAGTCAACCTCTATTGATAGAATCTGGTAGAATGAAATTCACTATCGCTGAAAAGTAAAGGATTGCCGGGTACAGCAGAATTCTAGGGAGACTGCATGAAGAAAATAAAAAAATATTACATTATTTTATCCAACCTGTTAATCAAAGACTGATTCCGTCAGTTCATTGGCCCATTTTTTGTATTATCAAAAATAGACTCTCAATGTGACAAAATGAAGGGCAAGCTGGTGTTGACAAGGAAATTATAATGGTCAGAAATGGAAATCTGAAGTAGTAGCTCATCCAATCTCAAGTCTGAAGTCAAAATCAGTTTCTGATTTCAACAGCAGAGTTGGCCATTTTAAAGCATGTTTCTCCAGCTAACAGTCCAACACATCTGGAGTTGTGTATCTGGTAAGGAAAAGTCCATTTTCAGTATAAAACTGTTATGGTCTTAGCTATATCACTCACAACCAGAGTAATCTACTGTGATGATATTAATCTTCAATCAAGTAAAAAATATTTGCCTACAATCCTGAAAACAACAGATGATGACAAAGTATGAGGTTAGTTTGGGTTTTATATAACCACTTAGTCTGATCTTTTAAAAAGCAAAAACACTTTTAAATATTCATACCCGTTGGTGTTCAAGTGATACACATCCAAATTAATTTTCTTTAGAGAGCTTGGTTAGTGAGATAGCAAGCCTCTAATCTTTTTTTATTTTATTTCTGACATAGAGCTGCCTGGCCAGTTACTTGTTGTAGAAATCAAGTGAAGTGTTCCCTGCAGTTTTCTCTATTGGGTGGAGATAAGCTATTGCTACAAGAAATAAACTGCCTGCAGACAGCTCTAGGCCTGAAGTAGCATCAACCCACCTCCAAAAAATAGCAGCAAAATCTCCAACTGCTTCCAAAGCTTCAAACTACTTTTCCACTTTCTTTGTTCAGATTAACTGTTGCTGAGTTGCTAAGTTTCTTAGATGACATTTAACACCCAGAAAGAGCAACCAAATAAGGAGCCTTATTTCATTTCAACCTGTAGATAGGTTTCATTGACATTACAGTTCTGAACAAAGAGGGTGCAAAATATGTACAGAGGTGCCCAGGGAAGGAGCAATGTATGCCCTATGGTCTTGGTCTCAAAACACCAATGTGCTTATTGACCAAAAGCCCAATGATTCTAACAGTTATTATGTTTGTCTTCTCTTACAAATAGATCTGCCTTTAGTTACAACCCTGAATTTAAGATGACCACCTCCAAAAGAAATAATAAAAAATAAATAGAAAGAACATTATAAGCTCAGACAGAAGTCCTGTTCAAAATTCTACTTTTTCATCTATCAACTTCTTTTGTATTTCTGGGCATGGTGTTCACCAATCAAAGATCCATTTTAGCAATTCTGTTCTGATAATATCCTAAAGGCTAAAATAGTAGGAAATACATAGGCAACAATAACTTTATTAGACCAACTGAAGCTATTAAAACTATATTTGAGTAATAAGAACTCTTCTTCAGCCAAGAAAAAAGAAAGGTGGGAGAAAAATGAAACTGATCTTGTAACCACACCTGTATAAATGACATTGCCAGATGGAGTGAGGGGAAAAAAGAAGCAGTAAATATGCATACATTGTCCATTTGGGGAAACAAAAATTTCAATTGTTAATTAATTATGTTCCCATCTCATCTGAGATATTCAGATCCTTTCATGATAAAACTTATTTGCTTTCTCCCTTCAATACTTTGGTTCTTTGAAGAACTACAGTATTATGGAAATCTACTAATACTACCCTGTCAGTTCAACTCTTCACACCCAGATGCTCCAGTGATTTCTTCTTCCTTTCCATGAGACTGGAATTATGGTATATTGTGTTTTCTCAAGATGACTATTTACCTAGTAAGATAACCTGGAAGCTTTTCTAATGACGCTTGCACCTAATGTAGTGCTGAGCAGAGTCCCAAACAAATAGTTTCTAGGGTGCTACATGCCCACTAAGAAAATTACATTTCCCATGGTTCTTGTTACCAAAATGTTGTGGTTGCTAATTATGATTATCTAAGGAGGAATGCTTCAGAAGTAGGACTTCAGTGAGACAACTTTTCGTTCCCCCTGTTATTGCAAGAGGTGTAGAATAAGAAGGGCAAAGAATATGCCAGACGCTAAATTTCTGAGCAAGCCTTAAAGAAATGGGGGAAAAGAAGTGTTATCCAATTTAGATCATTTTGTTGAAAGCAATTGTAAATCAAAGAGAAGTTGGCTATTTCAAGACAATAAAACATTCAACAAGCATTGGAACTGTCAAGGTATAATACATGATAAGGCATTTTCTCAGTAGATAATCTCAGGCTGCCTAACTTCCCAAATAGTTTTGAGAGCAGAATGGGAAATCATTTGCACACTAAACTATTTCATGGAGAAATGGGGCACAATGTTAATAACAACAGTAGTCAAGGTGATAATAGTAATAATAATTGTACAAGTATAATTTTCCCTCATTGGTTTTTATGGGATGTATCAGCTAATCAGGAATTAAGAAACTTCTTATTTGTTCTGGGACCCCAAAATATAAAAAAATGAGACTTCTCTAGACATCTATGATACAATTTTTATGCAGAGTAATTCAGGAATAAAACTAACTGCAATGTTAGAGAAGAAACCTAACCCTGTGTATGGAGGTTCAGTTATAATAAAGCAATGACCAAATTCTGCTACATTGCAAAAAATAAGTCAAATGAAAATAAGGATGGAAAATGTTATAGATGGATGGATGGATGGATGGATGGATATAGATAGATAGATAGATAGATAGATAGATAGATAGATAGATAGATAGATAGATAGATAGATCCAAAGGTGCTTTTTTGCAAGAAGCAACTGGACTTTCTGGTTTTTCTTCAAAGGCTTTTTGCTTCTCATCCAAGAAGCTTCTTGGATCTTCTCATCCAAGAAGCAAAATGTCTTCAAGGAAAAATCAAACAGTCCAGTTGCCTCTTGAAAAAGCACCTTTGGGACAACCATGACTTGGATGGCTGAGAATCTCCACAGACATTTAGATAGATGATGATAGACAAATAGACAGACAGACAGAGACAGAGACAAAGGTAAAGACATAGGACTCCAAGGTGCAAAGAGAAAAAGAAAGAGAAATGACTATTTGGTACTTTGGGTATGAGTACAAAGTACAGAGGATTACAGATTCAGCATCTGCCTGTGACTCGTTAAAGCAGTACTGTTTCCAAGATCCCATGGCTGGAAACAGATGAAGCTGCTTTAATGAGTCACAGAGAGATTCTGTATTCATGCCTGCAAAAGCTGTAAAGCATCTCAAATTTAAAGTTAAAGAATCAAACCTGAAGCATTGTGCAGCCCAACTAAATTAAAAGGCTCTAGAGATTTGCACTATTGCTATCAAACACCAACAAGTTTGCAACGGTAGATTTTTCAATCAAGCCATTCAGAAAAATCCAAGCAGCTTAAAAGCCATGAGACTGTCTTTTTCAAAAAATGCTAGAGTCAATTTTTTGCTCTTCCTTGCAGAAATTAAAAAGGGCAGGGAGGATTTTGAAACCCGATTTGCTGAGTGACATGCACTAAGTTGATGAAGAAAATCCTTCTTCACATAAGAAAGTGAGTACAGAAATGTTACTTAGTCTGATAATAATAAAGCTCTCTCCTGCTCATAAAGAAAGACAGATCAAGGATTGATACGGCAAGTTTTAGAATATGATTACTAAATGCTGGCACTATGTTTGGAGAGCAAAAAACAGCAATTCTTATAAAATAAGGTCTTTCCACTAAGCCGTAAGAAGAAAAGCTCTTTAAATTCTTATTAGCTATTTTTTGCACTTGCAATCATTTGATTTTTTTTTTAAATGACCAATTAAGAAAAGAGTTGTTTTTTTTTACAAAGCAAATTTACTAAAAATTTAAATAAATCCTTTGGAGCATGCTTCCTGCATAAACTGATCATGAATAAACATATTTCAATTGCTCCAAGAACAGGTGCCTCCAGTACCTTCTCCCTCATTTACAGGCTTCTCCAATCAGGGGCAAGGAAATGGTTAGGCCAAGTTTGGCAAGTGAAACATAAATCATAAGCATCTTTGCCAGAAGAGGTTTCTTTTATGAAAACAATTGCTGCTAAAGAGTTTATTTTTCACTTTAACACATTTCCTTTCTGGAAAAGAAATGTAAAATATTCTGTTCATAGCCTTAAGAAAGCCTTAGTATCTTGCAGTTTCAGCTATAGATGTAAAGATTTGTATTTTCAAGTGCTGTTTAAGAAACATCTTAGGTGCTAACTAGATGCAGAAAGAAAGAAAGAAAGAAAGAAAGAAAGAAAGAAAGAAAGAAAGAAAGAAAGAAAGAAAGAAAGAAAGAAAGAAAGAAAGAAAGAAAGAAAGAAAGAAAGAAAGAAAGAAAGAAAGAAAGAAAGAGAGAGAGAGAGAAAGAAAGAAAGAAAGAAAGGAAGGAAGGAAGGAAGGAAGGAAGAAAGAAAGGAAGGAAGGAAGGAAGGAAGGAAGGAAGGAAGGAAGGAAGGAAGGAAGGAAGGAAGGAAGGAAGAATTCTGCTTTACAGCCAGCCATTGGATTTTTGTTGCTTATTTGTTTGAAAATTGATGGGTTCCCAAGGATTAGATCTGTCCAAATCAGATAACAAAGCACGGGTGAAATTTTAAAGCTACTTTCTCTGCAGGAAATGAGATCTTATTCTTCATGACCAGCAGGAGACCATTTTAAAGAATAGAAAGAACATTCAGCTGATGTTGAGAAAGCACTGTTAGAATGTTTTATTCTATTTCAGAAATGATTGCATTTTTTTTCTTTTAGATATATCTTTCTCAAATTCATAAAGACTGCCAAAAAAAATTGGAAAGAATAGAAGATATAATTCACTCTTCATTGGAATATCAGCTGTAAAATCTACATTAGGATTAGGAGAGCCTCAGGACCTACCTTACCTATGAATGCATTTTTCTTCAGGCATGAAGACAGCCTAAGTATCCAGACAGTTAAATATGGCACTGGTATGATCTGTCTAGATTATCATGTTTGTATATAGCCATTATTCATTATTTTTCTAGTGTAGTTCTTATTCAGATATTCCAGGAGATTCCGTCACTCTCTCCCACCCCAACCCACCTCATAGGGTTGTTGTTATGAGGAAAACAGGAGAAGCAAGCAGTTGCCGTCTTGAGCTACTTATAAAGGCAGGATAAAAATCTAATAAATGGGAGACTCCAACTAGAACTAGCTGAGGTATGGATCCATCACGCATGTGCCTAGCTTTGATCCTCTGGCTATTAAAATCAAAATCAAAGAGTAGAAACAGTATAAAGCATAAACAGAATGGTAAAAATGCAATGTGGTACTCAGGATGAAAAAAAGTAGAACAGTACCCAGCTATGCAAGTGCCCCTTTTCAAATTGTTGCAAGCAGGATTGAAATGAATAGAGGGCATCTTCAATATATTCTTGATTTTGCTCCAACTTCTCAATCTTTGTCTGTATGCTCCTTCTGCTGCAAAAAAATACACTCATTTTGGGAAAGGAGACCAGGATATGGGAGAGAGGGCTTTAGAAATATTGTCTCTTTCTCATTAGTCCTTTCTTATTTTCCATTCTATTCTAATTTCACCTGTTCTGGATGGTTTACAGGAATAAAACCCCAAATACAAAACCAATACACTCCTACCCCACTGGCAACAGCATTCAAATGATGGGCTTCATACCCGCTTCAGATCCCCAAATTTGCTAGCAAAAACTATGCCTTCAAAGGGCCTTTCAGAAAAGTGTCGAGGTAGGGATCAATCTTATTTCTATAGGATTTCACAGCAAGGGAACCACCACAGAAAAGGCCTTTCTTCTTCATCCAAATAGTGGACCTCCTTGATGGAGGGGACTCTAACATCTCCTGCCTCCCCAAGCTAGTGGATCCAAGAGACGTAACCGGGAAAGACAATCCTTCAAATAACCAAGCCAGGAAAGAGCTTTAAAGGTGAGAAACAGCACCTTGGATTAGACTCAAAAGCAAATCAGCAACCAATGCAACTCCTATAATTGCACAAAGCCATACAGGATGCTACATTTTAAACCAGCTGAAGCTTCCATATACGAGTAGCCCTTGACTTACAACAGTTCATTTAGTGACCATTCAAAGTTACAACAGCACTTTAAAAAGTCACTTATGACCATTTTTTACACTTATGACAATTGCAACATCCCCATGGTCACATGATTAAAATTCAGGTGTTTGGCAGCTGACTCATATTTATGACGGTTGAAGTGTCCCAGGGTTATATGATCCCCTTTTATGACCCTCTGACAAGCAAAGTCAATGGGGAAGCCAGTTTCACTTAACAACTGTTTTATTAACTAAAAAATGCACTGATTCCTTTAAACAACGGTGACAAGAAAGATCTTAAAATGGAACAAAACTCACTTAACAAATGCCTCACCTAACAACAGAAATCTTGAGCTCAATTATGGTTGTTAAGTCGAGAACTACCAATACTTTTCAAGGACTGCACATTACAGCGGTCAAAAGGGCAGGTGAGTAAGGACATTGAGGTGATTGTGAGCAAGGCCTTTTGGTCCAGGAAAGTGTGTAACTGGTGGACAACCTGAAACTGTGCAAAGGCTCTCCTGACCACAACTGTCACCTGCTCCTGGACAACCCCCAGATTATGTATCAGGTCTGTATGGGGCAGTGCACCATCATCCAAGACAAAAGATGGTAATTCTCTGTGAAACCCAGAGCCATTCCATCTTGCCAGGGTTCAGTTTCAGGCTGTTGCTAACCATCCAGCCCTTAACAGCCTCTAAACTAGTGGAACAACTTGCCTCTTGACATTGTGAATGCTCCAACGCTAGAAGTTTTTCAGAAGAGATTGGACAACTGCTTGACCGAAATGGTATACAGTTTCCTGACTAAGCAGGGGGTTGGGCTAGAAGACCTCCAAGGTCCCTTTTCTAAACACTGTGAAAGTAAGGTCACCACACAGCTTAACTCATCATTGGCTGAAATCTACGACTATTGTCAGCATACTGGTGACATTTCACCCCATGGTGATGGATGATCTCACCCAGCAACTTCACATAGATGTTAAATAAAAGCAGACAAACTTCTGAACCTGCAGGATCTTACAAAGTTTGTGGTTCTTAAAAGTATGTTCCCATGTGTCCTTTGCTTCTTTTTAAATAATGTTTTACTGTTGCCTGTTTCTTGGTGCACAATGTATTTAATGTATGAATGTATTTTTTAGTTCTACTAATGTTTTTAACATCCCATTGGCAATCATCCTTCTGGAAGATTGCACAATGTATGAAAACGTTAACAACAAATACTTCAAATCACCCATTTTACTCTTATTTTATCTTATTTATAAGCTCCAAATTATTGTCATCACATATTAAGCATTTCTGCTTAAAAGTAGTACAAATCCATGCACAAAAACACCTGCCAGATCTAACTTATCTATCTGTAGATAATATTTGTCATTTGGGATATGAATAATTTCTCCATTCAGAATTCTCATCCACTTGATTGTCATATAAACCTATACATTGCTTGATTAAATAATTTGCTGTTATAAATTGCTGGATATGGCATTTATATGCCATGCAAAACAATACTAAAGACAACTTTCTTCATCAAGCACTATTCAAATAACCTTTCCTTCAAACTTATTTTTCTGTGTTTTTTTGTTGTGTTTTTTTAGTTAGCAGCAGAAAGGAGGGGTAGAGAAGAAGAAAGAAAAATAGGAGAGAGAGAGAAACATTTTAATGCTATATTTTCAACCCTGCAAAGTCAAACTAATGGATGACAATCCATCAAAATCAACAAGATAATAGAAAAACATATTCTGATTCCAGAACTGTTGTCTGATCCTACGTGATGGAATAAGAAACAATACAAATATCTGATTCACTGGAGCAAAATTGACCTTAAAAAGATGATAAGAGAGCTGAACTAAATGAAAGGATGTTAAATTTAAATAGGATAAGAGTGTGTATATATATATATATATATATATATATATATATATATATATATATATATATATATATATATATACAAGAGAGAAAGCATTCTTAGAAACACAAAGAAAGTAGTGTGTATTCAAAACAAAATAGAACTTAAAACTCAATATTTAATGAAATCTCAACAATAAACACATCTAATTTCAACAAACATAGAGAAGGATTAGGCTTGTGTTACAGTTTTTAAACTAACATTGAACAGATCCCTAAAGCAGTTTAGATACATTAATAGACTTGTGAAAGCAGCATAGATTAATGTGAAATACAGATGTTCGCCAGTATAATTTAGGTTTCCACTTCTGCAACTTTAAAAATAAATTGAAGAATATAATATATAGCACATTAATTTCATGATAATGTAGGTTCTGGAAAACATGGGTCTTCCTGAGCTACTGCTCAGATTTTTTGTTTGCTTGTTTGTTAAGACAAATTGAAAAGACCAAACCTGGAAAAATCTTTTTCAGCATTCATAATTAATCCATTCCATTCTCCCTAATTTCCATATTCCTTTGAAGACCCCTAACTATTTTGGATATCAGCTCCTACTATTCTTTGCCAATGGCCATGCTGGCTGAAATTGATGGAATATGAGTTTCAAAACTACTCTGGTCTATTAGACATTATTGAAATTCAAGAGATCTACATTTTCCTTGTTAGAGGGAGTTGTAGAAAAAGAACAGTAATGCTATGTGGAAAAGTATCTGATGGCTGAGAGGACTAGGGTCCTATTGAACAATTATGAACTGGCATCCAAATTCAACAGGGTTTTGAATGCAGCTTGCAATTGTCATCATTTTCTGATGAAATAAAAATGCTAATTAAAAAAACCTGTATCCTCTGCAGGGAGAGGAAGGGGAAGTATAGATACACACAACTAACAGAGAGAGAGAGAGACTTGAGATGAAGTTTGGCAATCTGTACCTAAAAATTGTACTATAAACGTTCTTGAAGGAAAGCTCCATCAGATATTGGCTGGTTCATCAATGCAACTTCTACCATTCTGAACCATTTTATGTTCATCCTTTTGTCCACTGATTTCAGTGCATACACATATTGTATGTTCAGTCGTGGATAAGGTTGAATGGACTGTCCTAAGCTTTTAGAGTTGAAAGGCCAGTGGGGCGTAATTTGAAATAAAAGCAATATGCAATTATTCATAAAACCCAACAACTTCCAAGTGGTAGGATTTATTTTACATTGTAGGGCTGTGCAGCACTCTAGATTTGAAGGGAAAAGATGATGGAAAGCATGTTTAAATGTGCACATTGCCCCTATCACCAATGCCTTAAAGAAGCAGCATCTTTTCCCAGGCTTGTGAGATGCCAAATATGCATTCCCAGGAAATGATGCATTGGATTTAAGAATGGGCCAATTTTTATCCCCTTCAGACTTGGATGGCTTCATAGCCTTATTACATTTCAAACAGTTTCAAACAGTTTCAAAATACCATCCATAAAACATAATATATTGTTAATTTAAACTGATTCACTTGAAGAGCCTTCAGGTACTCAGAAGTGGAAATAGAAAAAAGGTAAGGCAGGAAATCCAAAGAGATTCTTCTATTATTTTAACACCAATAACATTCTTAACTAAATGTTTCAATTCTGTCTTTTCTAAAACTATATTGCATTAATAGCTTTGTCTACAAAAATTACCTATTAACAGTTTCAACATGTGATATTATTTATCTTGCTTATTATTACAGGACCAGTGGGCACTTCACATAATTCAATTTAGCCAAAGAAAGAGGGAATACAATTACCCCTTTTCCTTCAAGTTTTCTTTCCAAGCTACTGAAACTAGCTATAGAACTTTTCTGAATGGAGGTTATAAGAGCCAAAGAAATATAGCGACTGCCAAGTGAAATTCCAGGGACTGCCATTTATAGAATGATGGAACAATGGGAAGTGTTGTTTCAATTATTTGCAAAGCTAAGTCACTCTTTGGCTCTGACACATTTCTGGCACGAATGAGTTCCCGTGGCTGGAGCTGAGAATGACCTGCATCTCTGTTCCCACGAGCATCCTCCTTACCCTAGCTTTCTCCAGAAATAAAGAAGATACAACTTTGAACAGAAAATAAAAGAGTTGTGGCAAAAGAACTAAGGACTCAGTTCCTAAGTCCTGGCCTCCAGAACATCTACTGGATTAGATATCTCTCGTATCGCCTTAGTAGAATTGTACTGATCTAAAATTAGTAGAATACTATTGAGGTTTTGTAATTACGTTGATTTAATTAATTTTAACACTCTGGAAAAATCAATCTCTCCATGGCATTTAATATTAAAGTTATCAGATTAAAAGCAGTTGTTTTTCCTTGCTACCATAGAGCTTCATGTGAGGAAGAAAGTGTAAAATAAGCAAATCAGATACAGAATTTGCATGGAAATGGATTCTCTTCTTCAAGAGAGCTGTTTAGATTTTATTAAATAGACATTTTCTCAAACCCAGAATGACTAAACAGAAAAGAATTATGCTGCTGCTTAACCCTCGGTCCTACAAAGAAGAAATGAATCTAAGGGATTGCTTGTCACTTTCTTTGTAATGTTTAGATTGGTTTTTCCAAGCCAATATAGGGACTATAAGGGAATTATATAAAATATATAAATATATCAGGATTATAGGGATTATGATCTCTGGTTGTCTTTTAAAGCAATCAAATATCAATATCATAGTTCATGGCCGAACTTTGCAAAAAGATAATAATCTCAGCCCTAGAGTTTGTCAAAGTCTGACTGAGGCTACATCATGAATCGAGGATTGTATGGTTGCCTGACAAGACAGGGGCAGATTGTATGATTGATGTGGTTTCTCAGATTAAATTTATCTGCTATGTAGCCTGGTGGATAGATGAGGAAATGATATTTTCTTTATTAAGAAAAATATCTTAATTTGGGAGTATGAGATACTGTGGCCTAAATATTGTCAAGATGTGGTAGCAAGTTCCTTGGGGCCTAAAGGTACATGTTGTCCTGATTTAGCCTTCGATTCTTTTTTTAACTGGTTGTGGTCTGCTACAGGGCCAATGCACTTCCATAGAAAATCTGGACTTTCATTAGAGCAGCACAATGATGAGGGCAAACAACTAATAAAAGCACATAAAGACTTAATGCTACTAACCAGGATGACTGCTTGATGGCAACAAAGAGATACAAAAGATCCAGTTTTCTTGCCATGTAGTGGTTGATTTGATTTTTGCAGCTCGGATTTGATAGTCCTAGTTCTAACACAACTGGGGTTTATCTGAAAACAGTTTAGAGCAAGCCTGCCAGTGGTATCAGAACTAGGACTATAAAATCTGAGCTGAAAAATCAAACCAACCACTACATGGCTGGTGGAATAGATGGTCTAACACATATTTTAGAACAATTGATTGATTTGATTGGGTTGTCCATCTCCCAGTAGTGATTTTGGGTGGTGCACCAAACATTAAAACTGGAAGAATGATATTATATCAACTATCCACATAACTAATGTCTAAGACCCAAAATATTTTTTCCAAATTTACAACAAAGAAAAACTGGAATGAAACTAGTCATCCTGCAGAGCTTGCTTAACTTCCTAGCCAAAATGCCTGAGAGAACAGCCAGATCTTTAATACCTACCATAATAAAAGGCTAACAGGCTTGGAGCCATCTGGATCTTCAAAAGTATGCTGGTCCTCAGGCCAGGCACTGTAAAAGAGAAGGCTTAACTCCTGGGTCCAGCAAGATAATATTGCCTGATGAAAGGTATCTAGAGCTTGCCCTCTCCATCAGGTCTGGTGAGGCAAGCTGAAACAATGGAACACAGGCATTCCTACAAATAATCTCCTTCCTTATGCTATGTAGGTATTTATAGATAACAACCAGTACCTTGAATTGAACCTGGAAGCTACTGACATTAGGTGTAGTTTGCACAGCAATGGTGTTATTTGAGCATAAACTGAAACACTAAAAGTTGCCTGTGCCATTACATTCTTTCGAACGCTGGTGAATTCTTTGTAAAATGTATACAGTTAATCCAAATGGGAGATTAAATCTCTCTCTTCCATCCCAGATACCTACTGGAACCAGTCCCAGAGAAAGAAATAGAACCACCATAATCAGGGGTGCAATTCAACCGGTATAACAACTGGTTCAGTGAGCGCGCTCCACATTTTAAAAAGCTAATGCTTACCTTCAACTGCAGCTGAGGCATGGCAAACCACTGTGCACACGAATCAGCTGTGGTCTAACAAAAAGACATAAAGCACAGAAAAAAAGCAGGGGCGGGCGGGCCCACATGCTCATCGGAGCGAACTGGTCCTGAGCCAGCTGATCGATGGAACAAGGGGTTTGCCCGAACCAGTCCTAACTGGGAGAATCCCACCCCTGACTGTAATGCTGTGTCTCCCAATCCCAAACCCTCCCCCAAACTAGCCCAGAAAAGTACCAAGGCCAATACAAAGTGTAACATCAAAGATGTATCACTTTTCATTATCACTATATTTGCACACAGTGGTTCTTGAATATAAGGGATAATCCATATTTGGACTCTCAGGGTGGGGTATCAGAGCTTCATGAGAGAATTGTTTGCAAACCAAAATACTTTACAGATCAAATATGGGCAACGCTCATACTAGACTTCCTCAGATGTGTTTTCAAAATAAAGTCAAAATGTTTTCACTGGACCTCTTTTGTTCCCTATATTTAAACAAATTTTGGTTGTTGTAAATTTGGCAATGCTGAATCTTTGTAGTTGGAAAAAATGTTCAAAAAAGGTTTTCTATATGTTTGTTGCACACTTGAACTAATTATGTTTGGCAATGGTACAGAGAGCAAAGATCTAGGGTAAAGCTATATATAAAGCAAATTCTTCTCCAGTTTTATTTTATAAGTCATTTTAAGAGCATAATTCCTTTTAACAACAAAGCGATCATACTTTTATTTTATAATTGTAATTTTGTACAATCCTGTTTTAAAGCCACCTTAGGGACCATCTGCTCAAAAGATAAGAGAGATACATAGGCAGAATAAATAGCTCATAAGATCAAGCTGCAAATAGATGTTGCTGTGCTGAAATATCATCGCTGTTGTATTGACTTTCTTTTGCTATGTATTCTGTGTATGCAAGATAGAAATGGAACTTCAGACTTTACTTCAGAAAAAAAAATGTCCTTGAATTGCAGAGTGTTTTACTCTGCCTACCAAACATTTATCTCAGCCAGAAAAGTAATTGAGCAGTGGCCATTTCATTCAGTCCATTTATTTTGACTTTTTGGTTACCGTAAGATCCAAAATAATCTACGAAAATCCATAAAAATAATTACAGACTAATAAAACAGTAAAACTACTCCAGCAAATTAAACTTTTAACAAATGCATTTGAAATTAAAGTTTCAAATGCATTTACTACAATACGCTTGCCAAGTGCCACGAACTCTACTGTAGTATAGGAAGCACAGATACATTTATGGGTTTTAGTAAAACCGCAAAACCTTCTGTGCTATCTAAAAACAATATATCTATGTCACAGTATACCAGATACTATTAAGTACTGTTTAGTTTTATAATGCGGGAGAACCCAATTCAAAATCCAGCACATGATGTGGCAGTTAAGATGTTGGGCAAGGAGCAGGAAGGCCTGATTGAAATCCACTCCAACCATGGAAACTCTGGTGATGCAGGATTCAACTCTCTGATGACAATCCAATCCAACAGTCCAATTCTCTGATGACTTTGGGGTCGGCCTTTGTTTCTCTTCCAGTCCTACTTGCCTTAGGGGGTTGCTATTGTGGAGAATAAAATAGAGATGCCCAAGAAGCCCACCTTTAGCACCTGGGGGAAAAGCAGCATAGAAATTTAATAAAGTTAAATACCTTCTTGAAATAGTTTTAAAATAAATCCTATTCTATTTTTTAAAAAACAGCTTCTACATTTCTAATTGTTAAGAGAATCCAAATTCTCCTTTAAAATAACCTCACTAAGCTACATCAAGGGGACAATATCCATTTTTAAAAAATCAAATGTCTCCCTAATTTGAATAGCAATTTTCAAGTCTAGAGTATTAAAGAATCCTAATTTTCCACCTTTCCTGTGAAACTTGGCCTGTGGATGTGAATAAATGGCTAAATAATGACAAGAGTTTCTGTGACATCCAAGCAATGTCACAGTTATGGCAATAAAGCCACATCAAAGTCCTGGAGCTTGGCAACATCTTTTGAGCCACATATCTGTCACAATAGATAATGGTCCATTTGTAGTCATAGCACATCACCCACGTTTCACATTCATCCTGCACTGCAGTCATTTCCTAGGGAGATCATAGTCATGCTGGAGTATTATTACTACTTCATAGTAAAATGACACTCACAGACTGCTTTGTTTTTATAGTAAACCAAGTGGCTGAATGACAACCTATATATTTTGTGGCACTTGCATTTCAAAAAGTCAAAGTTTCAGAAATGAGTCTGAACTTTTTGTCAATTAAAAACAAAGCTTTATTGCTGGACAGATTTTAAAAAAAACAGACAATTTGAAAAAGGAAAAGTAGGCCAGACCTTATACTGTAATTCAGTAATGTTATTTTTATTTATTTCAAGGGCAGAACGATCACAGCCAAATCCCAAAGGAAAAATATGCTGCTGCCAATCAAGTGAGCAAGAAATCTGCCATGAAATTATTTGAAACTATTTGTTGCCCCAGTCATTGGCATCTTTGGGGAGGAGAAGATCTTACAATCTAAAGAGATCTTCATAAGGCATTTTACCACATTGTTGTCCGATCTCTCAGCCTGTGCAACAATATTTGATTATAAACATTAGCTAGCTCACCATTCCTAATGACCAACAACCACTAATTTGTTTGAGCTATTGAAAACCATTTCTTGTGTTTCTATCTCAGTGCCCAATAATCATCTCTCAGGGGTTCAGAAAGGAGTATCATGTGTGCTTTCTTTTGCATACAACACTCTCAGAATATTGGCCTAAAATCTGGCAGCAATTTTCTCCAATGCAGAGGTTGTTATTAAAACTCTATTATTCTCAATCTCCAAATAAAGTATTGCCATTATTTCAGTATCAGTGTAACTCAATTTTTTTTTTGCTTTTGTCTCCTCAGAAGAGTTTAGTTTTCTATCTCATTTTGCTGTAAACCAAATTTTTTTATACAGAATATGAAGAATAAAAATACTGTTTTTTTTCCCAAATGTTGCTCTGGATGTAGCATTAGGTTAGACTCGATTGTGTCTTGAATTGAATTTTTGGAATTCTGGAATAGGTCCCAAATTTGGATTGGATTGTATCAGACCATGTCTTTTTTCCCTTTAATTGGGTTTATAAAACACTTCAAACAAAAATAATTGGCATTCATCCCAATCTTTGTTACTCTGGGTTGAAAGATACAGAATACGCTGCAGCAAAACAGTCACAATTTGTAAAAAATAGCAATCTATAGCCGTGGTAGCCCAATGGTTAGAATGCAGTATTACAGGGTAACTCTGCCCACGGTCTGAAGTTCGATCCTGACTGGCTTAAAGTTGACTCAGCCTTCCATCCTTCCGAGGTTGGTATAATGAGGACCCAGATTGTGAGGGCAATATGCTGACTCTGTAAACTACTTAGAAGGGTTGTAAAGCACTATAAGTAGGATATAAGTCTAATTGCTATTGCCATAGAAACATACTAAAACATACAGCACTAAGGAGTCTAATCCACTCCACACCTACAAAACATAACAGTCACTGGGCAAAGGATTATTAATCAAACCTGTCCTATTAAGTTTCTTATTTTGAACAGGCAAGAACTATTGCAGATAACCATATATTTCCTTAAGAAGTCAAGGAAACAAACCAGAAGTTTCACTGAAAACAATATTACACTAGAAGAAAGCAAAATGGTCTTTGCATATGAAATAATGTCAGCTCTACAAGATCCGGAAATCAAAGCCTACTTTATTGTGCTAGACTATAATTATAGAATTTTATATGTCTGCTTATGTTTCGCCTTCCTTTCCTCTTATACTTCATAGAGTCAGGAAGGAGCCCAAGTCTCTTCCAAATAGTACAGGTTGGTCTAAATTAGTGTGGATAACAAATCCCACAAAATGGATGCATTCTTTAAATTCATAGGATTTAAGGTGATTTTTCCATGGAAGATATGATAAGTGGTTCCAGCTTGACTGAAATAGAGAATGAAAAAATAACATAATTTTTATATGCATGTTAATGACAGACCACAGTAAAGTCCAAAAAAATATTGTTATAATTTAAATATATGTGTAACAAATAAATAAAAATAAAGTAAAATAAAAAAGTAAAAAAAAGTAAATAAAAATACCTTAATTTAGAACCAATAACTTTGGCTCAACACAGAGCCAAAGTAGTGTTGTGATTAAAGTGCTGGCTAAAAGTGGGGAAGCCACTAGAACAGGTTCTAATGCTCCCTTTGGCATGGAAACAACTAGGTAACTTGGACCAGTCACCATCCCAGCCCCAACCATTGTTCAAGAACTCAGCTGAAAAATAAAATCCCTCAGCGCAACCTGCACTGATGAGTTTGCTGTGAGAACTATACAAAACTAGTGGACCCCATCACAAGGCAGGATAAATGCTAAGAAAAACAATTATCGCTTGGTCCAAAGACACAATTCACATTTTCCTTTGGATTAGTTGCCATTTACAAAAGCATTTGCTTTATGTAATTAAAGCAGAAATTTCACATGTTGCTTCAGAATCAGGGTTTGGTTCTTATATATACTGAGGCTTCCTGTATGCCAAACATTTATTCCCACTGTTAACTTTTTCCATATGTATTGGTACAATTTTGATGCAAGATTCATGCCTGATGTGGATAATGGTCACTCTTTCCATGTCCAAGTCACATGTGGCTTATACAACATTTGTTTTCTTTTTGAAGAAATTATGCAAATGAATATTGTGAAATTAAATGAAACTCCTTTAATTCAAATAGGACATCACTGAAAGAATACTGAGGCTGCTGTCATTTACAGATCCAGCGTTCCAATCCTATACAGTTTATAAATGAAAAATAAAGTTGTAATATTACGGTTCTACAGAAAATGATATGATTATAGTTCCTGGTTATTTCAGTGGAACATAACCCTAACTGTATTAATAAATAAAATGTAGTTGAGTATATCAATGTATCTGAAAAAGAACTGGCAATGATGAAAATTATAGTGAATATACATCTTAATTATATGGAAGAGAAACATCTGTCCATGAACAATCTTTACTAAACCAAGTGGGATAAACATGGGTAAAATTGTACTGAAAAGGGGTTTGTGGGGAGGGGAATCAAAATAAGGATGTTACAAATGTTATGATATTCCTTTGCTTGGCTTGTCAGATTTCCCATTCCTCTCATCAAAGAGTAAAGGTTAAAATACCATTGTAAAATTAAAGAAAACCATGACTGTTTCCATGACTGTTTTAAGAACAAAAGAAATGAAAACATCTTTTAAGAATTATTTTATTTTTCAATTGCACATCAGTGAAAATATCACATTGGTTTCATTGAAGACATTATTCAAGACTAGAGATGTTCAGCAATATTCAGGTGATCCCAATGAAGTCAAGTATTACCAAACTGAACATAGTTCATAGGATTAGTTTATTTTCTTGATATACTTCCCTGTTCATTTTGCAAAATCTCTTTATTGTGCTTCACAGCTCTCATCATTCATTCATTCATCCATCCATCCATTCATTCATTCATTCATTATGTGCCATCAAGTTGATGTCAACTGTTAGAAAACACAGATATAGATTTTCTCCATGGCTGTGTCTCCTTAACTTGATTCTTCAGGCCTTCCAATGGTGCACCCATCATCACTGTAACCAAGTCGTTCCATTGCTTCCTATATGTAGCTTTTTATCCAGCCATAACAAACAATCCTCTGTAAGTGGATTCATTCCAACTTGTTCTTCAGGAGCTCCCACTCCAGCTGGCATTACTTTCAGGATCACTGGAACTATTAAATCCTCTTATCATGTCAAGAAAGCAATTTCTTAAGATGTTTTTTTTTAATGCACTACAGCCATCAGTCTAGGTTGCTACAAGGAAATGATCCAGGTGGAATTATTTATTGTATGACTGGTTTACTGGGAATTGCTTTATTGTCATTGATTTGTTTATACTTTCTCATATTCTCACACAGCTACGCACCATTTAAGGGTCAGCCTTGCTAATTCAGTTCAGTGACACTATAATCTGAAGGGCACATCTGAAAGGTACCAGCTTGGGTAAAAGTAAATTCATCTAGACTAGATTGACTGTAGGCTTAGTCAGTATAAAGCTTGAATCTAATGAGGAAAATAAGTAGATAAAAAAACCTCCACTGTTGCTATTGTTCACTATGTCTAGGTTAAGATCTAACTAGATTTATTTATTTATTTATTTATTTTTCATATTTCTATACCGCTCCCTCTCCCAAAAAGGGACTTGGGGCGGTGTACAGCCTAATAAACACATAAAATACATAAAATAGATACAAGTTAAATAGAATTTAAAACCAAATTAAATACATGTGTGGCTGCATCCCGTCTGACTACAATTAAATATTTAAAATCCGGGATAGATAAAAATTTAAAAATCAGATTAAAAATTAAAAACCCTCATTAGATTTAAAACCCCACAAACCCTTACTGGGCCAGGCCGGCCTGTTTAAAAAATAGGGTCTTAACTGCGCGCCGGAAGGTCAGGATGTCTGTCATGGCTCGTATCTCCGGGGGGAGATCATTCCACAGGGAGGGGGCTCCCACAGAGAAAGCCCGCACCCTCGGGGCCGCCAGCCGCCAGCGATCAGGCGGCGGTACCCCAAGTAGGGCGACCCTGTGGGAGCGTATTGGTCGGCGGGAGGTTGTTGGTGGCAGCAGGCGGTCCCGTAAGTACCCAGGTCCCGAGCCATGGAGCACTTTAAATACCATCAGTACCACCTTGAATCGAATCCGGAAGGCCACAGGAAGCCAGTGCAGTCTGCGGAGAAGTGGTGTTACATGGGCGCCCCGAGGGGTGCCCACGATCACCCGCGCGGCTGCATTCTGAACTAACTGCAACCTCCGGAGACTCTTCAAGGGGAGCCCCATGTAGAGAGCATTGCAATAATCCAAGCGGGAGATAACGAGGGCGGAAGTGACTGTGCGAAGTGCGCCCAGATCCAAAAAGGGCCACAACTGGTAGATCAGACGAATCTGATAAAAAGCCCCCCTGGCAACGGCTGCAATATGTTCTTCTAAAGACAGCCGCACATCCAGGAGGACACCCAAATTGCGCGCCCTTTCCACAGGGGTCAATACCTCTCCCCCTACGGCCAGCGAAGGAATAAGCTGGCTGTATCTGGACGCAGGAAACCACAGCCACTCGGTTTTGGTCAGGTTGAGACGAAGCCTGTTACGACCCATCCAACCCCGCACGGCCTCCAGGCACCGGGTCATCACTTCGACGGCTTCGTTGGGGTGGCCCGGGGTGGAGATGTACAGCTGAGTATCATCAGCGTACTGATGGAACTCCACCCCGAAGCCACGGATGATCTCACCCAGCTGCTTCACATAAATGTTGAACAGCAGGGGCGAGAGCACCGACCCCTGAGGCACCCCACAAAGCAGGGGCCTTGGGGTCGATCTCTGCCCCCCTGTCAACACAAATTGCGAACGGTCGGAGAGGAAGGAGGAGAACCACCACAACACGGTGCCTCCAACCCCCAACCCTACCAACCGTTGCAATAAGATACTGTGGTCGACAGTATCAAAAGCCGCTGAGAGATCTAACAGGACCAGGACAGAGGAGCAACCTCTGTCTCGAGCCCTCCAGAGATCATCCACCAACGCGACCAGCGCCGTCTCCGTGCTGTGCCCGGGCCTGAAGCCCGGGAGGGGGGGGTCAAGATAACTCGCTTCATCCAGGTACTGCGGGAGCTGACGTGCCATCACACTCTCTACAACCTTCGCAACAAAGCGAAGGTTGGAGACAGGACGATAATTTGATAATAATGCTGGGTCCAGGGACGGTTTCTTGAGGAGGGGCCGCACCATCGCCTCCTTCAAGGCGGCAGGTAAAAGCCCCTCTCTCAAGGAAGCGTTTATAATACCCTGGAACCAGCCTCGTGTCACTTCCCGAGTGGCCAAAACCAGCCAGGAGGGGCACGGGTCCAGCAAACAGGTGGTGGCATTCAGTCCCCCCAGTATCCTGTCCACGTCCTTCACGGTAACAGGATCCAACTCAACCCAATTGACCTCACCGATATCCACCCCCGCCCCTCCGCCCGGAGATGCCCAGTCAGAGTCCAGCTCATCCCGGATCTGAGCGATTTTGTCTTGCAGAAACCTAGAAAACTCCTCAGCCCGTCCCTGCAAGGGATCCTCCCGCGCTTCCACCTCCAAAAGGGAGCGGGTCACCCTAAACAGGGCAGCTGGGCGGTTTTCCACGGACACAATAAGGGTGGAGAGGTAGGTCCTCCTCGCCATCCTTATCGCCACTAAATACGTCTTAATATAAGATCGTAGTAGTATTCGGTCAGACTCAGAACGGCTAGCCCTCCAACTACTCTCTAGGCGTCTTTTCCGGCACTTCATCTCCCTTAGCTCCTCAGAAAACCAAGGAACTACTTGGGATCGGCACCGGGTCAGAGGCTGCAAGGGCACGACCCAGTCAAGGGCCCCAGCAGCCACCTTATCCCAGGTGGCGACCAAGCCCTCAACCGAGTCGTGTGTGTGAGCTTCGGGAAATGGCCCAAGCTCCATCAGGAACCTATCCGGGTCCATCAGGCACTTGGGGCGGTACCATTTTAACGGTCCCGCCTCCCTGCGGTCGGGGGGTGCGGAACGGAAGTCGAGCTTCAGGAGCGAGTGATCTGTCCATGACAGGGGTTCTATAACTATATCCCCTACACCCAGATCACTCTGCCACTGATCAGAGACAAAAACCAGATCCAGGGTGTGACTTCCCACATGAGTAGGGTCCCGAATTAATTGGGTCAGGCCCATGGCTGTCATGGAAGCCATGAACTCCTGAGCAGTCCCCAAGGCACCACCGGCAGAGGGCAGGTTGAAATCCCCCATAACCATAAGCCTGGGGGTCTCAACCGCCGGCTATAACCTCAAGGAGCTCAAGCAGGGCCGATGCGACCAACAAGCCCACCTGTACCCTGGGACCGAACTTCACGATTCACAGTAAACCAGTAAATCTACAGCATTTAAAATCTTGAGCCTATTAATTTTAGTATAATAGTACATTATCCATAACCAAATTAACATTACTTTTAAGTGTTAGTCATTTTTCATCAAATTTGGATTTATATACAAAATGTAAAACAATAATATTCCTAATATGTCCGACAAGGAGGGGAATCCACATCATTTGTCATTATCAAGAAAAATGTTTTATTCCTTTAGATGGGCATTTATCTCCTCCAAAACTAAAGGTGATAAAAACAGCTTGCCTGGTTTTCAATATGACAAGATGGGCCTCCATGCTTCTATGGAACAACAGCATCAGGTGGAATCCTAATGCAAGGACAAATAAAGAATAGATTGAGCACAACTGACCAACATTTTCATCTACATTTAATTGAGGCTTGTCAGGACAGCAAGCCCCAGCATAGCTCTCAACTTCAATGTTCAGTGAAAATAGTCAAACAAAACCAGATCACAGAAGATGTAGCAGGTTATTTCTGAGCTTAGAACTCACATGGAGTCAAGTCATTATGATAACATTGAAATCCCATTGATTTCACTAGCTCTACAACTCCATTGCATTCACTTACTGCATGTAAGAGCTGTGGTGGCACAGCGGTTAGAATAGAGTAGAGTAGAATAGAGCAGAGCAGAGCAGAGCAGAGCAGAGCAGAGCAGAACAGAACAGAACAGAACAGAACAGAATAGAATTCTTTATTGGTCAAGTGTGATTGGAC
Source organism: Bungarus multicinctus (assembly GCA_023653725.1). Lineage (NCBI taxonomy): Eukaryota > Metazoa > Chordata > Lepidosauria > Squamata > Elapidae > Bungarus > Bungarus multicinctus. The sequence continues at coordinate 73,474,416 of CM042838.1, forward strand.
ACACAAGGAATTTGTCTTGGTGCAAATACTCTCAGTATACATAAAGAAAAAATATATTTGTTAAGAATCAAGAATCATAAAGTACAACACTTAATTATAGTCATAGGTACAATAAGCAATCAAATCATACTAGGAAACAGTCAATATAGATCATAAGGATACAAGCAACAAAGTTACAGTGATACAGTCACAAGTGGGAGGGGATGGGTGATAAGGAGTGATGACAAGGTTAATAGTAATAGTGCAGATTTTGTAAATAGTTGGACAGTGTTGAGAGAATTATTTGTTTAGCAGAGCGATGATGTTTGGGGAAAAAATTGTTATTGTGTCTAGTTGTTCTGGTGTGCAGTGCTCTATAGCTTCATTTTGAGTGAAGGAGTTGAAACAGTTTATGTCCAGGATGTGAGGGGTCTGTAAATATTTTCACAGCCCTCTTTTTGACTCATGCAATATACAGGTCCTTGATGGAAGGGAAGCTGATAGTAATTGTTTTTTCTGCAGTCCTAATTATTCTCTGAAGTCTGTGTCCGTCCTGTTGTGTTGCAGAACCAAACCAGACAGTTATAGAGGTGCAGATGACAGACTCAATAATTCCTCTGTAGAACTTTATCAGCAGCTCCTTGGGCAATTTGAGCTTTCTGAGTTGGAGCAGAAAGAACATTCTTTGTTGTGCTTTTTTATGATGTTTTTGATGTTAGGTGATTTTAGGTCATGTGATATAATAGAAGCTAGAAATTTGAAGGTCTCTACTGTTGATACTGTGTTGTCTAGTATTGTAAAAGGTGGTAGCATGGGAGGGTTTCTTCTAAAGTCCATTTCTACGGTTTTGATTGTGTTCATTCCAGATTGTTCTGGTTACAGCATGAGGCAAGTTGTACAACCTCCTGTCTGTATGCGGATTTGTCATTGTCTCGAATGAGACCATTCACTCTTATGTCATCTGCAAACTTCAGTATTTTAACTGATGGATCATTTGAGATGTAGTCATTGGTATATTGTAAGAAGAGAAGTGGAGAAAGCATACAGCCTTGGGCGGGGGCCCTGTGCTAATTGTTCAGGTATCAGATGTGATTCTGCCTAGCTCCACCTACTGCTTCCTGTCTGTTAGGAAGCTTATGATTCACTTACAAGTGTGTTCAGGTACCACTAGTTGGTTTAATTTACTTAGAAGAATGTCTGAAATGATGGTATTGAATGCTGAACTGAAGTCTACAAAGAGGACCCTTGCGTAAGTATTTGGAGATTCAAGATGTTGTAGGATGTAATGCAGAGCCATATTAACAGCATCATCTGTCGATCTATTTGCTCGGTATGCAAACTGCATGGGATCTAACAGTGGATCCGTGATGGTTTTCAGGTGGGACAATACTAGCCTTTCAAAGATTTTCATAACTACCGATGTTAGAGCAACTGGTTTGCAGTTATTCAGTTCCTTGTTGGAAGGCTTCTTTGGCACTGGGATGATAGTAGAGCGTTTAAAGCAACATAGGAACAACAAAGGAACATAGCATATCTCTAGTGATTTATTGAAGATTCGGATGAAGATGGGGGCCAATTGGTCAGCCCAGACTTTTAAGCAAGAAGGAGTTATCTTGTCTGGCCCTGGTGCTTTTCCTGGCTTTTGTCTGTGAAATAGATCTTGCACTTCTTTTTCTGTGATAATCATAGATTGTGAACCCAATGGGTTGGGGTCAGTTGTAAGAGGCTTGGCTGTTGTTAGTGTGCTTGAGATGGGGGTTGTGGACATAGATGGCTGTAGTTTCCTTTCAAACCTGCAGTAAAACACATTCAGGTCATCTGCTAGTTGTTTATTTCCTTCTACCTGGGAAGGAGATTTGCTGTAGCCAGTACTGTAAGCCAACTCTGCTCATTGCCAGGAGTTTGATCCTGACCAGCTCAAGACTGACTTGGCCTTCCATCCTTCTGAGATTGGTAAAATGTGAACCCAGATTGTTGGTAAAATGAGGGCCCAGTTTGTTGGGGACAATATGCTGACTCTGAAAACTGCTTAGAGAGGGCTGTAAAGCACTATGAAGCAATATATAAGTGTAAGGACTACTGCTATTTGTATTTAAATAATTTTTAAAAGCCAGAAAAATTAACTTCAACCAGAGAATTTGCCATTCCAGGTAATTTGGGCAATCAATATGTCCAGTGTGAATCCAGCTTCTAAACTACCAAACCTAGCAGGAGGTTATAAAAATGTTGGCAATATTGATTCTACCACTGTAAATAATAAGAAAAAAAGACACTATGCCAGACATTCTAATTTCTAACTTCTACCTACCCCTTCTCTCAAAAAACCTCCAAACCATTACCCTTTGATTGAAGTAACAAAATTAAGCAATGTTTTGTTATGATTTCCAAATTACCAAGTAAGAAATGTTCTAATTACCCTTATATCACAGAAGTTCTTTTACCCTAGCTGCTACTGACAGCTTTCTAATGCAGTTACATTAAGGGTCTCTTTGAAGTGTGTGAGGCACTTTTTAACTAGCTCCTTGGAGCATTGTTAGATATCATTGCTTACTACCTGTGGGAGCCACTGCACTGTTAATAGCACTTCCCATTTTATTTCTGATCAGTCATATGGGGGGCTGGAAATATGTGGAACAAACTCTGCCTTCCAGGGTTCACAAATAAAAAACCCAGAGCTGAGGGCTTTTCATTAATTGGAGGAGGGGGGGGAATTGGCAGCATTTCATCAGCTTCAGTTGACTATGCAATTCTTTAATATGAGTTATTATTCTGATTTTATGACCCTGTGGTCTCTCATGAAATGCTGAACTCTAACAAATGTAGACAATGCTTAGGAGTAGCCACTGGAAGGTGGAAGGTGCAATCCATAAACACTTAGAACAGCAGTCATCAACTGGTGGGCTGCGGACCACTGGTGGTCCATGAGAAAATTTCGGTACGCCGCAGAGAAATGTCCCCCCAAAGCACCCCCCAAAGCAATTAAACTAGGCTGTACTCTGGATTATGGCTCACCCACCCGCTGGCTCCCATCCTTCGGCCGAGCGAAAACCTGCAAAAAGCAGCTCAGCCCTCGCCAGCCAGGATGGGATAATGGTGCTGTTGCAGCAAGAGGGGGCTAGTGGCACAGGCAGGCTGAAGTGGCCATGGAGATGGCCAGAAGGTGCAGGAGCGCCGTGCTACTTGCATTTGCGTGGCACTCCCGCACCTTCCAGTTTGGCTCTCCTGGCCTGGGCTCTTCCTCGATGGCCACGGGCTGTAGGGATGGCCCAGGGCAGGAATAGTACTGGCTGGTGGTGGTGGGAGGGGGCACAGTGGGCAAGTCTGCACTCACCCTCCAGTTCAGAGGTCCAGAATGGGGCATTGGCATCAGTTTCCCCGTCCCTCTCAGCGCTCTGCTCTGCTGCCCCTTCCCCCCCCCCCCCCCATGGCCCCAGCCATCGCTGCCTGGGGAAACCATAGGAAAAGCGAGCAGAAACATAGCTCTCGCTGGGCGAAAGAGTGGAGATCAAAGAAGGCATAGGCAAGAGAAGATGGAAGCTGCCATCTTTGAAAAGTGCTGCTTTCTGTTGCCTGTGCCTTCTGATCTCTGCTCTTTTGCCCCAGTGAGAGCAGGGGTGGGTTTCTACCCGTTCTGTCCACCTCTGTAGAATCGGTAGCTCTGAAGAGCAGCAGACATAGAACCGGTTCTATGTCTGCTGATGTTTTTGCCCACCTGCCCACCTGGGCTCTTACCTAACCTTTATTTCCTGATTTTTTTCAACTTCAGCTGCCGTGCGAGGCATAGGTACTGTTAAAAAAACAGCAAAAAAGGGCTTTTTGAAAGGCTGCTTCTCTGCATGCTGATGACGATTTAAAGATACGCGCCGGCAGCAGCGTGTAGGGAAGCCCATCATAAATCACCAAACCTCGTAAATGACCGAACTAGTAGTTAACCCTGTCAGATCCCATCCCCTGAGTGAGAGCTATGTTTCTACTCGCTTTCTTTTCCTGGGGGCGGGGGGGGGGCAGCAGAGACATCAGAGCTGCTCTCCCTCTTCAGCAAGCCAGGCCTGGAGGAATACGAAGAATTGCGGGCGAACGCCGGAGAAAGGTGTGTTGGAAATGCCAACGCACATTTCCAGCGCTCTCTCCTCTGTCTTGAAGTAGGATTGAGTGGTGGAAGGGAACAGAGGGAAGGGTAGGAGGGAAAGAGAAGCCCGGTTAGATTTCCTTTGGCATGGGGCGGGGGAGGGAGACCAAATGCACAGAGCAAAAGAGCGCCGAGGAAGATGGGCTCCTAATAACCAGCCTCTTTGTGCAGGCAAGAGCTTAAGCTTTTCTGGGCTTGACACCCTGTCCCCCTTCGGCGCGCCGCACAGGTTGGGATGCTTCTGTGCTTGGAAGCGGTGGGAGAAACCTGGAGCTGAGCCTCAGGGAGTCCTCTTCTTATGTGGTGGCTGAAGGGAGGGGTGTTGCCTGGTTATTAAGAGCCCCGTCTTCATCGGTGATTCCAGCCCGACCCTCCTTCCCTCCCCCAACTCCAGGCAGCCACACCGGGCAAAGGAGGGAGAGGTTGCCTCTCACTTGGGGGAGATTGGGGCGGCCTCTGCTTTTCTTCCATTTGAGGGGGAGGTGGTTCGTCCAAATCTTCCCAGCCTCCAGGCACCATGTGGCTTCTTAAATCCTCCCTCTTTCCCCACCCCCAAAGGATGAGAGAGGCCCCTCCTTTCCCTTCGCTCTGCCCCACAGTTATGATTAAGCATTTACAATTTTGTTATAATTAAATAAGCATATGTGTTTGTGTGTGTGTGTGTGTTTTCTTATGTTTTCGCGAGTATTTATATGTATGGTACTTAGGTTTCTTCAGGTATTTTCCCACATCTTAATATTTGTGCTTTTATTATAGCGACGTTTCGGCAGAATCTCATCTGCCATTCTCAGGCTTGTGTATTGGGTTCTTTTTAATCTTGTGTGCCAGGCTTGGCACACTATATTATATATATATAATATTAAATTTATATTTAATATAAAAATAAAATTTTTATATTAAATATATTATCTTTTTTAAAAAATTCATATTAGTGGTCCTTGGGATTTAAAAGTATGAGTTTGGTGGTGCCTGAGGCCAGAAAGTTTAGCGACCCCTAACCTAGAAGATTGTCAGTTCTCCATTCTCTCCATATCCTAAGTACTGTATGTGGTTTATTCTAAATTCATATCGGAAAATATTACCATTCATATCATCATCATTCTAGCCATTGTCTATCCACTGCAGGATGAAGGCCTCTTCTGCTGTTTCCAACCAATACAGTCTTGAGTTTTCCTTTGCCAGTTGGGCCCACAATAATTGCTGATATTGTCATTCCATCTTGTTTTAGGCCTCTTTTGTGAACACTTTTTATCAAGTGAGATCCATTCTGTGACTACCATTAGTCCTTCTTACTATGTGACCAGCCCATTTCCCTTTCAATTCTTTTACTCTCTTGATGGCATCGTATAATTTTATTTGTTCTCTAATCCATGTGCAGGTCTTTGACTTGTGATGCCAAGCATGAATCTTTCCATGGCTCTTTGCCCCACTTGTAGCTTTTGTATTGATTGTGAAGTTAGTGTCCATGTTCCTCTGGCATAATGTTAGAACAGGGAACACACACTGATCAAAACCTTTTCTCTTCAGGCATAGCCATTCATATAAGTGTGAATATCACCAGGGCTGCCATGTGGTAGAAGCAATAGCATTTTAGCATTTTAGGCTTATATAGCACTTTATAGCACTCTCTGGATGATTTATAATGCAGCAACATTATTTGCATATTGCTCCCATCGATCTGGGTCCTTGATTTACTGACCTCAGAAGGATGAAAGGTCGAGTCAACCTTGAGCCCCATCAGCAGCAAACTTGAGGCTGTGGGCAGAGTTTGCCGGCAATACTGCATTCTAACCAGGGCTCTTACATGTGATGCAATGGATGGAGTTGTAGAGCTAATAAAATCAGTGGGACTTCATGTCATCACAATAACTTGACTTTTACGGAGCTAACCATTACAATCATAAGTTATGGTGGGCATAAAATGGGTCAGTCACATGACTGACCCCATTTTATGACATTTTTTGTGGCAGTCATTAAGCAAATATCACGTTCATTGAGTGAAACAATGATTCACTAAGGGTGCAGTTCTTCCTAAAAGATAAATTGGAAGTAAATGGCAGGTTTTGGCAAAACCATAATAAACAGGATCACATGACCAGGCTTTAAAAGTGTATCCTGGTTACCAAGCACCCTAAATTTGTTCATATGACTCTCTGGAGGGGGCCCAGCCAGAAGAACTTAGAATCCAGGTACTCAGTTTTATACCTTTGACAGGAACTACGGAGAAAATACTGCTACCCTTCAAAAAGATCTTGACTATGTATCAGAATGGTCAAACAAATGGCAACTTCAAATCTCAACAAATAAATGCTCTGTCTTACATATTGGCAAAAAATATCAGAAAATAAAATACAAGCTGAATAGTCAAGACCTTGTTGATAATCCAAGCTCTGTAAAGGACCTTGGAATACTCATTTCTAATGATCTAAGTGCTAGAGCCCACTGTAACTAATGCCAAAAAGGCATTAAGAGTTGTTAACCTAATCCTATGTAGCTTTTTCTCTGGTAATATCACACTACTAACTAGAGCATACAAAACATTTGCTAGATCAATACTCGAATACAACTCATCAGTCTGGAACCCACATTATGTATCTGATATTAGCACAGCTGAGAAAGTCCAGAAATATTTCACAAGAAAAGTTCTCCACTCCTCTACTCGATGTAGAATACCTTATGCCTCCAGACTCGAAATTCTGGACCTAGAAAATCTAGAACTATGCCGTCTTCAGTCTGATCTAAGTATGGTATATAAAATCATACATTGCAATGACTTACCTGTCAATGAATACTTCAGCTTCAACCATAACAACACAAGAGCACATAATAGATACAAACTCAAGGTTAACCGCACCAAACTTGATTGCAGGAAATATGACTTCAGCAACAGAGTGGTCAATGTCTGGAATACTCTACCTGACTCTGTGGTTTCTTCCCCAAACCGCCAAAACTTTAACCTTAGACTGTCTACTATTGATCTCACCCCTTTCCTAAGAGGTCTGTAGGGGGCGTGCATAAGCGCACCAACGTGCCTACCATCCCTGTCCTATTGTTTCTTTAATTTTTCTTATATGTACCCATTTCATGTATTCATAACTATCTATATACTTATACCTATTATCTTGTAAGCGATTGACAAATCAAAATAAAAAAATAAAAAATAAAAAATGACACATAGCTTATTACATTACCGTATTACCCTGTCAATCCTCTTGCAAGTATTCCTGACCATTTCATTTACTTTTTATTTTACTTTTTTAAAAAAGAAATCATATTGATAGTTTATTATCCCCAAAGAAAATCAGAGAGTTAAGTAGTATTATCAAAATACAGAATAAAAAAGTGAGTATTATCTTATCATCGAATCAAGGAATGAAATTCTATTGCAAATATTTGGGCCAAAAGAGATGTTTTCATATAAGGACAAGGAAAATGCAAGGCTGGTGCTAATTGGGTGGTGAGTGCAACATGAGGATGCACCAAGGAGAAAGCTGGTTCCCTCATGAATGCATCTGAAGCCCACCATTCTCCGAAGATAATGCATGCCATGTTGTTACAGAAGAAGATGCGACTTAGGAGAAGTGTACATAAACCTTATTTTGAAAGAGAAAAACAATCCAAAACAAACCAATAAGTGTCAACAGATACTGCCTTGACTAATCTCTTCCATGCCACGGTACAGCATTTTCAATTTTATTTTAAAGGGGTTTTCTGAATTGCTTCTATTTTGTGAGTTTTGTTGCCTTTCAATTTCATTTCTATAAGTATTCTACAGTAGGGATTTTCTAGTGGCATTCTCTATTATCACAGACCATGTGGAATCCATCAGGATTAAGAGAAGATTGACTATAAATTAAAATAAATGAAATATGAAGAAGTGTAACCTTTCTAACCAATGACACAGTAAGTCAGCTTTTTACTGGAGAGGGGCTGCACATTTTTTAAATGGGTCTCCAGTGGCTTTAGTGGGTATGGAACATAACTGGAGCATTATATGATGTTGGGAGGGGGTGGGATCAGAACTGAAATGCATAGTTTAAGTGTGAAGTAGCATTTTGATGGGCAAAGCCCTCGTTTTAGAATTTTGAGAGGAAGAAAGCCATAAAGTGGATGGAGAATATGAACAATTTCACAAAGTAGCATTTCTGGGCTGAATATGAAGAACACGAAGAATCTTGTTTGCTTTTTAATTCTTATACCTGTTTAGGTTTTATATAGAATTGTTTTAACAGCTTTCCACTTCAACACAAAATTGTTCCATTGGTTTTCACCAATCATAATCAGAGAGGGTTACAAAAGCTGAAAAAGGAGGCTTGAGAACAGCACAGAGCCATGGAATTACAGATTGCTTACCCACACCTTTTTTATCCCACATGTGGAAAAGCAACCCCTTGTTTTCAGGGCATTGGGGCAATTTGTTGTAATTGAAATGTTCTCCTGCATAATTTTGTCTATATTTGTTATTGCTTTCCTCTTTTGGATTAATCCCTTTACAATATCATCACCTTCATTTCTTAGAACGCTGTCTGAGATTACCTTTGTCTCCATAATATTTAACATTAACCCTGAATTTTCACTTCCCATTTCTACTTTCATGATAAGGGCTTCAGAATCTTAATTACTAATTCCTATTTTGTATTTTTCCTAGGAAAGAACACATATCCAGTTCAGGATATTGAATCAACTGGAATTATATAAGAAGTGACTCAGAATGGAGTGAAGCTTTATTTGCATAGTTTCACAATGGGCACCTGAATTAATTTGGTTAGTCTCTGCACACCTATCACATTCAACATAAAGAGGATATGGTAAGATAAAACAGAATTATGTATAACAAAGATACTCTAATATAGGGGTTCCCAACTCTCGGTCTGTGAACCAGCACTGAGCCATAGCATACCAGAAACCAGGCCCAGCAAATAAGCAAAGTCCTATCTGCAGGATGCAGGCAGCATGCAAAACCACACCCCCTCTGTTCTGAGGAAAAATCTCTCTCCATGGAGCCAGTCCCTGGTCCCAAAAGGCTGGGATCACTGCTCTAATACAGTCATCTTTTAAATGGGTTTTTTTTTTTAAGTATGGTCTGAGGTTCCCTGGGGGAGTGCCCAAGGGTTTTACAAAATCAAAATTATTTGTCAGATAGTGAAGAAAACAAAGTCACTGTTGTCATTTTTATTTTTTAACAATAGGGTTTTAATGAAAAAATATTTTATTTATGTCAATATCTGATGGTTTAATGTTGTTATTTTGCATGATTTAATAAATATTCTATGAATGCATCCATTTTAATTTACAGTATGGTAAATTTTTAGTATGGTAAATATTGGTAAAGCTGCTTGGGGTCCTCCATAATTTTTAAAAGTGAGAAGGGGATTCTGAAAGCAAAACATTCTAACACATTTGTAAAAGAAAGGAGAGGACGTGGTTCAAACCAAAACATAATTTAACAATAACAATAAATGAAATATGATGAATTCCAAATGTGTTATCAATTTATGGAAGGGTGGGTTGCTATTAGAAAATAAGGCATTTTATGAAAAGAAAGAAATGAAAAGTTTGTGTAAGATCTCATTATAAAAATATATGGGAAAAGAAAGAGAAAGAACCAGAAAGGCAGAAATATAAATACTGGTATATGGAAATCCATGCAATTTTCTTGGCATCATTTTCAGAAGTGGTTTGCCATTGCCTCCTTCTTCCTAGGGCTGAGTGAGAGAGACTAACCCAAGGTTACCCAACTGGCTTTTGTGCAGGCAAGCAGGACTAAAACTTGCCATCTCTTAATTTCTTTGACCACTACACCAAACTAGCTTTTAATGGAGAGGAAGGAGGAGAGAGATAGAGAAATAAGATGAAAGAAAGAAAGAAAGAAAGAAAGAAAGGAAGGAAGGAAGGAAGGAAGGAAGGAAGGAAGGAAGGAAGGAAGGAAGGAAGGAAGGAAGGAAGGAAGGGAGAGAGAGAGAGAAAAAGAGAGAAAGAAAGAAAGAAAGAAAGAAAGAAAGAAAGAAAGAAAGAAAGAAAGAAAGAAAGAAAGAAAGAAAGAAAGAAAGAAAGAAAGAAAGAAAGAAAGAAAGAAAGAAAGAAAGAAATTCTCATTTCTGTAACATCACTGGAAAGTTATTTAAATAAAACTACCCAGTGAAGAAATCAGTAATAAACTGCAATATGTATTTATATAACAAAATGTTAAGAGTCACCATCCCTCCTATAAGAACTGATTGCAGTGTCAACTAGTTTCCTGGGATTTCAAACTAGACACATCAGTCGCTCAAGTTGTCTACCAACCTTTCTCAGCACATCCTGATATTTTCCAACCCAGTTGGTTGTTTTCTTTTTCTTTTTTTCCAGAAACCATTTCCTGCAGGCTTTTGAAGCTCAGAAGCATCAGAAAAGTCTCAGTTCAGCTCTAGTTGCTTCCAAGTGAATCTCACTTTGGCTTGGGGAACAAAAGAATCCTTAAGGAGCCATTTAATTTGACTCAGGATTCAGCAGAAACTATTGTACGTTTCCACTTAAAATTACTAAATGTCTAATGAAGTATGTCCTGTATTTGCAATTCAGATTTTAATAAGTGGGTCTTCACTGAGATTAAATACACTGGTCAACAATTACCCTAATATACAACTAAAAAAAATTCATAGCCATTTTCCTGTCTTTTGTTTTAAGCAATTCTTCATAAATCGTCCTAGTTTTGTGACCTCACATTTCCTTATCTGTCTTTACAAATGTCTTGCAGACAAAGGTAACATAAACTTGGGCAATTAATCTGATGACCTTCATTTTTTAAATAATTGGTTGCTAACAAAACTCATAAAATTCTCTGAAATACTGTTGAAAAAACATGGGCAGAAATTAAGTAATGCTATTTCCTCATGTCAAGAATTCCTATGAATTCATAAGAGAAATAGGGTGAATTTAAACCAAATTAGACATACTTTGGTCATGACTAACTTTTCATATTGGGAGAACTCATGTACAGTATTTATGATGTAATCCTATGCCAATTCACTCAAATTAAAGTTTTGGTGATAATCAGGCTTTCTTCTAAGTAAACATACATTGTCTGCATCTTGGTCTCAATCCAAAGATCCTGAATTCATAACACTAAATCCTGTCTTACAAAACACTGTATTTAATTTATTTAAATCTGAAATGTCATGGTGAATGCTTATGACTCTCACATCTGGTTAGCAATATAGTTAACACTGCAGTTGCATGCTTATTCTTATTTGGCAATAATTCCCATTGGGTCTTATATAATTTGCTCCTAAGCAAATATAACTAAGATTAGCTAGAAATACATAACAATCCAGAAAGCAAACTTTTTTCACAGCCACAAGAACAAAAGTAACACTAATGGATACAGAAAGTAATTGGAATGTCCCATTCAGGAAAGAGGACTCACAATTATTTTTGTGATTAAGTTGTCCATAAAGACTATATATAAACCATCTATTATCTCCAGCTATCCATGAAAAACCACCCTTTGCTTTTCAAGAAGTTAAGAGTGGAGCTTCATTGTTTTTATCGAGCAGGCCAAAAGCAGCAGACAATCCATATGGAACAAAAGAAAACCTGGCCTTGGATTGAATAGTTCTGAGGTAAATCTTATTTATTTCTTCCAAATCTTCAATAGCTAATACTCTTATGTATTCATTATCAGCTACATATCGAGTAATGGGGTAACTTGACAAGTTTCTATTCCACCGGTTTAGTGGGATATATAATAAATGTGTTTTTGTGATAAGGAAAACATTCTGAAGGTCATATCATATTTTGCATTCTCTATTTCTCAAAGTAACAACTTTCCAGAAAACAAAAATGTTGAAACATCTCCAGAAAATTGAGGTCAAATACACTGAATAGGATTGATGTGCTAACTAATTGCCATGCCATTTATTAGCATCCTGCAGTAGCAAGGACCAGCTGACACAAAGCCAAAATGGCAAAGTTTTGCAACAGAGAATTTTCAAATTGAATCTTTAAATGTAATCTAATTCCTGGGGCAAATCAAAAGTTGGGTGCCTTTGAATTCATTCAGAGAGATGCAAAAGTAATTCTGATTATTTAGCAGACTTCTAAATGCTTTCCGGCTTTATCAAGTCCAAAATTATGTGACAAAACTGAACAGGGAGCTGAGTGAACTCTGATATTGGCAAGATTAGGTGTGCTGCGAATTTTATCAAGTCCCGACCTATCAGAACATTTGCTCATGCTTGATGGCAGGAGAAGAATATATTAGCGATATCTGTTGTCTCTGTCTTCTGCTGCAACTTATTTAGCCAAGTTTATATAGATGTGGGAGATAAAAGGTGATTTAGTTTCGTTCTATGACTCTTTTGTATCTGGTATGTTTTTCTTAGATATGCAGTCCATATTTCTTATTCTTTCCAGCCCATCACAAATGGACCCTGGTTCTTCTAGCTCTCACAGGGAATGAGGCAAGAAAAAGTTCTCCACATTAACTTCTCTTTCTTAGCAATGGAGAGAGACCATCTTGAAGAATTGGTGACACTTAGTAGAGATAGTCTGGAACAGGGGTGGTATTCAGCAGGTTCTGACCACTTCTGGAGAACCGGTAGTGGAAATTTTGAGTAGTTCAGAGAACCGGCAAATACCACTTCTGACTGGAGCTCTTACAGTATCCTTCCCCTGACATGCCCACCAAGCCATGCCCACAGAACCGTTAGTAAAAAAAAATTGAATCCCACCACTGGTCTGGAAGATGCTTGAACCAAGTTAAGTGACCTAGAGAGTAGCAGAACTTTTGGTATTAGACAACCAATCCTTCAGGAAATAGTCATTCTAGAGAATACTAAGTCATCACTTGCCAATTTCAGCCAAACAACATTCTTCCTGTACATGTATACAAGGATCACTTGAAGGAGATATTTTAGGTAACAAATCAATGCACAATCCTCTACTACACATTTTATACATTGAACACCAGGCATAGTAACCACCATCAGGTTTCCCTCACAGATCTTTGGTTAGGGAATGTTGGAATCCAGAATAAGTGGACATTTCTCTATACATATTAGATTTTTACTGTGACCAATAAGATGGTGAAGATTCCTTGCTTCTCCTCTGAGTTGCTGCTGGGAGGGGAATATATTCCCCACTCCTGGTCCTGGTGGCTAAAAAGAACTCCATTTTCATCCTTCTACCACTTTGTTTATTCCTGGGTCACCTCATCTTTCCCATTGCAAAGAGACAAGACTTTCTTCTGCTTCCTTTTTCCTAAATTCCTTAGTTTCTAAGCTCCTCTTCAGCTCCCTAAACTCATAGTTTCTCAGTTTTTTTAAAATCTCCCTTTAAGACTCCTACTATTGAATGCAACAGTTCAATGAATTGGTATGTGTGTCATTTCTTGCTTCTATGCCCACCCAGCTTATCTCTGCCAAAGCTTGCCTCCTCAGCTAATGCAGTTGCTCAACTTGGAGAGCTTCTGCAATGGCACAACTATACCAACCAACCTATCAGCAATATTTATCTGAAACAACATTAGGAGAACAAAGCCCTCCCAGTCACATCCTAGGCACCTGCTGAAACTTTTTGTCCATTGTCCTACAAGTGGCTCTTATTAAGCCTAAAGAAGAAAAGTTAAGCCTAGCGATCAAGAAAACAAATGGTAAGTTGTATGAAAAGCTAGATTTTAACATCTTTAAGGTCTTGATTTTGGAAATGTTGAGAATTGCCCTATCCAAAGATTTGCCATTTAGTGTCGTTCACATTTGGCTTTCTGGTCCAACCTTATACCAGATTGTACCCCAAATTTAGTAGTGTGCATAATAAATCAAATGGCCCCAAATGCTGACATTCATGAGATATCATACAGTGGAATCTTTGGTGCTCTATGCACTTGGCTATTTTATTTCATTACCTGACTAGACAATATCAGTGCTAATGAGTGTGGGGTTTGCTGTTTCTTTACATGGTGCAGTTTACCCAGTGTTGTTGGGGATGCATTTTTCTCCTTGGTTCTCCTAACAATATTTTCTCCTATCAAGAAGAAAACAACACACCCCACTGGCAGGAGAAGTTACTGTATGTAAGCATGGAGAAAACACAGAGGTGGACTGCACTTTTGTTGACAAGGGATTCACTGGTCGTGCACAGACTTGCTTCACTCACACATGCCCCTTTGGGCCTGAAACACAGCTTTAAAGAGGCAGCTAATCAATTCAGGCAGCTCCAGTGAGTATAGCAGGGTGGCGCGGAACTCACCTGGGCAACCTGGCCAGGGGAAAAGTTAGTTATTTAGGGAAAACATAACACAAGAGCGGGTGGATGGGTCCAGCCAGAGATCACAGCAAGGGGCTCATCTGAACCTCGCCAACCATCCTATAGCTCACCACTGAGAAAACCCCACAGTCACTAGCACTGATGGTGTTACCCAGTTGGGTAATGATATGTTTGCAAGCAAGCAACCAAGCTACAGAGAATACCAAGGACTCCACAGTTTAACCTTGAACTACACATATTCTCTTCTATTGATAACATCATATAAATATGTGATTATGTATTTGCATGATGAAAACTGATGAGAGCGTTTGCACAATGATTTTTTGTCCGACCTTTGTCACCATTTCCCTTCTTCCCTGAAGATGCCTATGTTTAAATCTGCTCAGTGCAAATCATTTGCAGTTTTGCCTTAAATCTTAACTCTCAAATTCAAATGGAATCTTGCCATTTTGAATCAGAAGATCAAACCAAATCTTGGCCAATTCATACCTCTATATTTCTGATTCAGTTTTTTTCCTGTATTTTCTGAAACTAAAAGGAACTAGCCCTTTTGCTTTATTGATGGCTACACTCTTATAAAAGATCTTAAAGAACGTTTGGAAAAAGAACCTGTTCACCAGTTGTACATCCTGCCTTATCAGCATTTTGGTAACCCATTGTTATTAAGCATGTACAGAGATAGTTTATCTATTTTTAAAATATAGGAGATTTGCACCCTTCTTTAGCTTTCAGGCTGAAGATACATATTTTTACTGTATGTACTGTATGTACGGCTGTCTTTAGAAGATCATATTACAGCCGTCGCCAGGGGGGCCTTTTGTCAGATTCGTCTGATTTACCAGTTGCGGCCCTTTCTGGATCTGGGCGCACTTCGCACAGTCACCTCCACCCTCGTCATCTCCCGCTTGGACTATTGCAATGCTCTCTACATGGGGCTCCCCTTGAAGAGTGTCCGGAGGCTGCAGTTGGTTCAGAATGCGGCCGCGCAGGTGATTTTGGGAGCCCCTCGGAGCTCCCATGTAATACCGCTTCTCCGCAGGCTGCACTGGCTTCCTGTGGCCTTCCAGATCCGATTCAAGGTGGTACTGACTGTATTTAAAGTGCTCCATGGCTCGGGGCCTGGGTACTTACGGGACCGCCTGCTGCCATCAACAGCCTCCCGCCGCCCAGTACGCTCACACAGGGTTGCCCTCCTTGGGGCACCGCCGCCTGATCGTTGCCGGCTGGCGACCCCAAGGGTGCGGGCTTTCTCTGTGGGGGCCCCCTCCCTGTGGAATGATCTGCCCCCGGAGATACGGGCCATTACCGACATCCAGACCTTCCGGCGCGCAGTCAAGACCTTATTTTTCCAACAGGCCGGCCTGGCCCAGTAAACGGTTTATGGGGTTTTAATTTAATTCGGTTTTTAAATTTTTAAATTTTAATTTTTTAATTTAATCCTGGAATTTTAAATTTTGTAATTTTATATTTGAAGGGATTCGGCCAGATTCATGTCATTTAATTTGTTTTTATTGTATATATTCCATTTTTAGTAGGCTGTACACCGCCCCGAGTCCCTTTTTGGGAGAGGGGGCGGTATAGAAATTTAAATAAATAAATAAATAAATAAATAATATTCCACAGCACAGAGTCTCATATCTATGTAAAAAAGGAAAACTGGGAGCCATGGTGGCACAGTGGTTAGAATGAAGTATTGCAGGGTAGCTCTGCCCACAATCTGAAGTTCGAACTTGACAGGCTCAAGATTGACTCAGCCTTCCATCTTTCTGAAGTTAGTAAAATGTGGACCCAGATTTTTGGGGGGCGATATGATGATTTTGTAAATCACCCAGAGAATGCTGTAAAGCACTATGGGGCAGTATATAAATCTAAGTGCTATTGCTATTGTTACTTTACCAATTGTTTCCATCCAGATAGACATAGTATTGGCACAACATTTTAAACTTGTATCTGTGCAGTCTGATCAATGGAGAATTATGTATACTTCATAGAAATGCAGTTGACACTAGCTTTGATGTATCGTTTATTGTTCACAATTTGAGCTTTCTTATTTCATCAGAATGTATTGTCCTGACTCAATCATGGTTCTTATTTTTCCAATCCATTTATTTCTGAGTATTAATGCTGAACTCTTCCCAGCAGCTTGCATGAGCCTGGGATGTAAGAGAAAAACGTGCATGTCATTATTGAAGTATACTAGATAAAATGTTACCTTTAGTTGAACTTGACTAAAAACAATGACTTGATTGTAAATCTGGATCACAGCTGGAAGCCATGAGCTAAATAGCAAAGCGGATAATGGGAGAAAAGGGGGAAAATAGCACTATTAGGCAAATCAAAGTCTTATAATTTACATAAACACCTGCTCATGCTTAAATTGTCTGAAAGACTATTATTTTAAATCCAGGCAAGTGCTGAAACTCAGTTTGTTAATGCTCAAATATGCTTGTTCCACTGTTTTTATCATCATCATTATTTTCCTTCACTCAGGAAGCTGCTGGGATCAGAATCAGCAAATTAAGTAGTCCCTCTCAGCTGTTTTGCCTGAGGGAGAGTTTTCCTCATGATGGGGTGAAAAAGATTGATCTCCAGGAAATTTATAATGGGCAAACCTTCTTTCACCCCATGTGAAATAATCGCTACTATTAGACTTGTTCACTGCCAAGCATTTAATTACTCAGATATTCTTCTACATTAAATTATCACTGAGCTTTCAAATGAGCTCAGCAAATATCAGGCAATTCAAACTTAAGGAACATCTTGACAGTCACTGACTTGCCAGAATCCATGCAGGTCTATCATAGTCTTCATCAAGCCACTAAATCCATCTGAAGCAAGCCTATGTACAGCCATACAGAGAGGCAGGGCAGAACAAACACATAACTGATTCCAGAAATAAAAGCTGCTTGAATAAGCCTAAATATTCTCTAATCTTTCCAGAAGTTTATGCTAAAGCCACTGCATGCACACATGTGTGTGCGCACACACACAGAGACACACACATATATACACACCCCTATGTAGCATCAAGTCACTTCCATCTCCATATTTGATAGAAATACTCTATGACTGATCTCTGGGAAGGAAGAAAATTGGGTCCTATAGTGAGAAATATTTCATACCTCATCTTTGCTACACCTTGTGGATATTCTTGCCAGTTAATAGTTCTCTAATATTTTCCATGTCCCAATCTTGGAGATCTTTATTTTTCCAATGGGGCTTAAGGCCCACCATTGGCACTACTTCCTTAATGTCTATGTTTATATTGTGTCCCAATCATACTTAGCTCTAGGATCATAACCTCAGCACACATTCTATGCCTCACAACTAGAAAACATAGGAATCAAAATATGAAAAAGAAAATGTTTCAAATCCTGAAAACCCAAGCTTGTATAGTGGCAAACCATCCATAAACATATGAAGTCTTTGCACAAAATTGGGTCACAAATTCACATGATCATAGCACATGCCCCATGGAACAGAATCACCTGGACATTTGGGTGGCCCTGATACTGTTAGTCTTTTGCAAAGCAAAAGTTGTTTCCCCTGAAAGCAAAGTTGTTTCCCCTGACATTTGGGTCCAGTGAATAGATGAGCTCTGTTGTTGATACATTTTTTCCCCTTTGAGGTGGGTTATTGTTATCTTTGGGCACCAAGGGTTGTATGTTGTACATTTCTATGTTTCTAATCTTTGTAAACCACTTGTAAACTACAGCCAAATTCCATCCACAACTAAGACAATAAATTCCATATTACATTTGAAGTCCAAGTTCTCACTTTTTAAACTATTAATACCATCAATGGGAAGCACATTGGCTCAGCATTTCAGACTCGGGACATGTCGGCTGGAAAGCTGGCAGCCCAGATTTAAGACCCGAATGCCATGTGATGGAGTGAGCTCCCATCCTCACCCCAGCTCCTGACAATCTAGCAGTTCAAAGACATGGAAATGCAAGTAGATAAATAGGTACAGTGAGACCATAACAGTGCTCTGTGACATCATCATGGAAATGTCTTCAAACATTGCTGACACAATGGCATTGAAACAAAGATAAGCACCACTCCTTACAGTTAGCAAAGACTAGCAAACTCTGCAGAGACTCCTTTACCTGAATTGCACTGAATGTAGGTAGATATATTTTTAATATTATGAGCATTCAATAGCTTAATAGAGAAATAGCCCAGGAACATTTAAGACAATAGTTACTTGAGACAATTTAATGGTACAATCCAATAGTTCTTGAAACAATTTAATGGTATGATTCAATAGTTACTTTGCCTAAATACTGGTCTAAAATATAATGGCATGTGCAGTTTGGGACACCCCATAATTTGCCCATGTTACACCACTGCTGCAAAACTTTACTGGTTTCCAGTTTCATTCAAGGTGCAATTCAATCTGTGGCTTCTCAATTTAAAGTTCTAATTGACTGAGATGGGTGACTATAGCAAATGAATGAATGAATGAATGAATGAATGAATGAATGAATGAATGAATGAATGGCCCTCTGATGAGAGCATTTTGAAAGTGAGATATTTTGCTTCCAAAATCACTATTGGTTTGAAGTTTTGCTGCTGAATATTTTATTTGTATTTATTCATTATATTTCAATCTATACAAGAGAAGGGATTAATTTAAGAGCCTTCCTAGTATCTGTAATAAGGGGCATTTTTTTTTTGTGCTTGGGCTGGCCGTGGCATTTGAGAGACATTTTAAGGGGTGCACTCAGAAAGACAGAACCAAGAACTGTGCTAGAGCTAAGTTTTTTTGTTAAGTGAAGCTAGATCAAATAGTGTTTTGACTGCATTACAGCTAAATGTGACTCTCTCAAAGCCTCTTAAATTGCCAGAAAATTGCCACTAAATTTTGACAGCAACTCTTGAGTCATTTCAACTGTCTCCTCCCACTTATGACTGTATGACTGTAACTTTGTTGCTTGTATCCTAATGAGTTTTTATTGTTTCCTAGTATGATGTGATTGCTTATCTTATGATTCTTGACTTTTGATGAATGTATCTTTTCTTTTATGTACACTGAGAGTATATGCACCAAGACAAATTCCTTGTGTGTCCGATCACACTTGGCCAATAAAGAATTCAATCCTATTTATGAGAGGGAGTTATCTAGAGATCATGGGACAGTGCCAGTATATAAGTACTTCTTATTACTAGAAAGAGGGGTTTTCAAAAATAGTCTTTTTTATGACAGCACATCTCCCTTTGACGGCTGCCATACAGGGAGTCCTTAACTTAAAACCATTAATTTAGTAACAGTTGTAAGTCATACTAGTTCTGAGAAAAGTAACTTACAACTGATCCTTGCACTCATGATTGGTCCTTGCACTTGCAACTATCACAAATTCCCCATGGCCATACGATAAAAATTGGTACACTTGGCAACCAGCGTGAGCCATGGTGGCGCAGTGGTTAGAGTGCAGTATTACAAACATTCTGCTGGCTGCTAGCTGCCTGCAATTCAGCAGTTCAATTCTGACCAGCTCAAAGTTGACTCAGCCTTCCATTCTTCCGAGGTGGATAAAATGAGGACCCAGATTGTTGGGGGGGGGGGGAATAGACTGACTCTGTAAACCGCTTAGAGAGGGTTGTAAAGCACTTTGAAGTGGCATATAAGTCTATGTGCTATTGCTATTTACAATGGTTGCAGTATCGTGGGTTCATGTGATCCCAATTTGCAAACTTCCCACCCATCTCCAAACAAGCAAAATCAAAGGTGGGAAGCCAGGTTCACTTAACAACAGCATGACTCACATTAAAACTGCAGTGATTTACTTAACTGTGACCAAAAAACGTTGTAAAATCAGGCAGGTCTTCCTTAAATGGACACCTTGCTTAGCAATGGAAATTCTGGTCCCAGTTCTGGACATAAATCGAAGACTGCATGTACACACTGCAATACAGCAATCCATTATGTCAGTCATCCAGGTCACTGAGCATGCCATCTGTGTACGCCAAGAATTGCAGTGCCACAGTTGCACATGGTTGGGGTAGACTAATCTACGTATATTAGTTTATGGTCACTCTTTTAATACCAGAGAATGGATATAACAATAGTATCTATTTAATCTAAAATAATACTGCAGTAATAATCTCCAATTAACCTACTGGTTGATAAAAGTTCTTCAGCAAAGGAGGAAATGCATAAGATTGTCTTCATCCTGATTTAATTCTTTATGATATCCTGTGCAGGCAATCATGTAAAGAGACTGTTCAAAATGAGTTATTTCACTGAGTTCCAAAGACACAGTTGACTTCAGATGTGCAATTCTAAAGGCAGAAGGAACAGGAATAATCTGAACATTGTCCTGAAAATGCTCCTCTGGGGTACCCTTTGCCCTCTTTAGAGCTCTTTCATTAGATAAAAGAAAGTCAATAGCTCCAAAGGTAATTTGAGGAGAAGAGGAGACTCTCAGGTAGACTTTGTCCCAAAGCACATCTCAAATCGCTCACCATATTGGGCTGAGCTATTGTAGGTAGAAGTGGAAAATTGAACCCTTAAATAGGTGTTTGTGTGTATTTGTGTCGAGTTCTGTGTATTCCAAAGAATATCAAGTGTTGAGGCTTTATGAAAGCATGAATTAAGAACCTCAGGGAGCAGAAGAAATATTGATTTTGCACAGTATGTTGCTCAGTCAAGGAAAACAGCGAGATAATCAGCAAAAGTTAGCTGCTTGAGATTGTACATGCAACCCAACCCAATCATATTTCACTTTCAAGGCTGGCACTTTAAAAAAAAAAGCACTTAATTGGCTGTCTTGTCTTTCTCTATTGTTGAAGTAATGAGGATGGGGGGGGGGGGAATGCAATGCTGAACCCTTTCAAAATGCCCTGCAAGAACAGCACAAACACATTTCTGCAGGTACCAAAGCAATTTCACTGTTGCCTAATCATGGATGGGTAAGTTTTTAATGGAACACTATAGGTCAGAGAAATATATTGAGCTGTAAGCCATGCCCCTTGCCAACATATGTTGAACCTGTATGTATATAACATCTACATGCTGCTTATTTAGAAAAGGAATTTAGGTCTCCTTAAATCTTTGAAGTTCTTCCTGCACCAGACTATTTCTGCCTTTTGCTAACATATTTTCACTGGGGGAGATTTCTTTGGAAGCCATGACAGCTTCTCCTTTGAAGATAAAGGACAATTCGGGTGTTTTTTATTCCTTCCCCGTGATGTTTTACTTTAAAGATGTTACTAGATGAATGAGGATGATTGTCCCAATATCATTTTCAGTCAGGAAAGTTAGAATTCAAACCCTCCCATGATCCTCAGCAGTGTCTTCATCACTTTTCCAAGCCTCTCATTGCTGCCGTGCCACAGTGTTTGAGCTCTCAAAATAAAATTTTGGCTCTTTAAGCATAGGATGAAGAGAGAACCAAAGTTCACCAAAAAAATTGAATCAAGGCAACTACCAATTAAGGGTGGGTTTTGCCCTTCCCACCCCAAATTTTAAACAGGACCACCGACCTGGGCAGGCACCTCTAGCATGGATACTCATCTCATGTGTGCTCATCAGTGGTGGGATTCAAAATAATTTACTACCAGTTCTGCGGGCATGGCGTGGCTTGGTGGGCATGACTTGGTGGGCATGACAGGGGAAGGACACTGATAAATCTCCATTCCCACCTCACTCCAGGGGAAGGATACTGCAAAATCCCATCCCTCCCCACACCACTAACCTGCTTTCTAACTCTGTTCTGTGCAGGGCAATAAAAGAAGATCCAGCTGATTAGCTGGGACTTGGGAGGCAGAGAAGAGGTGGGGTTGGCAGGGCCAGTCAGAAGTGGTATTTGCCGGTTCTCCCAACTACTCAAAATTTCCGCTAACAGTTCTCCAGAACTGGTCAGAACCTGCTGAAAACCACCTCTGGTGCTCAGGCATATAGCTTGTAATCAATGGCTTCTGGGAAAGCCATGGCAAACTGAAGATGGAGCTGACAACCATGATGGAGTGATGAACCCAATGAATGAATTGGCTTCCTGAACATCTCTCCAGATCAAGGAGAGGACTTGAGATCACTCAGAATACTTCTTGCAGACACTCCCCACTATGAGATAATAAACAGCAGTCTTCAACTAGTTTTAGAGTTCTGGCAACAAACAGTCAGCTTTGACTGGACCATGGTTCAAAGCCCTCAAGAGAATGTTGGGATCACCCACTTCATGTCTTAATCATTTTTATTTGAAATGGCTTTATATTAAGAATTTCCAAAGAACAAGTTTCATTACAGTTGATTATTTTCTTTCAACCTGTAGGAAAAGAATTTTTACGTAAGTTTTACATAAAACTTTAAGGGGAAAAAAATCATGTTTGGAAATGAGCAGCAAAAGGGGATTAGAACGTTAATTCTGCAAAGCTTTTAGATGGATGAAGGGACCAGATTTTTTTTAAGTTTTTATTATTTTTTATATACAACAAATCCATTCCATTTCAATCGTCTGTCAATTAGGTACATATTTCAATTATTTAACCATTAGTAATGATATTCTTCTTATCAAGTCTAACAATACAACAATAATCACATTCCTGTGTAAATAATAATATCAAATATATCTATTACATTAATTTCTCTAATTGCTCTATAAATATATCCAATCCCTTTTAATTTATTCTATTTTCTATCCATTGATAAAACAGATCCCATACCGTATAGTATTCAGATTCTTCTTTTTCTTTTATTTCTAGTGTTAATTCATTTCTGCACATTCAAATGTTTTTTCAATTATTTTTCCCTCTGTCAGTACCTTATCACTCTTCCAATTTTGGGCAAATACAATTCTAGCTGCTGTTAGGACATGTATAATTAACTAAATCTTTTCAGGTCAGATTGACTGGAAGTAAGATTTTGAAATGTAAGAATACTTCCTGTAGTTTTCTTAAAATATTATTAAAATATATGAAGATTTTGAGTTTAAATACTCTCTTTCTGGGAAAATGTTCTGGATGACAGAAAAGCATGATAAGAGAAGATCTGGTTACTAGAGGCAATCAGAAATAATTAACGATTATAATTAAAAAGAAGAATCACTAACGCAGAATGAAGAAAAGTATTTTAACTTTGGAAAAATTCAAGGATATTTGGCAACAATGTATCAGAATTTTCTGTTCTATAATAAAAATAAACTATGTGATATAATAAAAATGAACTTTAAAAGAAGAGATAGAAAAGGGTATAGTAATTGAAAATCAAGCTGTTTTACATATCATTTTAAAATTGTCAGGATACAAAAATGATACTGATAAAGATTTTAAACAGGATTTACAAATGAAATCAGCTGAAATTTTAATAGTTAAAAAAGACACACAAATAATAAACCATAAGAGTGACTTGGATATATAACTTGGACATTTTTTTTTATTTTTGGATTTACAAAAGAGATGTATTAATTTATGAAGGAATTTCTGAGAATAGAGAAAGAAAAGAATCAGCTTTGGAGAGATTACCTAAAAGGAATAAAAATCAAGACCTTTAAAAGTAAAATGAAATTGGCTTATCAACAAAGGCTAAAATGTATATGATTCTTTTTTTTTTCTAGTAGCTTTTAATGGTTTTTTTTCTTGACTAGGACTGAATGATGAGGCTTTAAAGATTTGTTTATACTATAGATAAGTTATGGAAAGAAGATAGTTTTTGATGCATTTGTAGAGGCAAGCTATGCAGTTAAAATTGAGAAAAGAAGAGAAAATAAGAAATTAATTTGTGGAACATTATTTGAACAGATTAAAGATTAAATTTTTAGTAAATTGTTGTTTCTCGTAGTTCCTAATGGTTTTTTTCTTGATTAAGTTTGAATGATGAGGTTTTTAAAAATTGTTTATAGATATGAAATAAAACATGGAAATTTTTTTCCTTTGAATCTTTAGAGAAAATAGCAATACACTATAAAGGAAAGAAATATGAAATTGTTTTACTTGTTTAAAATTAAAATATATGTCTTGTTTTTTTAGATAGCTTCTAATGGACTTTTGCTGACTAACATTGAATGATGAGGTTTTATTATTTGCTAACAGATAAAATATGAGATATGGAATGAAGACATTTTTGTTGAAATATTAGAAAAGATGTTTTGGGGAGTGTAGTCTGGATTCCAAGGAGGCAGAGGCTGTATTCCAGAGGGTCAAAAACTAACAAAGTTTAATTTGATTGGGCGAGAGAGGGCCATGATAGTTCCTCCCTAGAAGCCCTCAGAACATATCTTTAACAATGCAAGTAATTGCTTTAGTTTGGCAAGATTGCTATTTATAGGTGAGGAATAATAAAGGAAACTGCTTAGAAGTAACTCCAAATACATACACATACATACATTTTAAATTAAAAATACAAATTACAACTGAATATAATTCCTTACAAATGCAAATGAAAATAATACCCACTTGAATCTGAGTGATCTGTGGCTTCCTTCAGTAAACTGACTTTCAATCAGTGGAATATGGTAAGAGCCACAGTGGCGCAGTGGTTAAAGTACAGTACTGTAGGCTACTTCTGCTGACTGCCGGCTACCTGCAATTTGGCAGTTTGAATCTCACCAGGCTCAAGGCTGACTCAGTCTTCCATCCTTCTGATGGAAGACTGAGATTGTTGGATCCAGATTGTTGGAGGCAATATGATGACTCTGTAAACCACTTAGAGAGGGCTGTAAAGCACCATGAAGTGGTATATAAGTCTAAGTGCTATTGCTGTTGCTATTCAGAAGTTGTCTATGTGGGACACAATGAGTCAGTGAAACATTAAGTCTTTAAAACTTGCCTTAAATGGTTTAGATAGAATGCAATTTATTGGAAAAATATAATTTTTAATTTCATCACAATAGGCTCTAGAGTCTTTGGTAGAATATTTGGTTGCTCTTCAGATACAAAAATTGAGACAACTACATTTACGTGGAGGCATCAGGGTCAGACCGGCCTCAGTGACATCATTCAAATCTTATCCTGCTTCTATAGGTAGCAGCATTTAGGTGACTTGCCTAGGCAGGTAACTGGGGTTGTTCTTGATAGTTTAACAAAGAGATGTCCAACTTTGGCAACTTTAAGGCTTGTGGACTTCGACTCCCAGAATTGGCTAGCTGAGGAATTGTTGGAGTTGAAGTCTATAGGCCTTAAAGTTGCTAAGGTTGGCCATCACTGCTTTAAAGGAAGACTACCAGAAACCCCACAGCTGTTGATTAAACTGGAAAGTACATATCAATATTTGAGTGCAAATATTTAGAATATGTTGTGGCAAAAGCAAATAACTTTTGTATATTGTTGCCAAGAAAGCTGTAAGGGTATGATTTACATAGTCATCAAGATGTGAGCTAAACTTAAAGGAAATAGAATTGTATCTTTTAAAAAATGTTATGGAAAGAAGAACCTTAGCATTCAGAAACAGAAAGCAGTTTCAACATATTAGTAGTTTTAACCATTCAGTCATATCTGACTCTTGGCGACTTTAGGGGCAAGTGCTCTCCATGCTACCCTGCTTCTTTCAGTTGTTGGGTGTTCATCTTTGCATCAACTTTGATAGTATCAAGCCTGAAAGTTATTTGTTTGCCCCTTCTTTGTGATCCACTAACCATTCCTACCATCATTGCCTTCTCTGATGAATTTGCATGCATGACATGGCCAAAGGAAATCAGACGTAGTTTTGTGATTTTGGCTTCTAGTGATATTTCTGTGAGTTTCAACATACTCTTGTAATAAAGAATATAGTATTCATATTTAAAGCAATATTTCTTTACAGGTCAGGATAATCGGTTTCTAAATTTGATTCAATCCAGCCAAAGCACTTTTAAATCTTATTAATCTCAGCATGGGCTTAAGTGCCCCCCATTAAAATCGGTGGGATACCAAAGGACTTCACTTTATTGGGTCATGCTGCCACTTTTAGTTGAGATTCATACTTTCAGAATTAGGTGAAGGGACATAATAAAAACTGGATGACTATATATGTGCAGCATGTGTTTGTGTGTGTGTGTGTGTGTGTGTGTGTGTGAGCTGCTGCACAGATCAATAAGCTGTTCACAAACCCAATCCAGTATGATTGCAAAGATCTGAGCAGGCTCACCTTATTACTGTACTATAGTTCATTTAATGCTGCAACTGTAGTTCATTTAATGCTGTGCTGGCTTCTCTTGCATTTTCCTTATATAAAAGTTAAGTAGCCACTACAAAAATGAATCATCTAAACTCCAGGTAAAAGCCATCACAGTATGAAAGTAGAGCTCCTGCTGTGAAAATGATATCAAATGTTATATAAAAAGAGCTATCCTATTGAAAGCACTGGTGGTTTGTAGTTTACCTCCTGTTAGCAGTTCTATCGGTATCGATTTCAAAAACCTGTTTGGACAGCTAAGCTCAGAATTTTTATGAAAGCTTTTGTAGCGCACAAGCTGTAAGCATCTTTCCGAAAGTGCAGTGGCAATATCACTTCATCACTTGTTCAGTCTTCCTCCCAAAATCTGTACATGACGGTAACAACACCACACACAAAATCGTGGTGCAAGAGCAAAAATCTGGAATTGTTGCAGTTTGGATTTTGACATGCTTCAGTCAGTTCTGAATAGCATAAATGCAATCAATGTGATTGCATTACATTTCTCAAGGCATTTTCTGGAAAGAGAGAAAAAGGTTGTATTGTAACTTCCCAAGATGCAAGAATAGGATGGAAGGAAGCCCATACCATCAAAACTCAGATGAAGAGAGCAAAACAAGCAATAGCTTGTTCTTTGACTGCTTGTAGCTGAGATATTATCAAATTCAAGATCTAGAGAAGAGAAAGGGAAAATTCAGAGTTATTACAGAAACTATTTATTGTTGCATCGTTTCTCTCTGTATTTGACTTGTAAACCTCCCAGGCAGTGTACAAATTTGATAAATAAATTTTATTTCAGTACAACCAAGGAAAAAGTAATTGCAATGCCAACTTATACTTATTACATAACCATGTTAAAAGATGGAATTAGTTGTTGACATGCTGTTAAATAATAGTAGATAAAGCCACTAGCTTTTAGAACACAGGAAAGATATAGTGATAGCAATACAATTTTTGTGCCTGGGGTAAAAACTGTTATGTACTGGAGTTGTTATAATAGTACAACAATGATACAATAACTGTTGTATTTGGTAAATTAACTTAAAGTATGTATCAACATATATAAAACATTATAATTCACATTTCATATCTGAATTAAACTTCCTAGGATAAGCTACTTAAGATTACCTATCACAATTCCATAGTCTCAAAGCAACATATATAATCTAATAAATGGATCCTGAATTCTGAACTATCTTGGTGGATGAGATGCTATAGAACTTATAGGGCAGAGGTGATATGCAGCAGGTTCTGACCAATTCTGGAGAACCGATAGCGGAAATTTTGAGTAGTTCGGAGAATGGCAAATACCACCACTGACTGGAGATTTTACAGTATCCTTCACCAGCCATGCCCACCAAGCCACACCCACAAAACCAGTAGTAAAAAAATTGAATCCTACCACTGTTATAGGAATACGTGAAATGTGGGTATACTACAGTCTTTGCCTGAAACTGAGAAAATGTTGACAGTACAAGCAAGAGTTTTGACAGCACTGAAAGTTTTGGCTCAACTCCACAACCAATTCCATGGGTATGTGGGAATGAAGGCTTAAAAATAAAGGACATGTTATTCACAGCTGCACATCATACAGATAAATCATGAAAACTTAGCCTTAAATATCATAGATTCCTTGCCTCTAAATCTTAATCTCCGCGGGGCAAAGAGGAAGGAAATATTGCAAAATGAATTCTACAACTCTGAAGTCACTCCTACCAGATACCAGTTGTATCACAGCAAGATTGGAACTCCCATATTAGAAAACTATCATTGTATATCTGGAAGCTAGGAATGGAATAGAAGGGAACAGAATGGAATGGACCGGAACAGAACAGAACAGAATAGCTTTATTGGCCAAATGTAATTAGACACACAAGAAATGTGTCTAAGATGCAGAAGTTTTCAGTGTACATGAAAAACAACAAAGTAATAATAATTATAATCATGACACCAATAAGAGGAAGTAGTAGAGAAGATGAGAAGGGTAATAATAATACTACAGCATACTGCATGGATAAATACACTTAGACATAAAACAGTACTCTGAGAATTAGGTGTTCAGCAGAGTGATGGCATAAGGGGAAAGAACTGTCTCTGTATTCTAGCTGTTTTGGCATCCAATGTCCTATAGCAGCGTCCTGAGGAGGGGAATTAAAGCAGTTTATGTCCAGGATGTGAGGAGTCTGTAAATATTTTCTCAGCCCTCTTTCTGGTCCATGCAGTACACAGATCCTTAATGGAAGGCAGATTGGTTTCACTTGTTTTTTCTGCAGTCCTAACTATCTATTGAGGTCTGTACCTGTCCTGTTTGGTTGCTGTACCAAACCAGACAGTTATAGAAGTACAAATGACAAACTAAATGATTCCTTGATAGAAACTATGAAGCTATAAATGTTGGCTTTATTTGTAACTTGTCTTGTTACATGACATATGTACACAGACACATATATGCACAGTTTTTGGCTATTATATTTCAAAAAAAGTCATAGAGCTAGAAAAATGTACCAAGAAAGGGAACAAATCAAGTGATTTGTACAGTTTTGAACTTACAATTTTATGTACAGTATTCTTGCTATTTATCATCCAATTACTTGGGGGCTGCTTCCAATTTTAATATTAGGAATAGCAATCAGTTTCTCTCCCCCCACCCTTCGAATTTCTAATTTGGGCAGAAGTATTCTTGAAAGAATGTAATTTCACCAAGAGCTTTCATATCTGTACTATTTAGGTGACCTGGTGATAGAAAATTGTAGAATTGCATCTTAGTTCCCATTTATAAGAAAATCTGAACTATTGGTATTTTCTTACCAAAAGAAAAAGAAAAAAGGGAGAGATAAACCAAACTGTCACACACCCTAAGCCAAGAAAGCTTTGGGAAAATACGTTGAGAGTCACATTTGATCAGTGAAATGGAGCTATCTACTTTCATACAAATGTAGCTATGTGGCATCTGGTTTTGGTCTGGCAGGCTTGGGGCCAAAGTAACTTCTTATCGTGCGAGAAAATACATCCTTTCCAGACCCATTCTAGTCAAGCTGATCTACTTCCATGGAGGCTTAAGACATCAACTGCTTTTACAAATTTCATTTGTACTAGGATACTTCTATGGTCACACTGCATTCTGAATGTTAGGATAACTGCAATAAAATTAAGCATGGAAATATCCTGCACTTGAATAACAGATCACTATAAAGAGAAGTATTGGCATCTATAAACAGAAGTATTGGCATCTCAGGTGCCAAATAAATCTTCAATGAAAAACATTTTTCCAACTTCCCAATTAGAGTTTAAACATCATTGTTCATATTCTGTTGGTTGAAAAGTTTTTATTGATGTGCTTTCTTGTTTTTTATGCTTACTTTAATATTTATATTAAGGTAATATAAATATATATTAACCTTTGTTAAAGGAAACAATATCAATGTTCCATCTATGGAAAACTCCATAGTAAAATTATTATTGGTAAGATTTATGGAAAAGTGAACTGGGGGAAGATTAGAACAAATTAGGCAGAATGGGGATAGCTAGATGTTTGGGTAGGATATAATCCACAAACACTGATGGACTGACTTCCAATTATATTAAGAATTTTGACTGTGCCTAAAAAAAATAATTAGATGATTAAAGAAGATTGGGTAAGAGAACTCTCACAGGCAGAGAAAGAAAAGGGAGTATTTCAAAAATATAACAAATAAAGAGTAGATGGATTTTTCAGTCTCATCTGAAAAAATAGCTGTTAGCCCTTCAGTTAACCAAAGTGCAGAAAAGAAGTCTGAACAATTCACAGAGACCTTGTCTTATTGAATTCAGTAATAAATGACAGCCTGAGTCCCGCTTATTCACTTTCCAGGATTCTATATCTCTCCCTCTTTTTTTCCCCCTTGCTTTCATACTTGATAAATGAAACTCCATGCTTCCTTGGTCATGTATTGCTATTAAGGAATTGTCAGCATACACAGTTAACAATCTCTTGCCCATACACACCTAACACCGCCAGTTGAGCAAAGTTGTGAGCATGCTGAGCTTCTCCGTCTCTGTCATCTTCAGCTGAGAAAGTTGAGAGTTGTGTTTTCTTTTATGAAATGTCCTCCCCAAAAAGAATTCATTTAGAATCCGAGTCTGATGACTTTTCAACATCAGAAGCCTCCTTTATTGTCTTAGGATTTTTAACAACCTACATTGTTCTTATTTTATCATGTGTCTGTCTCCCAGTTATACTGTAGGTTATCATTGGCTGTTTGTTTCTATTTTTGTCTGCTATTATTGGTTTTAATTGAAGGCCAATAAACTGCATGGAATGATGTCCAATAACCATATTTGCTGGTCATAAAGTGGCAATCCACAAACCCATCATTTTAAAAAAATCCTATTGATACTGAAAGTCTTTTAAGCACTGCTGTGATTGTTTTATGCTAATTCCTACATGGAACAAATTATTTGCATTAGTTTTTTCCAATCAGCCAAGTCCTGTAAAAATTCAAGGCGATGAACAAGTATGTCAGATCACTATAATAGCAATAGCATCTAGACTTATACACTGCTTCACACTGCTTTACAGCCCTCTCTAAGTGATTTACAGAGTCAGCATATTGCCCCCCACAATCTGGGTCCTCATTTTACTAATCTTGAAAAGATGGAAGGCCGAATCAACTTTGAGCAGATCAGGATCGAACTCCTGGAATGAGCAGTGAGTTAGCATGCAGTACTGCATTCTAACCACTGCACCACCACGGCTCTTAATTAATCAACCAAATTAAATGAATGTCACCATTGCAAGACCTTCATTGCCTACAGTTGATGAAGTTGGCTAGATTTAAACCACTGAAAAACAGGATTTCCTCAAATCTATAGTTTCAAGTGTATATCTAAACAGCACTAACCACTAAGAGTTCAAAATGGAAAAACTACATGTATAAAAAAACCAAATACCTCTGAAGATTTTCCACTGAGGATCGCAGGTTCCTTCCATGTCAAAGAAAATGACTTTTAACTCTGGTAATCGTTATTCAACCATTTATTTATAGTGATTTTTTTTTAAACAAGACAGGAAATTCAGTGACACGCTCTTGCAGATCTCACTATTGCATTGCTTTTTTTTTTAAAAAAAGGGGGGGAGCTACTTTTGATCCGCTTGATTTCAGCTGAGTTATTTCCAAATCCACATGTTGAAGTAATCATTTCTCAATGGAGCTTTGTAAACTTTTCAACTCCTAGAAAGTCACTCGTGCTGTTTAGCAAGGTCAGGCTGTAATGAGCAACAACTGCTTTATTTGCGATCTGTGGCTCTGAGGGATTAATTGTCCCTATTTGGACTCATCCACAATCTAAGGCCGGATTGTCAAAATGATCCATCGCTTTTGTCCCCAGGCCCATGGCTTCATTATTAAGGTGCATTCTAATCAATAGTAGCATTTTTAACTTTTTGCCCCTTACTTTTTATCAATTCTTATTATCTAATGACCAATACTAAAGTGGGTGCAAGGTTGTGTTGTGTGTTTTTTTCCTCCAGAAATGTCACTGACAGATTACATCGGGCCCTCGCATGCATTTGTAATTGTACTTGATTACCATTATAAGAGCTGAATGGGAACAAAGAGGGAAAGGCAAGATAACAGCACTTCGTTTATTGGGCTTGGTGTTCCATTTCTTTGAAGGCATCTCATTAGCAATGTTTAACTTTGAAATCAAATTACAAAACCTGGTCTATTTTCCCCAAATTAAACATTTGATCAATTTCTCTTCAGATACAACAAAACAATAAAGTCTGAAGATTTTATATGAGATCTATTAAGCAACCTCTTGTCTAATGGTAGTTTGCTCAGTAGGATATGACTTTGAATCTAAGTAGACCAGTGCAAAGATCCTATCGAAGCATGGGGTATGCAGTAATTTTTAAAGAAGGAAATAGTAGGAATGGTGTATTGAATCATCTTCAGGGTTTTTTTCCCCTCCTAAATCTGACATTTTAGCTATTCAAGTACTTATGGACTTGAAGGAGACTTGTCCAAGAAAATGTTCACCCATAAGGTTCCTGGAAGAGGACATTATTTACAATGAATTGTGTCCATAAGATATATTTCTGTTCCTCAAAACAAATCACAAGGCTCAAATCTTATCAAAAGATACTGATACCCTCCACATAAGAAATTCCTTGAATTGCTTATAAAATAACAAAGACAGGATAATAAATAAATAAATTAGGAGGACCAGGGTTCACTTATTGGTGGTTAATAAATCCTCTTAGTTACTTCAAAATCAGCTCTTTGTGTTTCTACTGAGAATATTCATCAGACACACACTATCAGAGTGGTCTTTTGTGCTTGATGATATAAACTTGTTTTAATAATACTGTTGAATATCACCAACTGTTCCAGTGCTGTTTCTTGCCCTTGGGGCCCAAGAAGATCATCAGAGTTGCCACCAGTGAATGTAAGAAAGAAGAAAGATGTTCATTATTATTGAGCGATATACTAGTTATTTTTGATTGACATATAGGGAGTTGTATGATGTGGGATTCCTACCATGCTCTTTTTAATTAAAGACCTGAATTGTGGCACTAAGAAATTAAAAAGTCCAAAATGAATGCAAGACTGAAAGAAAGCTGTGCTGTAAATATTTGCCTGTCCCACTTAAAGATAATTAACTGAAACAATCAGGACAATAATTTGTGACTATTGCATAGCCCTTTTCAAATTAGTTACAAAGAAGTCAAAGCCAAGTTGTTCATAAATTTATACCCAGTGGTTTCATGTAGAGATAAATGCATACATATCACATATGTGAATGTGAATTTCTGGATAAGCTCTAGAAAACACCTGGATAGCATATGGGCAGCTATATGTCATGCCTGGGGCCCTGCCAGATATTTAACAATCATGTAACACCTGTATTACATGCTGCCAGCAAAATCAAATGAGTGTTCAGATCCTTTTTAGACTTCCAGACATTTGTAGGTCTCATAGATATGCTGAGACCAAATGTTGTAGAACAAATTGATGCAATAATTCAAGAAACTGAGCTCACGTATTCTGCAGCAATGGAACTTTCTGGTCACAATGAAAGGTAACACCCACAGAAAGTTTTTAGTAGAACCATTGTTCTGGCGTTGAACTAAGTGTGACCCTGTCCTTCTTCTACCTTTTGGAGGATAAAGTGAGGGGTGCTATATTTGGTACTATTTTGGTGCTATTGTACATGTATGAGTAGAACTGGGGGCTATACAAAACCATCTCCTTGCTTTGAATTAAGTGCACCAGCTTAATTCACTTTCACTTAGCAACAGAGCTAACAGGTTTCAGGGTCAAGGATGAAGTGGAGTTGTTGTGTTTTTTTTTTTTTTTTGCTTTGTTCTGTTGACTACAATGCAGATTTTATTCATTTATTCTGCACCATCCTGATTAGTGAGTGGCTCATTTCAGTAGCTTAAGTGCTTGGGTCACAACTTGGTAAGTAAAGATACTATGAAAGAGATGAATAGGTAGATTTTGGGCATGGTAAATTTCAAGCATACTGAGTACCAACCAGATCTCGTGGGGGGGGGGGGGTTAAGTACTAAAAGATCCATATGCGTTCTTAGATTATTTAGGGCCTTGAGCCAGAGAAAGATTTGAAATCCTACCCTTACTGATTTATTAGTCTTCTTTTAATTAATATAGTTGTGGTCTTCAGCTTCAAATGGGCAGGCAATAATCAGATTGCATCAGCCTAATAAAACTATCCCAAAGGTAATTTTTTTTCAAGAGGCAACTGGACTTTCTGGTTTTTTTCTTTGAAGACATTTCACTTCTCATCCAAGAAGCTTCAGAGAAGAAGCTTCTTGGATGAGAAGCAAAACAACCAGAAAGTCCAGTTGCCTCTTGAAAAAGTACCTTTGGGACCATCATGATCTGGATGACTGAGAATCTCCATAGGCATGTACCTAATAAGGCTAGTACCAGAGATCAGTACAGAGCAAATTACACTGTGATATTGAGATTTAATATCCACCTTCAGCAATATGTTTGTAACTGTGTCTGATGTATACGGAGAACTTCAATGTATGCATTAAAAGCCAGACTCTCAAAGGACTTTCTGTATTTGTGCCATCATGTCTTGCTACCAGCAATTTTGTTGAATTCTCCAGCATACTTTATTACTTACTGTGCTAATATTATTATAATAGCAGGTATGCTCCTGGGGAATTCTATTAGAGAATATATATGCAGGTCTTGGTGTGTTCGGGTCTTTTCCCGTGTAAGATTGAGACTATCTGGGCAACGTTTCGACGAGATCTCACTCACTATCTTCAGGCTGGTGCTTTTGGCTTTGTGCTTGTGTGAGCAAAGCGTGATCTGAGCTGCTGTCTCCCTATATATAGTGGTGGGGAGGTTGGCTATGTTGTCATTTCTTGATTGGTTGATGGAGTTGATGTTTGCAGATTGGCTGGCTTTTTCTTCAGAACATGTGTGGCTGAGGTATTGGCTGTGTGTCTATCAGCCTCCTGTGTTGTAACGACTTGGGTAATGGGCTGCGTGATGACCTTCTGAGTTCTATTGTTTTGACATCCTGGGTCTTGTGCTGTAATCTCCTGAGTCGTAATGACCTGGGTAATGGGCTGTGTGATGACTTTCTGAGTTCTAATCTTGTGACCTCCTGGCTCTTGTGCTATAATCTCCTGGGTCGTAATGACCTGGGTAATGGGCTGTGTGATGACCTTCTGAGTTCTAATCTTGTGACACCCTAGGTCTTGTATTGTAATCTCCTGGGTCGTTGGCTGTGTTGCAACATCCTGAGGTTTTGAGGTGTAGCTTCCTGAGTTCTGTGATGTGATATCCTGAGCAGGTGGCTGTGATGTGATGTTCCAGGTTTTGGTTTGGCTCTGAGTTTGAGGCCTGGCTGTGTGTTCATGGTGTATGTCAGTTTGCTTGGTTTGGGGGTCGGGATATGTGGCAGTTGGTGATGCAGCCGTGGTCTGGTTTCTGGATGGTGGTTGCCTTTCATCTAAGGAATGGGTTTGGGTTTGAGTCTGGTGAGGGGGATTGGTGGTGGCGTCATGTGTTGTTTTGGGTCCCATTACCCAGGTCATTACGACCCAGGAAATTATAGCACAAGACCCAGGAGGTCACAAGATTAGAACTCAGAAGGTCATCACAAAGCCCATTACCCAGGTCATTACGATCCAGGAAATTACAGCACAAGACCCAGGATGTCAAAACAATAGAACTCAGAAGGTCATCACGCAGCCCATTACCCAAGTCGTTACAACACAGGAGGCTGATAGACACACAGCCAATACCTCAGCCACACATGTTCTGAAGAAAAAGCCAGCCAATCTGCAAACATCAACTCCATCAACCAATCAAGAAATGACAACATAGCCAACCTCCCCACCACTATATATAGGGAGACAGCAGCTCAGATCACGCTTTGCTCACACAAGCATAAAGCCGAAAGCACCAGCCTGAAGATGGCGAGTGAGATCTCGTCAAAATGTTGCTCAGATAGTCTCAATCTTACATGGGAAAAGACCCGAACACACCAAGACCTGCATACCTGTACCCGTGAAAATCTACGAAAATGTGTGTGTGTATACAGTGGGACCTCGGGTCACAACTATAATCCATTCCAGGACTATGGTTGCAATCCAATTTGGTCATGACTGGAAGCATGACCGTCTGTGCATTCGCGGACCAATACAAAAACAAAAAAATGGTGCTAAAGGGGAAATCACCACAGCAGGGAAATTCACCTCAGTGATTTTTGGATTTGCTTAGTTGCCACTCGAAGATCTGTTTGCGACCAGAAGCAAAACTGTTCTGAAAATTCTGGTCGCTACCCAATTTGGTCACAAATGGAAGTGTTCGCAACCCAAGGTTCCACTGTATGTGCAGATGGCAGTGGAATCAGCCAGTGGGGAAGAATGGGGACCAGCCTGGGAGTCTGGGGAGGACTCAGACAAGGGTCCTGCATCCGATGCAGAGATGGGGCCAATACCATCTGGGAGTTGTGTGCTGACTCCAGGGCCTCCAGAGTCTGGCAACAGGCTAGAAGGCAAGAGCAGCTGATATAAAAGGGGTGACTCAGGAATAAGGCTTGGAGGTGATTGCCCCTCCCCTAAGGTATAAAGGAAATGCAAAGGTAGAGAAACCTTTGCAGGAAGCAAAGTCATTTGCTCTGTTCGGATTAAACCTGGGAGCTCTGTGTGGACTTTGTACTTCGGTTGGTTTTTTACAGTTAATTTGGCACTTTAGTTGTTGGCAGCAATTCAAAGGAAAGAAAGGTGGGTGCTATCTCAAGGGACTGTCTGGGACTCATTATGAGCTGAGAATGAACGTAATTCCCAGCATTGAAATAAAAGAAGAGTTGTTTGGACTAAGCATGTGTTTAATTACAGTCTAGGAAGCCTTGGTCAGAACACACACACACACACACATATATATATATATATACATGTATGTATGTATGTATGTATGTATGTATGTATGTATGTATATTGTTAGTCTTTGAAAAGTATTTGGGATGAATATAAAAGGGATTTCATGTCATTCTTCATAATAGTGACCAATGCAAATCGGGTGTTATCAGAATGATCAGAATGAGGGCTGGAAGACTGGAGGAAAAAGGCACCAATCAATCTGAATGACATTTCCTGCATCTTGTAAAACTTTTGATTCTTCTCGTGGTCTTCCTAGCATAGTATAATTAAAAATGGTGTGCTTGAGATCACACAAATTTACAGCTTGTACTTGCACATGGTTTTCCATTACTGATTGAGCAGAAATTTGCCTGACATTCGCAGAATAGTCCAACTGCCTCCTTTTTAAATGCATCTCTCAGTTCCCCCACTCCCCTTTCCTTGACATGTATTCTTCATTATTTTTCATGTTTTAAGAAGCTTCAGAAATAGTACATTGTTGATACTGACAAACTGAACATACCAAGGGATTTAGATGCACTCAGAAAAGTTACTTTTCCAAAGTCACCAAGCTGTTACACTTTTTTGGGGGGGGGGAAGTTTGTGGACAGCACCTGTTTTTTATCTGAATCTGAAAACATTTTTTTTTAGCTTGCGGGCATAAGCCAGATGGCAATTCATACATATTTGAAATGAAGTATCCATATAAAGAAGCAACACTTTTCAAACTCAGATTGCTGTTTCTTCTTCATAACATTCAAAGAATGAATTAGAAACCCCATTTCAATAATATTTTTTACCTATGGTGTATATTGTGCGTATAAGTGGAACACCTTGCCTTCAGAAGTTGTGAATGCTCCAACACTGGAAGTTGTTAATAAGATATTTGACAACCATTGTTTGAAATGGTATAGGCTTTCCTGCCAGAGTAGGAGGTTGGATTAGAAGAGGTCTCTTCCAACTCTAATATTCTGTTATATAAATTTGAGTTTGAGAGAAAGATAAAATTTGGTATGTACAGTTCCAAAGTTTGATGTAAGTATCAGTAGAGTTGCAATCATGTTTATACATGATCTGCCCATGCGCCTGCTTCTTCCCCTTGATAATACTTACAAAATTTTCATCTATAAATAAACAAACAGCAGCAATAAAAAAAAATTAAAAAAACATCTATAGTCTCTCCATTGAGGAAAATTGACCTAGTGTAGCCCAAATCTCAGGGAAGAAGCATGAAATTATATTTTGATAAAACTTTTTTAAAAATATTATTTATTAACAATGAACTATGAAATTGAAGGATAAGATCAATCGGATTTTAGGATGAATAATCATTTTATTTTTTATTTTGATTTGTCAATCGCTTACAAGATAATAGGTATAAGTATATATATAGTTATGAATACATGAAATGGGTACATATAAAAAAAATTAAAGAAACAATAGGACAGGGATGGTAGGCACGTTGGTGCGCTTATGCACGCCCCCTACAGATCTCTTAGGAAAGAGTTAAGGTCAATAGTAGACAGTCTAAGGTTAAAGTTTTTGGGGTTTGGGGAAGAAACCACAGAGTCAGGTAAAGTATTCCAGACATTGACCACTCTGTTGCAGAAATCGTATTTCCTGCAATCACGTTTGGTGCGGTTAACCTTGAGTTTGTATCTATTGTGTGCTCTTGTGTTGTTATGGTTGAAGCTGAAGTATTCATTGACAGGTAAGTCATTGCAATGTATGATTTTATATGTCATACTTAGATCAGACCGAAGACGGCGTAATTCAAGGTTTTCTAGGTCTAGAATTTCAAGTCTGGTGGTATAAGGTATTCTACAATGAGTAGAGGAGTGGAGAACTCTTCTTGTGAAATATTTCTGGACTTTCTCAACTGTGCTAATGTGGGTTCCAGACTGATGGGCTGTATTTGAGTATTGGTCTAGCAAATGTTTTGTATGTTTTAGTGAGTAATGTGATATTACCAGAGAAAAAGCTATATAGGATTAGATTAACAACTCTTAATGCCTTTTTGGCTATGTAGTTACAGTGGGCTCTAGCACTTAGATCATTAGAGATGAGTATTCCAAGGTCCTTTACTGAGCTTGGATCATCAACAAGGTCTTGACTATTCAGCTTGTATTTTATTTACTGAATTTTTTTTGCCAATATGTAAGGCAGAGCATTTATTTGTTGAGATTTGAAGTTGTCATTTGTTTGACCATTCTGATACATAGTCAAGATCTTTTTGAAGGGTAGCAGTATTGTCTGTGGTATTGAACAGCTTTACATCATCAGCAAAGAGAACGCAGTTGCTCTTAATATGATCACAGAGGTCATTTATGAAGAGTATGAAGAGGGTTGGTCCTAGAACACTACCTTGAGGAACACCACTATTGACAGGTACAGAATTTGAGAGGACGCTCCCAATTTTGACCATTTGTTGTCTGTTTGACAGGAATGCTTCTATCCAGTTATCACAGGTGTCTTCTTTGAAATCCCAGAACAACTGGAGCACCATTTGAACAACAATTGACAAAATCACTTATCAATCAATTGCAAAAGGCAGCTTTAATTGGAAGAGTTTGTATTTAGCACAATACCCTTAATATTATTAAATAACATCTGCCTATCCCAGGTACTTGGGAAGGACTTGATAAGTGGACAAAAATACCAAATCCAGTCTAAATATCTGATTGACCATGCAACCAACTATGATAATAATAATATTTTTAAAAGCTACTTTCATTGTCTTGAATTTTCCACATTGCAAATCATATTGTTTCAGTCACCTATCATCAGAACAAAGTTTCACTTTATAAAACCTTATGAAAAATAATGCATTTTCCACATTGACATAAATACTACTGCTACCACAAATGAAATGGGTATCGTTCAGTTTCGTTACACTTCAGCCAAACATGAAATAGAAAAGCACATATATGGGAAAAGCACATAGACAAACTCTGTCTTGATTCTGCTCAAGGAAAAGAGTACCAATTGTGCAAACACTTTAATTCCAAAGTTGTCTTAGACAGATGTTTGGACAATTTATGGTAAGTGTTGAAAGTAATCTATTTGATTATTAGTTGAAGGATAAATGATCCATTAAGAGCAATGACCAACTTTAGGATGCATCCAATGAGTGCTTTAATCCTAGGGCTAAATAAACCTCCAGATGGAATCTTGTAATCTGTTAGCCTTTTCATTTAGCCTAAATATTATCTTTATTTGTGTGACTCTATCTCTGTGTATATCTATCTTATTCTTAACCTCTCCATTATCAGGTATTGTTTCATTACATACAACTAAATATTTTCAATATATATTTATTATTCTGTGAAATGATGAAATAAAAAAAATCCATCTATACCAGGACACAATTCCGAAGACAGGAATATGTTTTATGAATAGAACATGTTCCAAATAATTCCTTTTTTGAGTTAAATGGTATATGCACCATTTTCTTGTCCAAATGAAATGGCATACGTATGGTTTCCTTATTTGAAAATAATCTGGAATGTGTTTGCTGAATACAACTTTAAAATACATATACAAGGAAACTAAATAGGTTTAGTCTTGTTCCAAGAATAGACTGAAAAGTACATTTTTGGTTGCTGACACCAATATCACCATAAATTGCATGTCCAATTCATTAATCACATTCGGATGGTCTGCCAAAAGTTACTTGAAATTAGGTCCCCTTGGGTTTGTGCCCCCCTCCCTTTTCATTCTGTTCATTTTGGAGGGAACACTTGGAACTTCTCCTTTGGTTACCATATTTTGTTACAATGTACAAATTTTAACTAGAATTAATTAAGGTAGTAAGATTTATTAACTGTCATATGTGGGCTTCTTTGAAGCTAATAAATCATGCTGTAAATATTAGGCTCTGCAAAGAAAGTGTCTATATTGTTAATAAATAAATGCATACAGTAACACTACCTGTTTAACATAGTTGTAGGAAACACCATAGTTGCCTAATGAAAATCTCTTGTGGTTTTGCACACTTTTCATCATCATCAAAATCTAAGAGCATAAGCTATGAAATAATTTCAGTTGATTTATCCCATGTTGCCAATGCCTCAGTAGGAGCACAGGCACCTTGTTGAGACAGTGAATAATGGGTAAGATAATCAACAAACAGTTCCACTCATTGTCTGGAAGAAAAGATGTGGGTTGTTTTGTTTTTGTTTTTTTGTTCCCCTGAAAAAATAAATGAGTATGCCCTTAACGTACAACAAGTTCCAATTAAAATTTGATTCCACATATTAAACTCAAGTTGATTAACCCTGTTCAAGAGTTATAGCCCAATTAAAACCAATGATCTGACTAGATGAATCAAGGCTTTTCCTGTCTCTTTAAATAAACTTTATAAGTATGTGCATCTCTAAAGAAATCTATCCTTTTTTCTATACTATCAAGCTTTATTTTCATTTTCTAAATTAAGATACTAATTCCGAAAGGCCCATGATGCACATACTTATATATTAATTATCATATTTGTCTGTCTTGTCTCTGTAACTATCCATCCATCTATCTATCCACCCATCTAGAAAAAATAAATCCTTACACTGTCTAAGCCAAACAGTGTAAGTGGGACCTACAGTGTAACAGAGGATCTGTGAGAAATTAGTCAAAGGTTTTCACATCAGAGTAAGGGCAGGGTAATATACCAACCCATACGTTTCACAAAAGGGAAAATCTTTCCATCTATAGGACAAACAACTGTAGCCATATTTTTTAAATTTTATTTATATCTTACCTTTATTATTTAGTTATTATTATAGTTATTTCATTATTTTTTAATAAATAACTCAAAGCAGCAAACTTAGCTAATACTCCTTCTTCCTTCTATTTTCCCACAAAAACAACCCCATGAGGTAAGTGACTAGCCCAAGGTCACGCAAGACAGGACTAGAACTCACAGTCTCTAGTTTCTAGCCAGGTGCCTTAACCACTAGACCAAACTACATGGTCAGTACAATACTAGACCTGTCTATGCAGAATCTCAATTTAATTTAGCTTTTTCCTACACTCAAATGGTTTACCAAGCATCAGTCAGGAGATCCATATAAAATCCCTACCTGTGTTGAAAATATTACTTTATTTTGCTGTAGAATACTATACTGTAATACATTTTGTGGCACTTGGATTTTAAATAAATCCAGCTTCTATGCACTATAAGCATAAAAGCTTGTAAATGCATAAAAAAGTATAGTCATTTACCTGTCAGTAATATTAACTCTAGTTATGTTTTCAATGGCTTATAATAACATAGAAAGTTAAATTTATACTCTGGTTTCCTATTAAACAAAGTCATGCAGTTCAAGAAAGTCATGAAAAATCAATGACAGTTGAAACAAGTAACAATTGTGTCATAAACCCACCATTTGTGATATTAAATAACTTTTTTCACGCAGTCTACCTGGTTTTGTTTGCAGTTTTGAATCCACCAGTGGCTACTTATGCAAAAATAAATAAATAAATAAAGAGTGGGGAGGGTTACTAATTAAATTTGTTTATGTATGTTATCATGTGGAGCACTCATTTCCAGACATCAAGCTATGAATCATTAAATAACCGCTAAATTGGTCTCTGGAGAGAGATCATGCCTTAGAGTTGGGCAAGTCCCCACCCCACGAAAGCCAGGTGTGTGCTCTGTGGTGAACTGCTTTAAAGGCCCTGATTTGGTTCGGCTTCACACTGTGAAGTGAGAGGTAGGAAATCATGAAAACACTGACAGGCCTCCCATCAGAGTTACTCCTCAGTTTGATTAATGAGGGCATTTGAAAGACAATTAGCAAAAGCAGGTTTGGCTGAAACTAGCTTATCAATCAGACCCCCTCTATTCAAAACACCAAAGCCTTTTCTTTAGCAAAGAATGGCACCAGTGGGTCCCCAACAACAGACTTTTCCGCTGCATTTTCAAAGGAAAGCCGCACAATGTTACAGACCCCACAAGCGAAAAAATAAGGCTTTTGTAGGAACTCAAACTCTCAACAGAAGCCAGACCAGAATTGCCACCGATATGCCTGCAGATGTTAAAACAGTGTATAATACCAGCAGGTTATACCAATTGTTGAAAAGTTTATTTTAAAAAAACCTCAAAGGACCCACAGCTTTCAATGCAATAGGAGGTTCACAATAGGAGGCACAGATCAATAAGAGGTACACATAAAAGTTTATGCCAAGGCGAAGTCCATATGGTTGGTTACTCATCATCATCAAAAACTAAGAGCATAAACTATGAAATAATTTCAGTTGATTTATCACATATTGCCACTTATTGGGTGCTCTCCCAAATCTATAGACTGCAACTCCCAGAAATCTCCACAGTCCACATAGTTGAGAATTCTACTCCAACAAGCTAGAAGACACAAGGTTCTAGAAGGTGAGCTATGATAGTATCCTTTCAATCCTGATCAATTCTTGGTAATTCTATGGATCAGCTCTCTTCAGTTTTCTTGATCTTGTGCAGTTTCTTTCAGGATTTTTATGCTCTGGTTGATATCGGTCTTGATGGTGTGTAACCACTATGTTTTTGGCAACATCCTTTCTTTTCACAGCTGAGCATTCTAAACATTACTGTCTATTCCAATGAATTTCATTGCCTGACAAGACCCAAATAAGTAAGATGAAATTTTGTGATTTTGCCTTCCAAATATGTCTGCTTTTTTTTTATTCTCCAGTATTTGCTTGTTTGTCACCTATGGTGTCTAAGGACTGTGCAGGAGTCTTCTTGAAGGAGCATTCTCTAGAAGGTGAGCTTTATAACAGAATAAGAGAATAGTAAGAGTTGGAAGGGATCTTGGAGGTCTTCTAATCCAACCCCTGCTCAAGTAAGGAAACATTTCAGGCAAATGGTTGTCCAATCTTTTCTTAGAACCTTCCAGTGTTGGAGCACCCACATCTTCTGGAGGCAAATTGTTTCATTGATTAATTAATATGTAGGATTAATTTATGTAGAAGTTTCATTCTATGTTTTTGAAACCACGCTCTTCCTCTAGGGAAAGATTTGTCCATTGCATGAAGGTATTTATACACTCCTCTTCACCCATTTATAAGAATAATGTCTAGAAGGCAACAGTCTGAATTTGGGATAACCTTCCATTCCTCCTTTTAGAAGAAAACACAGACTAAAATCATTAACATCTCAATCCTAATATCATATATCTGAGCTATAGTTTGATGTCTACGCAATACCTGCAGGACCGCATTCTACCAGTGATCTCCAGCAGGCCAGTGCGTTCACACAGGGAGGGTCTGCTCCGGGTGCCCTCGGCCGCTATGTGTCGTCTGGCGGCCCCGAGGAGTAGGGCCTTCTCTGTGGGGGCCCCTGCCCTCTGGAGTACTCTGCCGCCGGAACTTCGTACCGGCACGGACCTGAGGGCCTTCAGGCATGCGTTGAAGACCTGGCTCTTTGAGCAGGCCGGCCTGGGCTGAGATGGTTTTAATTGGTCTCCATATTATCCTCAATTTTAACCAGGGTTTTAAGGGGGGGGGGTTCTTATTAATTGGCCAGTATCTAATTTAATTCTTTTTAACTTTTGTATTGTTTTTGGAGTCTAGATTGGCTGTACACCGCCCTGAGTCCCTAGGGAGAAGGGCGGTATAGAAATTTCATTAATAATAATAATAATAATAATAATAATAATAATAATAATAATAATAATAATAATAATAATATACATTTGAGTAGAAATGTATACAATTGGGATGCAAATATGAGTCTATATTAACTATGGGGAAAAAAACATCACTTTTGCATCTGTAGAAAAAAAAGGGGGAGAGCATTACAGTCCCTGAAGCTGACTATAAAGCAATGGATTGATAGACACATTGATTGATTATGTGCCATCACGTTGTTTTGACACATAGTGACCACATAGATATATTTTCTCCATGAGAATCTGTCCCTAACCTGGTCTTTCATAACTTCCAATATCGCACTCATCACCCCTGTAATTGAGTTCATCAAACTTATTGCTGATCATTGTCTTCTTCTCTTTCCTTCCATCTTTTCCAGCATTAGAGCCTTTTCCAAAGGACC
This sequence comes from Bungarus multicinctus, assembly GCA_023653725.1. Classification (NCBI taxonomy): domain Eukaryota; kingdom Metazoa; phylum Chordata; class Lepidosauria; order Squamata; family Elapidae; genus Bungarus; species Bungarus multicinctus. Next base: position 73,519,291 of record CM042838.1, read on the forward strand.
GGTCTGTACATGACATATCCAAAATAGGATAATTGAAACATTGTTGTAAAAGATGGTCAGCTTCTAAATCATATTATGAAAAATAGATTTTGTGATTAGGATACATTTCCTAACAGAATGTAAACGACAAGTTGTAAAGAGAGTTTCTGAGCAAGTGAGTATTGCCTATGATTTCAGGATAATTCTGCAGGTCAAAGCTACTGTTCTGTTAGCTGCTTTCTCTCCTTTTAGGCAGTGGAGATATTCTTCTAGTCAGAAGTTTGATTTTTCTCTATCAGAAGAGGTTGCTTTCAATTTCCCTAGCACAAGGAAAGCAACAATAAGCCTTTTCTTCTTACTCAACCAAACATTGAGCTTGACCTTTGTCCATCCCCTCCAGCAAACCCTGTTTAACATATTGACAATGCCATTCTTTTTTTCTTTCTATCATTTTTGTGTAAAGTTTTTTTTTAAAAAAAAAAACATACTTCAATATCATTTAGTAAACAGTGTGGTATCTTAGTGTCATCATTTTGATACAATAGTATCAAATAATAATAAAGCAATAATAATACAAAAAGCATTGCTAAATTAGTCTGGCTTACGTAGTCAAATGTTGTTATACATAACTGTATCAGCACTTAATCCTTCATTTTTTAATTAATAATATTTGCTACACTCTTCTAATAGTAATACCTTTTATTTTTGAGCATACCTAATAAGATCCTTTTTCAAATTCTGATCTTAACCTTTAATATTCACTTTGTATATATTGAATAAAAGTATGTATAACAATGCTCCTCCATTTCTAAGTTTTTATATCTATTCTCATTTTTAATACGGCCAGTCTTAAAAGTTACTACATTAATCTAATGTTGTTATACATAACTATGTCAACACATAATTCTTCATTTTTTCATTATTCAATATTTGCTATCATCTTCTAATAGTAATAACATTGTTTTGGAGCATACCTAATAACATCCTTTTTCAAACTCTAATCTGAACCTCTGATATTTATTTTCAATGTTGTATTAGATAGAAAAAGGTATAACTATATCCCTCCTATTACTAAAATTTGTATCTATTATAATTTTAGGCTGGTCCCCCTTTTTTTTGCAAAGAAAAATCCTTCCTTGCTCCCCTGTGCCGATCACACCGTGACGTCAACCGGAAATCTGTCTCTCTCTATCTTGTTAAGCAGCCAATACATATGGACCAATTTGGGCCACAGCACCAAGGTTTGACATCAGGTTTTTATTTAGTAATAAACTAAAATTATACTACTTTCCTGCACAATATGCTCCAAAGCATTTAGTGTCCTTTTCTGACACTGATAATGGAAAGGAAGAACAGTTTCCCTTTCCATTCTTTCCTCAAGTTATGCCATTAGATTATTAAAACCATTTTCTTCTAATGTCTTCCTTGATCCATCATTGAAACTACTAGCTTCCATTCCTCAATTCCTTATGCTTCAATATACTTATATCTATCACCTATTAGGAATCAATACTCTTATCTTGCCAAAATACAAATTTGACTTTGGAGTTAGAAAATGAAAATCTATGCGCCAACTGATGTGAGATGAGTTGGCGCATAGAATCTATGGAATTTATTCTCAACCATCCAATTTTGACTGAAGAAGCTTCTTGAATGAGAAGCAAAATCTTTTCAAGAGGAAAAAAATCAATAAAATCCAGTTGCCTTTTAAAAAGCACCTTTGAGACAACAGACATGTCCAGCTGTGGGGTTTTCTTTAATTGCATAATGATTAAATTTCTCTATTATGGCGTCTTTGAACAACACTGCAGTGTGAGAAATGGAAAGATTCACAAATTCCAGAAGCCCTCGATAAACCTGATTTCTTTGAAGTGTTTCTAGATTACTCACATTTCTGAACCAAAAGTACTTTTTCAAGAGTCAACTGGATTTTCTTTGAAAATGTTTCTCTTTTTATCCAAGAAGCTTCTTCATCTCTGGATGAGAAGCAAAATGTCTTCAAAGAAAAAATCAGAAAGTCCAGTTGAGAAAGAACCCTTGAGACAAACATGACCTGAATGACAGAGAATCGCCATAGTCACATTTCTGAAGCTCTTTCTATACTAGAACACTCTTTAAGAGCAGAATTTACTTTTTACACATGGATATTAATGGTGTCTTGCCTTGTTTTCCAGTTTAGGTCTAATTAAATGCTAAAACAGCTCTAATAATTAGTTACTTATACACTGTTCAAAAAATAAAGGGAACACAAAAAGAAGACATCCTAGATCTGAATGAATGAAATATTCTTATTAAATACTTTGTTCATTACATAGTTGAATGTGCTGACAACAAAATCACACAAAAATTATCAATGGAAATCAAATTTAGCAACCCATGGAGGTCTGGATTTGGAGTTACACTCAAAATTAAAGTGGAAAAAAACACTACAGGCTGATCCAACTTTGATGTAATGTCCTTAAAACAAGTCAAAATGAGGCTCAGTAGTGTGTGTGGCCTCCATAACGCCTGGGCATGCTCCTGATGAGGTGGTGGATGGTCTCCTGAGGGATCTCCTCCCACACCTGGACTAAAGCATCCCCCAACTCCTGGACAGTCTGTGGTGCAACGTGGCGTTGGTGGATGGAGCGAGACATGATGTCCCAGTTGTGCTCAATTGGATTTAGGTCTGGGGAATGGGTGGGCCAGTCCATAGCATCAATGCCTTCGTCTTGCAAGAACTGCTGACACACTGCAGCCACATGAGGTCTAGCATTGTCTTGCATTAGGAGGAACCCAGGGCCAAGCGCACCAGCATATGGTCTCACAAGGGGTCTGAGGTTCTCATCTTGGTACCTAATGGCAGTCAGGCTACCTCTGGTGAGCACATGGAGGGCTGTGCGGCCCCCTAAAGAAATGCCACCCCACGCCATTACTGACGCACTGCCATACTGGTCATGCTGGAAGATGTTGCAGGCAGCAGAATGTTCTCCACGGCATCTCTGGACCCTGTCACATCTGTCACGTGCTCAGTTGAACCTGCTTTCATCTGTGAAGAGCACAGGGCGCCAGTGGCAAATTTGCCAATCTTGGTGTTCTCTGGCAAATGCCAAACGTCCTGCACGGTGTTGGGCTGTAAGCACAGCCCCCACCGACATTCCTGTGAATGTCAGGCCCTCATACCACCCTCATGAAGTCTATTTCTGATCATTTGAGCAGCCACATGCACATTTGTGGCCCACTGGAGGTCATTTTTGCAGGGCTCTGGCAGTGCTCCTCCTGTCCCTCCTTGTACAAAGATGGAGGTAGTGGTCCTGATGCTGCGTTGTTGCCCTCCTATGGCCTCCTCCACATCTTCTGATATACTGGCCTGTCTCCTGGTAGCGCCTCCATGCTCTGGCACTATGCTGACAGACACAGCAAACCTTCTTGCCACAGCTCACATTGATGTGCCATCCTGGATGAACTGTACTACCTGAGCCACTTGTGTGGGTTGTAGACTCCTTCTCCTGCTATCACTAGAGTGAAAGCACTGCCAGCATTCAAAAGTGACCAAACCATCAGCCAGAAAGCACAGGAACTGAGAAGTGGTCTGTGGTCACCACCTGCAGAACCATTCCTTTATTGGGGATGTCTTGCTAACTGTCTTTGCTTTCTACCTGTTGTCTATTCCATTTGCACAATAGCATGTGCAATTGATTGTCAATCAGTATTACTACCTAAGTGGACAGTTTGATTTCACAGAAGTGTGACTGACTTGGAGTTACATTGTGTTGTTTAAGTGTTCCCTTTATTTTTTTGAGCAGTGTAGTATGTTCAGGACCACTATCACCGACACACTTTCACTGTACACATGTTGTGCATTGACAATAAAAGTTTGAACTTTGAAACTTTGGCACCTCTACCCCTTCGCATTTCTATTTCCTTTGGCTGGAATGTCTTTGCAGGTCTCTATGAAAAGAATTGCTGCATTAACAAAATAAAAAGTATACCAGCATTTTTCCATTCTATATAACAAAGGACTAGTTACACAATAAATAGCACAATAATAAGGCGGCTTTCTGTTTGCTGGAAAGACTTTAATGTCTGTTTAAAGGCAAGACTCTCAGCCCAATGGGAAGTATAAGGAAATCATCAATGGTGGAATGAATAATATTACATTAATAAGAGACGGATTGTCACTGAGGAACAGCCATGGCTGTTATGCATGGACTCTCATCCTTCACATTTTAGATATGGCTTGGATCCAGCTATCTAATGATAATTTAAACAATTTTCCTAAATTAGTAGATAAATAGATAAATACAGTTCTGATCACAAGATGCGGAAAAATGACCTTGCTTCCATCTTCATTTTGCAGAAGAAAATCATACTCAGCCTACAACAGATGGCTTTAACCTGGACGAGAAAGTGACAGAAGAAGCATCTTGGCTAATGTTCCATTAAATATAATTCATATAACCCTCTTAGATTTCTTCCATGTGAGTTAACTTTTTTTTTCTGGCAATTTGCTCAAGTAGAACATCTTAGAAAGAAAAGAAAATTTGTTGACCTTCCTCCCAGGCTATGATTTCTTTTGTCAACTAGAAAGCCAAACAAAGGTTCTGTATGGAAACTAAATACTCTGGTTGGCATAAATTCAAATTGGCTTTTCCCACACACACACTTATTGCATGAAATTACAATGTCTTGAATAAGGATTAATCATCCTAATGGGCTAATTATTGTCATTTAAATACTAGTAATTTAACTATTACTGCACTGTAGCAAATTTAGAGATCAGAACATATTCATTTGCAAAACTATATACGGAGAAACTGGAGGGAGGGAGAGGCAATCTCTTTGTTAAAATATCCTGTAGCTGATTATAAAAGGTTTTTAAGTTTTCACTGTTTTTCTAAACAAACAAGTTCATTCCCATTCATTCAGCTGTTAATACATAACGCCAAATCTTCTAAACTGGGCATGATAAAGTAGGTTTTTTGGAGGTCAACTAAAATTTTATACAACAAATTCAACTACTTTTGGTCCAGGAAAAAATAATAATACTCAATGGTGGGTTTTTTTTTTTAATGTTTTTAACACCCACCAGTGCCGTGATGGAAACATTCTTGGGCTTTTTAAAACAAAAAACAAAAATGTTGGCCCTGTCTTCAAAATGGCATAGTAATTTTCAGAGTCGCCTTCCTGTATCAAGCAACTGAAGGAAAAAATAGTTGTTTGTGAACTGAGATAGTAGGAAAATCATAAAGAGATCATGGATAATATTTTCTTTGATGAAATGCCAACTTTATTGTAACTTTCTAAATTGTAGCAGTTTTCTGAAAGATTTGCAGAAAAATCTAAAAACTACTATTTAGCTGGACAAAAATATGTGATTGCATTTACCTATGTGTAACATGAGAGGTTCTTGTATTTCAAATGACCTTCAAAGTCCACTAAAAGTCGCCATTATTATCTTCAATTTTTATTGGGGTTTCAGCAATAGGGAAAAAGATATTGCTTGTGTTCTAATATACACATTCCAATATACAAACTCCAAAGCTTCTCTTTCCCAATAGAAATACATTATTTTTCTTTTTCTTTTTTTTTGCAAAATGATGTTACCTGTATCTCTAAAAAAAATTAGACAGGAATTTGCAAATCTATATTTTGAGACTCAAAAAATCCGCTGATTAATTTAGAAAGGCAGTGGAGAATTGCAATACAATCTTTAACAGACAAATAAGAAAGCAACGTGTTCAAGAGATAGAAAAATTAATCAAAAATGACTATAAGAGAAAAGGTTTAATTTCCTACTTCTGTGCTACCACAGTTCTGATCTAAATGTGTTTCCCTATTCACACCTATCATGTTTCAGAAGTACTTATCCTATTTTGCACAAAAATGTTTGTAATTTAATGCAGCTTCCATTTCTTCCAATGACACTTCACCAAGGATTATTCTTAGCATGATATGCCCATGTGGTAATCCTTCATTGTTTATGCCAACAGATAAATAGATTATCATGTATATCAGATAGTATAAATCCTAAGAATTCCTATAATATTGAAGGAGTTTTAATTGATCAGCAAAATCCATCATAGTTGATTCCCACAATACATCCAATATAGTATGAAAACTGTACAAGTAGTCCTTGACTTACAACCATTTATTTAGCAACTGTTCAAAGGTGCAATGGCACTGAAAAAACTGTCTCATGACCAGTCCTAACACCTATGACCGCACAGCATCCCCAGAATCATATGATCAAAATTTGGCAACTGAATGTATTTACAATGGATGCCGCATTGAAGATCACATGATCACCATTTGTGACTTTCTCAGTCAGCTTCTGACAAGTAAGTCGATTTGGGGGACCGAGATTTTCTTAACAACCTCATGGTTCATTTAACAATTGCAGTGATTCATTTAACAATGGTGGTAAGAACAATGGGTGCAAACTAATCAAGGAGAAAAGCAACCTAGAACTAAGGGGAAATTTCCTGACAGTGAGAACAATTAAAAGTTGTGATTGCTCCAACACTGGAATTTTTAAGAAGAGCTTAGATAACCATTTGTCTGAAGTGGTGTAGGTTTCCTGCTTAGGGGAGGAAGGAAACCCTTCCTCCCTTAAGCAGGGGGTTGGACTAGAAGCGCTCCAAAGTCCCTTCCAACTCTGCTATTCTATTCTATTCAATTAAAAATACCAGGCATGGCTCACTTAATAACCTATTTGCTTAACAATGAAAATCCAGGTCCCAATTGTGGTTGAGGCCTACCTGCATGTATCACCTCAAATTCACTTTTCAGTGTGGTTTATATATTCAATTAGCAGCAATTTACCAAAGGCCAGTTGAGTGTAAAGAAGTTAAATAATTGGTCTCCATATGTGCAGTAGCTTTGATAGGACCTCGGCAAAGTTATGTTATTGTGCCCATCACCCTGAAGTCAGAATTGTGTGTAGCTGTAGAGGTACAGAGTTTTTATCCCTGATTTGATTGACACTTCTTATAATACTGGAACGAATGCTGGACTAGCCGCGTGTCCTTCCCTGCATCTACAATAAGGTAAGAGTTCTAATTTTAACTAAGCAAAAATAATAATAATAATACACAAGTTCTACATAACTGTTCAATATTTGGAGTTGTGTGATCTAGCATCTTGTTAAAAGATGGGTTAATATTGGCTCTAATTATAGTGAATATAAAAATATTCTCCAAAATAGCTTGGATACCTTCAACAAGAATCTTGTTTTCAAGAAATATTCTCTGGGACTAGTAAACAGCAAATTTATTATCTAAAGGAATAGACTTGCCTTTAAAACTTGCTATGGGCAACAACACTATTAGGTTCATTCTCTTCCAGATAGACTTCCCAATAGTTTTGATTCTAATCTGCATGGAGATTCTAGGTACATATCCAAAATTGCTATTTGCATAAAACAGCTTGCAGCTTTTCTCTATAAGTACTGGAGGCTGCTTGGAATACTTAGATATAGACAGGTCCAAAATTAATGATTTTGCTTCAGGTGTTATAGATCCCTCCCTAGACAAGGTTGACCATGATGAATGAACACTTCTGTAGACAGTTTGATGTAAAACTTGACAAATGTTTACACGTGTGTTTTGACAGACACCTTGTGCATTTTTTTTAAATAATAGAATATATCAATGTCTATCTGAGAATTGCCTTGGAGAGGTCAATTTAAACTAGCAGAAAACTATTTCACCCAAACAGTCTATGTTGCAATTATATGCAATGCTATTCCACAGTAATATTCATGTTTCTGTGATGGATCTCTGTAAAAATATTAAGCCTTGCAACAGGTGAACGAATTGATAAAGATGTTTGAATTTTGTTTTTGTTTGTGTGACCTGAACATTGGAGATGTTGATAGAGATAGATGGGAACTTGAGTCAGAAATATAGGGTATTCTAATCCAGTCAATTATTTTGATGCATTCATATGCAGGAGAGTAAAGTTTTCTCAAGCAAATCAGATGGCTGAAATGTTTCTACAATGGCACCTTCTTCCATCTACTAAAAATGGAAAGTGTGTGGCCTTCTGCAGATTATAGAACTTTAATTTCCAACAGCACCAATAAACATAGTTCAGGTGAAGAATGCTGAAACTACATCAGCAACATTAGGTGAATGTTCATCCTTTGAGGTAGTTCAGACAAGAAGTATGAACCATAAGTACTTTTATTGCAAGGTTACAGGAACAGAATCTTGCAAGTCTGAAAGCACTTCTCTTCTTTTCTTTTACTTTTCGGAAAACTAGGGAGGGTCCCCTCTGAGATGCTTCCCACCCATGTTTTCCTTCTGTGAGCTGAGGTATCTTTTGCATGATGGTTGTCACTCAGTATAAAGGATGCAGCTGTAGAGATAGTCAACAGTATTAAGTAATTAGAGCAACAAAATGATTAGGGGACTGGAGGCATATAAAGAATGGTTGCTAGAACCATTCTAGTATGTCTAGTTTAATGAAAAGAAGGACTAGGGGAGACATGATAGCAGGGTTCCGATATCTCAGGGGCTGCCACAAAGAAGAGGGAGTCAAGCTATTCTCCAAAGCACCTGAGGGCAGGACAAGAAGCAATGGGTGGAATCTAATCAAAGAGACAAGCCACTTAGAACTAAGGAGAATTTTCATGATAGTGAGAATAATTAATCAATGGAATAACTTGCCTCCAGAAGTTGTGAATGCTCCAATACTGGAAGTTTTTAAAAAGATGTTGATAACCATTTGTCTGAAGTGGTATAGGTTTTCCTGCCTAGGCAAGGGGTTGGACTAGAAGACCTCCAAGGTCCCTTCCAACTCTGTTATTCTTATCTATTCTATTCTAAGAATCTGGGGATGCAGATAACTAACAATCTGGTCTCGCCATTATTTTATTTCATTTTATTGATTTGATTTGTTAATCACTTACATGATAATAGATATAAGTATAAACATGAATAAGAATACAGGAAATAGGTACAAATAAATGAGACAATAGGACAGGGACGGTAGGCACAATTGTGCACTTATGCATGCCCCTTATCCTTAGTGAAGCGTGCAAACCAGTGTCTGCATTTTCTGCATTGGATGAAGAGAGCACATCTTTCCCCTTCTGTCCTGGCCACTTTTTACAGAGGCACAATCAAGAGCATTTTAACAAACTGCATCACTGTTTGGTTTGGTGGCTGCAGTGCCTCAGAGAGAAAGTCCATTCAGAGAATGGTGAGGACAGCTGAGAAGATTATAGGAAGCTCACTTCCTGTCATTCAGGATACTGCTTATACGCGCTGAGTGCTTAGAACTCAAAAGTATTGTTAGAGACCCCACACATCCACTTCATGGTCTGTTTCTGTTGCTCCCCTCTGGGAGGAGGTTTCAAAGTATTTCTAGCTGGACCAACAGATTATGTAACAGTTTTGTTCCCTATGCCATCTGCCTGGTAAAACTAGCAAGATTCATATCTGTCACCCTGTACATGTATGCATCCAAACTAGACTGTGTTGTTTCTCTGTCTCATATAATATATGTAAGTATATGCATAATTTTGTATTTATTTATTAGTTTTGTCATGTTTATATAGTGTGTATTGGAGGTGGTAACCCTTTGAGAGCTGTACGCAACAAAATTTCATTTTAATGTACACCAATTAGTGTACATTCAAAGTGACAATAAAGTTATTCTAAGTCTAGGCTGCAGCTTTTCCTCCTGTCTTTTATTACATTGCCACATACCATTCATTATATGTTTCCCCTTTTTCCTCTAGACAGAACAACTTTATAAAGATTATTTGAACCTCTTTTTTATCCTGTTCAGACAAGATAAGTATTGGTAGATAGTGGATATACTGGCCCTGGGTTAATTGGCTTTCACATTTCCAAATCTAGATGGATAACAACTGTTGGGACACTCTTGGTGAGGCCTTTCCATAACCTACTACTTGGACATCACTTATCAGCCACATACTAATTTCATGGGTTTCACCTCGCTTCACAAGAACAAGATCTTTTTTTTATAAAAACTCTGAATAATCTCAAATAGAAAAACCAAAACTACAGTGTACAACCTCTAAGAAAACTACAAAGAGTGATCTGTCTTTTAGCAGTCACTCAGTGACATGCTAGGATGGAGTTCCTCGATGGATGGAATATAATCAAATACGTCTTATTTGAATTCCATATTTACCTTTGAGTTTATTCTGCAAATCTACAGAGACAAGAGAAAGGTTAGTCTTGTCTAAAAGTGATAAGAACTACATTCACCCATCTCCATTTTATTAAAATAAATCTGTAGAATCCACTCACCCCAACCTAATAAAATCTTATGGAATAGAAAGTGGGACTTGCAGAAGACAGTGCTTTACAATATTTTGCTTCTTTATTTCCTATGCTAGTATACCAGAGGTGTTTAATTTGAAAGCGTTAGAGCTTTTTCACACATCACAAAGAAAATTAACAGTAAGACAGAGAAAAGTTTTATCCCTGACCCTGCACTGATGAAAAAACCCTACTATTATGTAAAATGTATCATGTAAGCATGAGCATAAAATAGGCCTTCTTGGAGCACCAGAGATTTGTATTTATGGGCCAATCTGGTGAAACTTGTGGATTATGGAAGACTGTAAGAGCAAGTAAATGTAATGAGAATCTATTAACACCACAATTCATGACAAATAGAAATATTACATGCTTGTGAAACTGCAAGAAAGAAGAAGAATGTAATGGAACTGAATAGTAACAACAACAACAATAATAACAATCTGGTTCATCCAGGAGATGTGATTAATACATGCATGACAGTGAACAGTGAAATTTAATTCTGAATGAAAAAGGTTTAAATGTATTTTATAAGGTACAAAGTGGTGGTGCCATTTAGATTGTTATGGGTGTGTAGATTGATTTGATTAGTGTCAATGGATGATGCTAACAAAAACATGGGTGAATTTTTGGGAAAACTTTCTGAATTCCTATGATCTGAGAGAAGTTTAGGTACATGGATAGATTATATTTTTCAACAAACTAGAAATGCACAAAAAAGGATAATTGAGATTCAGTAATAAGGGAGAATGGCTATTTTTTTAAAATAATTTTTATTCTTTAAAAACAAAAAATACAAAAATCTCATTTCCATTAAAGTTGTTGTATCATTGTATATACATGTTTCTTATTTTGTGACTATACATTATTTTTATCCTTATCCTTCACCCATTCGTACCACCTCTCCCATGTCGCATAGTATTCTTGATCCTCTTTGCCTTTCAGTTCCATAGTGAATTTATCTAGTTCAGCACTATTTTTTGAATCAAAATTTCTTCTGGTGGTATTTTATCACTCTTCCAATGTTGTGCTAACGTGATTCTTGCTGCAGTTAAGATGCTGCAGTTAAAGTATCTTTTATCTTTACTCAAATTACCTTTAATCATACCTAATAAAAGTGTTTCGGGTTCCAATTTCAATTTATATTTTGTAATCTCAAAAAGTCATCTATATATTTTCTTCCAGTATTTTTTGACCTCTATACATTGCCACCATATATGGAAAAACGTTCCTTTCTTTTGTTTGCACTTCCAGCATTCTGGTTTCAAGGTTGGATACATTTTTGCCAGTCGTGCTGGAGCTAAAGGCCATCTACAAAACATTTTATATTGATTTTCTTTGAATGCCGTCAACAAAGTCAGCTTCTAGTTCTCAGTCCAGGTCTTTTCCCACTCATCCAGATTTATATTATGACCCACATTTCTCGCCCAGGCAATCATTGGTCCCTTAACAATTTCCTCCTCTAGTTCTATTTCCAGTAAATAATTATATGTTCACGTTATAAATTTTATATCCTTTCCTATCAAGATTTGGTCCAATTTTTGTAAATCTTTATCTATCCCTAGCTCCTTTACATCTTTCATAAATTTAGTTTGAATTTGCAAATATACTCACCAGTCTAATATTATCCTTTGTTCTTTTAGTTTATCCAGTGTTTTTAATTCCCCCTGTTCATCTACCAATTCTTTATATCTAATCATTTTTTTAATGTCCCTTGTATTTGGATATAATATAGCTTCCATAGGTGAGATCCAGTTTGGTCTTTTCAAATAATGCTTTTTTAAAATTTTCTCCCATGTTTGTAAAAGTGAGTCCCTTATCAAATGTCTATGGAAATAGGAGTGGATCTTATTCTTTTTATCCCATAGAAAGGCATGCCACCCAATTTGGAGGTCATAACCTTCTATCCCCAAAATTCTTTTATTTTTTATGTTTATCCACTCCTTAACCCATAGTAAAATTGCTGCTTGGTAATATGTTTCCCATTTTGAGAGTCCAAGGCCGCTTCTGGTTCTACTATCTTGTAACGTTTTCAATTTTATTTGTGCTTTTTTCCCTATCCATATAAATTTCATTACTGTCCTATCTAATTCCTGAAAAAAATTCTGAAAAAAAGTTTTTTGACATTTTGTAATCCCAATTTTTTTGACTTTCTAACAAGTTTTTGGTTATTACTTTTGTTTTATCTTTATCAATTTTTAGTCCTGCTACCGTTCCATATTCTTCTTGAATTAGATAGGTCCCTGACTCCATTGGATCTTCCACAAAAAACACTAAGTCGTCCTCAAACACCTGTACTTTATATTCTTCTTTTTTGCTCTTCAGTCCAATTATCTCCTTTCTTTGTCTAATCTGATTTAAAAGCACTTTGATGGTCAAGATAAAAAGCAGAGGCGACATTGGACATTCCTGCCTAACACCTTTCATAATCTTAAAGTTTTCAGTAATCTCCCCATTTATAATTACCTAGCTTTTTGGTTCGAATAAATTGTGCCAATCGTTTTCTTGAATTTAGATCCAAATCCCATATTTTCAACCTGTTGGATCAAGAACTGCCAGCTGAGATTGTCGAAAGCCTTCTGAGCATCCAAGAAAATCAACGCTGCATGCTTTTCCGGGTGGGCCTCATAGTATTCTAACACATTTAATACTATCCTTATATTATTCCTTATCTGTCTAAAACGTAGAAAACCGTTCTGGTCAATATGAATAAGATCATTTAATATAATTTTTTAATCTTTCTGACATTATTGTTGCAAATATTTTATAGTCTACGTTCAGGAGTGAGATTGGTCTATAATTTTTAATCTGTTTGTGATCTAAATCTTCTTTAGGAATTAGTGAGAATTCACTTCTCTCCATGAATTGGGTAATTTGGCACAGTCTAATGCCTCACTGTACACATCTAACATCACTGGTTCAAGACATTCATAAATGCATGTATACAGTTCTGCTGGAAGACCTTCCGAGTCTGGTATCTTATTATCTTTCTGCCTTTCAACCACCCTTTTCAATTCCATCACTGTTATTTCTTTATTTAATATCTCTTTCTTTATTATTTATTTATTTGTCAATTGTTTACAAGATAATAGATATAAGTAAAACATAGTTATGAATACATGGATACATATAAGAAAAATAAAATATAAAAGAAACAATAGGACAGGGACAGTAGACACGTTGGTGTGCTTATGCACGCCCCCTACAGACCTCTTAGGAAAGGGGTGAGGTCAAGAGCAACTGCATTCTCTTCGCTGATGATGTAAAGCTATTCAACACCACAGAAAATACCGCTACCCTTCAAAAAGACCTTGACTAATTTTAATGTGGGGCAAAACTTGGGTGGGGAGTCTGTCCAGAGTGGATATTGGAAAAAAGAGCCACAGAGGAAAAGGAAGCAAGTGAAAGAAACCAGAGGGAAAGCAGAAACTGTTCAGGAAGTAAAAGATCAGTCTCCCAACAGAATGAATGGGAAGCACACATAAGGAAAATGATGTAGATGTTGGTTGGAACAAAGTGAAACAAATCTTCCAAAGTAGCTCAGAAATATGTAGAATTACACCAATGGGAACTGATGTTTGGACGGATGACAAACTGAGAAACAAGTGCATGGAGAGAAAAATGTATATAAGACACCGATTGATGAAAAAGATGAAGACACAAGCAAGGCAGTAAATAATAGATATATAGTTCCAAAGAATTTCAAAGAGAGTAAAGAACCATTAATTTTTTTTTTTCTAAAGCAGAGAATGCAGAACAATATTGATGGAAATAAAAAACTGTTTTGAAAGTGGCTGAAAAGAACTAACAGTAGTGATTAGAAAAAGAGGTGAGGGACTGCTGGAAGGAATGTTTTGGAGATTCGAATGGAATCTCCAAAATATTGAGGATGGCATTGAATGAGCACTATAGATGTGTGTGTTTAAGAAAGAGAGATGAAAGGGAAATTGTAAATTCTGTGAGAACATTAAAAATGGTAAAGTTGTACAGATGGAGGTGGTATAACTGAGGAAAAAGTTAAAATATGAAATGGTTGTATGACTTATTCATTGCAAATATGAAAACTCTGCATCTATGCCTGATGACTGGGAGAAGATTGCTTCTCTAGGCAAAGAGATATTAACACAATGAATTCAGAAAGTACAGTGGGATTAGTTTGTTACCTGTGCCTAAGAAGATGATTAACAGAATTGACAATGAGGTAACAGTGAACAAAATTTGGAAAGTGTGTTGTGGCATTAAGCTAGGCAAAGAAGATGAGCAGATTTTTTCTCCACAGTAGATCCAGTAGAAATACAAGAATTAGTGTCAGAGGAAAGGTCATTGGGTGTTTCTTGATTTACAAAAGTATATAATGAAATAAAAAGGTTTGAAATATGGAACTTTTGCATTTGCTTTGGAACTTGGGATTGCTTTCCGTTTGCAAAATGGCTGTTGTATGGTGAGAGTAAAGCATTTACGAGACTTGACTGAAGTGATGGCTTATCATTGGACAGGTACTCAAACAAGTTTGTGTCATGTCCTTTTGGCTGCTTGATATATTTATGGATAAATATTAATGGCATTCAAGGTGCCTAAATTCAGGACATGAATGTGTGTTTTAATAAAAGTGATACTGTGTCATTGGATGAGAACACAAATGATTTGTGGTGAATATTAGACAGATGGAAAGATACAATCAGGAAAATGGCTGTGAAAGTTAATGTATCTAAGTCCAAGCAGTTGTGCTTGGCAGGAAAAATAATTTTAAGTTTTCCTTAAATGGCAACAAATGAAAGCAAATATATGAATTTTTGAAAGAATGGACAAAAAATGTTAAGTTCTGCAAATATTAGTTAAAATGTGTTGCAGTGAATTAATGTTTGTCAAAAATCCCAGAAATGTCTATGAATAATAGCATGTTTCTGCCAAATCTGTTCTATAGAAGTGAGAGATGAGTATATCAGGAGCAATATAAAAGAAGTAGAACGTAGTTAAGAAATGAGTATTCTATGGTAAAGATGAAGAGATAGGAATAAGACTAAATGAATGCTGAATAAATGTGGCTTGATATGACTGACCAAAGCAAAATAACTTTAGGTGGTTTGTAACACAGAAGCAATGAATGGGAATTACATTTCAAACGAATACACAATGAAAGAATTAATAAATCAAGATAAAATGAACAACCAAGAAAGATATGAATGGATCAAATTAATCCTCAAAAAAGAAGAAATGAGAACCAAAAACAATTAACGTATCAATTGTATATAAAATATGGTTGGCAAATATAGAAAAGTGTAGAAATTTTAGTTACATTATTTTCTCTTCTAACTTATCTTTTCTATTTAACAATTTTCTTCTCTTACTACTTCTTATTCTTTTTCTGTTCTTTGCATATATTGCTTAATTTTAAAGGAAACTGTATGATGGGTATGAAAGCAGAGAAGTACTTTAAGACATAAAAAGAAAAGAAATGTTTCCAACTCAGTTAATTTACTACACTTTAACATAATATAAAAATAATTAATCTGTTCTTTTAAAGGAAAGGGAAAGGGAAAATAAGAATATTATTATCAAATAAGGAGGGGAGTTTTAAGAAAGTACAATCTAAAAATTCCAGAGTCTGCCTTAAGGAATCTATTTATTACATTTACACCTTTGCTTTTTAGAGTCACATTTAAATATTTCTAGTGCAAAAAGTGCAACATGCGGCAGACATTTTGAACAAAATTTTCAACACCAGTGCATAGAGGAAAAAATAGGTGGTAACATTATCATCTAGAGTTATACCAAGAATGGATATATTAAAAAGTATTTTTACAGGAAAAGATTCAAGCTTGTTCTGTTTTTAATTTTTGTTGCTGCTTTTTCTATCCATAAATATTAAGGAACATATTTCAGTGTGTAATAGAATAGAGATATAAAACACCACCAGTTATATCATAATTACATGGCAAAATGTGATTTCCTTGTTTTTGCACTAGATGTCTAATAAAACTACACATGAGAATGGATTGAGACAGTTGAAGTGGCTAAATAAAAGGGCAAGGAACAAATAGAGTACCAAATTATATTTCTTCCTACCAATTTTCCCTTTTCTAAACGAAGTAAACATCTACTGAAGGACATAGTTATTCTGTATCTGAAGCTTAAGTGCCTTAAATGTGTTCATCTAAATAGAGTCCCTACAAAATTTAGATAAGCACAAACATACATCAGCAACCCTGAACAGCAGAAAAAGAAGAGAGATCATCTATACATCTTCTAATAAAATGGATATCCATGCAACTTCATCAAAAAGTGCCTGACACTCACCCACTCAACCCAATATAGCACAAGCATGTAAAGGATAACACTGCCATACATCAAAAAAGCTCAGAAACCACCAGCAAACTATTACAACCATATGGCATCAGCATAGCCCACAAACCAACTAAAGCCCTCCAAAATATCCTAAGTAAATGAAAAAGCCCAGCTGCCTCAGAAGAAAAAACATCAACAAAATGTAATACAGAGACTGCAACAGCCACTACACAGGAGAAGCAGGCAGAAGACCAGCAGAGTGCGATCCATGAACACCAACTAGCAGTTAGAAGATATGATGAAAACTCTTTAAATTCACAACATATGGGCAGAATTAACCATAGTTTCAACTGGGGAACTATGACCATCCTAGACCGAACCAAGTTCCAAAAATGCTAGAAAATTTCTGTTAGCCTAGCGCTCTGAGAAATTGGCCATCAGTAGACACATAGTCACAAACAACATCTATATGCTATGCAAAAGAGACAATCAACAAGCCAAAACAAAAAACAAAAAGACCAAAACACTTCCCCACTAGCAATCAACATCCAGATGAGCATAGATTAACACCAAGACCAACAATCAAGAAGTAAACAATACCCCAATCAAGCAACTGCCAAGCAAGCTAACAGTAAACAGCCCAACCAAAGAACCACCAAGACCACTCCCACCAACCCTGGCAGGGCAAATCACTAAAATATAAATTGAGAGTAAACCCCAAACCCTATTAGCACTGATGATATTACTTAATTTGGGTAATGAAAGAAAAGCAAGAAAACAATCAAACTCAGGCATCACTTTCAACCCTAGGCTACAAACACTCTCTTTTATAGCAATAGCAATATCTCTTAGACTTATATTCTGCTTCACAATGCTCTACAACCCTCTCTAAGAGGTTTACAGAGTCAGTATATTGCCCCCAACAATTTGGGTACTTATTTTACCCACCTCAGAAGGATGGAAGGCTGAGTCAACCTTGAGCCTGGTGAGATTTGAACTGCCAAATTGCAGGCAGCCAGCAGGCAGCAGAAGTAGTGCATTCTAACCACTGCGCCACCACAGCTCAATAAGTTAACTTAAAATATTATTTGACACCCATGGTATTATTCAGATCTGGTGTGATGAATACCAGATGAAGAAATGAAGAAAAAATCCAATCTAGATAAATATTGTCATATTAGGCAAAAGCTTTAGCATACAGTCAGGAGTGGGATTCAAATTTTTTAACAGCTAGTTCTGTGGGCATAGCTAATCTGGTGGGCGTGGCTTGGTGGTCATGTGACTGGCTGGGCATGGCCAACTCAACATCACTCACATTGAGGCACACTTCTCCTTGCCTAGCCTCTCAAGACTGTGGGGATGCTGCAACAGTTGTAAGTGTGAAAAATGGTCATAAGTCACTTTTTTCAGTGCTATTGTAACTTTGAATGGTCACCCCACACAAGCAAAGTAGCAACAAAGGAGGGGAAAAAAACTCCAGAGAAATTCCTGAGACATGAAGTCTAGTTCTGCCAAGAATGTAATAAGGGTTAACGGAGAGGCAGTTTCTGTAAGCAACACCAGAATGTTTCCTTCCTGCTTTCCTTACAGGATTAGGCCAGTAGTTTCTTCTAACAACCGGTTCTCCGAACTGCTTAGAATGTTAACAACCAATTCTAGCGAATAGGTGCGAACTGGTAGAATCCCACCCCTGGTCACACCTTAATTCAGTGCTCTCCAATTTCCAGAGTCAGCTACTAACAATTCTTAACTGACAATTATGAATGTTGAGTCCCATCTCATCTAGAGCAGGGGTCGCCAACCTTTTGGACCTCAGGGACCACCAAACTCATAATTTTAAATCCTGCAGACCAAGAGACCCTGGGAAAATCCCCAAAAAAGTCTGCAGGAAAATTCCCCACCCTATTTTCCTACTGATCGATCATTCTTTATTTGGGATCACAGGATACCAACTCCAGCTCCATTCTCAAGAAGAGAGAGAGAGACAGAGAGATTTTTGGCTTCATGCAAGGAAATTCAGAAGTCTTTCTTTCTCTCCCCCAAACTCCGTCAGAAATGAGTCTTTGTGAGACTTGTCGCACTGGCGCAGCCTCTTGGAGCAGAATGCCTTGCAGGGTCCCAAAGACTCATCTCTGGCGGAGTTTGGGGAGAGAAAGAAAGACTTTTGCTGCTTTCCTTGCGTGCAGCCAAAGGCAGAGGAAGAAAGATGCGGAAAGAAGCAGCCC
The DNA here is from genome assembly GCA_023653725.1 of Bungarus multicinctus. Lineage (NCBI taxonomy): Eukaryota > Metazoa > Chordata > Lepidosauria > Squamata > Elapidae > Bungarus > Bungarus multicinctus. The sequence goes on from CM042838.1 coordinate 73,538,057, forward strand.
AGTGGCCAGGCCAGACACATGGGGTGAGTGGGTCAAGTTCTTCCCTTTCCCCCCTCCCCTCACTACCTTGTGTTGTTCACAATGCAAGGGATGTAAACTTTATGTTCCCATGGGCCATATGGGCCTTGGATTAATTGCTTAGGGGGGTGCTTTAGGGGTGACATTTCTCTGCGGATCACCAAAATATTCTCGTGGACCACCAATATTACTGGTTGGCGACCAATAATCTAGTGGGCATGATTTGGAGTTGGGGACTATTTGAAGCCTCATGCCTGGTATCTGAATTGGTCCCAAATAAATCAAGCTGGATTTTATATGAGACTTCCTATATGAAGCATTATTTTAAATTTTTGTTTAGTTTTGTGTACACTGATTCCTGCATGTGCACACCCACACCCATGCATGCACTTTTAGGTCCCTAAGTTGGAGAAACAATTTTCACTACTCAGCATGCAAGCTTTATATTGGAAGGAGCAAAGCTTTATTTCTCTGACAAAGCCGTTCATGAGATATATGTGCTAGACCTACAGCAATGAAGAACTGGACAAAGCCTCTCTGAAGCTAATTGTCTGTAGTGAACCTCTTCCACAATATGGTTTGTTTTTATAACCTCTTAGTTTCCACTAGACTGTAGTCACAGTTGTGACAGCCCAAAGAAATTGAACTTTCTACATCGTTTTCCCTAATACAGGCTGCCACTTAGTCCTATTGTTATTAGAATAATTTGCTCCCAAGTTTTGCAATGAACTCTGTGCCCAAGTAATTAAAGCTCTTAAAGTTTCTAGTCCTTTGTTTAAAGAATTCGTCCTTGTGCTCTCTATGCCCCATCAGCTACCTAATTAGCAGAGCCTTTGCGTGATTAAAAATTCTCATAGAGATTCTGCTGGATATTTGCCACTCTTAATGAGTGTTTGTGGACAGCTGGGAGCGGGAGTTGGCTCCCCCCTTCCAGGACCTCCAATGAATTCGGCAGACCTCTGCCAGGGCCCAGGAGTGAAAGCTGTCATTTTAGTAATGTGGATGAAAATTGGTCAAAAGCACTGTGGTCCTTGAGGAATGAAAGGCCTTGAAATATAAATGAGGATGAATATTCATATTTGGTTCAATCAGAGCCAACTATTAATATACATGTCTGTCAGTAAGAAAAGTCAAACTTATTCCTTGTGCTTGGCATAATTTTGCTCCTGATTCACAATTATTCCGTAGTTCTTCTTCTTAGTTTCATAGCCTTTTCAGCTAACTTGAGCTCTTGTATGGAAATTCAAATGAAAAAGTTATTTTAGCCAAACCCATAAGTATCTTTCTGTGGCTTGAGTTAGTGTATTCACTCTTAAAAGCTACTTAGGTCTTCATGAAAAATTCTCACTACAAAACCTAGGTTTTCCCAGGCTTTAGTCACCATGAAATACAAGTAAATAAAAGTTTTATAAATTGATCCACCATATGAGAATTAAACGGATATAAAATGATCCATCATAAGGGAGTTAAACAGGGCAAGGCTTCTTCACATTTCAGTCATTAGTGTGCAAAATGTCAGTGTCTGTGTGACTGAGTTTTGTATAATTTATGCTATATAAGGTTACTATAACCTTATAATAAAGGGAGTGTTAGGAGTTTGTTGTTGTTTTTTGTCTGGACTACCTCAAAATACTGACAACTATCTGAAGGACTTCTTAAGTATATAGAACCACAACTCTTGGTGTCTGGTGCAAAGGTATCCTAACCACAATTGCCACCTGCTCTCCAGTTCTACATATACATTTTAATGACCTCAGGTTGATCTAAACAATATATTGCCTCACTAAGGGTTTTGAACTTCTGAACTCCTTATAACCAATGATTACGTTTTTCACGTAATCAGGACGATTCATCATTCAGATCCTACATGGGGGGAGAGGAATTCTACACCCAACCCTCTGAAGCTGAGAGTTCATTTTCAGCTAATACATGAAACCTTTACTGACTTTTTTGGTACACTGTACAGCAAAAAAAAGTTTAATATTATTTTATATTACTTCTGATTTAAAACTTCCTTGCTTAAGCTTAGATCCAATCCAGGAGATGTTCAGCATTGCTTCAGGTGGGCCTCATCATTCTTTCAACTTAATTCTACTTACATGTTTGTAGCTCAGTGTGATAGAATTAGAAAGAATGGGAATAGTTCGTATTTCAGCAAATTTATCATGGAAGACTTTTGTCAAAAGAAATGTTCCGTTCATAATACCACAAATTAATATGATGTGCTCTCGTTCTATCTGGTACCATTCTGAGATACCTGGTATCTCATATATACTGATACCTCAGTAATTTTTAGTGTTTTCAAGTGCTAAGGGAGAGAGTAGTACGCGATTTTTCTACATAAATAAAATAATGAATCAATACATATTTAAATTAATTTGCTAATGGCTTTAATGCCAGATAAGACAGTTCTGTGCCATCTCCCAGAAGATCATCTTTACTAGGACCATACAAAATGCAAGCATACAGCACAAAGAAACAATCAATACCTTTAGTACATATCATCAATGACCCTCACAGTATACAGTAGCATAGAACTGGACTAACAAACAGGGGAATACTAAATAGCATACTATTTAGCTGACTATGTCAAATGGTACATTTATTTATATGACATACATTAATAATGGTCAGATTTCTGGATCAATATTGGCCTAACTCTCCAGGCAACAGCACCAAATTTTGCATGTTGAGAGGAACAGATCTTTTCATGTCTGCCAGAAGCGAGTGGATATAAAATTAATTACATTTACCTGCTTTATTTATTTAAAAGCTGTAGGTGGGAGGAACACAATGAGAGTATACAATATTTCAGGCTTCTTAGGTCAAACTCAGAAAAAGCTTCCCAGGTATTCAACATGATGTGGCTAGGTAAGCACCTTTATGTTATATTAAGAGAAAGCTATTTTAAGCAATTGATTGCTGTTTGTTGACCCAGAAAGAGATGATTTTGATTTATTTATTTATTTGTTTAAACTTCTATACCGCCCCCTCTCCCAAAAAAGGGACTCGGGGCGGTGTACAGCCTACTAAAACATACAAGATATACAATAAATACAGTTAAAAATAAATTAAATAATTTAATCCGGCTGTCTAATTCAGATTCAATTTAAAAGTTAAAAACTAAAAACCCCAATTAAAATTTAATTAAAAACCTAAAACACAGTTACTGGGCCAGGCCGGCCTGATTAAAAAATAAAGTTTTCACCGTGCGCCGGAAGGTCAGGATATCCGTCATAGACCGTATCTCCGGGGGAAGATCATTCCATAGGGAGGGAGCCCCCACAGAGAAAGCCCGAACTCTCGGGGCCGTCAGCCGACAACGGTCAGGCGGCGGTACCCCAAGCAGGGCAACCCTGTGGGAGCGTACTGGGCGGCGGGAGGTTGACGATGGCAGCAGGCGGTCCCGTAAGTACCCAGGTCCCGAGCCATGGAGCGCTTTAAATACCATCAGTACTACCTTGAATTGATATTTTTCATTTAATTACAATGCTTCTTTTCCCCATCTTTCTGACAGCTTAATTAAACATGTTCCTTGAACTTCTCGGGATAAGCAACAGTTGGTTGTTAACAATGCTGATATTCCTGTCCTGAGAAACTGTAGCTCCCTGTGTAACTGCTCCATATTGCAGGTACCAAATAGAATGAACAATGCAAGAAGACATTCCTCATTGTTGCAGATACTCTATTCACACGATCAAAGAATTTTCCTGAGGGAAAAGCTACAGAATTCACTCTCTGAAAATTGTTCCTCAATTTTTTGACTCCGACTGAGTAAGTAATCAGCTTCCAACTAACACAAACTAGGAAAAAGAAATACTTTGTACTCTTCATTGAGGCTTTCTATTGACAATTGAATAGTAGTTACTACAAGAACAAACTAGGCACAAGAGGTTCTACTTTATTCTATTTGTTCAATTTCTATGGCCCAAATGAAAGAAACAATAACAATAATGCAAAAGTTAAATTACATAGAGCAGCCAAGAATAAAGCACACATCACAACTATCAATTTAGCCAATTTAGCACACACTCTGAACACACTTGGGGTCCCAGGCCCAATTTGTCTAAAGTTTGTCTAAAATGGGCAGGATACAAGTGCTATAAAAAAACAAAAATCAGAGTTACGTGGAGTCTGAGTTTGATTCAGTGCTGTTACTTTATGTTCTTAATGTGAAAGTTCCTAATTTAGACTATTCAGGATTCTGGAATGGAAAAGCAATTGCTATGAGAAGCATTCAGACGTGCAGTCAAAGACATTCAAGGCTGTACCACCTTGATATAACTATATTATATAGATCACATCTTATTGTTTCCAATGTGATCCATTTTTGAATGTCCTAAATTAATTTATACCATCTACCCACAATTCCAATTCTGAATTAGACTAGATTCATAAATAGCAGCAAATTATGGTTGGTCTGTAATTTGTTGAATAAAACACAATTGTAGATTGAAGAGAACAAAGCATGTAAATCCCGAACCCCATGGTTTATAAACCACAATATCCTGGTTCCCAGACCACATTAAGCTAAAATCAAACATATGATCACTTAGTGCTTTGTATGGACTCCTATTAAATCTTTCCCTAGCTTTACTTCCTTATATGACACCAAAGGCATTACTTAAGGCTTTTAACCTTTTAAAATTGTCAGAAAAGAAACTAAAAACTAATGTGATTTTTTAAAAACCTCCATTCCCAGAGAACACACATTAATTGTTTATTTAATTCACTGTATAAATACTTAGTGCTTTTTAAAAATCAGATTCACTAAATGGAAAAGACATATTTTAGAATTTGCCCATTTCTGGTCTTCTTTTCCAAAGAACTATTCCAATCAGTTGGAATCAAAGGCTGATACATTCACTTGCTTCTTAGTTTTAAGTAAAAAAGAAAAGTTGTTTATTGAAGAATTTTTTTAGGCAGAAAGTTCCAGATGCAGTCCCTGTGGTATTCAGGTAAGATTAGGAGATCCTACAGAAAAATTTTGCTGACAGCAGAAATTTTACTGAATTAAGCGAACTAACAGTGTGATAGCCTTTTAGGTTCCCAGTTCTTCCTTTTAAACAATCATAATAGAAACAAAAATAGAAACAAGTTCAATCTCTTAGGGTCTTTCCACATACAAGTGGGGCTTCCACGTACGTCTTCACACACTTCAGACATTCTTCATTTTGGCTACTGCTCCAGAGGAAGTTCAGCCAAGATAGATTTCTTGAAATTCTGCAACTCTCTTATTCTGCCCACCTTCTCCCCTCCTGGAAAGTCACCTTAATAATGCCTTACTAACCTCCCTGTTTCACTTTCTGACTACTCTGAGATGTAGTTTCACTGCACCCTAGAAGAATGGTCCACTGGAATCTTTGAATTATTTTTTGTTTTACTTTTAAAATTGGATTTGATGAACTTACAAGTGAGGTAAGAACAAGAAGTTGGGAAGTAGTGACTTGCTGGTAATAAGCAAGTCCTTACTACGAACTTAGACTAGTGTATAGACATTAAAACCAGCTACTATCTTTAGCACCTTGACATTGGCCAACCAAGGAGAAAAGGAGAAGAACTTAGAGCACAGCAATATGAAAATACTGCTGTTTGTTTACTAAATTTATATGTGCCACCCATCTTTCAATTGAATGACTCTGGATGGCTTACAACACTATAAAAACAAGGATAAATAAATACCAAATGTTAAAAATAATAAAATTAATGGGAAATTCTGTAAACTAGGAACCAGAACATGAATGGTTACAGAGTCCCAAGATTATGTGATCGCAAATTTGCAACCTTCCTAGCCAACTTCCAAAAAGCAAAGTCAATGGGGGAAGCTGGATTTGCTTAATGACCACATGATTCACTTAACAACTGCTGCTCTTTCCTTTACAAAGCAAAAAGGTCACTACTAAATCAGGCATGACTCACTCAACAAACCACTTTGCTTAGTAACAGAAGTTCTAGTCCTAATTGTAACCATAAGTCACGGATTCCATATTGCCTTTTCCTACAATGGAGAAGGAACTTGTAAATGTCAAAATTTGACTTTCTGTGGAAGCAGCTTTAATTCAGAAAAGAAATTAGATCAGCTGCTATCAATGGCAGGTTGAAAAATGAAGTGGAAAAACTTGGGACAGGTGTGGGAGCATATTAGTGAGGCAATTAGGTTTGGCAATAATGATTTATCACTTGTAGTAAGGTCATATCTTAGAAATCTGTGCCCCCGCAACATTTAAAACTGTGCTAAATCAAAAAGTTCAGAGTCAAGAGAAGCAAAATATTCAGAGTATTATGGCTCACACCAATTTCTTTAACATTAGACAATATTTATAAAGATGATACTAGATTTATATTTCCATTTATAGAGCATTTTCTGAATCTTAGAAGAACTTCATGTAACTTATCTCTGCTAAAGAGAGCTGTTTTCACTAAGAGTCAGAATTTGAAGATGAGAGAATATTAACATATCTTTGTATTGAACTGTCATGCATCTCACAACCAATGTCCCATCACAGAAAAACATTTCTCTTGGAGCTTGGGGCCAAACTTTAGCACTAGATGTCATCAAAGTAGAACCCCTATAACTTCTCAAGATCTGAATCTATATATGTCAGAAGTAATTGAATCATTCATTAGTATTACTGCTACAGTCAGCAAAGCAGTTCTTAATCCTAAATTTTACTACATGTATTTTTTTTTAAAGAAAAAAGAAAAATTGCCCCAAAAAAATCCATTACAAGCATGCTTTGGCTCTAAAACAGCTTGGATTAGGGGTCAGAGTGGAGGATGAGAATTTATTTATTTAGTTATTTATTTATTAGTTTTATATACCGCCCCTCTCCCTACAGGGACTCGGGGCGGTGTACAGCCAAAATTAAAAACACAATGCGAATACAATATTTAAAAAACAATTCAAAAAGATTAAATAAGGTGGCTAAAAGATAAAACTTGAATGAAAATATAAAACTAAAACCAAATTAAAAACCAATTTAAAACCCTATAAAAACGCTAGGCCAGACCAGCTTGATGAAATAGGTAAGATTTCAACGCGCGCTGGAAGGTCAAAAGGTCAGGGATGGTCCTGATCTCCAGGGGCAATTTGTTCTAGAGGGAGGGTGCCCCCAAGGAGAAGGCCCGCACTCTCGGGGTCGCCAGCCGTCCAGCTGGCGGCACCCCGAGGAGACCCGCCCTATGGGAGCGCACTGAGCGACGGGAGATCGATGGGGGCAGTAGGCGGTCCTGTAAGTACCCAGGTCCCAAGTCATGGAGCACTTTAAAGATGGTCACTAGCAGCTTGAATTGCACCCGGAAGGCCACCGGGAGCCAATGCAGCTCGCGCAAGAGTGGTGTAACATGGGAGCTCCGAGAATGTTGTCCTGACACCAAATGTGGTTACTTTATTGAATTAACACTGATTTTCCCAAGGGCAAAGAGTTTCCAAGTAGTAGCAGAAAATCATTGGTACCATAAGAGAGGCAATAAAAATATGTAAATATGACGTAGAAGGTGGAAAGAATACATGTAAGCCTTGGTAGGAAAGAAATGCAAATAAAAAGGAGATATTGTCTAGCAATTACAGAAGTTCAAATAATCTACTAAAGCTTTTCATAATTGCACAACAATCAAGTGTTGTTAGTCTTTCAGGAAAGTAAACCATCTAAGACCCTTTTTCAAACAATTGAAATCCTCGGAATTTGGAAATGATTGCTTTTTCATTGCTACTAGCAGAATGGTTGGTATTCATTAAATATAACTGGTAAATCCAGTTATATTGTTTTAGTTTACTCATTAAGTAAAAATTAAAGGTAAAGCAGTCCCTGCAGATATTACTCCGATGGTTGTTGTAAACTGTAGAGGGTGGTGCTCTTGTCCATTATCAGAACAAATTTATGTGGTTATATGGTCAGCATGACATCACAGACCACAGTTACTTTGCCACTAAAGTTTTTGTGTTGAATTTGTTTACCAACAAAGAAATAAAGGGAGGCTAGTATAGATCTATTTCAAGCTATTTAGCTCTCATCAGCTAGCCATATCCTTCTGGGATGCAAACCCGGGCTATTTGCATGTTAGGTGCCAGAAGGGTATGGCTAGCTGATGAGACCTAAATAGCTTGAAATAGATTTATGCTAGTCTCCCTTTATTTTTTGTCAGTAAACATAAATTCAATACAAAAATAGTTTGTCGCGAAAGCAACTGCTTGCAAAAGCCCCTGGATTGGGGTTGAAAGGTGAAAATGGAAGCAGTATGCTCCATCCCATAATTGAGTTGACCAGGTTGTACTGATAGACTGGTCCCACCAGAAAAAAAACACACTTCCCATTAAAGTGCTATCTATTTATCTACTTGCATTTGCATGCTTTTGAACTGCTACATTGGTAGGAGCTGGGGCAAGGATGGGAGCTCAACCTGTTACATGGAGCTCAGGTCTCAAACCTGGGTTGTTGGCTTTCCAGCTCACAAGCCCAGCATCTTAATCACTGAGTCACCACACTACCCCACTCATTTTGGAGGTATAAATGTTATACTTTGCATTCAGCCCTTTGATTTTTCCAATTCTGGGGTAATGACTAGAACAAGTTTCTCATATTTTTAATGGGAAATGGATATAGAGTGCCTGATTTCTTCCAGGTTGGCAACATATCACATGACATTCCAGCACGTATATGGGCTGTTCTCAATATTCTGGGACCAAAGCATTTTTTACTCAGTCAGTTTTTGTATTTCTGAAAATAGGAAGTCAAAAAACCTACTTGATTAGTCCACAAAACTTTGGCAGAGTCTTTTAAACAATCCGGTGTATCAAATATGATTCTATTGGAAGTTGCATACTTTCCAAGACTCTGTCCCAAAATAGATCTTGAAGCTATCGTAGCTTAAACATCAGCCAGATTTTACTTCTTTTTATTTCTGAAACCACAACTATTTTGCCTAATGCAAAGTTTGCATTTAAAATTTTAGAAATCTTATGCTGAGCTCATAGAGTTTATTCCATTGTTCATCAGTGTATCTGCTTTAATTTTTCAATCAGGAAACAAAAAACACTCTGCAGTGGACAAGGGGACCTTTAAGCCACTGCATATAAGCCAGAGAGAGATGTTTTTGAGTCTTTAAGGTGATCAAATGTATTAGAGTATAGGCTTAAGAATAATGAAATCTACAAAATAAAAAATAGAATAACAGAGTTGGAAGGGACATTGGAGATCTTCTAGTCCAACCCACTGCTCTGGAAGGAAATCCTATACCATTTCAGACAAATGGTTATCCAACCTCTACTTAAAAACCTCCAATGTTGGAACTCCCACAATTTCTGGAGGCAAGTTGTTCCACTGCTTAATTGTTCTGTCAGGAAATTTCTCCTTAGTTCTAAGTTGCTTTGAATTTAACGTGATATCAGAATTAATCAAAGTTAACAAGGACGTCCTAGCATACATGTATCTGCTGGGATCCATTTGAGGAGGTCTTTTTCTTTACATAGATGTGCCTCATGGAAGCAAACATTGCAAGTCCATGAAGATCAAGACAGGGCCAATCTGCTTAGACCAGTCACCTTGCTTAGTTATCAGTTTGAGCATTCTTCAGCAAAGCCCAGTGGGTCATCCATTTTGCTGCTTAGACATAAAGTGCCACTTCACTTAGCAATTTTGCTTTAAAGTAATGAAAACTTTGATAACAACAAGCACTCCTCTAAGGTTTTATACACCCAGGTTTCCCAACCTTGATATCTAGAAGATGTTTGGACTTCAACTCCCAGAATTTCCCAACCAGCATGCATATCTTCAAGTGCCTTCTTCAAATTGTCAAAGCTGAAATTGAAAAGGTTGATATACACAAAGATGCCTAGAGAGGAAAAAGCATTTGCCCTTTAAGAACCCCAGTGTTCTTCCCAATCTGTAGACCAAACGCATCGTATCTACATTGTTGGAGGTACTGTTTAACAATACGTTGAGATGCAATACAGGTAGTTCTCAACTTACAACAGTTCGTTTAGTGAATGTTCAGTGTAACGATGGCCCTGAAAAAAGTGGTTTATAACCATTTTGCAAACTTACAATCTTTATAGCATCCCTATGATCATGTGTCCAAGATTCAGGTGCTTGGCAACTGGTTCATATTTATGACTTTTGATGTGTCCCAGAGGCATGTGATTACCTTCTGCAACCTTCTAGCAAGCAAAGTCAATGGATTAGCCAGATTCACTGAACAATCGGGTTAGTAACCCTAATTCACTTATCAGCTATGGCAAGAAATGTGGTAAGGTGGAGCAAAATTCACCTAACAAAGGTCTCACTTAGCAGCAGAAATTTTGGGCTCAATTGTGGTCGTAAGTCAAGAACTACCTGTATAGCTAAAAGTGATAGATCTAGTAAAACAAACAAAATCTGCAGAGAATGTCTCAGACGGCCCTCTTCTCCTTGTCCTCAGTGAATGACTCATCACAACAAGACCAAATGTTTGTATTAGCTCTTATCTAGTCTTTGTTGTTGATCTTTGCTCTTAAACCTGTTATAAAACAAAGGTTTAGCATAGTAAAAATCTGAGTCTTGGTGGGTAGTTTCTTTCTTTTTTCAGAATAAGGTTACGTCTCAGCCATTGGAAAGTAGCGCTGCTGCCTTCATGAAGTTTTTAACTAGAAAAATAGTATGCCTATTTCTTTGTAATATACCTCTGGGCTTTTTATTATGACTTCATTTCCCCTTATAATATTGGAACGTCTCTGTAATTGTAAAAGTGTAATAGAATCTAATAGAATTTCATTTGGAACTCTGAATGCTCTATGCCATCTCTGCTCATTCTGAGTAAAATAATGATTTTTAATGTCCACACATGGCTTCCCATGACCTTATTCAATCTTGGGGTTGATCAGGAAATATATTGATTCAATTACATACTGATGACAAATGAACTAAAAGAAAGAGGGAAAAAAGGTCAGCATATATTTGAACATGTAAATCTTAGCAATGTTTTTTGGGTTTGTCCCCCAGAAAAAAAAAAGTCATTTCAAAATGCCATTTGTGGCTAATAGTATGGAGTTTCTATCTGTGAAGAGCAAGGAAACCATTAAAGTGAACAGAACATTTTCTGCTATGCTTTTATCATTATAAAATCCTCTCTTCTTTAGAAGGTTAGAGGGAGTGACCTCTACTTGGGGGTGGGGAGAAAGACCCCCTCTGTTTTCCATTTTAGGGTACTTTTAGTTCATATATATCAGGAGTTTTACACCATTTCTGACCCCATTTTTCTCTTTACCTTTTATTTTTATATTTCCCCAAATAAAGTATTTACTACAGTGCACCATAATCCTATCCCCATATTATCTGCCTTTTCTTCTGCCTTTGTCAGCTACCTCAATCGTATAAAATGCCAAAGCCTGTGACTTGGACTCAGTAGAGTATTTTAGTAAAGTATAAGTATTCATTTGTAAAGTTGTACTATTTGACAGCAGCCCAGGCTTAAAAACTCTTGAATGTCGACTGAAAACTCCACCTCTGCTCTGTGAAGCTGGGTTATGAACCTTAGATTTTTTTTAAAAAAAACCCTTTAATTGCTCAGAAGAAGTAAGACGTGAACAGAAATCAAACATTCAGTTTAGCATGAAAGCAGTTATTGCCTCCCGTAGCTTATTTGAAAGAAATTTCCTGAGCTACTCAAGCTCCTTCCTTTAGTTCTATTGTCTAGTTGCTTTTGCTGATTGATTTTGTTTTTTGAAATGTGGATTTCAGAGTTACAGCTAGTTTGTATTGGGATTTTCATGGCACATTGGAATTAGTTATTTCTACTATATACCTGTGTAAAGAATGTGTCCAAATGATTGCTTATTTGCCACATCTAAGAAGAACAAAGGAGCACATATAAGGTTGGTTACAGATTTAGGAAACTATGGAGATTTCTCAGCTTCACTGAACTTAAAAATAAGCAGGACGGGCAGCAAGGTGTCAGGTTCCCATCTCCACAGAACTCATCCAGTCAGAGTACAGAAAATGCTAAAAAAAAAAAAAGGAACAGTTGCATGAAAATTGTCCAAAGGAAAATGTGGAAATTTAGACCAGAGAGAACAAGCACCCCCAGATTCTACTTTAAGAATCAAGGAAAAAATCAAGTCAGAAATCAGAAAGGGAAAAAAAGGGTCCAGAGCAGTTAAGAACACAGGAAAAGACACTGGCTGGAATAACAAAAGAAGAAACCCCAACTGATGACTTCTAATTATTCAATCAATCTGGGAAATGTTTCCAAACGTTGAATGAGAAGAGACATCTTCTGGCAGAAATCTGCCTCAGTGGAGTCATTTTATATCTCTGTATTTTTTTCATTTGTGAGGCAATAGCTGCATTTGAAACTTTAAAAGTATGCTCTAGTTTCTTCCAAAAAATGGCTACTTGATTGGTTGGTCATTGTCAATACTCACATACATTATTTTGCCTGTTCTAAATCTCCTTCTCATCAAGTTCATGGGGTGGCCCATGGCCTAATATTTTCAATTGTGGAACTCCACTTTTTCGATGCCTTGTTTGTTTTGGCTGTATCACTCCTTAGTTGTCTTTTCTTTTTCCTTTGGAAGCTAAGGTTTACTAGGGAGAACTAGTTTGTTTTACAGGTTGTCCTTGACTTATAATCACAATTGGGACCAGAAATCTCAGGTGCTGAGTGATGCAGTTATTAAGCGAGACATCACATGAATGCTTCACTCAACAACCATATTCTCTGCATTCCTGGTTGCAGTTGTTAGGGAACCTCACAGGTCATTAAGCAACTTCACAGGTCGTAAAGCAGGTAAAGAGCTCAAGGTGCCTTAGGGGAAATGGGAAAGACACTAGGAAGTCTGGTGCATTCTGGTGCAGGAAACATGCAAGGGGTTGAAAATCCTCCCTTCCAAAATCTAAGCAGGATTTTCAGGAAATCCTATCTAGGCAGTCACCAGAGGTCAACACTGACTTGAAGGTACAAACGAACAAACAAAAAAGAATCCTAAACATTACCATAAGGAAATCTCCCTTGGTTGAAACCTCCCAATAATGTTGGTTGCCCTCTTCTGCATTTTTCCCAGGTTTATTATATTCTTTTTTAAATAAGACAATTAAAATTGTACATAGTACTTCAAGTATGGACATTTTGTTGAGTTGAGTGTATACATTACAAATGTGGCTGTTTTTAATATTTTTTAACATTTAATATTTTCCAAAGGATCAAAGCATGGGTTTGAACCATGCACAATCTTTTTCTTAGACCAAGATCTTTTTCCGAGTTATTTTTAGGTAATTTGGTATATAGCTGAAGGTGGCAGCAGTTGACATGCCTCTGTATGCACCATTTTGCACTTATTTAAACTGAACCACATTTACCATATAGTTCTACTACTCCTTGCTCTGTGTGTGTGTGTGTGTGTGTGTGTGTGTGTGTGTGTGTGTGTTTAAATTAGCAATCCAGAAAGGTACAAATTCTTTTCTCCTCATTATGTTTTCTTAAGAGTCTTTGATGAGGTACTCTATCCTTAGTTTTTAAAAGGTCCCAGCTCATAGTATCAACAGGGTCATCTCAACCATGCGCTTGATAACACACACACAAAAATCCCAAGTGGCAAAGTGTTCGTACTTTTCCGCACTTATTGCGTCTGTGGGAAACCGCCCAGCCACCCTGTTTAGAGTGACCCGCTCCCTCCTGGAAGGGGGAGCATGGAAGGACCCCTTGCAGGGACGGGCTGAGGACTTCAAATTTCCTTTGGATAAAATCGCTCGGATCCGGGATGGGCTGGACTCTGAATGGGCAACTCTGGGTGGGGGGTTGGAGGTGGAATTTGGGGAAGTCATTTGGGAAGAGTTTGATCCTGTGACCCCCGAGGATGTGGACAGGATGCTGCGGGGGCTGAATGCTACCACATGTTTATTGGACCCATGCTTCTCCTGGCTGGTGTTGGCCACTCGGGAAGTGACACGAGGTTGGTTCCAGGGTATTATTAACATTTCCTTGAGTGAGGGATATCTGCCCGCCACCTTGAAAGAGGCGGTGGTGAGACCCCTCCTCAAGAAACTGTCCCTGGACCCAACTCTGTTATCTAATTATGGTCCGGTCTCCAACCTTCACTTTGCAGTGAAGGTTGTTGAGAGTGTGGTGGCATAACAGCTCCCCCAGCACCTGGATGAAGCTGTCTATTTAGACCCATGCCAATCGGGCTTCAGGCCCGGCCACAGCAAGGAGACGGCTTTGGTCGCATTGGTGGATGATCTCTGGAGAGCCCGTGACATTCCTCTGTCCTGGTCCTATTAGATTTCTCAGCGGCTTTTGATACTGTTGACCACAGTATCCTATTGCGACGGCTGGAGGGGTTGGGGGTGGGGGGCACTGTTTTGCAGTGGTTCTCCTCCTTCCTCTCCGGCCATTCGCAATTTGTGTTGGCGGGGGGGCAGAGATCGGCCCGGAGGCCCCTGGTTTGCGGAGTTCCTCAGGGGTCGGTGCTCTCGCCCCTTCTGTTCAATATTTATATGAAGCCGCTGGGTGAGATCATCCATGGCTTTGGAGTAGAATTCCATCAGTACGCTGATAATACTCAGCTGTACATTTCTACCCCGGGCCACCCCGATGAAGCCGTTGAGGTGATGGCCCGGTGCCTGGAGGCCATGCAGTGTTGGATGGGATGGAACAGGCTTCAGCTCAACCCATCTAAGACTGAGTGGCTGTGCTTCCCAGTGCCCCGATACAGCCAGCTGGTTCCATCGCTGGCTGTGGGGGGGGGGGGAAATCCTTGCCCCCACAGAGAGGGCTCGCAATCTGGGTGTCCTCCTGGACGTACAGCTGTCATTGGAGGACCATGTGGTGGCCGTTGCCAGGGGGGCTTTTGGTCAGGACCAGTTGCGGCCCTTTCTGGATCGGGGTGCGCTTCACACGGTCACCTCCGTCCTTGTAATCTCCCGCCTAGACTATGCCAACGCTCTCTACATGGGACTTCCCTTGAAGAGCACCCGGAAGCTCCAGCTGGTGCAGAATGTGGCCACGCAGGTGGTGTTGGGAGCTCCACGGGGCTCCCATGTTACGCTACTCTTGCATGAGCTGCATTGGCTCCCGGTGGCTTTCCGGGTGCGCTTCAAGGTTCTAGTTACCATCTTTAAAGCGCTCCATGGCTTGAGACCAGAATATTTGCGGGACCGCCTCCTGCCATTATCAGCCTCCCGTTGGCCAATACGTTCCCGTAGGGTCGGCCTCCTCGGGATGCCATCAGCTGGACAGCTGGCAATCCCGAGGGTATGGGCCTTCTCGTTGGGGGCACCCTCCCTCTGGAACAAACTACCCTCGGAGATGAGGACCATCCCTGATCTCTTGACCTTCCAGCACGCGTTGAAAACCTATTTATTTCATCAAACCAGTCTGACCTAGGGTTTTTAGGGCATTTTTAATTCGGTTTCGTCTGATTTTAGCTTTTAGCCCTTTATTTTTAGCTTTCAGCCTTTTATATTTGGTCTTTTAATAGTTTTTAATTTTGCACTGTTTTTTGTATTTTAATGTGGCTGTACACCGCCCTGAGGCCTGTTAGGGAAATAGGGCGGTATATAAGTTTAATAAATAAATAAATAAGTTGGTGAGGCTGGATCATGGGCATTCTTTGGGAAGGCATTGATAGAACAAGCCTGACAGTGGTCTCATACAAATGCTGCAATTGATATACATGCATCATTCATCAGAATACCAGTGTGTAGTGGCAGCATTGGCATGATGGCATCACCACATGTGCCTCATCATTTTGGCATCATGCTGCTGGACAGGATTTACCTTTAGCAGGGATCATGTGGATTTTCCTTCTGCAAGACTCTACATGGTTAATTAGGTTGTTTTAATTACTCTTGCTACCAACTTGCTTGGAACATGTATAATTTGTGCCCATAATGTCCAATGTTTTCTCTAGTCCCTTTCTCAAAATTGGTGTCATATTAGCTAACTTCTGTCCTCTAGGATGAAGCCTAATTTGAGGGATAAGTCACACATTTTTGCTAGAAAGTCGGCAATTTCAAACTGTCAGTGATTTGTTTCTGTGTAATTTCTCAAAATGGCCTAGTATATATCTTGTTTTGTTGCTTCACTGGGATTACTTCCTTTCCTGAGAAAGTTGGAGTTTGATGCTCTGACCGAAGTACATCTTTTGTAATAAGATGGAAACAAAGGGTTCGTCTAGTTTTTCTGTAATATTATGATCTTCCCTGAACAGTTTTTTTGTCATTCCAATCACTTCCTAATATGGTTTTTGCTTCGAATATATTTAAGGAAGTTCTTATTCTCTCCCCCTTTATTCCTTGTGCTATTTTCTATTCAATTTTATATTGCTATTGCTGTAAACCAAGTTTTAATGAATACGCCACTTATATTTCAAGCAGAAATAGTCAGTGAAATCTGTGAACCCTAGTGGGGGCAGAAATCCCACTAGAGAAGCAAATTCTTCTTTCCTTGTAGATCCATCCATTCCGTTATGGAGATCTGTGGATATCTGCTCACTTAAATCTTCTTTATTTCAACTTACACATTTTCTGCTAGAGTTTGTGGTGTTTTGTTTTTTTTAATTTACCTTATTAAGACAGACTTTCTTTCTTTATTTTTATAGCTTCATAGAAAGCCAGGCTGAGTTCTTTTTGTATTTAATTAACTCACTGGCTGGAGAATTCTGGGAGTTGAAGTCTACAAGTCTTAAAGTTGCCAAATTTGGAGACCTCTGGTTTAGAGTATTTTCCTTTTTTGCTGCATAAAAAAAAAAGTGACTATAAATGGGCTAACAATTTCCCATTTCTATGTCTGTTGAATGGGATGATATTAGGGATATTGTTTTTAGAAGCTTCACAGCACTAGTTCATATCATCAGCTAGGATTAAGTCTAGGATTGCCTCACCTCTACTTAGTTCCAAAATCACAGGGCACATTCATTTAGAGCAGGGGTGTCAAACTCAATTTCATTGAAGGCCACATCAGGGTTGTGTTTGATCTCGAGGGACCGAGTGTGCATGGGTGGGGTGGGCGTAGCCTGCTCAACATCCTGAAGCCCACATGTGGCACTCCGTTTTCTGCTGTGATGGCTTCCTGCTGCCCTCTGCCAGCAAAAATGGAGCCCAGGAGGGCCCTCTTGAACTCATTTTTGCTAGCAGAGAATTGCAGGAGGCTGTCGCAGCTCTCCAGACCTCCAATTTTGCTGTCAGAGGCACCATGGACCAATCCTTCGCTGTTTCCAGGTGGCCCTATGGGCCAGATCTAACCACCCCACAGGTTGGATCTGGCCTGCAGGCCTTGAGTTTGACACCCCTGATTTAGAGTATCTAGAAATTTGCTGACTTTATCCTGGCTTGAGAATGAACATACCTAGTTGTTTATTATTATTATACACACAAATGACAGTGTACACAGCAAACAACATAATCATACTGGGTTTCGTATCACAAATCACTAGTCGAACACTTCCCAAGTGTTTAGGACTGCGTGATGTATCAGTGGATTATGCAAGCAGATCCCAGTAAAGTGGCCTTCTGCAGATGAGCAATGGTGATCTTGTCAGCACCAATTGTTTTTGATTGCTTGCCTAGGTCTTTAGGCACAACACCCAGTGTGCTGAGTACCACTGGAACCACCCGCTCTGGTTTATGCCAGAGTCTCTGCAGTTCAATTCTCAAGTCCTGATATTTGGTGACTTTTTCAGGTTGTTTCTCACCGATTCTAATGTCACCAGGCATGGCAATGTCGACGATCCACAATTTTTTCTTCTCCACAATCATGATATCCAGGGTATTGTGATCCAAAACTTTGTCAGTCTGTATTCGGAAGTCCCACAGTAGTTTTGCGTGCTCATTTTCGACCACTTTTTCAGGCTTCTGATCCCACCAGTTCTTTGCTACAGGCAGATGGTAGTTGTGACACAAGTTCCAATGGACCATCTGAGTGACTGTTTTGTGATGTTGTTTGTAGTCAGTCTGAGCTATTGTCTTTCAACAGCTCAGTATGTGATCGATGGTTTCATTCGCTTCTTTGCAGAGTCTGCATTTGGGGTCATCAGCAGATTTTTCTATTCTGGCTTTGATTACATCAATTATTATTGCTACTACTACTACTACTATGGTACTACTACTACTACTACTACTACAAGAATGTGTCCTTTGTATGTCTCCTTAATTTTGTTTTACCATCTTTACCCCACCCTCTGAACTTTGATCAAGTGGAGACAATGACATATTAGTAGATTTATCTATGTAGCCAAATACTGCCACCATAAGTATTCATTCTTTAAGCCCATATTAGATGAAATGTTCCCAAAGTACTATAGGCTTTGACCCTATCAAACATAAAAGTTAATTTTGCTTCAGTTCCGTGGTAACTAGATGTAAATATAATTAATATATTGTAAGTATAGATTAATATATATTGGCTACCTTGTCTTGAATTAAGTTCATTAGACTATAGTGTTACTGGACAGCATCCAATGTTGACAACTGAACTGTCACTCTTTTCCTTCTTTCTCTTTGCTCCCATCCCTCTTTTCCAAACTCTACACTGACATGTTAGCCCCCAAATCTCTAGAACTGAATGGGTGGATCTAAAGGGAAAAAAAATATGCTTTACTAGTGGAAATTTTTCCATTAGGACTCAGATTTCACTGACTATTTCTGCTTGAAATGGTAAGTGGCATACGCATTAATTAAAACCTGGAATAGATCCAAAGATAGTAGGATACAGTTGCAACAGCAGAGTTAGTCAATGGTTGTTGTTAATCCTTATTAACAACCATGCCAAATATGTTAATTTTAATTGGAAGGATGCAAGAAGAAAGCACACTGAATCAATAGGAATTTAAGCATTAAGAATTAATTACCTATATATTCTAAAGCCATTTTACAAATCTAACATTCTTTTTTTTCTTTCTAAAACTATGATAATCAGACTGACTACATTCCAGTCAAACTATCCTGATTGTTAATGAGATTCTAGGATAGCTACAAAACTAATTTCTGCCTAATTTTGGCTGATCTGTTAACGATAAATGTTCCTATAGTGAGACCTCTTTTTCAAATTATCAATGCCTGATAGCTTTGAAGTTATTGCAGTGCAATTTGGACGGAACTATGATTTTATATAGAATCTGCAGATGGTACAACTACACAGTGTTTAAGTGGGATAACAAACAACCAGGTCAAATTCATGGTAACTACACTATTGATATGTATGTATTATGGTGCATGATAATGCCAGCTGGTTTGGTGTAGTAATTAAGGCATCAGGCTAGAAACTAGAAGACAGTGAATTCTAGTCCCACCTTGGGCATGAAGCCAACTGAATAACCTTGGGCCAGTTACTTTCTCTCAGACTGGGAAGGAGACAATAGCAAACTATTTCTGAAAAACTTTGTGAAGAAAACTCCAGGGACTTGTCCAGGCAACCTTCAAGAATCAGACTTGAATGGAAGGAGAAAAAACTGAAAGTATATACCTTAAAAGGTTGGAAAACTGTGGTTAAAAGTATTCTTCCAATAGTACCAACTAATCTATGTGTTGAGGGAGGCCAGGCCAGGGATGGGATTCTACCAGTTCGCACCAATTCTCTAGAACTGGTTGTTAACGTTCTAAGCAGTTCAGAGAACCGGTTGTTAGAAGAAATTACTGGCCTAATCCTGTAAGGAAGGCAGGAAGGAAACATTCTGGTGTTGCTTACAGAAACTGCCTCTCCATTAACCCTTATTACATTCTTGGCAGGAATAGACTTCCTGTATCAGGAACGTTTCTGGAGTTTTTTTTCCCCTCCTTTGTTGCTACTTTGCTTGTGTGGAGCGACCATTCAAAGTTACAATGGCACTGAAAAAAGTGACTTATGACCATTTTTCACACTTATGACTGTTGCAGCATCCCCACAGTCTTGAGTGGCCAGACGAGGAGATGTGTGCCTCGATGTGAGTGATATTGAGTTGGCCACGCCCATCCAGTCACATGACCACCAAGCCATGTCCACCCAGTCACATGACCACCAAGCCATGTCCACCCAGTCACATGACCACCAAGCCACGCCCACCACCTAAGCCATGCCCATGAAACCAGTTGCTAAAAATTTGAATCCCACCCCTGGGCCAGACTACATCTATGATCCCAACATGTGTGGATTATAGTCCCTCCTATCATATATTAGGAATTTCAGAGACTGCCATCTTTTTTAGTGCATAGTCCTGAAAGTTTCTCAGACCCCCAACAAATTTTCTTTGGACTGCTTCATACTTTCTTGTTGCCTTTATGTTTTTTTTCTGAACATGCTCATTTGATGTTCATTTTGTAAGCGAAATTTCATTGCCTTCTTTTGCTGGATTTATCTTTTATTTGTCTTTTTACAGCAAATGAAGAGCAAATGATAAATCACCCACTACATATTAAAGTTGGCTCCTCCCCTTGCATCTAGGTCAGGGCTGTCAAACTCGTGGCCTGCGGGCTGGATGCATCTGGCCACATCCATACCTAGTTTAGTGAAGGGGAGAAAGTTGCAATATGTCACGTGATGACGCCATGACGCGAGTTTGACATCCCTGATCTAGGTCCTTTAGAGTTTATCATTTGCTGGAGCAATAACTTAGGAGCAATATAGGAGAATATTTGTAGTTCAGTGTTGGATGGCGAGGTTCTAGGCATCTCTTATCTTGGTTGTTTTCTTACAGATCTTTCTAGCACTGATGATGTTATCTAGCTGGGTAATGAAATCTCTGCCAGAAAACAACCAAGTTCAAAGAGCACCAGGGACCCCATAGCAGAGAGATGTGTAAAGAAGCCTAACTAAGCCTAACGTGTACATCATGAAGCACAAATTATCAAAGTTGTGCAAGACTTTTGCATTTGAAGAGGGAAAGGTGCTCTTGAGTATGTGCTCACATAGCATCCCTTGCCAGCTGCATCTTTTCTCAAGTTCAAAAATTAATCTCTTCGGTTGAGCAGTTTTGGGTAACGATATGGAAGAGGCTTGCCATGGCCTACATTTGACATTTTTTCCCAACATTCTTGCCAACCACCTTCTTGGTAGCCTCCCATCCAAATATTAAATAGGCCAGGCTTTGTATTGTTTTTTTGGAATTGACAAGTCAGTTAGGTGCTGCCACCTGCTGTAGGCAATATTACCCCAGAGCCATAATACTATTTTTAATTGATGCCAGTGGTTAGAGATTGGATTACCAATTTGGTTTTCATCAGATTGCAAAGAGGTGGATTCTAGTTTGATCTTTAAAGTTCTAGAATAGGTGATAATTACCACGGTCCAGGAACTCTGGAATAAGAGTTACCATCACACCTGGCTATTAGCAATGCAACTGGAGTCCCACAATATTTCCTAACATGGATACATAGTCACTAGCGAATAACTGGGCTGTTATCATTGACCTGGCATTTGGCCATGCTCTTAAATCATCACCAGGCATTTATAGAACATTTGGGAGAGGACCTGCTTGAACCACTTTATATTTCCATCATAATTCTGCTAGTTTGCGATGGCCTCAGCGGTGCTGTATTCCTTTCCTAATTTTTGCTTAATTGTGTTATAGTTATGCAATATTGATTTGGCTTCTTAACTGCTGGAGAGAAGATGGACCTTTTAACATAGAAAAATGAGGCATTCAATAAATAAATTACATAATTTAACTCTGTCTCATATTTTTAGTTTGCTTTTAGCATGTGGGAAGGATTGGCAAATTTCACACAGTGGTATCTCTTAGTGATGCTTAAACAATTAAAGTGTTCGTGTTTGATTAACGAATGCAGTCATAAAATTGATGGAGTGCACATATGCTTGCTGATGTCCTAGAATATTCTTATGGTCACTTTATATATCATCTAAAGGAGTGAATCTGCCGCAGTAAAAATGAATCCTATTTACTGTTATGTATGTTTGTTTTTTCTAAAATACCAAATAGCCACACACATACACACATACCATCACTAGGCAGTGGATAAATCCTTTTAAAAAATAGCATTGTACTTTTTCTGTGTCTAATAAAATCAGTAACGGTCAAAATAAATAAAACAGAATTTCATTGTAAAAAAACAGCAGCAGATGCAATAGTGTAATTTTGTACAAGTACTAAAACTGGCACCACTTATTTATTTGTTCATTCATATGGTTTTGGCATCCACCTGTCTTAAAATCCCTCTATATTAGACCCAAAGACCAGCTGGCCGGTGGGAGACACGCAAATGCATGCGCAGCAGAGCAGAGCTGAGCTGGGGGCAATGGCTTGTGTGCCCACAGAGAGCTCTGCGTCCCACCGCTGGCACACATGCCATGGGTTTGCAATCACGGGTCCAGGTAGTCTTCAACTTATGACTACAACTGAGCCCAAAATGTATATTGCTAAGTGAGACCGTTAAGTGAATTTTGTTCCATTTTCTGACCTTTCTCGCCACAGTTGTTAAGTGAATCAGAGCAGATGTTAAGTTAGTAACATGGTTTTAGGTGAATCTGGCTTCCCCATTGACCTTGCTTGCCAGGAGGACACAAAAGTTGATCACATGACTCCGGGACACTACAACCATCATAAATATGAGTCAGTTGCCAAGCGTCTAAATTTTAATCTCAGGAGGATGCTACAATAATGGTAAGTGTGAAAAAGAGTCATAAGTCACTTTTTTCAATGCCATTGTAACTTCAAATGGTCACTAAATGAACTGTTGTAAGTTGAGGACTACCCGTACAAACTATATAAGAAACGCAGATAAATTTTCCCTTTTAAAAAAAAAATCTTCTGGAGAGTAGAAGGCTCTGTTGTAATCTCTGTTTAGAACATGAGCTCTAAGTGTGTAATTCATAAGCAGACATCAGGCTAATGTTTTTTATTTACTACTCAAGGTCCACTCGTTACACCTGTTGCAAAGATGCTTGTAATCCTAAAAATGTAATGGTTTCTAAGTGAAACTGCTCTTTAATGAGCTCCCAGAGGACTCACACAAGGCTTTTATATGATTTCCCGGCTCATTTGATGTTCTAATCACTGCCAAACGATCAATTTTTTTTCCTTTAAAGCATTGACTAATAGTCACAATACTTCCACACATAGCCTCAAATCTCACACCAAACTCCAAATGGTGCTTTTTGTTGTTGATAGCAATCTTTATTCTCTCTCTCCACAGTCTGAAACAAAATAATTTCAAAACATATGTCAGAATAGACCTCCCAAAATATTGGGAGTTTTGTGGGAATAGCTGCAAAAGACGGAGCGACGTAGACTAAGAATAGACACAGGGGAAGAAAGTTTCAGTTCCTGCATGGTAAGGTCGAATAGTCAAGATGGCAGGTGCAGCAGCTTTGTGTATAAAAATGGGCTGTGCTTTGAATGCACTGTGGCAGTGGCCAGGGGTGGGATTCTACCAGTTCGCACCTATTCGCTAGAACCGGTTGTTAAAATTCTAAGCGGTTCGTAGAACTGGCTATTAGAAGAAATTACTGGCCTAATCCTGTAAGGAAGGCAGGAAGGAAACATTCTGGTGTTGCTTATAGAAACTGCCTCTCTTTTAACCCTTATTACATTCTTGGCAGGACTAGACTTTCTGTCCCAGGAACTTCTCTGGAGTATTTTTTCCTTCCTTTGCTGGTACTTTGCTTGTGTGGAGTGACCATTCAAAGTTACAATGGCATTGAAAAAAGTGACTTATGACTGTTTTTCACACTTACAACTGTTGCAGCATCCCCACAGTCATGAGAGGCCAGGCGAGGAGATGCGTGCCTCGATGTGAGTGATATTGAGTCGGCCACGCCCAGCCAATAACATGACCACCAAGCCACGTCCACCCAGTCAGATGACCACCTAAGCCACGCCCACCACCTAAGCCATGCCCATAGAACCAGTTGTTAAAAATTTGAATCCCACCCCTGGTGGCCATCTTGACTTTTTTTTTACTATATTCTACAACAGTGTCCCCCCAATCTTTTGGCCAGCAGGGTCCAGTTCTGTGGAGAAATATTTTTCCATGAGCCAGAGGGGGTGTGGTTTCACATGCTGCCTGCATCCCGTGGATGGAGCTTCACATGTTTGCATGGCCCGTTTTTTGGCATGCTGCGAACCAGTGCCAGCCCAACAGACCGGGAGTTGGGGACATCTGTTCTACAACATCCCTGGAAGGAAAGTAGAATGACTTGGGGAAAAGTCTGTGAGATTAATGGAGACTTTAAGTGTCCTGGATGCACAAAATAGGGAGATTCTGGCTCTTGTTCACACAGGGGGAAGAAAAACATAAATCCCCCTTATCCAAGCAGCATGTTCCTCAATGAGCTTTGTTTTTATTTTGCGCACAAAGATACACAAAGATACAAATGCACACGACATTTGTAAAGAAAAATTGAACACCTACTGCAGGCTAGGTATTAGAGATGTGCAAAACTTTCTGATTTCAAAGTAGTCCAAAACCACTGGTGTATGTGTGTTTCAAATATAAAACAAACTATATACAATTTCAGTTTTGTTTCAAGTTTGGAATAAATCACATTGTGAAATAAAACTTTGGTGCTCTAAAGAACTTTGTCTTGAATGCTTCCACCATAATTGCTTTTCTTTCTTTCTTTCCTTCCTTCCTTCCTTCCTTCTTCCTTTCTTTTCTTTTCTTTTTTTGGCAACCTATGAATAAGGCTCCTCTCTGCTTTTCTGCACATTTTGCTACAGGAAATCTAGAATTCATATAAGTAGATTCAGATGTGTTGTTCTGTGCTTTATTTTACAGACAGGTGGAGCCAAGTGAGTGGGTGGTGTGAGCAGCAGTTTGTAGCACATCCTTATTGCTAATGCCATTGAGCTTGCATGAAGACCATTAATATAATATTGTTTTGGTTTACTGCATTGTGCTAGTGCATTCTTCTGTTTTTTTTTTGTTGTTGTTGCAATGTTAGTCAGAGGTGGGATTCAAATTTTTTAAAAACTGGTTCTGTAGGCGTGGCTAGGTGGGCGTGGCTAGGTGGGCACCTCCACCTCCCCCACACACCCCTTTTTGCTTCCTGGGCTTCAGGGAAGCCTCCTCGGTGAAGCAGTAAGACAGCAAGGGGGATCCTGGCACAGCTGATTGTCGGAACAGCTGATCGTCGGGAGGAAAAAAAATACCTTAAGGTGTGACTGGGCGGGGGAGAATGCAGTCAGCAATGTCACACATGTGTAATAAGGTGGAGGGAGGGGAGGGGCCAGCCAAGGGCATGATTTGCCAGTTCTCCAAACTGTGCAGAATCGTAACAACCAGTTCTATAGAACTGGTCCGAACCAGTAGAATCCCACCCTGATGTTAGTGCTATTCATGCATTTATGAAACAATAGCAGTGTTCCACCACCCTTATTTTTTATAGCCATCCTGTCAGAGTATATTCATGAACTGGAACAGAGCTTAGTAACAAAGTCAGCCAATGAATAGGTATGGCAACAGACCAGACAATGGGAGCTGAATTGGAAAGTGAAACTAGAAGTAGCCTGGGTGTGGCTCTAATCTTTTGTCTGCAACTCTGAATCAAAACTGAAATTGTTCTCTGCTGTTCTCTCATCTGCTTGTATTTTTGCCTGTAACTCTCTACCACGTTGGAAGACCCTACATTGGCATTGTACATTTACTTATATATTATTATGTATATAAAGAAGTTAATGAATCCTGCTGAATCAGTCATCTGTGTGTGCTTTCTGGTTTTGAATTTCTGCTGCAAAATCTAACACACCCCAAACTCGTTGCAACCAAAATCACAGTGATTATGATTTAAGTCTGGAAGACAGTTGTAAGCAAGCAACTAAATAAATAAATAGATATCCCCCAAAATGTTTTAGAAAAGTATTTTTGTAAAACAAAATAAAAATATTATGAAACCTTCTATGTGAGGTGAATTAATTTAAAGGAATGTTTAACTGTTCTTTTTTTCCCTTATACAGTAATCTGTTAAGTGAAGAACCCATAATTTGTTGATATAGACAGGGAATCCAGTTTATTTTTTCATTGAGGGCATTAGTGTTTGCATTTGGGTGGGGGGTGGATAAGTGTTATGACATACAGATTTTTCAATTGGTGATAGCAGGAATATGTCCACTGCTGCCTGTAGGAATTTATTTTACTTTTTCTTTCAAATTTTTTTAAAAATCTTGCCCTTGGCTATTTTTTTAGTCATTTGAACGGTAGGTAGTACTAAGCATGGCTTACCGTCCCAATCATTCTCTGGACCTTATAGTGAGAAATGAAAGAGCACCAGCAAGTCCCTCTTTCTCATTCTTTCCATTTCACAGAACATTTGAAATATTATTTTAAATTTGTTCTGATTAAATACAGTCATCACAAAAATATGTTGACAAATATTCTCATCTCAAAATACGTTCCCAGCTTTGTGTGCACTCAGTATTATTTAATTATTCTATGCTGAAATGCTGCTGTATTATCAGAGGTATACTTCATATGTGCATTCATTTTCCTGGTATATTCTTAAGCTATACACTTTTATTATATTCAAGTTACCATTTTGCATCTGCCTTCCATTACACTGTAGTTAGCAGCCTTCAGCTGATTCACAATAAACAAATGAAATATACATTCCATAAAAGATAACATGGAATAAAATATCTGAGAGAAGGAGGAATCAAAAAGTAAATAGCTTGGGAAAGAGAGAAAAAAGCAGGTTTTTCACTCATTTAAAATTGAATTTTAAAAAATCAGAAATATCCATTGATTATTGGTATATTCTTGGACATTCTAATTTGTAAGCAGACAACTAAAGAGGCTATGAGTTCTAGTCCCACCTTAGGCCCAAAGTCAGTTGGATGACCTTAAGCCAGGGGTGAAATTCAACCACCTCGGCCCACCTCAAGAGAGGTGGTCGGGATGATATGAATCGGTAAAAAATCACCCCTGGTTGCTATTACTATTATACCAAGTATACCAAGCCACGCCCACAGCCATTCCCACAGAGCCAGTAGGGAATTTTTTTAATTTCACTCCTGCCTTAAGCTAGAAACTTTCTCTCAGACCTAGGAAGGAGGCAATGACAAACCACTTCTGAACAACTTTGCCCAGGCACCTCCAAAAACTGGATACAATTGAATGTAAGGGGGGGGAAGACAACCTATGAATCATTGGGTCAACATTTTAGAAGTATGTCCTTACCTAAACAGAGAAACAGTGGGCAACAAATCAATGGGAGCCAGAACGACTTCTAACTTTTTGTTTCTCCACTGAGTTTCCTTGTGGGAAGCTGGCAGAGAACATTGGAAATATTATTTCCTTCCTTCTTCTCTCCCTCCCTCCTTTCCTTCCTTCACTCCCTCTCTTTTCTTTACTTTGATCTGTCCTTCTTCCTTCCTTCGTTCCTTCCTTCTTTCTCTCTCTCCCTTTTTCTTCTTTCCTGCCACATCAAATTTAGACTTCTTGGTAGTTTTTCCATTGGTTTACATGAGGATCAGAAAACCAGTGGGAAGTTGCAAGTCCAAAGTCAGCAAGTCCAAAGCCAAGCAGACAAGTGGCTGCTGCTAGATGGGGGAGGGAGCAAGGAGTTGCAGAAGTGGTTGGCGTGGCATGAGCACAGAGGGACTGGAGAAGGGTGCACAGGCGGGAGAAACTTACTTAAACTGCCATAGCAATAGCACTTAGACCTATATACCACTACACTATGCTTTACAGTCCTCTCTAAGTGGTTTACAGAGACAGCATATGCTGACATATGATTGTTGGCAGTCGGCAGTCAGCAGAATTAGCCTCCAATGCTGCCTTCTAACCACTGCACCAGTGGTGGGATTCAACTTTTTTTACTACCAGTTCTGTGGGCATGGCTTGGTGGGCATGGCAGGAGAAGGATACTGTAAAATCCCCATTCTCTCCTCACCCCACTAGCCTGCTTTCCAGTTCCGTTCTGTGCAGGGCAACAAAAGAAGTTCCAGCCAATCAGCTGGGACTTGGGAGGCAGAGAATAGATGGGGGCAGGGGCAGTCAGAGGTGGTATTCCGAACTACTCAAAATTTCCACTACCAGTTCTCCAAAACCTGATGAACACCACCGTGTTGTGCTCAAATATAACCTGAGTTGTGCTATTCCAGCACAGAGGCATATACCTCCATTATTTGAAGGGTTATTGAGTCCAAGCCAATTGTAAAAATTAAAAGAACAACAAGGGAGGGAACAATAAAAGACAGGGATCAATTTATTGCTAGTCATCACTAGTTTGCAACTGGACAACTGGTAGGAACATAATTTACTTGGCCTTTCTCACAAAGCGATTTCTATATATATTACAGTCCTGATTTGTAACTTGGCATCAAATAAGAATGTGCAAACCTAAACTTTCATTTCTAGAGGATTCTTGGTCATTTGTCACTTGTAGAGTTTTTCAGGTGTTCCCTATGCTTCCTCACCTGTACAGCAAACTATGAAGAGGAGACCTCTCTGTGCTGCTGCATGATTTCCTTTTCTTTGACTAATTAGCTACTGTGAGACCGTCAGGTTTAAGTACTAGGAATACTGTAGCTGAAGTTATGATATATTTGGCTGGAGTGTGAAGTGGGAGGGAAAATCCACACCAGCTATAGAGTTGGTTCTGCTCATACTTGGTGACATACTTGGCAGAGCTGTTTTATTACTTTTTAATTCATCTTATTAAACACAAACGTGGCCAAACAAATCACTTCATTAATTAAAAGGGATTGGAAAGGTCCTTAACTCCCAGATTTTACCAATACCCCAAAGCTCGGTCCTGTTTACAAGAGGTCGTACTTCATTTACTGCCTATGTCAAATGGCTCCCCGTCAGGCCCTGGCTAGGCCCCTGAGACAGGCCAATCAATGTCTGCTCGCTAAAGTCCTTTTGCGTGAATCCACTTAAGCAATCTGGATGCTTCTTGTCTAAAAAAGAGCTGGTCTCTTGGTACTTCTGATAGAAATTAGCCATGAATTAGAAGAGAAGCATGGTTGTTTTGGAAGAGAGCCAGAACCAGAATTAATAGGCCTTCCGAGCCTCTCGAGTCTTAAGTCCCATTTGTTGGGATTTTTTTTTTATGCCACATTTCTTCTACCTATAACCAACTCTGACCTAAGACTAACCATTTTCTTCATAAATTAATATAGCTAAATAAAAAATCCAACTAGCTGCAAAGGCATGAAACACATTTTTCTGACACGTATCTGACATTTTGTATTTTTTTTAACTGAACTTTTTCCCCCTTTTTAATGCTTTAGAATTCATTTTATTTCTCTTCTGCAAATATCTTGTGTCGTCCTGACCCATTAAATTCAAATAATCTGTCCCAGGATAAAGCTATAAGAGAAAAACTAGTGTTACTTTCAGTTTTGAATATACTTTCTGAAATCTTGTAAATGTTGTTGCGGAGGATTTAATTCAGATCTTATGTGCAAATGGGGGTTTCTATAATACACAAATGCTTTATTGTTGAACTGTTCTTATAAAATCTACAGTAAAAAAAATTACCAAAGCAAACCAAAATGAAAAATTTCAAGATTATTACAAGGATCTATTGGCAGTAAGAACAATCGTTTTTTTCTTCCCCAACAGCCATTGGGAATATTACATATCAAGACGTAATCTTGTTTTCACAAGTTGTTTCATCCCCAATTAAGAAGGAACACTGACCGTCTTATGAGGACAGCCTAATTTCTCTTGAAGTATCACACTTTACTTACTTCGCATTTAGCTATTTTGTCATTTACATAAAATAAACAGAACTAGTAGTAAGTCAAATTTAAACTAATTAGTAAAATTAATTTACTTTATTTACTTTTTTATTAAAAGTAAAACTAATTTTACTTTTAAACTAAAGTAAAATTTAAACCATTATTACTACACACACACACACACACACACACACAAATACTTTCCAGCATCTAACAGAACAAACTTGGGGGTAAAATAGTTCAGTTGAGCACAAGGCAAAATTCCAACTTTACATAATACTGTAACACAGGTCCATGATAATCAGGTTATGTATTCATTCATTCAGCTGCAATATTAGTGGATTGCCCCAATCAATGTCTGTGGACTCAATCCCAAAAAGTCTTCTGGAAAAGCCAATCCTTTACAACTTTCCAGAAGGCCAAAAGATTGAGAGACATTCTGGCCTCAAAGGATAAGCTATTTTATTGGACAGGAGCCCCGAGAAAGAACGTGGCTTCTACAACTCTTGGGAGGTGGGAGATGAAGCCACTCAGGAGACATTCTCTGAATCTTCAGATCAGGTGAGTAGATTGAATCAGAGAAAGGAAGTTCTTAGTTACCCAAGCCCTGAACCATTAAGGATTTCAAAGGTAGTGACCAACACCTGGACTTGCACTTGGAAACGTGCTGACAATCATTGCTGTTTTCACAGCACAATATGGCAATATAATATGTATAATACAACAATATCAAGACAGCATTTTGGACTGGGTAACATTTTTACTTGGTCTTCAAGCACTGCCTCATGTAAAGCAAATTGCAGTCCTGTAGTCTAAATGAAGAGGGACACGGTAGCTCAGTGGCTAAGATGCTGAGCTTGTCGATCAGAAAGGTTGGCAGGTCAGTGGTTCGAATCCCTAGCTCCACATAACGCAGTGAGCTCCCATTACTTGTCCCAGTTTCTGCCAACCTAGCAGTTCGAAAGCATGTAAAAATGCAAGTAGAAAAATAGGGACCACTTTGGTGGGAAGGTAACAATGTTTCATGAGTCTTCAGCATTTAGTCATGCCGGCCACATGACCACGGAGACATCTTTGGACAGCGCTGGCTCTTCAGCTTTGTAATGGAGATGAGCACTGCCCCCTAGAGCCGGAAACGACTAGCACGTATGTGTGAGGGGAACCTTTACCTTTTTAATCAAAATGAGAGATAACCCGGGCATGAGTAATTGTCCTCAATGAATCCTGTGTCAGAGAAAGCTACAAAATAAATAAGTGATGAAAGTGATGAAACTTTTCTAACTACAGTCTTTATCTGTTCTAGCTATAAATCCAGAAGGAACAATACTGTGAACCCGTTTTTCCCATCAAGAATCAAAAATGGTATAATCCTAGAATCAGGAGACTTCTGGATTAATAGTTGCTTACTTGGGTTGAGTCTGAATCTGTTTTCTTCCATCCAGATCCTGACTAAACTGAGGCATCTGGTCAATCATCTACCATATTTCCATGCTGGCCTGTAATAGAGATATTGATGATATATCACCTTGAATTGACAGATAGCTTCTTCAAGCAACTACATTTGAAGGTTAACCAGAAGTGAAAGGACTGAGCTTTAAGCCCCCCCATAACAAACCATCTGAAACCTCTTCTCTCCTACTTACAATGGGACCCACTCATTTAATAGGAACAAAGCCTCATAAAATATAACTTTCTACCCCAACCTTTGCAGGAGATCCAGAAATATACTATGCCATAAGTCACAAAAAGATTTTGGAAAGCAAAGCTTCCATCCAAATCTAACCTAAGTTATCCATGAGATTGACAAGTGAAGTTTCTATCCCAATTTGAACCTGAACCCAAATTGACATGGGCATAGATAATACATGTGCTTCAGAGCCCTCTATAACTTGATCCCACCATTTTTTCCCCACAACTTTCCTTTAAAAAGGTAGGTTAAAGATGGATGGATGTAATTTATTTCCATTAAATCTAGGGGTGCTGGACCCTTCCCCTTTCCCCCCACATATGTTTGTCTATAGCAGGCATCTTCAAACTTGACAGCTTTAAGACTTCTGGACTTCCAACTCCCAGAATTCCTCCTCCAGTCATGTTAGCTCAGGAATTCTGGGAGTTGAAATCCACAAGTCTTAAAGTTGCCAAGTTTGGAGACCTCTGGTCTATAGCCTTGATCCAACTCAACTCTTAGCTTCTACCAACAACCACGTAGGGCAACAAAGCTAAGACCACAGAGAACACTGCCCATTTCTTCAAGGTTCATAGACTCAGAAACTACTCAGCATCATACATATGACTCCCTCTCTTCCACACATTCTTTTCATCTGGTTTCTGGCTCAAAAAAAATATGAGCAATTTTAATCCACAAAATGCTGAGATACAGATACATGGTCATGCTCACAAAGACCTAAGATAACCTCTATCAATTTCCCCAGCTAATGGTGAAGAATGCTGACAATTATATTACATTGAAGAGTCACAGGTCCCCAATTCCCAATGTCTAAGATTCACAATTAAGCAGGAGTGGGATTCTCCCAGTTTGGACTGGTTTGGGCAAACCTCTTGTTCCAATGATCAGCTGGCTCCAAACCGGTTTGCTCTGACGAACATGTGGGCCCACCCACTTACCCCTGTTCTTTCCTGTGCTTTAAGTGTTTTTGTAAGAGCACAGCTGATTCATGCGGCAGAGCGGTTTGCCCAACCTCAGCTGTTTTCTTCAGCTGCAGTTGAAGGTAAGTATTAGCTTTTTTAAATGTGGAGCATGCAGACAGAACACGCATTTGGCGAAGCACACGCTCACCGAACCAGTTGTTATACCGGTTGAATCGCACCCATGCAATTAAGTCAGCCAAGGCATCTGTGCTTGAAACTGATACATTTTTCAGGATTTATATACTCTTCTTTGAACTTGGCTACTTAACTTGGAAAATGTATTTTTAAATCCTGTTCTATCCTTGTTGCACACTGTGCTCAATATTTCATGATTTATATAAAATTACTGCCTTTTACTTACCATGGCCTGTTTTTCTACTAACAACTTTAAAAAAAAATCAGATACAGTACATATTTCATAGCTTGTGTAAGACATGGTGTATATAAAAATATATATAAGAATAAAAATGTATATAAGAATTCATATTTGTTTTACATCATGAACAATGAGCTACTTGTGGGCTTCTTGTGATATACACAAGCTTCAAGATTTGTAGGTCTCACTTAGCCCTGCAAGATGGCAAAACCTAGTTAATTCTAGCCAATTTTGAAATGCTAAAGTAAATTAGTACTTGGAAGATGGTTATTTGAGAAGTCCAGGTCTATAGGCTACACTTTGAAGTTAACAAACACCCTCAAAGCAGGGAGGGTTAAGGAGTGATCAGGAGGCAAACTCAACTGGAAGGTAATCTTCCCTTTACTCCCATTTAAGAGATCAGTTCTTTATGTTTGACATATTTGTTTCTCCCCAAGGCTTGTTTTGTACATTATAGGAAAAATGTCACCTTGGGATGAGACCCCTGCTCATTTTTAAAAGGTAGCATTTTAACAGGAGAAAAGGATGAATTAGGCCTGGCATGGCAGCCATTTCAGCATATAAGGTCACAAAAGGGTTTTCTTTTACCTTGAAAAAGTTGCTGTCATGGCTTGAACTGAATGAATGACTTGAATAGCATTACAGCTTAAATTTTTTTTAAAAAAAAATCAGCTCAACATGTAGCTTTTGTTCAATTTATCAGCAGAGATATTTGCTTTAGGTATTGATTAGACATCATTTAAATCACAAAATGTTAATTATACTAATTAATTCTGAACCTGTTTGTAGCATACCTTGTTTCCTTTAGCAACAGAAGGTTAAAGCCAAAGTGAACTCGCTTTATGAGCCTTTTCTCTGATATTCATGTTTTCTTACATTGGGTACTGGAAAAAAACTCTTTATATCTTTTTCCTTTAACAAACTTAACTGTGAAAATATGTTGTAGTGATTGTTGGTTTACATTTGTCGTAATGACTACACATGGAATTGGATAGCATTTTATTCAGATCAAATTGAAAAAGAATAGCAGTATTTTGCTAGTCGTGTGTTACGCAATATTTTGGAGTACTTTTGTCCCAAGAGGAATATCTATTAAACTTATACCATACCATTTTGTCCTTTTGAAAAATGAAGTTTAAATATATATCTCCTGATTCTGTGATTTTGCAGCAGTGTTCTGTTCTTTTGACTGGTGCAAAATAAATGGACTAGAGCAGTTCCCCTTTAAAAAAAGGCTATAACAATTTTCCAGATGGTGAAGATAGAGTCAGTTTGCATGAAATAATGGCTAGGAATCAAAGTCAAAAATCAGATGAGGATAAAAATTAAAATTTGAAGATCCAGTGGTGTGGGGACAGAAAAATGGTTAAAATAGGGATGCTGTCAGGATAACCAAGTGATGAAACCCATTCAAAAAGAAATAAGCAAAGTCCTTTTTCCAAAACAAATTTCTTTTATTTAGGTAAGCATCAAATTCGTAAAATCTGTTGTAATTCTGGATCTGACACAAACTGGAATTACACCACATAATATTGGAAATTAAAAAAACAACCCACTATTCCCCAATAGAATTAAATCAACGTTGCCTGGTGTCTTCAGTCTCCACTTCCAGGTCTTGGCAGGGACAGTTTCTGTTTCCACGGGAAGGAAAGTCACCTAGCCAAAGCAATCCTCACTGTCTAACCACTCCTCCCACCATAAAAAATGTAGCTAGCCCAAAACCATCCCCCCTTAGATCAGCAAAGAGAAAGAAAGAAAAGGAATATATGATGAGAAAGCTAAATAAAATGGCTAC
Organism: Bungarus multicinctus; assembly: GCA_023653725.1. NCBI lineage: Eukaryota > Metazoa > Chordata > Lepidosauria > Squamata > Elapidae > Bungarus > Bungarus multicinctus. The sequence continues at coordinate 73,572,485 of CM042838.1, forward strand.
ACATATGTCAATTTCAGGCTCGACAGATATTGGACTTGCAAAAAAATTTAAAAATTATACTGAAATAAAGATTTACTCTGTGGCATCAAATGTATTAGTCATGTCATATATTTCATGGTTATGACAACTTAGTCTTTTTAAAAAAAACTTTATAAACTGATCACTGCCTACAAAACACCACTTGAATATAGCAAATTCATTAGTATTAAACAACTGGGAAAGGGAGCATGTCCTGTAGAAACATGTTGGAAGTTGATGGTAAAAAATGGAGATGTATCCCTCAGGGTTAGGGTTGAAAACCACTGTGGGGAAAGAGGTAAAGATGCAAAAATGTTTAGAATTTCACTGGTTCCCTAGTAGAGTAACTTTTTTATTTAAAAATCTGATCAGCTTTGCTCAAGTACAAATCACTTCCATTGAATTTATTTTCTCATTCGTGAGAGTTCAAACCACGTAGTCTTTTGCTCTGAAATTCAAAAGGATCTATTTTGCAGAATATTGGGGGGTTCTGCCAAAATGCCTCAAACCTCTCTTGCAGTGAAACTCTACCTTCAAAACCTGTCGAGTCCTTTCCCCACACTCTTCAAATGCTGAGATTCCAGAGTTCTGTTCAAGATTGTTCTATCTCTGTATATGTATTCATCTAGAAACCTTTTCAAAGTCTGACATACCTTTAGTGAAGATTTCTAATTAGCCATTTAAAGTTTTGTACCTTTCTCCTTTAAAAAAATAAATTCTGGAATATACTGTAACCCACTATTCTTTGTTCCTTTAATTTCTTTTGTTTCTTCTGTGCAGCTGAAGCAACATCCCCACGAAACTCAAAGGAGGGTAAAATATTTATGGGCAATGTACTTCATCTTGAAGAGACGAACTGGGAAATCCCTAGGAGGCAACACTGCTGAGAAACCTGCCTAGGTGGCTTGGGATCAATTTGCATAATATTCCCCAGCAAACTTTGCAATTTTACCTTAGTGTAAAGAAGGTTGTCTTATCCTTCTCATTTAGGGAACAGATGGCAGCACAGAGGGGCTGGTTGATGGGCTGCTTGATTAAAGGTTTCTTCATAATGGGAAGGGGTGGCTCCCATATTAACACGCAATGTAAGATATAGGGGGCCATAACTGTATGCCAATCAAAGATCAGCTGGAGTCAGAGAAGCCAATCAAAAGCTTAATTTAAACTCTGCCTGTTGTCTTCTGAGATCATTTTTACAAGCATTGTTGAGACAGCTGAGAATTTTAACAAGATTTGGACAGACAACTTTCTGAAAAAATACTTGATGATGTTATACACTAGAAGATTGGTACATATAAATCATTACATTCTCCAGGAAGTCCAGCTCTGCAGATGGTAGTCTTTTGCATTGCCCATGATCCATTTTGTTAAAGCCTTACTGCAACCAACATCTATCTTGCTTTATTTCTTTTTGCCAAGTCAACCAAAGGATTTTCTGCCAAACCTCAAAAATTGTCTTGGCACCTATGCTGCATGATTATTTAATGCTGCTTTGCTTTCGTCCTAGTTTCATTCATTAGTCCAGATTCTTTCTTCCTCCCTCATAAAAATGCCTTCATTGGATTTGCCTTCTCATACTTTCTCCCTTTTATTTTCAGAATTTGCTAGCATTATCATTTTGTCAATATCTTTGCAACTGGTATAAACTTACTTTTACAGGACTATTTAGAGAGCTAGTCTTGCATTACCAGAGGATTCAGAATGAAAGAACAAAGAAACCCTTTTTGCAATCCACTTTTTCCAAATTCTATTGCACTCCTCTGTCTTAAAGGATGCATTAAAGTAATGCATTCCCAAATTCTGAAATAAATTGTAGGGATTGGCTGGCTAAAGCCCAATTTAAGTCAATTTTATTTTAATGATTCAACCCCAAACATAGCTAGGCCTACATTGTAATTAAAATTAAAGTTTCCTTGTTTTGGTTATTGTTATTAGTTTGCTAAATGGCTCTCTCTCCCACACCTCTTCTTTTAGTCTTCCACAGCATGGTTAGATTTAAATGGCATCAATTAATTTAAGATCTCTAACATCACCTTCATACTATTTGCAATATGACTGCCTGAATGACAATCCCAGATTTTTCCACCCACAGCTGTCATATTCCATACTACAAGTAAGTGCTTAGTTCACAAGTCTGTTCAATCTCTTCAAAACAGAGTATATCAAGCAATTTAATTTTCTATCAAATCACAAAGGAATCAAGCTTTAAAGCACAAGCAAAAAGCGACTTTTTGACTTTTTCTAAGATTATTTCTCCACAGTAATGCTCTTGTCAGTCATTCTTACAAGAAACAAGAAAATTAGAAAAAAAATATCTGCAAAATTAAAGAATGATTTTATTTTTTTAACAAGTTCACAATGTTATTCATGAGGAATTCATTCACTGAAGAGGTAGCCTTGTTTACCATTAATAAACACAACGGCAGGGGCTTGCTTTATCTGATTTTATCTGATGATTTTCACACACACAAAATAACTTTTCTTGTGATCTCTTAAAGGAATGCTATTTTGGTCTTTTCCATTTCACGGAAAAATAATTTGAAGAAAAATACATTCTTATTTTCAGCTTTCTGCAATCAAATATATATTGACTGTTAAAGCAAGTAGCCCTTCCTCCCACCATGCCCTGTTTAAGATCAAGATCAAGACCTCAAATATTATAATTGTATAAATAACCCTATAGGGTGATACAACAATTGGATTCAAAGATATACTCAACTATTCTAAACATTTCTCCAAGATAAACTGAAGCAGATTTGGACTTGATTCAGAAACATGATGGCTTTTATACCTATATGAATGTATGTCAATTTTCAAAATTCACTCAAAAGTCTAAAGTGAATCAGTTTGATATTCAGAATGAATTTAGATATCTTCATCTAACATTAAATTTTGGATTGGTTCAGAAATTGGAATTGCATTAAGATTGATTCATTCATATGTTTTTCAATTTAAGTTAACTAAGTTTCAGTATGTGTGCTTTTATTTGAGAAAAGAATAGTGAATATTTAGACATGGCCACATCAGTTTCTTCTACAGGAGGCTTGCATTTAAAGATGCTTTAAAATTTCTTTGTTTAATACTAAATGAATGCATCATTTAGTATGCTTTGTTTGTGGCACTTTCAAACTCCCCCATAGTTTCATCCAGAAAGGCAGGGGGGAAACGAAGCACCTAAAATATGGCCCTTAACTGCAAAATACTACTTGTCTCTTCTTATTTTAGTTTATTTCCATTCTTGTGCCTTGAAGCGCTTTATATAAATTTATATTTGTTATGGAGAGGCATAGCTAGATTATGCTGATTATGCTGAGAAATTACCAGAATTCTTGGGAGGAGGGTAATATATAAATTTCATAAATAATTCATACCTAAATGAGAGAAAGACAGCTACATATCTCCAGGAATTCCCTCCTGGAACAGTAGGGAAGTTTGCACAGTATGGTTAAGAAAGTCAGGTGGTGGTTATGTCGGTTTCATCAAAGCTTTCCCCGTTGGTTAGCATGTCACATGTGTGAGGTAATGAAAGCTTCAATGGCAAAATCATGGCCACAATCTTAACCAGTAGTGGGATTCAAAATTTTTTACTACTGGTTCTGTGGGCGTGGCTTGGTGGGCGTAGCAGGGGGAAGGATACTGTAAAATCTCAGTCAGAGGTAGCATTTGCTGGTTCTCTGAACTACTCAAAATTTCCGCTACCAGTTCTCCAGAACTGGTCAGAACCTGCTGAATCTGATCTTAACCATACCCTGCAGTCATCCTTGTAGGACAAATACCTCAGACTTCAGTTATGGCCCGTTCTAGGACCATAGTAAATGTCTACTAGTTCTCTCTAATTTGCATATGAAATGCTTTTATGACATTAGAAATTAGACATTAGAATTTTAATTCTATCCTTTAATGAATTTTAACATTTAATAAACTGTTATTATTTGTTTGGTTTAAAAAAATAGAATTTTTGTATCATGGGGCTGTTTTGAGAAGATCACCATCTTGAAACTTGAGAAATGTTATGCAAACAAGTAAACCAACCAGCAGCTTGAATGAGCCTAAACAAACAGATACCGGTAGTATTGGAGTGATTGGAAGAAAATGCTTATGTAGATCCACTCTCAGTTCTTGCAGCTGTTGTTTTCTTAGATTCTGATAATTTTACCAACAGGTTATTGTTGCCGTGTGTAAGAATGTATCTGTAGATTGATGGTGGCCTGCAAAGTTACTTGTTTCTGACAAATGCCCATCTGGAGATTGGCTCTTTTAACATTTACGTAGCCTTGAATAGTTGATGGGGTACAGTGACTCCTCATTCAGAAAAAAAAGGTAAAGAACAATTGAACATATTATATTTACATATCCCTTGCAAAATATATGCAGTAAATTAGAAAAGCAATATTGCATGCATAAAGAAATGTGGGCATAGTAGTGTCAGATAGGAGAATAACAGAGTCTACCTACAGCACCAAAGCATGAAAAGGTAAGCTTAAAATGCAAATAAGAAGCAAACAGAAAAAAAGGATGTGTCCAAGCTTAATAAGATAACTATCCTGAAAGGAGAAAGATCACAGTATTTAAACCTCTGTTAGAATAGATTGTTTTAAACTTCCATTGAATAACAAGAAAATCACTGGATCTTTACACGAAGTGTAGAAGGAAATATGATTATTACTGATTGGCTCCCCAAGGCAAAAACAATTACACAATGTGACAAAAGAGGGGCCCGTGAAAAATTTTATAAAGTTTGTAGTATTCAGAAGCAATCCAGTGTGTATCTTGCCTGGCATGAAGGAAAGATCTATGTAATTAAATCTTCTATGGCTAGATGGTTCATCTGATGCTAAGCTTCATTTCAACCTTCCATTTTAGGAAATATTATTTACCAATACACGTTTTTCCTATATACCAATATGGGGATTGCCTCCAAAGGAATTTTATCAAACAATCCCTTTTGACAGGGATAGAACATTATAGTTATTCCAGAAAGCATCTTTGTAAGTATTATTTAGAAATTTATGGTTTAACTTCGAAGTTGTCTTATGGCTGCCAATAAAAGTAACTGTCAGACTGAGAAATGAAAGGAATGAAATGAAATGAGCAAAGCCCCTCTGCTTGAAGAGTCAAAGCAGCTTAGTTTTATTGGCATCCCATCAGAAATGTTCTATGCATGCACACCATAAGCAAAAGCAACCAAATTTGGGCTGCTTTCACATTTTAAGGAAGATGCTTTGCTTGCGCCAATATATTTCATGACTTGCCTCTTTCAGATCTTTTGCATAGCCATAACTAAGATGTCTTGGCTAATGGGATTGAATGCATTTTCATCTTCACTGAATTTCGGTCAATTTCCAGTACTATTTTACTTTCATGGGTCTCATACAATTACAGCTTATAGTCAGGCTATATTTGCTTACGCTTAGCATTGCTTTAACCTTTTTTCCCCCCAAGTTCTTCCCTCTCTTTGCCATGCAAACGTATTGAATATCTATATAATTTGAAGATCAACTCAACACATTTAACAAGGGCAAATGCTAATGGTCAGCTTGATGTGGTATCCAATCAATTGATGTGGGATGTTAATGACAGCAATGACATCAGGGAAATTCCATTATTGCTTTTTCAATGGACATGAAATGGTTATGACCATGTGATTTATGGAGGAATGAGTTGAAGTTGTTCAGACTCTTGCTTTGTAAATTGAACAGGGCTGTAGCCAGGTGGTGATTTCTATGGGAATGGAAGCATACATCCTGATTCTTGAAAGCAATACAAATAACCATATGCACCCCTCAGCTACCTTCGCAATATACATAAATGATTATAATTTTGATTGGGTCATGTATCTTCGATACCTGCAATTGCATTCTATACGTCAAAGCGGAAGGCTGTGCTATATCCTTATGGTTACGATGTAATTATATTGGCCCTGAATTATGTCATTATATGCATAGTGGAAGTCCTCGTGATATGACTGGTCACTTAACAGCCATTTGAAGTGATAATAGGCTCCCCTCAAAAAACATGATACAGTGAACTTGCTTGGTTGTCCCACCCCAGCTAGGAACTCACCCAATTATTTATTTTTCTTCAAGAAGCAATCTGAAAGCACCCAACTTCCCAGGGGAGCAAAGTGGTTGATTTCAAAAGCCTCCCCCTATCCGGGGGGGGGGGGGGGTTCTTCTGATTTAGAAAGCACTCTAGGCTTTAAACTGTGGAGTATCCATTACTGTCAAGGTGAGGTTCCCCCCGGAAGTCGAAGAATGGTGCCTCCCAAAGCTCAGTAGAAGAAGGAGAATGGTAACTTTCTTTTTCATATGATCCCCAAGCCAGACACCTAATGTTTTACTACATTACTTTTTCCAAATCAATTGTTTTATTATACCGAAAACATGAATAATACATTGTAGAATACAGATGATAGCTGAGTACAGTAGAAACTACAAACTGTTAACATTATGATGATTTGAAGTTTTTTACTACAGTTAATGGAAACACAAGGTGAAGGTTGTGACATCACTATTATCTCTTTCAATAGTTAGAAGATATTGTGGCAAACCCAATAGGCTGTTACAATTACCAACCAAAGCTTCTATTGAAAAAACTATTATACACCCAAGATATTTTTTGTCACTTACATACATTTTTTTAAATAAAATAATAATGAGGAGTTAGGAGTGTTGAATTTGGGAGGGACAGACATGCCAGTGGGTGCCATGTTGTTATCCCCTATGCTAAAATCTTAACCTTTTCTAACATTAAGCAGTAAAGATATTCTCATTATTTATTTGCATTGGGGAAAATATGGGATATAATAACTTTTCCTCTTGAAAGCAGAGAGCTACCATACAGTGGTGTCATAGCTACTTCTAGGATTAGGAGCCAGAGATTTACTTCTCAGTGACAGAGGAGTGACTGCCATGATGGCCCCATCTGTGAAATACTTTGAAAGCACTGGCAACACTACTCTCTTTTATTTCTTTTTTCCCCTCCTTTCTTCCTTTGGTATTCTCTGATTGCTTAAAAAGATTCTTTGCCAAGGTTCAGTTTTGTAACATGTATCTAGCTGCAATTCCCACTGAATCCCAGGGGAATCAGATAGAGTACACATATTTTAACTTGCCCAGTGAAGGTCAGTGTGAAGCATTCCAGAAACTCTACTGCAGAATTTGCAAGCAAGCTAAATAAAATTATTTTTTAAAACTGCCTTTTAAAAGGTCTCTGTACAAAATAAATACAAATGCAATCAATAAATATAATACTAAGCTCAACTTTATATCTAGACCCCCTCCAATCTGATTTCAGGCCCGGGCACAGCACGGAGAGGCGTTGGTCGCGTTGGTGGATGATCTCTGGAAGGCCCGAGACAGAGGTTGTCCCTCTGTCTTGGTCCTGTTAGATCTCTCAGCGGCTTTTGATACTGTCAACCACAGTATCCTATTGCGGCGGTTGGGGGGGTTGGGAGTGGGAGGCACCGTTTTACGGTGGTTCTCCTCCTTCTTCTCTGACCGCTCGCAATTTGTGTTGACAGGGGGGCAGAGGTCGACCCTGAGGCCCCTATTATGTGGGGTGCCTCAGGGGTCTGTGCTCTCGCCCCTGCTGTTCAACATTTATGTGAAGCCGCTGGGTGAGATCATCCGTGGTTTCAGGGTGGAGTTCCATCAGTACGCTGATGACACTCAGCTATACATCTCTACCTCAGCCCACCCCAACGAAGCCCTCGAAGTGATGACCCGGTGCCTGGAGGCCGTGCGGAGTTGGATGGGTCTTAACAGGCTTCATCTTAACCCGACCAAAACCGAGTGGCTGTGGTTTCCTGTGCCCAGATACAGCCAGCTTACTCCATCGCTGGCCGTGGGGGGAGAAATTTTGGCTCCCATGGAAAGGACTCGCAATCTGGGTGTCCTTCTGGACATACGGCTGTCTTTAGAAGATCACATTACGGCCATCGCCAGCGGGGCCTTTTGTCAGATTCGTCTGATTTACCAGTTGCGGCTCTTTCTGGATCTGGACACACTTCGCACAGTCACTTCTGCCCTCGTCATCTCCCGCTTGGACTATTGCAATGCTCTCTACATGGGGCTCCCCTTGAAGAGTGTCCAGAGGCTGCAGTTGTCCAGAATGCGGCTGAGCGGGTGATCTTGGGAGCCCCTCGGAGCTCCCATGTAACACCGCTCCTGCGCGTGCTGCATTGGCTTCCTGTGGCCTTCCGGATCCGATTCAAGGTGGTATTGATCATTTTTAAAGCGTTCCATGGCTCGGGACCTGGGTATTTACGGGACCACCTGCTGCCATCAACAGCCTCCCGCTGCCCAGTGCGCTCCCACAGGGTTGGTCTCCTCGGGGTTCCGCCGCCTGGTCATTGCCGGTTGGCGGTCCTGAGGCTGCGGGCCTTCTCTGTGGGGGCTCCCTCCCTTCAGAACGATTTGCCCCCGGAGATACGGACCATTACCGACGTTCAGACCTTCCGGCGAACAGTAAAGACCCTGTTTTTTCAAGAGGCCGGCCTGGCCCAGTAACGATTTTTGGGGTTTTTAAAACTTCGTATTTTAAATTTTTAAATTTTAATTTTTTTATTAGTTTTATATTCTCAAATTGTATATTCGGCCTCTAATGTAATTGTTTTTAATGTGTTTTAATTGTATATATTGTTTTTGTTTTTAGTTGGCTGTGCACCGCCCCGAGTCCCTTTTTTGGGAGAGGGGGCAGTATAGAAATTTAATAAATAAATAAACTTTGGGGTCTATGGACAGGCAGGAAGAAACTTACTGTAACATATTGGTCCTATCAACTAATCGGTCTTCAGTATACTCTGCTTTTCTCCTCTATACTTCGGAACAATATATGTTTGTACAGGAAGTATGTCAGCCAGAGTTACCTATTTGGGTGCCCAATCTTGGAAATTTGGTCTCAATTCAATCCAAGAATTTTATTCAGCAATCATTAAGATGGTGAGGTATTTAGGAGTTAAGGAAAAGGGACCCTTTGGATTATTCAAGGGCATGACTATAACACCTATTTGCCACTCATAGTTGGGCAGTTATAAATGTAAATAATAATGCTATAACTCATTTAATACATACTTTTCAGGGCTGGCCCAGACATTGGGCAAGGCTTCTGCACATGACAATTTGCTGCAGCCAACTCACCACAGCCAACTCACCGCAGGACATCCCATTGCAGACAACTCACTGTGGGGCAAGAGTTACACTAATATCAAATAAATGGTGTAATAGAATCATTAATGAAAGAAAGAAAAAGGAAAGACAAAACAAAATGTGAATGACAAAAATTAAAATATGTTTTATTTATTTTAAATAATTACATTGAATGGTTAAATTGTCCTATGGTGAGTTGTCCCACAATGAGTTGGCTGTGGTGAGTTGGCCATGGATAGATGGCCATGGCAGGTTGGCCTTGGGGAGTTGTCCTATTCCACTGCACAATCTAGGGAAATGTGTAGCTGCTTTACAGAGTAGTAGACAGGGGGTATTCTTGTAACCCCGCATGCTTCACACCCGCCAGATGTGGTATTCAGCAGGTTCTGACCCTTCTGGAGAACCGGTAGTGGAAATTTTGAGTAGTTCAGAGAACCACCTCTGACTGGAGATTTTACAGTATCCTTCCCCTGCCACGCCCACCAAACCACACCCACAGATCCGGTAGTAAAAAAAATTTGAATCCCACCACTGATACCACAGCTCTTTGCTTTCCAATCTGAACCACCTCACCTCTGATTCATCACTTCTTCTAATACAGAACTTGGCGGTTCTATGCTCATTATTCTGTAAGTGAAACCTTTCCAAGGTAAATACTTTCTGTGCAGTCAGGGGATTTCCTCGGAATGCAGACATGTTGTTGTTTAACTTACCAATTAGCAATTAGCAGGGGAACTCCTGGTTCACAATAAAATAATTGAACACATTGTAAATCAACAATTAAGAATTTGTGTCGTTGAGCTTTCTTTAAAACATAGAAAGAAGTGAGGCCTTTCATTAGAGCATTCCTGAGAATTAGTATTATGATGGAGAAGGCTTGACTCCACATTGTTCTAGATCTAGGAGAAGCAGGCAGCAACTATAAGCAATCATCTTCAGAAGATCTCATCAAATAAGAGATTCATATAGGAAGAAGTAATTTCTTCAAGTCATCTACACTTCATTGATATAGGTATTTAACAGTAATTACCTATATTTAGCCAGAAACAATATGCACCCAGGGCAATTTTTTCAGCACAGGCATAGTATAGCATTGAGTTCTTCCAGAATTCTGATTGTACTGATTCTGACCGTAGCATCGCTGTTGTCAATACCTATTATTTCTGTTTTATCTAGCTTCCATCCCAGTGGAGCCTAAGCATGCTCAAATTCCATCACCATTTGATTTAGAATATTCCACTTTTTTTTTCTTTTTACAAGCTTGTGGTCCCTTGTTTCAAGCTAGAGTCACGACAACTGAGTGGAGCTGAGTGTTTATTGGCCAGATGCCCTTCCTGTTGCCTATGTGGAGTTTGCAGCAGATATTTTCTCTTTGTGACCTGATAAACACCTGGGATTGAACTCTCAACCTTCCAAGTAGGAGGTGAGCATCTTTATCTCTAGGGCATCATGCCGCTTGGGATATTCCACAAATACAGGTGGGGAAATACCTCAGGAAGCAATAGCCAGTCATGGCTAGCTGGAGCAATGTCAGCAATACTCAGCTCCTGGATATCAACCAATTGCATTGTTACATTTTCCCACTCAATCCACCCTTCTTATTTGTTGGTGACAACAAGTGAGTTGATTTTACATGATCCATTTCCCCAAAGAGCCAAAGGTGTCTTGTCACTTGATGGTGCCAAACATGGCATTGGACTTGGAAGTGATTTAACAAACCATATTTTTTACAGAAGTAAGATGAACATTGAGAAACAAGGATCACCCATGCCCCGTCTTTGATGCTGGCATAGAAATAGCCAAAGAAAGAATATTTTGGTATTCGCAGCCAGTCTCTTATTTCAGAACAAATCAGGCAGTCTAGTTTTTTCAGGGTGCTCCTAGCATAAAGTCATGTATAAATTTGGGCACTAAATAGGTATTTAATAATGTCAACTGTTGGTGGGGTTTAGGGGTTGTATTAGAAATTCCTTGGAGCATGTTATCTAGCATGTAGGTTTCAGGTTAAGCTGGCTTTTCCAAGTGAATTGGTGACTGAGATACCGAACAGATTCCTTGGGCTCTAAAGATCATATGGAACTGTCTGTAGACTAAGAAATAATAGGCCCATTTTTTCCTCTCCCAAAGCCTCTGTGCACTTATCTGCATCGAAAATGGACCATGTGGAGACTCCTGAGAGGGGTGGGGCGGGGTGGGTGGGACCAGCCAGTCAGTTCAAATACTGGTTCAGCGAACCAGATGCATATTTAACATCTGGTTCACCCGAACCAGTCCGAACCATAGAATCCCACCCCTGCTTCCAATTCTATTATGTTGTTCTGTTTTCTTGTAGCCTAGTATAAATATCTGCCCATCATCATTTCCAGTTGAGACCATTTCTATAAATCGTGTGGCTGCAGAGACCACGTATTGGGTCTGACTCATTGGGACACTATAGCACTTTGTTTACTCACCTTAACAAGTCACTCAAATGATATGAACTGAAGACCCAATGCACAGGGACTAGTCATTGGTTAATTGCACAGGGTCATCTAGAAGTTATGACTTGCCTTCAGCAGTGACCCCTTCTGCATGACCTTCCAATAGCAATTGTAGAATTGACTGGTGAGAAAAGGATTGCTTTCTTTTTTTTTGTACTTATATTGTTAAACTCCCCTTTTATGACCCTGAAATCCCTTAATCTGGGGTAGAGTTGGGGGTGGTGACTGGATGGAGCTGAGCATTTACTGGCCGGATGCCCTTCCTGACACCCTCCAGAGTCACAGCTTTTCCTTATATCCTAGGAGAGAAAAATCTGCCACCACCTGGGACTGAACTCTTAACCTTCCAACAGAGGTGGTATTCAGCAGGTTCTGATCAGTTCTGGAGAACCGGTAGTGGAAATTTTGAGTAGTTCGGAGAACCGGTAGCAGAAATGTTGAGTAGTTTGGAATGCCACCTCTGACTGGCCCCACCCGCATCTATTCTCTGCCTCCGGAGTCCCAACTGATCAGCTGGGTCCTCTTTTGTTGCCCTGCACAGGAGAACGGAGCTGGAAAGCAGGTTAGTAGGATGGGGAGGGAATGGGGATTTTACAGTATCCTTCCCCTACCACGCCCACCAAGCCACACCATACCCACCAAGCCACACCCACAGAATCGGTAGTAAAAAAATTTGAATCCCATCACTGGGATGCAAGCCTCTTCATCATTAGGCCATGTTAACTTGCCTTTGAGTTCTTGTTCAGACAGCCTGCCTGATGTTTCTTTGTAGGTACTGTCTACACAGGGAACTCTTATTATACTAGGAAATTGAATTTGGGTCGGTCACCAGGACCAGAGGTTTATTCTTATTATGCTAACCAAAGCTGATCAAAGGAGTTCCTAGCTGTTGCCTCAGTTTGGAAAATCAGAGATCTGGATTTAGAAGCACCCCCAAACTGCATTCCTACTCCCAGAAGAGTTTAAAGAGAAAAGTAAGCACCAATAACCATCTGAATTCTGGCCCCTCTCAATGTAGCATGAAACATTTAATATTCTATAAAACTATATGTAACAGATACATTATTCAGGGATGTTTCAGGGGCAAATAACAATAACAATGCAATATACTCACTCCATCCACATCCAAGGCCCCAAGTAGTAGTCACTTATTTGAATCTTCTTCATCTTGAAATATCTTCCTCGTATTGGAATATAAAGGGCCTTGGTGGTGCAGGCTGTTAATAATCTAGCACTTAGTGCAAGCTGCCTGCAATTAGTGCAGGCTCAAATCCCACCAGGCTCAAGGTTGACTCAGCCTTCCATCCTCTCAGGGTAGGTAAATTGAGGACCCAAAGATTGTTGGGGGCAATAAGCTGACTTCGTAAAATGCTGCTTGGGGGGCCAAAAGCCCTAGTAATAAGCAGGCATATACAATGGAATGAAGGCTATTGCCGAGCACTTAGCATGGTGCTCTAAAGACTGTAAGCCGCCCTGAGTCTCCAGAGAAGGGCAGCATATAAATGCAAATAAAAATTAAGAAAATAAAAAAATCTACACTCACCTGCCCTTCCACAATTTAAAACTATTGAGAAAGTTATGCATTAGATGCACATCCAATTTTTCTGTTCAAAACTCTGTGCTAGAGATTGGATTAAGAAACAGTTCACTGAAATGTTGCCCAACTCATTTGTTTTTACTTGAAATGTTTTACTGTATATTTTATACCTGACATTAAGCAAATGTCTCAGCCAAAGAAAAATAAATCATAAAAAGAGTAAATAAAATAGATCACTGCAAATAATCCAGAGTTCTCCATGTTCTCTTTCCTTTGTCCCATGATCAGGTTGAAAAAAAAATATTGGAAGAAAAAGAGAGGCATTTAGAATTGGTTAACACCCAGGAAATAAATTTCAGCTGTGATACCAAAAGGGAGGGTTTTAAAAAATGGAACAGCTGCTACATCCACCAAAAGAATGAACCATTTATAGGAGCAATTGAGCAGAAGGAAAGAATGAAGCTTTTGTCTAAAGCCAAGAGGGGGCAAACTATTAAGATGAATTCAATCTGTTCAATTAATAATGGCACAATGTCCGCGATCACACAATGACAAGCCCGTGTCATTGGATGTAGCAGGATTTGTGTCTGCTGGGAGGAGGAGATTTAATTTTTGTGGAAAAGCAACACTGAAAGAGCTTATTCCATTATAGGAGCTTTAAAAACAGGAACTATAGAAAGTAAAAAAAAATGTACCATGGAATTGGTAGAATAGACAACATCTGTTTATAACTAGTTCTACATTCTACATTATTAAACACAGAAAGAGATTTCCTCACAGTTACGTCTCATTGTGAAAAGATCTAAAAATATATTAAAACTTATTCCCATGCTTGCTTAGTATGCCCTGTAGGTTGGAAGAGGGCCCTAACTCTTAGCTCTTACAGCTGAATAAGAAAGGAGAAGCAAGAGAAACAGTGTTCCTATTGAAAACAATTGGTGGGGAGGGGGGTAATCTTCATCTAAGCAAAACAAACCACTTTATTATTACACTGACTTTTCTTTCTTTCTTTCTTTCTTTCTTTCTTTCTTTCTTTCTTTCTTTCTTTCTTTCTTTCTTTCTTTCTTTCTTTCTTTCTTGTATTAAGGAGAACTTGCCTCATGAGGCAAAAGGACACAACTTAAAATTTCAACCATTTCCCAGACACATGATTTCAGCTGGATCTCAAGTTATGAGGCAACAGATGAGAAGCAGCTAATATGTATTTAAAAGGTCTCGGGTATTATATTAATAGATTAGGACAGCCACACTCTAAGGGAGGAAATCCAAGACACCCCACTTCAAAGAAAATTGGAGCACTGTAGAATTAGACCAACACTGTACAATTTGGAACCAATTTTTCCCTTTTTGTTTTAGATTTTGTGTTTGCCCCAGACTCTCAGCTAAAATGCTAAAACCACTTAAGCTTAAGCTTTCATGGGGAAAAAATGGATGTCTATCTGATATGCTTTCTTTCTCTCCATTTAATATAGTAACAATTTCAGTGAAATGCTATTTATTTTGCTTTTGATCATTCACATTAGATGGGTGATTTATTTTTTTGTTAAAAAGTGGGGGAAAGGAACATGGAATTTTATAAGAACTATCCCAATGCAACCAAGACAATCAAGGACAATAGTATGGTTATAAATTTTGAATTTATAGGAAAATCTTCTCTTCTACGTATTTATTCTTCTCAAACTATGACTACTACAGAAGTTAAATCAGTCACATATCATGATCTAAGGAGAAGTCATTTCCAAAGTGATACAACTAGTTATGAAATAATTTCCTTATACTATTTCAGATGATAGGAACAGCTGTCTTGACATCTAGGATAGCATTTTCCAATTTCACCAACATCTGTGCATGTGGTACTCAAGTTCCCAAATTCTTCAGCTACCCTGGTTATTGCTGGGAGTTGGAGCCCATATTTGTGGATATTGTCCAATTTGGAAAACATTGATTTGGGCAACATGAGAATGGAGCAAATGGGAGCAACTAATGAAACCAAGGTACCCTTTTTGTATATGACATGATATTGCATTCATGTATGAAAAAGGTAGAACACAAAAATGGGTACAAAATCTTCCACAAAATTCTCATTACCGCCGAGAAGGGGAGAATTTGTAGACATGTCCTCTATTCCATTTTTTTTGTATGTACTATGAGCAATCCCTCATTTTGGAGACTGATTGTAGTGATTCCTGCCTTGATTATCCCTGTCTTAACATCCAACATGGATGTTTTCACATATAAACTTATACTTCTAACAAAAAACTACAGGATACTTTTCATACAATTTTCCCTGTATATATATCTTTCCTTAGGGAAAAGGCCTCAGGAAAACCAGGTTGCTTTTGGCACCATCAGGTCCCCAAATTTATAATGTACTTTTGGAGTGCTACAAAATGTGCTGTTTTTCTTAATTGGATAGCTGGACGATTTGGCACTGGAAACCATTCGTGAGGTCACCAGTTTCATGTCCCGAATTTTAATCTTGTTTGGTTTCATTTCATCTCTTTTATTGTCCTCTTTCCACTAGCTATTAAAATCCAAAGCTAAAATCATCTTCATTGCGGCCACTATGGAATCGGTGTGTGTGTGTGTGTGTGTGTGTGTGTGTGCATGTTAGTCCACCCAATATAAAAGATGACAGGTAATAATATAATATGTGGTAGTAGGAGAAATGCTGACAGACATTGTGTTACTTTGGTTCAATTAGGCTCTAATTACTTCTTCTCTTCAATTAGAAAATCACATGAACCAATTATGCCAGATAATGTGTGCTTATCCTATTCAAGCTGCACAATGGGTAAGGTCTATTCACATTGATTATCTTCAATTTATGCTTTTAGCTCCCACCCCCACCCTTTCTGTCTGCATGGCCCATTACAGTTTTAAAGTGGAAGCTCTTAAGCAGTTCACAGTATTATGATACAATTCATAACAATTGTTATGTTTTGATGGAATAATAATTTTGGATGCCTGGGATAAGAAGGCGACATTTGGGGAAATAGGGGGAGAAACCCACTTTTCAGATATAAGCATCTTTGAGATTTATTGAGCAAATGATGCCATTTGGAGTCCAAGCAGCTCTTTCAGGGGATCAGTTGCCCAGGGCAAAGGACAAGATCAGCCAGACTGAAGAATCGGTCTTCCTCAGGGGAATCACCCAAGATGCAACTGGGCCATCTTACTGGAAATGTTGACCTTTCTCTCACCGTTAGAGTGAAGGGGATCTTAAAAGGGGAAGGGAGACTAGCAGTTAAGCCAACATCTTGAAAGCTAAAGCCATCTGGCGAAAGGTTTCTGCTAAGCAGAGGTTCTTCCATCACTCTGAACAAATCTCGAGAGCTCTGTGTTCTGGTGATGTGTGGAAGAATTGATTTATTCCTGGCTCAGCTACCATGCAGTTCAAACCACAGTGACACTTGTTGATTTGAGATTCTGTCAATTTATTTCTCATTAGAAAAAAAGGAACTTTGCCTCAATCTGGAATGTCCAACTTTTCCTTAACCTAAGGGTCTCCAACCTTGGCAACTTTAAGTCTTGTGAACCTCAACTTCCAAACTTCCCCAGCCAGCATGTCACAAGATTGGGAGCTGGGGGGCATTCCAATATCTGAGGTGTTGCCATAAAGAAGAGGGGGTCAATCTATTCTCCAAAGCACTTGAAGGCAGGACAAGAAGCAATGGATGAAAACTAATCAAGGAGACAACCAACCTAGAACTAAGGATGACTTTCCTGACAGAAAAATTAATCAGTGGAATGACTTGCCTCCAGAAATCGTAGGTGCTTCAACATTGGAGATTTTTAAGAAGAGCTTGGGCAACCATTTGTTTGATATGATAAAGGCTTAACTGCCCAAGCAGGGAATTGGATTAGAAGACCTCCAAAGTCCCTTTCAACTCTGTTATTCTTGTCTTACTCTGTTAAGCCTGAGGTTGCCAAAGTTGGACATCCCTGTGTTTAATGCTATTCTCATTTTGGACAGTTTTGTACTTCCTTTTCAAAGAGCCCATTAAAACCAAATAATGTGTTTAGTCAGTATAGGCTGTGTGCAAAGCATCATGCCCACAGATTGTTTTTCTTTCCTTTTTCTCCCTTTTGTAAAGAGGGGGTTTGTTGTTGCTGCTGTTGTTACAGAACATGGAGTGGCTTGTTCCAGGACTGTGGCAACTATCCTTTCTGAGGCAATACTAGTAAAGACCATTTTAGAACATCTTCAAAAGATTCCTGAGATTGTAGGAATGAAAATGGAATTTGGGGCTCTCCAACCTCTCAAAGGGGAGAACTCTGGCCTTAGATGTTAAATGTTATTGTTTTCTTCCACAGTATCTTCTCTTTAATGGATCCATTCACAGGTGATGGAGAGGTATAGCAGTAACCCTGAGCAGCAACTGCCAGTAAACAAAAACAATCCTGGAAGAGATAAAGCCTTTGATTCAGTGGTACACGACAAACTACTCCTAAAACTAAAATCTTATGGTAACTCTGGACAACTGCGTAACTGGATAGAAGCATTCCTGTCAAACAGACAACAAATGGTCAAAATTGGGAGTGTCCTATCAAATTCTGTACCTCTCAACAGTGATGTCCCCCAAGGCAGTGTTCTAGGACCAGCCCTCTTCATACTGTACATAAATGATCTCTGTGATCATATTAAGAGCAACTGTGTTCTCTTCGCTGATGATGTAAAGCTGTTCAATACCACAGACAATACTGCTACCCTTCAAAAAGATCTTGACTATGTATCAGAATGGTCAAACAAATGGCAACTTCAAATCTCAACAAATAAATGTTCTGTCTTACATATTGGCAAAAAAAATCAGAAAATAAAATACAAGCTGAATAGTCAAGACCTTGTTGATGATCCAAGCTCTGTAAAGGACCTTGGAATACTAAGTGCTGGAGCCCACTGTAACTACATAGCCAAAAGGCGCTAAGAGTTGTTAACCTAATCTTACTTAGCTTTTTCTCTGGTAATATTACACTAATAACTAGAGCATACAAAACATTTGCTAGACCAATACTCAAATACAGCTCATCAGTCTGGAACCCACATTACGTATCTGATATTAACACAGTTGAGAAAGTCCAGAAATATTTTACAAGAAGAGTTCTTCATTCCTCTACTCGTTGCAGAATACCTTATGCCACCAGACTCGAAATTCTAGACTTTGAAAAGCTAGAACTACGCTGCCTTCGGTCCGATCTAAGTATAGTATTTAAAATCATACATTGCAATGTCCTACCTGTCAGTGAATACATCAGCTTCAACCATAACAACACAAGAGCAAACAATAAATACAAACTCAAGGTTAATCGCACCAAACTTGATTGCAGGAAATACGACTTCAGCAACAGAGTGGTCAATGTCTGGAATACTCTACCTGACTCTGTGGTTTCTTCCCCAAACCCCAAGAACTTTAACCTTAGACTGTCTACTATTGACCTCACCCCTTTCCTAAGAGGTCTGTAGGGGGCATGCATAAGCGCACCAACATGCCTACCGTCCCTGTCCTATTGTTTCTTTTATATTTTATTTTTCTTATATGTATTCATAACTATGTTTTATTTATACCTATTATCTTGTAAGCAATTGACAAATAAATAAATAAAATAAATAAATAAATCTCTAATGATCTAAGAGCTAGAGCCCACTGTAACTACATAGCCAAAAAGGCATTAAGAGTTGTTAACCTAATCCTACGTAACTTTTTCTCTGGTAATATCACACTACTAACTAGAGCATACAAAACATTTGCTAGACCAATACTCGAATACAGCTCATCAGTCTGGAACCCACATTACGTATCTGATATTAGCACAGTTGAGAAAGTCCAGAAATATTTCACAAGAAGAGTTCTCCACTCCTCTATTCGTTGTAGAATACCTTATGCCACCAGACTTGAAATTCTAGACCTAGATAACCTTGAATTATGCCGTCTTCGGTCTGATCTAAGTATGGTATATAAAATCATACATTGCAATGTCCTACTTATCAATGAATACTTCAGCTTCAACCATAACAACACAAGAGCATACAATAAATACAAACTTAAGGTTAACCTCACCAAACTTGATTGCAGGAAATACAACTTCAGCAACAGAGTGGTCAATGTCTGGAATACTCTACCTGACTCTGTGGTTTCTTCCCCAAACCCCAAGAACTTTAACCTTAGACTGTCTACTATTGATCTCACCCTTTCCTAAGAGGTCTGTAGGGGGCGTGCATAAGCTCACCAATGTGCCTACTGTCCCTGTCCTATTGTTTCTTTTATTTTCCTTATATGCACCCATTTCCTGTATTCATAACTATATATATACTTATACCTATTATCTTGTAAGCGATTGACAAATCAAATAAATAAAAAAAAATAACCTGATCTAAGACTGCTCTGAAGCTTTCCATTCTCACTTACTGCCTCTGGTGCCACCTTTATCCATTTCTATGATAAAGGCTTTAAAGGGTTTGGTTAACAACATGCAATTAAGCAAGAAGGCTTGTAAGACTATTCCCATAAGGTTCTGTGACTCTAGGGGTCTAACTTTATAAAACATAAACATTCTTTTCTAGGTCCCAGAAGAAGAGAATCAGCTGGCTATATTAATATATAGCAAGTGTACTTTATGGAACTTACTTATTTCCTGGAGAGAAAAAAAGTAGGTCCTAATGCAAACCATGCTCTTCAGAACAGGTGCAAGTTCTGAATTATTTGATTTTTAACCAAAAAATGGGAGAGGATATAACTCTTTAATGAATTATAAACTCTTGGAGAGAAATCATTAGGTCAATGAAACAAGCTTTTGCTGTATGTACTTGCATAAGTTTTTTTTTTTTAATGTTGATTTTCTAGTTTGGATCAAACATCTTTATCCTTTCAGGCTGATGCTCTCTCATAAGACCTAATTATTTTCTTGGTTTGTGCTATGTGCATTTTGGTGAAGTGACTTTCTATCTGGCAATCAGCTGTGGCTTGAACTGCAACACATAATTTTTCAAAGGACAGTAGTGTTGTATCAACAAACAAGCATCAACATTACAGACCAGATTATAATAGTTGCTAGGATCCTTGGGGTGTCTACATCAAAGAATCTGCCAATTTCTAAAACTGAAAACATGCTTGTCCTATCCCTTCTGTGGCTCTTCATTCTTTTCCCTATATACCTTCTGTAGACCATTGTGTGTAACTAATATTTTATGCCCAGCATATCTAAAAGTCCTGAATTTTCAGACAGATTCATCAGGAAGATAAAGTTGGAGTAGGGGAATAGTTATTTTGTTCATCACACCTAGAACAAAGCCCTCCAAGGTAAGTCCACTCTGAAATAATCAGATGGACTGCTAGCTTTCATTTTATGTGTGAGCCCATTTTCTATGTAGTTGCAGGAAACTGTTAGTGCTTTGTTTAAGAAGAGATCCTAACTTTGTATTTCCACATCTAATTTGAAGACAAAATATCTGCAAGGAACAAAAATCACTCTCTGATATCTAAGAATTCTTTTTAAAAAACGTGTAAAACTCATTAAACTGACCTGTTACAGTTGAAAATGCTTTCTTTTAATTACATACATTTGTTGAGAGCCTAAAAAGCTTTCTAATACCTGACTGCAGAATTGCTACTGCAAGCCTACAATAAAACGAATGGAGAATGTATATTTTCCGAGATGGAGGGACTAAAATTTGAAGAATATTTGCAATTACTGTAATTATACTTCCAGCCATTACCACTGCAATCATTCAACTTTGTTCCCAAATTAAGCCCCCAAACTGTTAGTATTTCTATGCCTACAGATATTTTTCTAGCACATATTTGTAACATAGTATTGGCAGCAGAAAGGATAAGAGTTTAAATTGATGGAGTCACTTTATATGTATAAAATCATGCCTGTAAGGACAGGACATATACAGTTGTAGAAATGAATTCTAGACTTTTAGAAGTTCATATCTTCCTTCAATTTTCATTGTTTGGTTAATTCCCATTTCCAAATTTCACCTGTGGTCTGCCTTCTTTGTAAAATATAGTGGTGATATGAATGAGTTATCTGAAGACTTTGTAATTGCATTCACACACGCCAGCCTCTTGATGTTACTTTCATTAAGTAATGGATGCTCATACTTCATCGTTCATTCTATCTTGAGATTATGAATGTTACCATCTCTTAAGCTACTGCAAGCAGAAAGTGTTTTTCAAATACATAACTGTAAATTAGGAAGTCATTGGATCACAAATGCTTCAGATTTCCAAAGTTCCACTTTGAAAAAAATAAATCCTGTACTGAATAGTTGGTTTCCAGACTGATAAAAGTTAAGGAGGTAATTATGTAAGCCAATAACACAGGGGCCTCCATTTTCTATTAAGAGATCTGCCCATTCACCAGTTTATAGAAAACTGGTTAGAAGAAAAAGTCTCCACTTCAATGTACTTTGAGGATATACAGTATTAGTTTTAGAAGAGAAATAGTTCATTTGTCAGACCAAAATTGTTGTAACACTATCACTTACAGAAATTGCGATTGTACTAATTTATATACGGGGCTGGAGGATAAACATACAAAGAATAGTTGCAGGAATTGAGTAGTTTAATTAAAAGAAGGATTAGGGGTGATACGATAGCAGTGTTCGATTATCTAAGGAGCTACTACAAAGAAAGGGAGTCAAGCTATTCTCCAAAGTACCTGAAGGCAGGACAAGAAGCAATGGATGGAAACTAATCAAGGAGAGAAGTCACTTAGAACTAAGGAGAAATTTCCTGACAATTAAAACAATTAATCAGTGGAACAACTTGCCTCCAGAAGTTGTGTGTGCTCCAATACTGGAGGTTTTTAAGTAATGATATAGAGTTTCCTGTTTGAGCAAGCAGATGGACTAGAAAACCTCCAAGGTCCCTTCCAACTCTGTTATGCTGTTAGAACTTGGCAGAAGTTGCCAACATTTGACATAGCATGGCTAGATAAGAATCCTTATTACATAGAATGTAGCTGTTTTAAGCCTTTGATTGCTCTTTATCACTAGAAGAGTAGCTGCAGTTCCTTTAGACATATCATTGCAATTTAAATCTGATACTCTTCCCAAGCTTTTCTTCCTTTGCAGTTCTCAGGCCATCAATTGCTGACTCAAATAGCATTCTTCCTCTGAGAAACACAGACTTGTCAAATGCACAGCCTACCTTTCCCCAACCTGGTGTTCTCAAGAAGTATTGGACTATTACTCTTATAAACCCAATCAACTTGGCAAACATTGTTTTGAAAACTTTGATGAGGTAATAAATTGGTTAATAGGGTTTCATCCCTTTCCTCCTTTGGTATCTGAGAGAATTTTATCTGGTTTCTAGAATTTGGGGAACGATCTAGTTTTTTTCTCTACATGCACCAGTTCTGGTTCTGAGACAGGGAGCCCAGCAAAGTTTAGTTGCAGTATTTAAAAGGCATAGGGAACTCAACAACAAGGGTGTTTAGCCTCATTTGGGCAACCCAATGGGTTGAGAAAAGTTTGGCTAGCATAAACTACATCAGTCATGATGTAGATCAGTCATTGAAAGTCAAGAAGTCCTTCCTTGATGAAATGTTAAACCTGTTGTTCTCCAAACAATAAAGGCTTAGAACAATAATTTACATAAAACTTGGAAGATTTGCTTCAAATCTTCGTTCCTCATGAAAACATGCATATCAAAATGTCTTTTGGATTGTGTGTGATGAGGGCAGTCTGTAAAATAATTACTAATAATTATTTTGTATCTCAAAGGTGCTTTTTCAAAAGGCAACTGGATTTTGTTTTGTGTGGAAAAACAAAGCCCAGTTGCCTTTTGAAAAAGCACCTTTTGGAACAGCCATGACTTGGAGGACTAAGAATCTTCATAGACAATTATTTTATATATTTTATTATATTATATGCAGACTTCCAGAATTTGGTGCTATAAAAACTTCAAGAAAATAGAAGCATGGACTAGACTACTTATCTACTCACAAGGAGTGGGAAGGGTTTACAACCTTCAAAGTTTTAAAAATATGTTTGAGTAGAAGAGCCTGCAGCATGATTAGAATTGCTTGGTTATTTCATACACTATACAAACCATACCCTAGGTTTGAGCCTCCCTCACATTTGTTTTAGAATCTAAATTGTGAGGATAAGGCATTTGTAAACTTTAAGATACTTAGATAAAATCCAGCAGGCTGGACTCTAAACAGTGTAGACTTTAATCTTTCAATGGCTCGTTCTTTTAAAGAACATTAAAGATATCAGACCGTATTGGCTAACATGAGTACTGAGATAGACTTTAGAGTCTCTATCTAATAGAAGTGTTTATATGGATGAGAATTCTATTCATTTTTAATGGAATAAATTTTCTGCTGCCATGTTTTGACCAAAGTGTACATGGAAATATATCAAACATATAACCCACTTCAGTCCAAACTTGAAAACATATGTAAATAAAAAAGGAATTGAAACAGTATTTTCTGAAATACTACTCCACTATAATTCCTTCTGCAAAACAAACAAAAATGTTTCAATAGCTGTGATAGCACTGTAAGATAATTTATAATTTTAATTATCACACAAACAGCATTAATAGAATTACAATTTATATAATCGCTAACTTTCACTTAGGGTTATCAGGATTTATTTTGGAAACCTTTTTCTTATTAAAAGGAACTGTGAATTGCTTTTATAAGTCAAATGGGAAAAAATGTGCAACAAACTCGTTAATAGCTAAAAGCTCTCAAAAATTTCCCTTGTTCTAGAATCTCAAAACAGGCTTTCTCCAACTGGTCAATAGACCCTAGTATTTTCCAATGCCAGTCTAGTAGGTCCATTAGAGGGCAAAATGAAGCAATGTCCCAATAGCAGATCCCAGAAGAGGGAAACAGTAGCAAAAGGTCAAACTATAAGCTGGCTTTCTGTCCATAAATATGGTGGAAGACACTCCTGCAGTATTGCAGATAACTGAGAGATGGCAGTAAAGAGATAAAGAACCCTCTGAGTCTAAGCCTTATCCATCATCTAGTGGTCATATGTAGTTTTGCAGCCCATGTATGAAATACCAAAGTTTTGCTTTAGCTGAAAGTAGAGTTGGAGAATATTCTGAGGTCAATCAAAGCAGAGATAGTTTTCAGTTTAATAAAGAACCAACTCAAAGTGACCAAGAATGGATATGATTAAAAAATTTAAACTAGCCCTAAGAGCAATGGACTTCTCAGAAAGCTAGTCTGAAACTACATTGCTAGTCTGATATGTTTTCATGGTCAACATAGAGAGGAAATTGCCTAGATTTTTTTCCATTAGATTTTTTGTGGCCAAAAATTCATTCATGGCAAAAATGATCTGTATTCTATTAAATATCTGGTATACTTTGAGTTACCTGTGAGGAGGGAATGGATATAAGACATCCCCTTTCAATCATTTTACCACTTGCATTACCATTAGAGTGGTCTTCAAAAATTTTAGCAACAGGTTCTCTGCCTGATTGCTGGGTGGGCGTGTCCATGATGGTCATGGCCTAATCGGCCTCCTGCACCATGGCGGGGGGCATATTTGCTCTCCCCGGGCTCTGGCGGCTTTTCTCAAGCCTCTGGGAGGGCGAAAACGGCCTCCCCAGGCTCCAGAGACTTTCTGGAAGCCAGAAACAGACCCATTTCTGGCATTCCTGAACTTTCAGGAGGCCTGTTTTTCACCCTTCCCAAGCCTCCACATGCACCCTGCACTTACCTGCATCTAAAATAGGCCGCATGGGGACTCCTGGGAGGGGAGGGGCAGGGTGGGCAGGCCCAGCCAGGAGTGGGATTGGGGGTTCTCCGAACTGCACAGAATCTTAGCTAGGGGCTCTGCGAACCCCCAGCAGCCTACCCCTGATTACCATAGCAGTGTGGAAAAGAAAATTGCAGGCAGAAATGTAAATGTAAGGGAATCAAGCTCTGGTATCCCCCAAAGTGGACTCTCAATAGAAAACTGACCTGTATTCTAGTAGAATAGCTGGTAGCTGTTCTTTTATTGTAGCACATGTGTCTCGGTGTATAGTCATGCTGTCCACATGACCACAGTTTGTCTTTCGACAATGCTGGCTCCCTTAGCTAGGAAATGGAGCTGACTACTATCCCCTAGAATCAAACACAACTAGACAGGGGAAACTTTTATCTTTTACATTTTTTATTCTTTTATTGAGAACCAGTTTGGCTTAGTAGTTCAGTTGTTTGACTGGGTTGAGGGAAATCAGGGCAATATTCCTGCCTTTGGCACAGAAACCAGGAGGTTATTTGGGGCTCATCACCCTCAGAGTTCTAGAAAGAAGGCGCTGACAAACCTGTTTAGAAATGCCAAGATGACTTTATGCATCCATGTAGTCAACAAGAGTGAAGACTAAATTATCTGCTCACCCCCAAAAAATCCCCCACTCCACTTTTAATATAATGGATGGTTTGACCCTGAAAGGTTCAGGAAAAGTCTATATGTTTTCAAGATTGAAGCTAGTATTGGGCTGTCCCCAAATACTTTATAATTCTTGATTCTATAGTTTCAACCTATTGGGTTGTTTCTGGTTTCCCCAGCAGTTTCTAACATAAAATATAAGATCAGTAGGAGTAGGGGAAAGTATGTGTTGTTAAAAAGACTCCATGTACAGTATGCATGCTATGCTCTAATAATATATAACCTCTAATATATAATAATATATAACCTCTAAGCATAATCTTTGAAAAACCTTTCAGGACCAGCTCCTTGCCAAAACTATGGTCACAAGCCACAGTCATCCCCATCTTCAAAAAGGGAGACCCCAGCCTAGTTGAAAATTACAGACCAATCTCTTTATGCAGTGTCACCTGTAAAATTATGGAATCCAATCCATCATCCTCCACTTAGAAACAAACAACCTACTCTCTAATAAACAAGTTGGTTTTAGGAAAAAACTATCATGTAATCTGCAACTCTTTCATTGCAAAAACATATGGACTACACAACTCGATCAGGGCAAAGCAACAGACGCAATCTACATAGACTTCTGCAAAGCCTTTGATTCAGTGATACATGACAAACTACTCCTAAAACTAAAATCTTATGGTATCTCTGGACACCTGCATAACTGGATAGAAGCATTCCTGTCAAACAGACAACAAATGGTCAAAATTGGGAGAGTCCTATCAAATTCTATACCTGTCAACAGTGGTGTCCCCCAAGGCAGTGTTTTAGGATCAACTCTTTTCATACTCTACATAAATGACCTCTGTGATCATATCAAGAGCAACTGCGTTCTCTTCGCTGATGATGTAAAGCTATTCAACACCACAGAAAATACCGCTACCCTTCAAAAAGACCTTGACTACGTATCAGAATGGTCAAACAAATGGCAACTTCAGATCTCAATAAATAAATGCTCTGTCCTATATATTGGCAAAAAAAATCAGAAAATAAAATACAGGCTGAATAGTCAAGACCTTGTTGATGACCCAAACTCTGTAAAGGATCTTGGAGTACTCATCCCAAATGACCTAAGTGCTAGAGCCCACTGTAACAGCATAGCCAAAAAGGTGTTAAGAATTGTTAACCTAATATTATGTAGCTTTTTCTCTGGTAATACTACACTAATAACTAGAGCATACAAAACATTTGCTAGACCAATATTCGAATACAGCTCATCAGTCTGGAACCCATATTACGTATCTGATATTAACACAGTTGAGAAAGTCCAGAAATATTTTACAAGAAGAGTTCTTCACTCCTCTACTCATTACAGAATACCTTATGCCACCAGACTCAAAATTCTAGACCTTGAAAACCTAGAACTACGCCACTTTCGGTCCGATCTAAGTATAGTATATAAAATCATACGTTGCAATGTCCTACCTGTCAATGAATACTTCAGCTTCAACCATAACAACATAAGAACAAACAATAGATACAAACTCAAGGTTAATCGCACCAAACTTGATTGCAGGAAATACGACTTCAGCAACAGAGTGGTCAATGTCTGGAATACTCTACCTGACTCTGTGGTTTCTTCCCCAAACCCCAAAAACTTTAACCTTAGACTGTCTACTATTGACCTCACCCCTTTCCTAAGAAGTCTGTAGGGGGCGTGCATGAGCACACCAATGTGCCTACCCTCCCTGTCCTATTGTTTCTTTTATATTTTATTTTTCTTATATGTATCCATGTATTCATAACTGTGTTTTTCTTATACCTATTATCTTATAAGCAATTGACAAATAATTTTTTTCCTCCAGGTGTTTTTGTTCTTGATAATGATACCAAGAGGAATTTGTACATTCTAACATCAACAAACATTCACATAAATGTCAGAAAGGAGGAGAACAAAAACAC
Organism: Bungarus multicinctus; assembly: GCA_023653725.1. Taxonomy (NCBI): domain Eukaryota; kingdom Metazoa; phylum Chordata; class Lepidosauria; order Squamata; family Elapidae; genus Bungarus; species Bungarus multicinctus. Next base: position 73,599,965 of record CM042838.1, read on the forward strand.
AAAGGAAATTTTACATTATGGATGTTTTTTTTTAATTTTAAAGAGAACAATTCTACAGAAGGACAAGAGTTTTAAAAACATTTTTTAACAGAAGCTGTATGTTCATACATACCCTTCAAATTAGTTTTAGCTGATATACATCAAAGATTGAAGTAAATCAGAACTGGATTTTTCCTTTTTTTTTTGGTGAAGAAAGGCCAATGGCCCACTCACCTAATGGAAAAATAAGATTTGAGAGAACTTTCTTTTGACAGTTATATCTGTGATGAATTCTCTGCATTAGGAGTACAAGTTACTGTGATGTTGAAATGATGATATAATTCCTGGGCTTACCTTGACAACTTTTTACTGGGAATTAATCATAAATCAGCAGGCAATTTGACAGAATTTAAAAAAGGTTTCTTGCTTTCTGGATTCATATGCGGTTAATTATATTCACTGTTAGCACTACTTAGAACAACTTAGTTCCTGATTTGTGGCATATGTTCCTTAAATCCTTTTAAATGTTTTAATGTGTTCTAAACCTTTTACACTAAAATTTGAAGTGCTACAGCTTCAGACATGAATTGTAATAAAATGAGTTCCTAGCTTTCTTTTTCCTGCCATATATTTAAACTTAAAATATGTCCTTTATTTTTTGATCACTTAGGCAGAATAGGAAACGAACCCTTACATCAAGCTAATTTGTATTTAAATAGCCAAAATTCAGATTGCAAATTAACAAACTAATTTGACTCATTAGCATACCTTTAATGATAGAATGGATGAGCTGCTTGTCTAAAAATGAATGAGGTGCGGCCATTTAAATGTGTACACAGCAGGGTGTTAAGTGAATTCTAAGGAATAAACCCAGTGACTTTTGACTGGTTAGATGTAAGCAAGTTGATCTAGATGAGTGGCTTTGGTTCTCCTGACAACTGTGACAACACCTAACTAGAGACTTCTTGATTATAACCATTTATCTGCTGGTTTCCACCCATCAAAATCACTGCAATGTGTTGAATATGGTATTGCTTTTGAGGACATTTGGAAGCCAAACAATATAGACTGCTTGCTGGGACCAACTATTTTCACTGTGTGACTCGAAGAGTGGGTCAGCAATATAATCACTTTTTCAGATTGCATGTCCTCTGAATTATTATCTTGACATACAAAAAAGTAATGAGACTCAATTTGTTAAGATCATGATTGTAAGGGCCATATATGTGCTTCTTTTACTTTTATCTGATGCATTGTCTTGTTCTTTTTCCATTAATATTCCCTGTAAACCTCCATGAGTCTTATGAGAAAGGTCTCTCCATCAATGCAATCCATTTTCTTAACAAGATCCTTTGCACTTTGGAATTTTTCTGATTTGCTCGCAATAATACATAGACAAAAATAGAAAGTACAGTATAAATAGAATTATTAAAAAATAAAGAACAAAATAGAAACTCTATCCAGCAGCAACCAAGCATATGGGAGATTGGTTCCAACCATTCTACCCCAAGGCCTATGAGAATAATAAGGTTTTTTTAAAGACTTTCTGGAATGCCATCAGAGTAGAATCCATACAAATCTCTGGGGAACTTCATTCCAGAGGGCAGGTGCCATAAGAGAAAAGGCATTCATCCTTGGTCCTGAAAGATGGCATTATTTCATTGAAAGGATCTGAAGCCATTATAAGCCAATTCTTGTTGGCTTGTAATGGCTGGGCAGACACCACAGGAAATAGGCAGTCCTTCAGATTACCTCTTTGTTACTATAAACTACCCAGAGTCACTTGGATGAGAGGGACAATGTAGAAATTCAATCAATAAATAAAAACTAGGCCCCGTGCTATGTAGAACTTTAGAGGTCATATACAGCACCTTGAATCATACTCGGAGACAAACGTGTAACCAGGATGTTACATGTTTATGTTTGTGCATGAAAATTGGCAAAGATGTACCTGAACATAAAAATGGGGACTGAACGCTAAAGCAAAATACAAAAATTCCAGTTCTGGAATCTATTCTACACATAATTAGAAGGTATCTCTGCAGTTACAAAGGATTTTCAATTCATGTGCAAAGACCACAGCCCTTACCCCAACACTGTATTTCCAATGTTGAATGAGAAACTGAATTTCACCCAGTTGAAGCTACTGTAAGGTAACCTTTTCTAATTCCATGGATCCAGTTGCAGAAAAGACTATAATTCCATCTGCAGGCTCCCTCCAAGTTTTCCAACTCTCTCTGATGCTAACGATGAAAATAGTGGACAGTCTCCTTGTAAGACATTCTTTAAAGTTGATTCCTTCTGACAATAACATTGGATCATTTTGCGAAGCAATATTTTATCTAGCAAGATAAAATTAGTTCTTGTTGTGTCAGGATGGCTGATTCCCTGTCCAGCTTCTTCTCAGTTTACAGATTGCAAACAGCTACAGCAACTATGATTGGCATGTTATTTATTTATTTATTTATTTATTTATTTACTTATTTACTTATTTATTTATTTATTTATTTATTTATTTATTGAACTTTTATACCACCCCCTCTCCCAAACTGGGACTCGGGGCAGTGTACAGCCTAGTAAAAACAATACAATCAAATAGGAAAATTTAAAATAGATTTTAAAAGATTAAATTGGTGGCTGAGGTTAAAATAACAATAGAATAATAAAAAGGGTAAAACGTTAAAAGTTAGAAAAAATTAAAAACCCTCCAATGATACTAGGCCAGACCAGCCTCTTGAAAAAGGTGGGTCTTCAGTGTGCGCCGAAAGGTTCGCAGGTCAGTGATGGCTTGCATCTCCGGGGGTAATTTATTCCAGAGGGATGGTGCTCCCGCAGAGAAGGCCCGCACCCTCAGAGCCACCAGCCGGCATCGCCCAGCTGACAGCACCCCAAGGAGGCCCACCCTGTGGGAGCGCATTGGCCGGTGGGAGGCCAATGGTGGCAGCAGGTGGTCCTGTGTTAAGTCCAACCTTCCTCAGCATCATGATTGCACTGTAGCAGTATTGAATATAGAGCTTTACTTCTGCTTTAATTGTTGCTGTATTTTAAATTCTCATTGGGAACTTGGGTTTGGAGAATACAAAGCAATGGCAAAATCAACAGTATGTATGTATACATATCAATATCCATATCCTTAATATACATATACTATACATACATATATCCATATCCATATAGATATACATATGCATATACATATATAGTACATGGCTTGACTAACTTTGGGCAGGAGTGGTTCCCATAGATACAGCACATTGCACAGTCTGGTCTGTGAGAGAAATCTAATAGCTCTTTTTAAATTATTATAATCTTCTAGTTTTTCTCTTGTTTTATTTTTTAACTTTTTCCTTTGGAATAAATAAATAGGTATAAAAATTATACACATTGATAGAGAGGAATGCACACTCACTAAGAAACAATATAAAGAAGACTTTAGTAAGTAATCAGCTTCAAACCTCTATATAAAAATTACTTTGATGTGAGCTATAGTGGTTCCTTTTCAATGTTATACTCAATTTCAAATGAAAAAGCTAAATAATTTGATATTTGTAATATGATTCTCATTACTCTAAACTGTTTAACTAATAGAATGTACAAATATCAACCTATGGAAACAACACAACATACTTTTATAACAATGTAATAGAAAGAGGGGAGAGAAAATACTACAAATTAAGTAACAATACATTGCCTACGTTCAGCCCTACTAAACCTAAACATTGTTTGATTTCCAACTTAGGGAGCAGAGGTGTTATTCAGCAAGTTCTGACCCGTTCAGGAGAACCAGTAGGGGAAATTTTGAGTAGTTCAGAGAACCGGCAAATACCACCTCTGACTGGAGATTTTACAGTATCCTTCCCCTGCCACGTTCACCAAGCCACACCCACAGAACTGGTAATAAAAAATTGAATCCCACCACTGTATAGGGGGAGAGGGAGAGGGAGAGAGAAATCTAATGATCAGGTTAGAAACTAGGAGACTGTAACTTCTAGTATTGCCTTAGACGTGAAAGCCAGCAGGATGAGTTTCGGCCAGACACTCTCTTTCCACCCAATCCACCTAACAAGATTGTTGTTGTGGGGACAATAGAAGGAGGGAAGAGTATTAGATATGTTAGCCACCTTAAGTTATTTATAAAAAATAATAAAAAAAATTATATTCTTTATAAAAAAAGAATATAAATTAAGTAAATTACCTTCATACTCAAGGATTTGCATTAATTTCCAATCAGTTGTTAAGGACCATTTGGACTACTAGCGCATGCCTTTAAAAATCCAGGCATATGCAATCTTATCATGCAAATATTTTACACCAACCTCTGTCAGTCACACTTAGAGAGGTAGAAAATATACTCAACATGCATCAGGATCTTCTATGTAGCTGTACCTAGAGCTAGACATTCTCATTTCAGAAACATTTTATAAACTCTTTTGTTTATTCTAACAAGTTGACTTTCTTTAGTTGGCTTTCTGGAAGCAGAGAAAAGGAGAGAGGTAAAGCATACTGCTAATTTTAGATTAGTTAATTGTATATTGATTTCCCCGATTCAGATTGGGCTTTCCCGAGTGATACTATTAGTTTCTTGATTGTGGGTGGGGTGATCAGCATTTTCATTTATTTGAAGATGGGGAGTAAAACTATGTGCTATATTACAAAATAACACAGTTGGAAGGCACTTTGGAGGTCTTTTAGTCCAACTCCCTGCTCAATCAGGAAACCTTATACCATTCCACGTAATGGCTATCCAGTCTCTTCTTAAAAGCCTCCAGTGATGGAGCACCTACAGCTTCTGAAGGCAAGCCATTTTGCTCGTTAATTGTTCTCACTGTTAGGAAATTTCTCCTTAGTTCTAAGGTTGCTTTTCTCCTTGTTGAGGAGAGGAAGTATTTGTGAAAAAAGCTATGGGATATCTGACTGAATTAAAATAATGACATATGGAACACTCCAGAAGGCCTGAGACTGCTTGATTCTTCTTAGTTACACTTTATGTATCCTTTCCACAATCCAGAAACTCACAGACACCAGGTATTTTGAAAAACCTCTTAACGGAAGCCACCCAGGGACCTGATTCAGGCTTATAGCACAGAGACAAGTACCAATTTAAAGTGGAAGCCAATTCCCAAAATGGCATTATCTGTGTTCTGTTAATTCTTTATTATTCAAAAGATTGCTAACGGTTCATATCTGCACAAATGTGTTCATGCTTCATTCATTCCAAGTCAATAATAATGGATTCTTACTATTGATTATACATGAGCCTTTTTGTCCCATCATAATGAAATTTTAATGTTGATGGTCCCTAAACTATTATTTCAGCCTAATAGCAGCGAGACTTGACAATTACCTTGGTCTGTGAATTGCAGATAGAACTAATAAGGTCATCCTTAATAACTTTTTGTTTACCTGACATTTGGTAATTTTATAGCTATTATGTATTATTTTAAAGTCAGCGGCTTGTTTTTGTGGAGGAACGTTGCCTCTCCGTGGAATCAAAATACAGTGCCAGCAGAAGGAGGTCCTTTGGGGCTGACATAGTCTCACCTGCTGCGTGGCCCTCGCTTCTGTTACAAGACCCCCTCCAGCTGCAGGCAAGAAAGGAGCACAATGAACTTCCAAAATACCAAAGAGAAGGAGAAGAAAGGGGAGAAAAACCTCTTTAGATCTTCCAAAACAATTTAGGAAGGAAAGGAGGAAAGAATTTAATTTCAGACTCAATAAGAGCAAACAAGTTGCCAAAGTGCTACTGCTGCTTCTCGGCGAGCTCAACACAGATATTTTACTCTGACTATAAATTGCATGCTAATGTGAGGTTCTTTGCGAAAGGTTGCAATAGGTGTGGGGTCAGCACAAATGGCTTTCTCTGTTTGCACCTAATCTAACTCTGGTGGCCCAAACAAATCGGTTTGATGTAGTGGAGAAGAGAACCTCTGAATGAAAAGTTTCCTAGATGAGTGGTGCTGCCAAGCTGACAAATGCCAGTTCTCACAAGGGAAGTGTCAACTATCCAGTTGGCGAATCCAGAAAAAGGAACTCCTGGGACATTATTTTATCAAGAGTATAAAACTTTACTGAATAAACCACATTGGCACAGAAGAAGCGAAACCAGCTCTGGGTGTCCCACACCAAAGCAAGCATAATTAATTCCCTCTCTTCCCTTCGGGCCACCCACAATCCAAAACATCCACCAATCACTCCTGTTCATTTTGTTATGGGAAAAGCCAACTATGCAGGACATCTGCTCGGTGTGTCCTTGGGATGCCAGCAATGTCCACAGTGCAGAGAGATGCTTCAATATAATTTTTCCTCCCTTGAATTCCATCCATCCCCCTCCCTGTTATTGCCAAGCTTCAAGCAAAATTTAGGTGAAAGTGAGAATCAGTCTTGACAAGAAGTAATTCCATGTAGGAGTACCTGTAGAGAGAGTTACTTGAACCACTGTATTAGATAGTTACTACTACACTCTTGTGTTCACTAATGGTCAAGCCAGGATTTCTAACCTTTTAACCATAGCTAAGCCAGAATGGCTGAATTCATGTGACATATTAAGATAAAAATAAAAAAATTGCCCTATCCGGCACAAGTAACATCCTTCTAATTTTAGATGAGATTAAAAGGATGTTACTTTTGCCTAACAGAAAAATCAGGTTTTATTTAGTTTTACTATAACAGATTAAATAGTTCTGTGTCTATATACCAAGATGCAACAGAGATATAAATTTATACGGCTTATTTTTTAGAGGTGATGCCGTATCGACTCACTTGGCCAAATGCCTAGGATTTGCCACCGATTACCAGATCTGCAAGTCACCAGATCTACCAATTTGATGTTAGTTATATAGTTATCATCCTGGAAAAATCCCTCTAAGTGGCCATCTGTAACCCTATTATCTATGCCTTTGTAATTTTCTTAATGCAATATTGCTATATGTGTAGTTGCAGAATGTAGCAGTGCCTGTTTCACTGCATTTTTCTTTTACTTTTTAAACATACAGATCATCATGAAATTTTTAACAAAAACAGTATTGATATTACTAATAATTGTATGAACAAACAACTTTAAACCTCTAATTTCCACATTGTTTAGTGGCTGAATTCTCTTTGACTAACAGATGGCAAAAAAATTTGGAGGTGTAAAAACAACTTCCAATAAACTGAGTGCAGCATTGTAAATATATATAAAACATCTTTATATATATATAACATCTTTAGATAGATAGATAGATAGATAGATAGATAGATAGATAGATAGATAGATAGATAGATAGATAGATAGATAGATAGAGATAGAGATAGAGATAGAGATAGAGATAGAGATAGAGATAGAGATATAGAGATATAATGTGGACCTTTGGTTCGTCGGGTTTTCTCCCGCATAGAATTGGAAGTATCTAGGTGACATTTCGATGAAGTCTCGTTCATCATCTTCAGGCTTGTGTCTTCGACCTTGTGCTTCTCGGAGTAATGTGATCTTGCAGCTGCTTCTTCCTTTTAACTGCTAGTGGGGGTGTGACTTGATTGGGTGGGGGCTTGGCTGTGTTCTGATTGGGTGGGGGGTGTTCTCATTGGTTGGGGGTTTGGCTGTGTTCTGATTGGTTAGGGGGTTGGCTGTGTTTTGATTGGCTGGGGATGTATTCTGTTCCGGTGGGGGCATGGTTGTACTCAGGTTAGTCTTAGTTGCTGGGGGATTTGAGCTGGTGAGCTGTGATCCTGTTGTTTGGCTTCACGTTCGTGGTCATGCCACATCTTCATGGTGGGCTTCATGTATGGGTTGGGAGGGTTGAAGCAGATAGTGATGCAGCTGCAGTGCAGCTTCTGGTCTGTGGTCGTGTCTCATCTTCTATGTGAGTGTGAGTCTGCTTTCTACGTGGAAGTGTGGTGGTAGCTTCTTGTGTGGCCCTCGTGGGTGTGGGTCTGGTGTCATTCTTCATGTTGGGTACTCGTTTGTTTATGAGGGCGGGTTTCCAAATGGCTGGTAAGCGGGAGGTGTCATCTCATTTATTCATGCTGTGTGGGCGTTTTTCTATCTCTATGGCTTCTCTGTTTATTCTGTTGTTGAAGTGTTCGGTTTTGGCAGTAGTTCTGGTATTTTTAAAGTCAATCTTATGTCCTGTGGCTTTGAGGTGTTGGACCAGGGAAGAGGTTGGTTCTTCTTTTTTGACTGAGTTCTTGTGTTCTTCAATGCGTGCACTTATTCTTCTATTAGTTTGTCCAATGTATGTGGTGGGGCAGGAGGTGCATGGGATTTCGTATACTCCTTGGTTTTCTAACTCAATTTTGTCTTTAGGGTTTCTTAAGATGGTGGATATTTTTCTGTTTGTGCAGAATGCTGTTTTAATGATGTGTTTTGGAGGATCTTGCTGATTTTGTCTGTAGTGCCTTTTATATATGGGAGGAGGGCTTTGCCGTTTTCTTGTTCTCTGTCTTGGATTTTGGTTGGGGTTTCTTTTTGGATTAGGTGGGTAATCTTCTTTCTTTGGAATCCATTGGCTGTTAGTACGTTAGTGAGAGTGTGTAGTTCGGTTTTTAGGTGTTGTTCGTCGGCTGAGCATTTTGTTCTGGAGATGAGATTTTGTTCTTGTTGTCTCAGCTACGGAATTGATCTGTGCTGGGTTGTGGTGTGAGAGTGCGTGTAGATAGTGGTTTGTATGTGTTTTCTTCTGCTGGATAGTGTGTTCTAGGGAGCCATTGAATTTTTGTATACTTCATCGAAACATCGCCTAGATACTTCCAATTCTACATGGGAGAAAACCCGAAGAACCAAAGATCCACATACAAATACCCGCGAAAACCTCAGAAAACATATATATATGTGTGTGTGTGTGTGTGTGTGTGTGTGTGTGTGTGTGTTTTCATAGATTTTCACAGGTACAGGTATGCAGGTCTTGGTGTGCTTGGGCCTTTTCCCATGTAAGATTGAAACTATCTGGGCAAGAAACTAGACCACGGCTGCATCACGAGCTGCCACACACCCCGACCCCCAAACCAAGCAAACTGACACACGCCATGAACACAGAGCCAGGCCTCAAACTCGGAGCCAAACCAAAACCCGGAACGTCACATCACAGCCACCCACTCAGGATATCACATTACAGAACTCAGGAGGTTACACTACAAAACCTCAGGATATTGCAACACAGCCAATGACACAGGAGATTAAAGCACAAGACCCAGGATGTCAAAACAATAGAATTCAGAAAGTCATCAGACAGCCCATTACCCAAGTTGTTACAACACAGGAGACTGATAGACACACAGCCAATACCTCAGCCACACATGTTCTTAAGAAAAAGCCAGCCAATCTGCAAACATCAACTCCATCAACCAATCAAGAAATGACAACACAGCCAACCTCTCCACCAGCATATATAGGGAGACAGCAACTCAGATCACGCTTTGCTCGCACAAGCACGAAGCCGAAAGCACCAGGCTGAAGATGGCGAGTGAGATCTCATTGAAACGTTGCCAAGATACTCTCAATCTTACACGGGAAAAGACCCGAACACAGCAAGATCTGCATGTGTATGTGTGTGTGTGTGTCTGTGTGCGTGTATATTTAATTTCATTTATATGCCGCCCTTCTCCGGAGACTCAGGGGGGCTTACAGTCTTTAGAGCACCATGCTAAGTGCTCGGCAATAGCCTTCATTCCATTGTATATGCCTGCTTATTACTAGGACTTTTTGGCCTCCCCAAGCGGTATTTTTTTTACGAAGTCAGCTTATTGCCCCCAACAATCTTGAGTCCTCAATTTACCTACTCCAAGAGGATGGAAGGCTGAGTCAACCTTGAGCCTGGTGGGATTCGAACCTGCACTAATTGCAGGCAATTGAGCTAAGTGCTAGATGATTAACAGCCTGCACCACCAAGGCCCTTTTGTTTGTTGTCGTAGATTTTCACAAGTACAGGTATGCAGGTCTTGGAGTGTTCGGGTATATATATATCTATATATCATATGTTCAGGTATATATATATAGGCAGGTCTTGGTGTGTTCGGGTCTTTTCCCCTGTAAGATTGAAACTATCTTGGCAATGTTTCAACAAGATCTCTCTCGCCATCTTCAGGCTGCCAAGCCTGACACACAAAATTAAAAAGAACCCAATGCACAAGCCTGAGGATGGCAGATGAGATTCTGCCAAAACGTCGTTGTAATAAAAGCACAAATATTATGTGGGAAAATACCTGAATACCATACATATGAATACCCGCGAAAACATACGAAAACATAAATATATATATGCAGGTCTTGGCATGAAAATCTATGAAAAAATGTGTGTGTGTGTGTGTGTTTGTAGATTTTCACGCCAAGACCTGCATATATATCTATCTATATCTATATCTATATCTATATCTATATCTATATCTATATCTATATCTATATCTATATCTATATCTATATCTATATCTAGATAGATAGATAGATAGATAGATAGATAGATAGATAGACAGACAGACAGACAGATAGATAGATAGATAGATATAGATATAGATATAGAGATATAGATATAAATATATAGATATATATCACATCTTTCTCCTTCTGTACTAGCCCCTTTTTACAGAGGCACAATCGAGAGCATTTTAACAAACTGTATCACTGTTTGGTTTGGTGGCTGCAGTGCCTCAGAGAGAAAGCTGAGATTATAAGAAGCTCATTTCCTGTCATTCAGGATACTGTTTATAAGTGCTGTGTTCTTAGAGCTCAAAGTATTGTTAGAGACCCCACACATCCACTTCACAGTCTGTTTCTGTTGCTCTCCTCTGGGAGGAGGTTTCAAAATATTTCTAGCAGGACTAACAGATTCGATAACAGTTTTGTTCCCTATGCCATCCACCTGGTAAACTTGCAGGATTCATTTTTCTCACCATGTACATGTATACATCCGAACTAGACTGTGTTGTTTCTCCTTGTCATATAATGTATGTGGGTATATGCATAACTTTGTATTTATATTTATTTGTTTGTTTGTTTGTTCATTTATTTTTTCGTGTTTATGTAACGTATATTGGAGGCGGTGACCCTTTGAGAGCTGTATGCCATAAAATTTCATTTTAATGTATGCTGATTAGTGTACATGCAAGCGACAATAAAGTTATTCTAAGTCTAAGCCTAAATTTCAAATCAGAGTAGAGTCAAGAACAAAATTGGCTCAGCTAATATCCAGTGTTGAGAGCATTCCCTGAGAATGTGATCATTATCCTTTTCTTCCAGCTTCTATCATGCCTGAGCCTTCTCTTAAACTCGGCCTATAGGTTTGGAAGAACAGGATTATTCTGCCATAGCTTTATTGAAGCTGACAATGAAACTGTCATAAGAATAAAATCTTGGTTTTGCTTCTATTCAAAGAGAGCCGGCATAACGTAGTGGTCACAGTGCTGGACTAGGAAGGGGGATGCCCACCTTCTGGGTCTCCCTTAAGTATAGAAGCTAGCTATGTGTGACTTTGGGCTAGTCAGTTCCTCTCAACCCAATACAGCATCAAGCACTGTGACAGACTGGCTGATAAATAAAGCCCCTTGCCTTGTCATGTCATGAACTGATGGCTTCACTGGAAGAATTAGCACAATGCAAAAAACAAGTGGGGTCCTGGAAGGATGCAGGAAAATGGTAAGAAAAAACAATTCCATTTCATAAAGAACCTCAGCATCTTTCTCTTGAAGGCTCATTTGAGGCCTTTCATTTCAAGAGCAGGAAACCATTGCAATAGCCTATCACTAAGAGAAAACAGGCTAAGAGAGGGACAGTATGTGAACATGTTTGATCTCAATTCACCATAGCTGAAATGCTTTCTTGATTCTCTGCAAACATGAGAAAAATCTCAGAACTGACCTAATATAATGTGCCCTTACATAATGCTTGGAAGGGAAAATGTCCTCTTCCTATTAGAATCTTTTGAGAATCATTCATTTTGCTTATAGTAGCTGATCAGACAAACTAACTCATTTAAAAGATCTCACTTGAGACTGAATTAGATCTAATTTAAATTAGAAATTCCACTGTTTGCAAAAAGTGCTGTCCCAGTTAGAAACCCTGAGAGGTTCCGCACCACATACTCTGTTTATGAAAAATGGAAGCACACTCCACCAAATCTTCCTTGCCTTTAATGAAAGCAAAGTGCCACAGAACATTTATAATCAACAGTTCTGCTTTAGTGGTGTACATGCTTATAAAGTTGATGGATTCCTTTGTAATAAATAGGGGCTTAATGCACCACACAAAGAGTAAATGCAACCGCCTTAATAAACATATTCATTTCCTCTTTAGAAAAGATAAAATGCAGTCATAAAAAATGTGCAGACCTAAAATGTACAAGGACAATTTTCCACCCCAGCAAACATGCTGGGAGCAGCCAACTACTGCCCTTACCAGAGTGTTTCTAATTAAAGACTCAGACATTTGTGCACCCAAGATAACAAGATACAGTTTGCTCTCTCAGAGGTTACCCAGATGCTGTTACATAACAATGCTCTGTGTTAACCTGCATCAATAAAATACTTGAAAGATGTTTAGGATGCAGTGCAATGGATATTCTTAGATAAACATGGAAAAGAGTTTCCCACCAAATGAAAATCAAGAAACAAATAAATATCTGTGCTGTCCAGACAATTTAGAGTTAATGGGATTTGGGATAGTTAGTTAGGAATTGTGAGCTGTCCTCTTAAGGGAATGCATCATGGTAAATGTAATTAAGGCATCCTGGGAAATATAGTCCATGTCATGTGGTCACAACTGTAATCCGGATTGGTCACTAAATTGACCCTTGTTGGGTTGGGGGAGGCTCCCTCACTCTTGCCTGAATCCACCATACCATGCAGTCACTTCAATCATCATGGGGATGAAAGTTTATTATCTTTTTACACCATAATGCACATATGCAAAGGATTGGACATTAAGAAGAACCTCGTTATAAATGTGAGTTGATAAGGATGCTTCATGAACCAATAAAAAAGACTTTGTATGGATGTTTTGTGGAGTTGCTCTATCTGCTTTATACCCATCCAGAATGTAATAAGTAGAACAGTAGAAAGATAATTAATCTTGATTCCTGGAAGAAGTAGAGTGAAGCAAAAGTAATTTGAATTTTGTGATAAAGACAAAGATATTTTGAAGCCTGTAAAATATGCATGCTATTCTTTTGTGCCTCTACCTCAAACCTCATCATGGATGCAGGAAGGGGCAAATCCCCCCTCCTCTCTCTTCATCAAGAGAAACTTCTCTGTCTCAGGTTACATCTCTGCTTACTTAAAAGGAACTAATTGTGCAAACGAAGGGAGGAGCCAGGTATGACCCATGTCTTCCCTTAGTTACTACCAAACTCTTTTCAAATGCAGATGAAGAGTCAAAAGTAATCTCTTCTTCTATTCTAAAAGAAAAGCTAAATCTGCTCTGCTCATTCAAACTGAAAAGCTCAGCATTTCTTAAGTTCTGGCCTGCTTCGAAAAGGTAATTAAGAGGGGCCCTGTTTTTCTCTGGCCGTTTTATTGGGGGTTGTAATTCATTACTGAAAGACCATCTTCAAAGCAAAGGAGCCCATTCCCCCCTCCCAAGACACAAAGCTAATTCAAGCAGCTATATGAACAAAGGAGCAATTTCTTTTTTGATTAAAAGCCTAGTTTATCCATCTTATATCTATACAAGAAAATTTAAAAGTATAACACCGCATGCAACCTTTGGAGTGCTATATTTGTTTGATGAATTTCTCTTCCAGCGAGTAAGCAATAAATTCCTTTGGGGCTCACCCCACCTACAGACTTAAGCAAAGCAGCCCACAGCACCATCTGGTGGTCTAGGAAAATTTTTCCAGAGAATTCAAAGACTTGTCTGCAAATTTTTATAAGAACTTGTTTACAAATTGTTATAAAAACTATGGGAAGTTTCCCAAATTTAACCAGTGTTTAACCAGTGAAAATTCCTTTTTTTTAATTATTGTGACAACATTAAGCAATTTTACTGCAAGGTTCCAGTACTACCAGCAACCTAATCTGTGCTTAGCAACAGTGTCTTCCAGACTTAGCAAGCAACACTAACAGGTGAACTTGCATTTTGCTCTCACATCTTCAGACTCAGCAACAACGCTTCCTATTGTGCCAATTTGTGTAGCAAGCAAAACTAACAGGCAACCTGCGTAGGTTGCTATGCAACCCACTTGCATAGCAAGCATGCAACATACCCTAAAAGCAGCCATATTGTGCAGCATCACCTACATGCTCAAGTACTAAATTTAGCAGAAACTCCTACTTTCTGCTACCTGTGCACAGCGCCCCCTATAAAAATAAAGGGAATTACACGTAAAAACACTAAATTTTCCAAAATTCCCCTTTTTGCAAATTTGAACCATGGCAACTTCTTCAGCCATGACAGATGTCCCTGAAGTACCAGAAGACTCGAACCCTCCACCCACCCTAGATGTAAACATGTAGCCCGGTTCCCAAAAACCAGCTTTAAATGTCCAAACCTCTGAAGAAGCAGCAATACCTCAGAAAGCCTATGACCTCAGATGGCATAGGAAACTTACCCAACCCGCAGTGGCACACTTCAGGGAGGATTGGAACAGGCAGTATCGCCATCATGTAGACGCATGGACGGAGCTGGTCAAGATCTGCGACACCCCCAAAGGCAAGTTGCCCCTCAAGAGCTTCTTCCTAATGCAGAAGGAGTTAAAGGAGCATCTCGCACAGTGGGGGACAGTGAAAATAAGCTTAAATACATACAGTTGAGCCTGGAAGACTCAGAGCTCCAAGTATACATTCATTGCTTCGAGGAGGTGAACAAAGAATGTGAAGACAGCGTTCAGGAAGGCAGAAACTCCCTCCAGGCCACGATCTTTGACTGCCTACAGAGGGAAGAGATATCAAGAGTGAGGGCCACATCCAACATAGGTCTTCAATCACAAGCAGCCACCTCCCACAATTCCAAGAAAGCCTCCTCCCTCCATCCCAAACTAGCTAGTTCGCCAGCAGTTTCCAGTGTCTCGTGCCAATTCTCTGCTGCTGGGTCTCACCATCCCTCCAGAGCATCCTCTCATTGCAGCAGCACATCTAAGGCCTCCAAAGCAGCAAGTTATCCTGATTGGGCTGCAGAAGCTGAAGTAGAAGCTTCAGAAGCAGACACAGATCTACGCGCCACAAAGGAGGTAACATGGCAGAAGGCAGCAGTAGTAACTCAACAGGCAGAAATAGCAGCTAAAGCAGCAGAAATGGCCAAGTCCCAGGCTGAATAACAGGCAGAAATGGCCAAAGCCCAGACCAGACAACAGGCAGAAATGGCCAAAGCCCAGACCAGACAACAGGCAGAAATGGCCAAATTGGAGTTGGCTGTATGGCAAAGAGACACAGCGGCAAAAACAGCGTGGGCTGCAGCATTGAGGAAGGTGGCCAACAACGCCTCCTTCAACTGTGACCTCGAAGAGTTTATTTATTTATTTATTTATTTATTATAACATTTATATACCGCCCTTCTCCCTAGGGACTCAGGGCGGTGTACAGCTGAATCAACCCCAATCAATACAAAAGTTAAAAAACAATTAAATAATAGGCTGTTTAAGCTAAAACAACCCTCCCCCAAAAATGTTAAAACCCAGGTTAAAACCAAATTAAAGGAGACAATTAAAAACTATGTCAGCCCAGGCCAGCCTGCTCAAAGAGCCAGGTTTTTAACGCGCGTCTGAAGGCCCTCAGGTCCGTGCTGGTGCGTATCTCAGATGGCAGAGTATTCCAGAGGGCAGGGGCCCCCACAGAGAAGGCCCTGGGGGCCGCCAGACGACACATAGAGGCCGATGGCACCCGGAGAAGGCGCTCCCTGTGGGAACGCACCGGTCTGCTAGAGATCACCGGCAGAATGCGGTCCTGCAGGTAACCTGGCCCAATGCCATGGATTGCCCTAAAGGTCAAAACTAGAACCTTAAAGCGAACCCGGAAAGCCACTGGCAACCAATGCAGCTCGCGCAGGAGAGGCGTCACATGGGAGCTACGCGACGCCCCCATAATCACCCATGCGGCCGCATTTTGCACCAGTTGGAGTCTCCGGGTGCTCCCCACAGGGAGCCCCATGTAGAGAGCATTACAGTAATCCAGGCGAGAGGTGACAAGGGCATGAGTGACCGTGCGCAGGGCGTCCCGACCCAGGAAGGGCCGCAACCGGTTAATCAGGCGAACCTGATAAAATGCCCCCCTGGAGACGGCCGCAATATGATGTTCTAAGGACAGCCGTGCATCCAGGAGGATGCCCAGATTGCGAGCCCTCTCTGTGGGGGACAAAGTCTCTCCCCCAATAGCCAGCGAAGGTGTCAGCTGGCTATATCGGGGCGCCGGGAACCACAGCCACTCGGTCTTGGATGGGTTGAGCCGGAGCCTGTTCTCGCCCATCCAATTCCGCACGGCCTCCAGGCACCGGGACATAGCCTCTACAGCATCGTTGGGATGGTCTGGGGTGGAGATGTATAATTGGGTGTCATCTGCGTACAGGTGACACCACACCCCAAGACCACGGATGATCTCGCCCAACGGCTTCACATAAATGTTGAACAAGAGAGGGGAGAGGACCGACCCTTGAGGCACCCCACAAATAAGGGGCCTAGAGGTGGACCTCTCCCCTCCCGCCAACACAAATTGCGAACGGTTGGAGAGGAAGGAGGAGAACCATCGCAGGACAGTTCCCCCAATCCCCAGCCCCCCCAACCGCCACAATAAGATACTATGGTCGATAGTATCAAAAGCCGCCGAGAGATCTAATAGGACCAGGACAGAGGAAAACCCTCTGTTACGGGCCCTCCAGAGATCATCGACCAACGCGACCAATGCTGTTTCGGTACTATGCCCGGACCTGAAGCCCGATTGGAATGGATCGAGGTAAGTTGCTTCCTCCAGGTACTGAGGGAGCTGACGTGCCACCACGCTCTCAACAACCTTCTCTATGAAAGGAAGGTTGGAGACTGGACGATAGTTGTTTAAAACAGCTGGGTCCAGGGAAGGCTTCTTGAGGAGGGGCCGCACCACTGCCACTTTCAAGGCGGTAGGGAACGACCCCTCTCTCAAAGAAGCGTTGGTAATCCCCTGGAGCCAGCCTCGTGTCGTCTCCCTGGCGGCCGAAACCAACCAGGAGGGACACGGGTCCAACAAACATGTGGTGGCATTCAGCCCCCCCCAGCAGCCTGTCCACACCGTCAGCGGTCACAGGGTCAAACTCTTCCCAGATAATATTCTCAAGACCTGCCCCGGACACCTCCCCCAGGACCACCCAATTGGAGTCCAGCCCGTCCCGAATCTGAGTGATTTTGTCATGCAGGAATCGGGAAAACTCTTCCACCCTACCCTGCAAGAGGTCATCCCACGCTCTCGGTTCAAGCAGAGAGCGGGTCACTCTAAACAGGGTGGCAGGCCGATTTTCTGCCGATGCAATAAGGGCGGAGAAATGCAAACACTTCGCCGCCTCTATCACCACAAGGTAGGTCTTGATATAAGACCTTACCTGTGTCCGGTCAGACTCAGTGCGGCTCCCCCTCCAAATGCCCTCTAGACGCCTTTTCCGGCACTTCATCTCCCGCAGCTCCTCCGTATACCACGGAGCCAAGTGGGATCTGTGCCGGGTCAGAGGTCGCAGAGGCGCAACTCGATCCAGAGCCCCGGCAGCCAACCTATCCCAGGTGGCTACCAGGTCTCCAGGCGAGTTGTGAGCCAGAGACTCAGGAAATGGCCCAAGCTCCCTCCGGAACCGCTCCGGGTCCATCAGGCGCCTGGGGCAGAACAATCTACGTGGCTCTGCCTCCCTGCGGTGGGGGGTGGCAGAACAGAAGTCCAGTCTAAGAAGGGAATGATCTGTCCATGACAAGGGTGTAATAACTAATTCCCCAAAATTACAGTCATTCAACCACTTACCCGAGACAAAAATCAGGTCCAGCGTGTGTCCTCCTATATGAGTGGGGGCAGAAACTAATTGGGTCAGGTCCATGGCCGTCATGGAAGCCAGGAACTCCCGGGCAACCCCCGAGGTTTCACCGAGCGATGGCAGGTTGAAATCCCCCATGACCAAAAGCCTAGGGGTCTCAACCGCCAGCCCGGCTATCACCTCAAGGAGTTCGGGCAGGGCCGATGAGACGTGGCAGGGAGCCAGGTACGCTATCAAAAGGCCCATCTGAACCCCTTGTCCCCACTTCACAAAGAGAGACTCACAACCAGCCGTCTGAGGGACAGTGGCCTCCCTAGGGACCTCTTTAATAAGCACCGCCACCCCGCCACCCCTTCCCTGAGACCTAGGCTAATGAAATGCAAGGAAACCTGGTGGGCAAATCTCTACCAGAGGGACACCGCCCTCTGGGCCCAACCAGGTTTCGGTAATGCCTCCCAGGTCCGTGCCCTCCTCCTGCGCCAGATCACAAATCAGGGGGGCCTTGTTAACAACGGACCTGGCATTGCATAGCAACAGCCGAGTATTCAGGGCCTGAGGCTCTGGGCAACCAGGACTGCAGGTTGGGTGAAGAGGGTCGGAGCGCGCTACCGCTTGAAGATATCAGCAGCGCGATCCCCTAACCGGATATGGCCCCCTACCCCCAGCATATCTGCCCCTCCCAACAACCATGCTGATAAAATTGGCCCCCGGCATCCCACCCTCCGTCTGCCACCCCAGCACGGAACCCAAGCCCCTCCAGGTGCATGTGCTGGCCTGGCTGCCCCCAGATCCTCGCGGGCTGTCTCCCAAACCCGTCTCGGATATGCCCAACCCCTTTAAAAAACCCATTACAAAGTTAAAAACCCCCGGCTTCCCGCGCTTCCTCCGGTTCTTCCGGCCCCACCATCTCTCAGGATCCCAGGATCCGTTATCGAGGAAAGTCCTGGAGAGCCTTGAAGGCCACTTAAGGGAGAGGGGGACATCCCTCAGGGCCCAAAGCTCTCCCCTCGAGTACCTCCGAGGCCCAGACCACACCGTCCCGGCAGTCCCATGACGTACCCCTTGATTTTCCTCGGCAATGTTCGATAAAATCCGGCCGACTCGGGGTACACAGCCCCTCCCCCCGGCCCATCCACCGTTTGAGTTGGGAGAAGAGAGCCCAAACACATAGGTCAAGGCCTACGTGGATGAGCAGCACTCACTACAAAATGAGCAGATGGAACCACCTCAGTTGCCTAGTGGTCTCCCACAACCAGGGAAGCACAGGGATGAATCTCAACCACAGACTCTAAATGTCAGTTACGCAAGTAATGTTTTAAGACCTAAAATATGAGATTCACTTTCCACCAACAGCAAACCTTCTCCAACTGATGTATGACCTAAAGTCCAAAATTCTCTTCCCAGAATCAGCAACCCTATTCCAATGTCTCATGACCTGCTGGGCAAGCAACTTAGCCCACCAGTGATCACGACTTCCTGATAAGTAGACATGCAACCAACGACTCCTGCCACACTCAACCCACAGGCGGAAGCATTCCTGCCACAACCCAACACTATTCGAGCTCACAGGTACTACAAGATAACTGCGGCCGGCCTACTCCACCATCGTCTCTGGAATGGCAAGACGATATCCTCCATAAGTACTGGGAGAAACACTACGACCCATCGTTGACATACAACCTAAACCTACCCTATGAGAATCCAAGGGAAGAACCCTCTACGTCAATACCCCTTACCCACAATACCCACCTCACCTCTGCAGATAATGCAGACTACTGGAGAGAGTTGGCTATAAGGAAAGGAAAGCTAGATTTGGCCACCAACAGAGTATACAAGTTCTGTGAAGAGCCTGGCAGCAGATATCTCCTATGAAAGAAAATTTTCTTGCAGATCCATTCAGGCTGCATGCCTGAAATCCAATGAAATTCTTGTACACTTGATTGTGTGGCTAGGGCCATGGTCTGTCAAAGCAATGAAGGCACTTTATGCTTCCCACTGAGATGACCCAGATGCTGCCCTACAGTTGACATGGTAAAGACTCGATGAACTGTACAGCGCTGCCACAGAAGTAGAATCAATGCTCTTGGATAGCTTCAACAGATTTCCTAAAATTCCCATCGACAAGCCTCACCTGGTTGTGGAACTCTCTGATATACTTATACAACTGAAAGCGGCACAACGGGATCCCGAGTTACCAGGACTCTCTTGTCTTGACCACGTCAACATGCAAAACAAAATCATTCTAAAACTCCCGCAGGTGCTAATTGAACAGTGGCTCCAGTTGTCTGATGCCTTCATGGCCAAGGGTCGCCACAAATTTATACCCTTTACCCTTCTCGAACAATTTGTGGCCCACCAGGTAACAGCGTGCAACACCTCCCGGGCCCGCGCACTCAGAGCTGTTAGTCCTCCCAATGAAAAAAGATTCAACAGCAACCATATATCATCCACAGATGCTATGCACACTGCAAGGGGAAGACCCTTCTTGGCTGTCCATAAGACCAAGGTCAACTGCTCAACCATCAAGAGTTTGGCTGCTAACTCATCCCATACAACCCAATTTAGATCTCCAATTACAAGGAGAATACAGTTTTGTCCTTTGCACTATACTCGACACTCGCTGAACAGGTGCCAGGGGTTTGCAGCAAAATCACTGACCCAACGACAAGAATTGATAAAGGAGTACCAATTTTGCTAAAAGTGTTGCGAATCCAAACATCCATCCAAGTACTGCACAGCCAAGATGCAATGCTACTTATGCAAAAGTGACAAGCACCCGACCGCGCTGCATCCAGAAATGCCACCACTGCAGACATCTCGTAGCCCTCCTTTGAACAAGGAGCCTCATCGTATCACAGAAGGACACAAGGCTCCTCGGCAGGCTGCCAGACCACAACAAAAACTGGAGATGAGTGTCAACTGCACAGCAGTGTGCGCCGACTCACCAAGTCCTCGTTCGTGCAATCCCATCTGTTTAGCCAAAGTGTTCCCTGAAGGATGCCCTGAAGATGCCGTGAAGATGTATGTAGTAGTGGACACTCAAAGCACCTGCACCCTGGCCAGATCTGCCTTTTTCAACTTCTTTGGGGTGCAACAGGATGAACTTCACTATCTCAACGTGCCATGGGCCAAGAAGCACGGTAGGGAGGAGAGCTACTGGACTCTGTATAGAGTCATTGGATGGAAATTCCCGGTTCACACTGCTGGCCATGTTTGAATGCAATGGGATGCCAAACAACCGCAGTTAGATCGCAACACCTGAGGTTGTAAGTAGCATACCTCACCTGCAGCATCTGGCTTCTCACTTTCCCACTCTAGATCTGGAGGCTAAGATCCTATTCTTGCTGGAAACTAATGCCCCACGCGCCTTTAACTTTTCCAAGCTAGTCACTGGCCCTATAGACAACCCGGTGGCCCTCAAATCACCACTAGGATGGGGGATCGTAGGAGTAGTCTGTGTTGATCGGCTACAGGCCCCAACCTAGACAACTATCTTACCTCCATTCTCAAGAATAGAAGAACATCTCACCTGAAACCGTGCCAAGAACACTTCACACTTTTGATGGTCAAACCTGTTTTAGGAGAGGCACTATTTCAGACTATCAGAGAAGACAACCATTTAGCCTTGTCCGTTGAGGACAAAAGGTTCCTTCAGCTCATGGATAAAGAATTTCAACAGGACGCAACTGATAGTTGGGTCGTGCCACTACCATTTTGCACTCTCAGACAACGCATGCCTAACAACCAACAATATGCGCTCTCCCACCTCTTCAGTCTGAGACGAATCATGACCCGGAAGCCAGAGATGAAAGCTCATCTGGTGGAGTTCTTGGACAAAATGATACAGAACAGACACGCTGAGCTGGCCCCACCCCTGGAGACAAATGAAGAATGTTGGTACCTGCCATTTTTTGGAATGTACCATCCACAGAAACCAGGCCAAATATGTGTAGTCTTTGACACCGGTGCACAGTTTCAAGGCCACTCCCAAGACCCTTCTGACAGGACCTGACTTCATGAATAGTCTCCTTGGGATGCTCATCCGCTTTAGAAAAGAAGCCATAGCAGTTATGGCTGACATACAGCAGATGTTCTATTCCTTCCTCGTATGGGAAGATCACCATAACTACCTCTGTTTCCTGTGGTTTAGTGATGATCAGCACAACCAACGGATTTCTGAATACCGAATGAGGGTGCATGTATTTGGCAATGGCTCCTCCCCTGCAATTGCAAACTACAGTCTCCAACCTACTGCTCGAGAGGGAGGAGACAAATATGGAGCAGAAGCTAAACGCTTTGTAGAACATAACTTCTACGTAGACAACAGCTTGAAGCCACCACAGCAGAGGCCATAGGCCTCTTGAAGAACACACAACAAATACTAGGGACGGCCAACCTCAAGCTACATAAGATAGCATCCAATAGTGAAGAAGTAGTAAAGGCCTTTAATCCCGAGGACTATGCCAAGGGATTGCAAGACCTCAATTTCGGCAGTAACACCTTCTTTATCCAACGCAGTCTTGGCTTGTGTTGGGACTTGAAGAAAGATTTATTCACCTTCAAAACCCCAGCCCTAAAGAGCAGCTTCATGAGGAGAAGAGTGCTGTAAACAGTTAATAGCCTGTTCGATCCTTTAGGGTTTGCAGCTCCCATCACCATTCAAGGTAGAATCCTACTGTGCACACTCTCCCAAAACACCAAAGATTGGGACAAACCCCGCCCACCAGAGCAGAAGCAAGAATGGGAGACATGGTGCAACTCTCTATGCTGTCTCCAAAACGTTCACATACCGTGCACGTATGTTCCCATCTCGCCCACCACAGCACAAAGAAAAGAACTGCTTGTTTTCTCAGATGCATCAACAAAGGCAGTAGCAGCCGTGGCATACCTCAAAGTCTACAGCAGGGAGAGCAATGTGTATGTTGGATTTGTCATGGGAAAAGCAAAACTAGCACCACAAAAAGGTCATACTATATCACGGCTGGAACTTTGTGGAATTGCGTTGGCCATGGAACTATCAGACATGATAACAAAGATGATAGATCTTCCCTTAGAACCCACCACCTTCTATACAGATAGCAGAGTGGTACTGGGTTATATCTACAACGAGAGTAGGCGCTTCTACGTCTATGTGAGCAACAGAGTTGAACAGATCAGGAGATCTTCTGAACCTGTGCAGTGGCAGTATGTTCCAATGGATCAGAACCCTGCAGATTATGCGACAAGGTCTATTCCTGCGTCCCAGTTATCAACTTCTACCTAGCTCAAAGGTCCCGAGTTCTTGTGGTGTACAGACATCTTGAAGCCAGGGAAAGCCGAATTGTATGAACTCCCAGATCCAGATAATGATGGCGACATTTGACCGCTAGTCAAGAAGGTAAAACTGGTCATCCCTCTAGTCATCTGCCTGGCAACGATGGTCGAACACTAGAAGGAAGGCCCCTTAAAACCTGCTCGCTTTGAACGCTTCTCCCGATGGAAACCTCTCATTCTAGGAATGACTGTGATCGTCCACACAGTCATCCATCTCCTTGGTCATTGGAACGGCTTCAAGTCATACTTCCCAGACCACTATACTCATGCTGAGAGACGAATATTGAGAAGTGTACAATAAGATGCATATTCGTCGGAATACGGATGCCTGAGGGCAGGGAAGCATACCACAATCTAGTCCACTTCTGAGATTGACCCCATACCTCGACAACTAGGAAGTTGCCTACACAAAGCAGAAATGGACTCATACACCAAGCACCCCATCATCCTTCCTGCTAACCAACATGTAATGAGGCTGTTAGCACAACACTATCATGAAGCAATCCATCATCAAGGCTGCCACTTCATGAAAGGTGCCCTCAGACCGAATGGACTCTGCATTGTAGGTGCCAAAAGATGTATTACAACTGTTCTGCAGTCTTGCTTTTACATTGTTGCAAACAACGGGGTCACAATCTACACTAAATGATGGCTGACCTACCACCAGAGTGCCTGAGTTCCAAACCATCATTCACCAATGTAGGCCTCGATGTATTTGGCCCTTGTTCTGTGTCTGCCCAATGGACCAGGGGTGGTCAAGCTAACAGCAAATGATGGCAGTACTCTTCACTTGTCTCAGCATTCGAGCAGTCCATATCGAAGTCATCGAATCTATGGATGCCCCTTGCTTCATCAATGCCCTGAGAAGGTTTCAAGCCTACAGAAGCCTAGTCAAGGTATTCAGTTCTGAATGTGGGACGAACTTTGTAGGTGCTTGTAAAGAACTACAGATAGATGACAGCATTCACCCTGACTTGCCGATCAACGGCTACCTTAAAGCCAAGAAGTGCAGATGGATATTTAATCCTCCCCATGCATCTCACATGGGAGGAACGTGGGAACGCATGATTGGAATAGCTCATAGAATCCTAGATTCCATGTTGGTGAAAGCACCTAAACTGACACATGAGATTCTGTCTACCCTTATGGCAGAAGTCGCGGCCACCATCAATGGCCGACCTTTAGTTCCGGTCTCTTCAGATCCTGAGAATCTGACTATTCTCACTCTAGCTGCCTTGCTAACTCAGAAGACAGGTGATTGGCCCGCACCGTTAGGGAACTTTGATTCTAAGGACTTGTACAAACAACAATGGAGACAAGTTCAACAGCTTACCAACACCTTTTGGAACCATTGGAAGCAAGAATAACTGTCTACCCTACAAGACCGTCATAAATGGAAGACCAAAGAACCGAACCTCAAAGATGGAGGCCTTGTCTTGCTGAAAGGCAAGGATGTGCATCGGAATGCGTGGCCTATGGGACTTGTGTATCAAACCCTGCCCAGCTCTGATGGGCTTATCCGCAAAGCCGAGATCCTAATAGTGAGGTCGCTAGATTCCTCCTGTGACCAGCAGGCTTTCACCAAGAAGCTCTACACTGGACCGGTCACCGACCTTGTGCTGCTGCGGAAAAAGGCTGAACTTGAAGATTGAACCTCAAGTTTTGCATGCTTTGCTTTGTTTGATGCTTTATTGCTATTTACTGTTTCCTTTAGTTATATAGCTAACTGTTTATCTAAGTTATATCATTATCTGCTATTCAGTTAGTATTACTGTTTACTGCTTATCTTAGTTATATAGTTAATTCCTATTTTCTTAGTAATGGAATTTACAATTCCAGGTGGGAAATGTGCTGTCCAGACAGTTTAGAGTTAATGGGATTTGGGATAGTTAGTTAGGAATTGTGAGCTGTCCCCTTAAGGGAATGCATCATAGTAAAAGTAGTTAAGGCATCCTGGTAAATGTAGTCCATGTCATGTGGTCACATCTGGTAATTCGGATTGGTCATTAAATTGACCCTTGTTTTATTTTATTTATTTATCGTATTTTTATACCGCTCCCTCTCCCAAAAGGGACTCGGGGCGGTGTACAGTCTAAACATATAAAGATACAGTCAACAGCAATTAATTCAGAATTGAAATAAATAGATGAAAATAGGATAAATGAGTAAAATAAGTAAGTAAATGACTGAGTCCCGTCAAATAGAATTAAAAGTCTTATTAGAATTTAAAATTTAAAAATCTCAGAAAACCTTTAATTGGCTAGGCCGGCCTGCTTAAAAAGTAAGGTCTTGACTGCACGCCGGAAGGTTAGGATGTCCGATGTGTCTCGTATCTCCGGGGGGAGATAGTTCCAAAGGGAGGGGGCTGGGGGAGGGGGCTGGGTTGGGAGAGGCTCCCTCACTCTTGCCTGAATTCACCATACCATGCAGTTGCTTCAATCATCATGGAGATGAGAGTTTATTATCTTTCTACTACCATAATACAAATATGCAAAGGATTGGACATTAAGAAGAACCTTGTCATAAATGTGAGTTGATAAGGATGCCTGATGAACCAATAAAAAAGACTTTGTATGGATGCTTTGTGGAGTTATTCTGTCTGCTTCATAACCATCCAGAGCGTAATAAGCAGAATAATATCCCAATGAAATTATCAGGGGGAAATATCTGGCAATCTTATTTTGCATGTCTGATCAAAAGGTTTTTTGCAATCTGTAGATCATCTCAGACTTACTCTGGTTAAGTTTTCAGGGGTGGACAGCCTTGTTAAGTTTAAGAAATGTGGACTTCAACTTCCAGAATTCCCATGGCTGACTGAGGGTTTCTGGGAGTTGAAGTCCACAAGTCTCAAAGTTTCCCAAGGTTGAACATCCTGCTCTATGGAATAAGTAATTTAGGGAAGGATTTCTGAGAAAGCACACATGAAAAACCAAATAGTTTTATTTTATATTCTGACCAAAAAGGCAAGATATTATAGGGTTGAAGGGTCATCACACATCATTTTGGAGGAAACTCAGTGAAGCTTCGGGGAAAGCATAGTGCATTCTTGCTATAGACAGATCCTTAAATTGCAAATCAACCTCCTATTGATTTGGTAACCCAGATTACTGAAAGAGGGAAGGGGCCACAAATTATTGACCAACAATATTAACCATGCAGAACAAATGGCAGATCTTCTAGGAACTGATCCAAATTATGGGGAAGAGACAGATAGTCTGCTTTCAAAAGCAGAAACCTACATGAAAATTAGTCCATAGGCAGGTCTGCTGCAAAAAAAAATCCATTTAACCATGAGAGGGCAGCAAAGGGGGGCTGCTATATCTCTTTGCTGCCATCTGGTGCCCCCCTCTCAAAATTTATAGCTCAAATATGGCGACCTTAGGCATTGGGCCACATGAAGCTCTGGAATCACAAGGTGTCCATTCCTGCTACAGAGGACATTTAAAAACGTTGCAGAAGAGGTACACAAGTGCTTTATAAATGCAGAGCCTAGTTTTACCTGCGTTGCTAAACAAATCAATAGATTGTCCCACTTGTATTCACTCAGTCTTGCCAGTCTCTTCATAGGAACTGTTCTGCTTCAACAATGGAACTAGAATAAGAGCCTTAAAGTCTCTAAACAATTTTCAATGCTCAGAATATAAATTTTGTCTCGAGAAACACATGCTGGCACCCGGGCACTTTCCAATCTAAACCATTTGACTGGGACCACATATCATAACATTGTAAATGAGCTTGTCCTTTTCAGAATACCCAAGTTCAGGTCTCAGCAAGAAAAAAATCATTTTTGTTTTATTGGATAATCATCTTTTTTAAGGCAAAGTTTATAAGCTTCTGATGTCTTCCTCCCAAAAGAGTAGAAATTGTCCTTCCGGATTAGATCAGTTGGTCCTGCACTATATTTCCCCATAGTGCCAACCTGATGTTCATGATGCTTCTGTAAATACATTGTGAGGATGATCTAAAACCAAACCATCCCTCAGACTACAGCCAAGCTTTGGATGTAGGGGAAAAATATTTGATTGTAATTTCCTCCAGCCACCTGCATGAAATTTGCTGCTAGTCTTCACTGTTATATTCCTCTAGGCCAATGCTCCTCAACTTTGGCAACTTTAAGATATGTGGACTTTGAATCCCAGAATTCCCCAGCTAGCAGGCTGACTAGGGCATTCTGGGAGTTGAACTTCACCTATCTTAAAATTGCTAAGATTGAGAAACACTGCCCTTTATGTTCATGTAACATAGAGACATGACTGTGCAATGAAACATTAGCATAAGCCAAACAGTACAGATGGCTTATTGGCAGCTTTCTCAGCAATTACTATCGTGCTTGGGAGAGCAGGGTGTCTGTTGTTTCTTTGTGGGATTCTGTACTTACCAGCCTCAGCAGTGGTATTTATTGGGTGGAAGCAGCTTCCTTGTATGCATATTTACACAGGAGTAAATCGACTTTACAAAGAAAGAATAGGGATCCAGGGGTCTCTATTGCCTTTTGGTATAGAAAGTCAAAATCAAGGTCAGAAGATGATTAGGGGAGCTCATAAATACCAATAGTGCAAGGAGGAGGAGGAGGAGGAGGAGGAGGAGAGGATTCCATCAATCCATTAGAGTTAACCTTTATCTCATTGCATATGGCTGCTTAAAGGCTCCTCTCTCTCTCTCTCTCTCTCTCTCTCTCTCGGGGGGGGGGGGGGGGGGCTATATGTTGGGCTTGACACAAAAATGGGAGCAGAGCCCCTTCTGACATCCTATCTTGGGCTGGCTGCTACATTATCATGCAGGACAGCCTTCCTTCTCCCAGGAAGATGGGAAAAGTTTGGATTTAGCCAGGCTCTTCCATAAATAACCTACTAAGACCTCCTCCTCCTCTTCCTCCTCCTCCTTTTTCCATGAAAGAATGTTAGTCCAATATTAGTCTATCTTTTAAAAAATGAGGTAAGAACATCTCCTGCTTAAGTGGATTGAAAAGTATGCAACTGTTGTTTTCATTATCCCCTGAAGCTGGGCTGGTCAAGCATGTGCTGGAACAAATAATCTCTTAGTGAGCAAATACATATCTAGAATTTTTAATCCTTTTTTTTTATTCTCACTTCAACTTCTCTCCCATTAAGAATAGCCTTCCCACAGCTTGACTCTTTTATGTTTAACCAATAGTCGCATTACTCTATCATCTTTGGAAAGTACCCTTTTTGATCATCAGTGCCAATATGCATATTGTCAAGGGCCTTTCAAAGCTAGCATTTAAATATTGCTAATGGAACTTCTTTGTAATAAGATCCAGAGATTTAACTCTGCATCACATAGCAAAGCCATTTGAAGCATCAGTCTTCAGTTGTGACAGTCGACAATTGCAAAATAGCAGGCACTATGGCTCACCCTCACTTTTTTGTAGGCAGGATCAAACAAGAAAATGGCTTTACGGAAGTTAGCTTGATAGAAAATGCAATGAAAAAGGCTCAGCTGAAGACAGAACAGCAAAAAGACAGCCTTCCAACAAATGGTGTCTTGATTCTGACAGTCACCCTTTCCTCTCCATGGTACCCATTCTTAATATAAAACAAATTACCGCATGCTATAGTCTCCTGGGATCTTTATCCAACCCAGAAAACAGATCAGAGGACAATCCAGTATGCAATCTTTCTGAATCAGGATCATATTTGGGATTTTGAGAGCACGGGATGGACGCATTCACAAAATCACCGCTGTAATGGGCAGCCACAAAACATCCATTGGCCAGCAGAGAAAATAGCCCCTCTGCTATCCCAGTAGGATCTTTATTGCTGAAAATAAATGTGATGCCACCGTTCTGGTGTTTTGTGTGCTGCAGTATTTCAGCTCCTGATTTGTTTTCTGTGTTGAATAGGCAGCTGGGTGGCATCGGTGGAATTGTCTAGAAACACATTAGGTAAGAATGATCAGGGAGCCATTATGTGTTTATGTTATGAAAAAAATAGATAACAGAAAAAGATGAAAGTTATGTTGTAACCTTAGAGTAAGAGGTCAATTTAAATTTATACTTGATATCTGCAGTAAAAGAAAGTTGGATGGCATTTCTTTGTATTTCGTTTTCTTTTCTTTCTGTACTTTTGGCTTTGCTTTCTCTTTCTTTACTTTTTTTCTCTTTCATATCTTAAATATTAGTTTTTGTTAGTTTTATCTTTCTAAAAAAAATCTAATGAAGTTATTTAAGAAAGAAAGAATGATCAGGAAATAAGGAACTAAAGCATGGGAAAGTAGTTGACCAACCTGGGCACATTTAATTCTGAGAAAAGAAATTTGTGATAGTACACTTCCAATTTATTTATTTATGTTTATTTACTTATTCAATTTCTAATGCCTAAAAGAAGCTAACATTAAAGAAAGCCTTCTCTTCCTTAGTCTAAAATAGAGGGCATGGAATAATGGATCTAACTTATAGGAAAGTTAATTCTGATTAAAAGTTTTAGAAAAATCTTTCCTAGCTGCAAAAGCAGTTCAGCAGTGGAACCAATTACCAGAAAGATAATGGGCTTCTGTTCATTGGATATGTCCGAACAGAGGCTAGACAGCCATCTGTCTGCGTTGCTTTAATTTGGGTTCCTGCAGGAATCCAAAATAAAGCAAAGGGTTGGATTTGCTTAAATGACTATTTCCAGTTCTTTGAGTCTGTGTTTGCTTCATTCTATGGCTTTTTTATATTTCTAATTGATAGTGTATATAGATTATTAAGGCTAAGCCCAACCTTTAAATCTAAACGATGGCATACTATATCTAATCAGCTATAATGTCTATGAAATGCTGTAAAAACTATCACTGTTCCATCAGGGACACAGATACATCTCACCGGACTTAATATTTTTCCCCATCCATCCTAAGGGTTTCTGCAGGCATGCTCTTGAAAGATAACATGGTTCAATAAAAAAAACATGGTTTATAATCCTCCAAGAAGTTCTTTATCAACTTGGTCAAGTTCTACAGTATTCCTGGATGAAGTAATTTAAACAGCCAATGGACACACATGGGTTCATTTCACAAAAGCTCTCTTTATGTGGATATCAGTTTCATGAGATTGTCACAGGCTAGTGAACTAGTACTATTGACTGCCAACAACAGGACTTATTTCCCTGACTTTAAATCCTGCAGACACACAAGTTCCTAAGTATCTCCTTCTGGTCATCCTTTTCTTAACACTCAGTGCAACAAAAAAAATATTGTATTTATGAGTGAGTTTAATCACAATAAAATTAAGTCCACTACTTCTAGTAGTACCTTGACTTAGAAAATGTTTTGATTTCAAAGAGAGGTTTAAGAGGCAAGCAAAACAGAGTTGTGGAAAGATTTGGTATTCCTCAGAAATTAATCAGAAACTCCTTGATATAAAAAACAAAAGGATTATTGCCTGTAGATATGCTTCTACAATGAAAACCAAATCCAAGCACAGGAAATATGCCACTAGATCTTCTGGGACATTAATATTCCTCAGAACTGAAACTAAACAGCTACATTATTTACCTAAAATGTTTAAATATAAATATTTAAATAAATAAATAGTAAATAAGGACTTCTATGGCATAATGGCATTGTTAGAACCATTTGAAAAATTATAAAAGAACCAGCAAGCTTTATAGCATCCTTTCAAGCTGAACAGTGTATTAAATCAAACCTAATCAAGTAGAGAGAAAAAACTCCATGAACATTGTAAACTCTGTATGCCACCAAGCCAGGTACATGTTAAAGGATATACAAGAGCACTTCCAAATTCCAATCCCATTAATCCTGGACATTATTCTAACAGTTCTTTCACACACTATAGCCTTTGAAAATCCAAAACACAAAGAAAGCAATACAAAGGACACCCCACTTTTTGACAGGTTACTCCCCTGTGCTTATCTGCTACTAGTTGTCCCCTAAAATGCATAGTCCTAGGGGACTGGTATGTTGACTGTACATTTCTGACCATCATCTTGGTTCACAATAACCTACCACAAAGCTCAGCACTTTGCTTGGATTGAAGTGGACAGTATTAGCATCTGATCCATCTTGAGCATGTGATTTTATATTAACGTTACAAATAGAAAAAGACTGCTTTCTTATGCCCCACTTTTCTGTGGTACGAACCCCTTCTGAAAACAATGGGATTTGCCTCTGAACAGACATTACAATTGCTAATATTAAACTGACAAGTGAAAAACTTTCTAGCTTTTGTCCCAAAGTTTTAGCTGAAGGACCACATTTTTTAAACAACAATTGGAGCTTTCCAACTGGCTTGCAGTTGTCTAGCTTTTCTGTTTCCAGGTTACTAACTTCGAGGCCTCAATATTCACAGTATTTCTGGTCTTGGTTTTTGTTCTTTCCATTAAATTCCCACTGCAGGAACAAAGTTAAGTTTGGCAAGAAATTAAAGAGATAGTGCCTGTGGAAGTGATAGGATACATGAATCACCCAAAGCAGCCATTTCTTTAGAATTTGTGTACATGATAAAGGAAATGGAATATATGGAGGAACACTAATAGCAAATGTTGGAGCCACAAACTGCAGAAGTGGAGAACGATATAACTACAAAAACCTGCTTGAAAGAATTTACAAAGGAAAGGAAAATTCAAAAACCTCTTATAAGCCGCTTACATTGTGCTTAGCTAAGGGGTGGGATTCTACCAGTTCGCACCTATTCGGTAGAACTGGTTGTTAACATTCTAAGCAGTTCAGAGAACTGGTTGTTAGAAGAAATTACTGGCCTAATCCTGTAAGGAAGGCAGGAAGGAAACATTCTGGTGTTGCTTACAGAAACTGCCTCTCCATTAACCCTTATTACATTCTTGGCAGGACTAGACTTCCTGTCTCAGGAACGTCTCCGGGGTTTTTTTCCCCTCCTTTGCTGGTACTTTGCTTGTGTGGAGTGACTATTCAAAGTTACAATGGCACTGAAAAAAGTGACTTATGACCATTTTTCACACTTATGACTGTTGCAGCATCCCCACAGTCATGAGAGGCCAGGCGAGAAGATGCGTGCCTCGATGTGAGTGATATTGAGTTGGCCATGCCCACCCAATAACATGACCACCAAGCCACGTCCACCCAGTCACATGACCACCAAGCCATGCTCACTAATTAAGCCACACCCACAGAACTGGTTGTTAAAAATTTTGAATCCCATCCCTGCCTTAGCTGGTTACTAATCTTTTCTATTATTTTTCTTATATTTATTGTTTTAAGTATTTTAAGGGTTGTGATATTGTTTCAGTTATTGTTTGTACACTGCCCAGAGTCTAAACTTGATTGATTGATTGATGATAGTTAATAGATGATAGATAGATAGATAGATAGATAGATAGATAGATAGATAGATAGATAAATTTAAACCACTTAAGAGAGGGAAGATTTCAACCATTCAAGTCAGGAAATTGATATCAAAATCATATACAGCAACAAATGTTGATTATGCAATCTATTTTTGTAATTCCCGTTCATGCTTGGGACATTTTTTTTATCCATTTCCTTGAAGTAGTTTCCAAAAAAGGGGAAAAGGCCAATCCAAAATACTTTAGATTAGATTGACAGAATTGGAAGGGACCTTGTAGGTCCAACCCATTACCCAAGCAGGAGACCCTACACCGTTTCTGAAAAATGGCAGTCCAATCTCTTATTGAAAATCTCAAGTGATGATACTCCCACAACTTCCGAGGGCAAGCTTTTTCCATTGATTGATTCTTCTCACTGTTAGAAAGTCTCTCCTTATTTCCAGGTTAAATGTTTCCTTGTTCAGTTTCTATCCATTATTCCTTACCTGGCCTTCCTCTCTGTGGCAGCCCCTCAAATACTGGAAGACTGCTATTATGTCTCCCTTGGTCCTTCTCTTCCACCTTAGAGACACATTGAGTGGTCTCCTAAATCATGCTAAACACATGGCACCATTCTCCTGAAGGAAGATGTCCTGTTCCACCCATTCTCCATTAGCACATGGCTATTTAAAAAAACCATTATATCAGCAATGTTTTTCCAACAAATTTTTATTTTCAAGAAGGTATGCTACTGATATGTAGAATTCATGATAATGCACTTTTTAAATTTCACCATAGAAACATATTATAAGTCATGTGATCCATACAGTACAATGAGTAATATAAATAAAATGTATCTTATTTAATAAAATGATTTAATGTACATTTAGGCTGTTGAGTCTGTTGGATGAGAGAAGGTAAGAAGATGATAATTTACAAGGCCACAATACAGCATGAGTAACTGTTGTCCTGAAAAGAGTCCAAAACAAAATAAAAAACAAGACAAGACACTTAAAACTTTAGAAAAATATTTTTAAGGCTATGCCTGCCAGATAGAGGGCATAAGGACAAAAAAGAGGATATATCCTTTTGCTGGATGTCTAATTGATCTAATCTATTTAGTATTTTTACACTTTTTAATATCCAAAGAATTTCAATTTTTTCCCCAACTCTGTTGATCAGGTGTTCTGATGTACAAAATTCTGTTTTTGCTGTGTTGTAATAATTGCTGCCATCTTTGACTCCCCAAAAGCCATCAAGACTAATCCAAGACCTTAGCTCTTGTTACAATTCACAGCAATGTGCATATTGTATGTTTCCATAAAGGATGGGAAGAGGATTACACACCAACTTGTGTAGAGGAATATGAGATTATAGAATATATTCTATAATTTTGCATTAGGAGATAAATATTAAATCTTCACAATATAACTTACAAACAAGAGTAGTAGATTCAACCCTGTGGCCTATAAAGGAAACATTGGGTGGTGAGGAGGGCATAAGTAAATTTAAACCATTGCACTGATGTAAACAAGAACCCAATTGTTCTCTCACATTTGTTCCATCATGATTCTCAAGGCATGAAGCTCCCTAATGGATGCCCATGTAAGCATTGACTGAACTACCATGCTACCTCTGGAAAGCACTGTTTTTCTACTTGTATTTGAAAGCTTGGACTAGTCTTTTTAATCCATATTTCACCATATATTACGAAAGTGTTGATCCTCTTTGCCTCCAGAGTAACCTACAGACATTACACATTTTTCAATAAATGTAGTTTTTGTTCATTTGGCAATTTATTTCTCCTAGGTTAAAACTCTTGCAACAGAATACCATTTCCAAGCACTTTCAAAACTCAGTAGTTAACAATTGTTTTCTAGGGATATCAATCTTAACTCCAGTATCATTTCACATTACAAGTTGTAAGGTTTTTTCAGTACTGCCACTATAAATATTTTTTCATGGATTTATGGCATAGTAATAAAGCTTGGAACTGAAAAACCCCACATCAAATGCAAATATGAAGAATTTTTCCTGAAGAAAGATATGGGTGATATTTTAATTGAACAGGATTTTCCCAGCTAGAAAAACATTAGTTTTTCCTGAACCAACACATTTGATGCTAGGTAATATACATGCATGAAAAATGCACCCTAATAAAATATAATTGTAGGTATGCATTTGCCCACATGTATTTGCAATGTACAACAATTGCTTGATTTTAAGATTTTATTTTGAAATTATTATTTTCCAATTTGCTATACTCTGGATAATTGTCCAATTTGTGTTGAAATTAGGAGTTCAGGGACATCACCTATGCTACCCATGTCATCCTTATTGTCTCACTACATAGTGTGAAAGTCAGTGCCCATCTCATTAACCATCATGTGATGCAGAATATTAGGTAATAGCCCTAGCAATAGCACTTAGTCTTATATACCGCTTCACAGTGCTTTCTAAGCAGTTTACAGAGTCAGCATATTGCCCCCCATATTGCCTCCCAACAATCTGAGTCCTCATTTTACCCACCTCAGAAGGATGGAAGGCTGTGTCAACCTCAGTAATCCCAGCTATTGCAGCTAATTCAGCAAACCATGATAAAAACTAAGGTATGACTGTAAATAAACTAAGCATGAACTGTAAACCCTGTCAGTTATTTTAATTCAGCTTTCTACAACCCTGTTTCTTTTTAAATCTATCAGTTTAGAGCTTAAAAAAACCATGTTGTTGGGGGTTGATGAACATCATATTAAAGTATCACAGAGGACATTCTCTTAGGGAAGTCTGCTCTAACTGTTGCAAGGTTCTGGCTGGGATTCAGCAAGGAAGCATATACTCTTGGAAACAAATGTCTACGTGCCAAAGTATTGCCTCTGTCAATAAGTGCTGGAGTATACCATTACAAATCAAGTTGTCACAGTTTGCATGTGTTTGGCCAGCCTCAAGAAATCAGCACACTTAGCAATCAGCTGGAAGGGTTCCCTTCTTGCCTGGCAAATTTCCTTAACACAACTATTAGTTTTCAGAATTTACAGATATGCAAGAGTCTACTTACAGCCATAATCTTGTGGCACAATGAGTGTTTTTAGGCCTATGTAGCTTTCTTATTGTACATATAACTTTCCCTCTCTGTTTTACAAAGTTTTTTTTAAATTAGAAGTCCAACTCTATATACCAAAGAGCAGCAGGATATATAGATATCTGGGGATATTTTTTAAAATCTCCTTTCACTTTCATTCCTTGCTCTGCTTTCCCCCAGCTGCAGTTCCCATCATCTGGGTTTAGACAGGCAGTTCCTCCTTGCAATGTTACAAGTAATTCTAAAGAGACATCTGCTGGGCAAACAGAAAATTTGCTCCTGAATTTTTGCTTCAGAAGATTAAAAGGCTAAGGGGGTACAGAAATGCTACATTTGATTTTTCAAATAAATGTGAATGCAAACTCAATATTTTCCTAATAGCTTTAATGTAGAAATCCATATTAAGGATTCAAATTCCAGCAGAGAAACACACAGCCTCCATTCTGCTACTTTCTAATTTTCCAGTCAATGTCATACAGTTTTCCTTGTATTTATTATTTATTTATTACCATATAACCTGATTTTCCTTTAGGACAGGCCTGTCAAACTGGCACCCTGTGGGCTGGATACTATGTCATGTGAAGATCACGCCCATCCCGGCTCCACAAAGGCAAAAAATGTCACGATACATCATGATCCGGCCTGTGACCTGATCAGTGCATTAGGAATTTACAGCATTGTACCTCAGACTGGGTCCTTCAACTTTGTCACAAAAACAAGCCTTCAAGGTAGGTTGGATTAAGATTGGCTTTGTTCCTATGAGAGGAAACTAATAAAGATCAAACTAACAAGTCAAACCTAGTTAGAGATGGACTACAGATGGCTAATTTAATCCAGAATATCCTTGGGGTTGCCATAGGCCAAATTCTCCTCCTCCAATTAGGTTCAGCATGCAAACCTGGATTATTAATAGTTTAGCCTCTGTTCCAGAGAGGTTAATCCTAATGCCTATAGACATGGGGCTTCCCTCCAAACTCCTATATATGGTTCTTTTCCTTTTCACACAACCCTTTGCCACAGTGGTTGGGAGTCAAAGAGGTTGGAGAAATGGGTAGAATGGGGTGAGTAACCAATTCCACTGCGTTGTAACCCAGTTATGTGGACTTTTTCACATTTTACAGAATGGCAGGAAACAATAGCATCCTCGTGATTGGGCTTCCAAGGCTAAATATGGATTTGACTCTCAGTCTCTCTAAGAGAAGTCCAACTTGGAAACGTATGAGCCTTTCTGGGAATTTTTAAAGTAATTCCAAATTGGACCCAACAGGAATATAATAGGACTCTCATACGTTTTAGGCTGGGTGGCTGAAAGATTTGGTGTCAAAGGTTGAGAAAAAAAAAACAAGAAGCTATTCACAATCCAGCGAAAGCATCACCCAAGTATCATCCTTGATGTTTAGCTGAATGTGGAGATTGCTATCCAGCTGGATTCCCAACTGAACGCAAGCACAAAGTAACACAAGAGTTCAGATGAGTTGGCAAGTTCAAAGCACAGCCAGGTGTCTATGCTGAAGCAAAGCCAGTCAGTTATCAACTAGACAACTGCCATTGGAATATACAGTAACTAACAGTACACTCCCTTTCTTTCCTGGACCTCTGGTTTATTATTTTTTCCCCACTCTTCTTCCTACCCTTTCCCTTTCATTTCCCAGCCTGAAATGTTTAATACCATTTATTGAGAAATTCTAGAGAAGAATGCCTACTTAATCAGAAGAAGCACCTAGGAGTTGGGGCAGGGGTCACCGAGAGAGAGAAAGCAAGAGTTATAGTATGCAGAATGCCAGTGATGTATGTGACTTGGGAGTGAAGGTGATAAGGAGTTTGTGTATTTTCTTGGGTTTGAGCAGCGGGAGTGTAGGGGTTCTTTGAACAGGTAGGCCTAGAAATGGTGGTAGACTTTAAAAGAAACCCTCCCACACTACCACCTCTTACAATACTAGACAACACAGTATCAACAGTAGAGACCTTCAAATTTCTAGGTTCTACTATATCACATGACCTAAAATGGACACCTAACATCAAAAACGTCATCAAAAAAGCACAACAAAGAATGATCTTTCTGCGCCAACTCAGAAAGCTCCAACTGCCCAAGGAGCTGCTGATCCAGTTCTACAGAGGAATTATTGAGTCTGTCATCTGCACCTCTATAACTGTCTGGTTTGGTTCTGCAACCCAAAGACTCCAGAGGATAATTAGGACTGCAGAAAAAACTATTACTACCAACCGGTCTTCAATCGAGGGTCTGTATATTGCACAAGTCAAAAAGAGGGCTATGAAAATATTTGCAGACCCCTCACATCCTGGACATAAACTGTTTCAACTCCTTCCCTCAAAACGATGCTATAGAGCACTGTATACCAGAATAACTAGACACAAGAACAGTTTTTTCCCGAAAGCCATCACTCTGCTAAACAAATAATTCCCTCAACGCTGTTCAACTATTACAAAGTCTGCACTACTATTACTGCTAATCTTCTCATCACTCCTTATCACCCATCCCCTCCCACTTGTGATTGTAGGACTGTAACTTTGTCCCTTGTATCCTTACGATTTATATTGACTGTTTCCTAGTATGATTTGATTGTTGACTGTATCCTATGACTATCATTAAGTGTTGTATGTTATGATTCTTGACTCTTAATGAATGTATCTTTTCTTTATGTATACTGAGAGTATTTACACCAAAACAAATTCCTTGCGTATCCAATCACACCTGGCCAATAAAGTATTCTATTCTATTCTATTCTCGATTTGTAAGTTCAATGGTGAGTGAAATGCCCTTTTTGGAAACAGTTGTTTGGTGGCCGTTCAAGTTACAACATTGAAAAAAGTGACTTATGTCCATTTTTCACACTTACAATTCTTGTGGGACCCCATGGTCATGTGATCCAAATTCAATATTTATGCCCTGGGATCATGTGGTCCCCTTTGGTGACCTCTTGACAAGCAAAGTCTGTGGGGAAGCCAAATTCACTTAACCACTATGTTACTAACTTAACAACTGCAGTCATTCACTTTAACAACTGTGGTAAGAAAGGTCATAAAATAGGGAAAAACTCCCATAACAAATGTCTCACTTAGCAACAGAAATTTTGAGCAATGTATGACCATATATCAAGGACTGCCTGTACTTTTAACCATATTGAACATGTTTTATACCATAGCTTTGTGAGTTTCCTTGCTCAAAATTATGGGAAAACATCCTGCTAATTTTCTGCTGCAAAAAAGGCCCCAGGGCAATAGGTGACTGAGGTTGTTCACTGCCCACCCCAGGCTAAACTATTTTCTGCCCTCATTAATCTACAGCTAGGCCTTGGGAAATATGCCATAAACTTTCCTTGAATGTAAGGAAAACATCTCTCACCACTCTCTTCCTTTCTTTCTACTTTCTTGAAATCAATTGTAAGGTTTAAGAATTTCCCTCTTTTGTACTCTTACACCTATTCAGCATTTCTGCCCTGAGAGCAGATGATATACAATTACACCAGTATTATGTGCTTTTTATGCTTCAATGTAATTAGAACCCCTTGACATCCTTGGTAGAAAGAGCCTTATAATTTCCAAAAAGGGCATTGCACTCACCATTGAACTTACAATGACACTGATTTAATATCAAATTGAACAATTTCACAGTGGGTCACTTTTTTCATCTGCATTTTGCAGATGTGGTTTATGAGAGCAAGTGAGCAGGCGAGAGCTTATTTTAAGACTCTATCAAGTAAATTCATAGCAGGGGCAGGATTTTGAGCCAGATTTCAAGTTCAGTCAAGCTTTTCTATTAAAAAGAAATAGGAGGACTTCATTCTACCTCTATGTTCTCATTTTTTTACCTGACGCATAGGTACCTCTACTGTACTATCTTGAAGGTGGGTGAAGTTTTTAGGAACTCTTGTTCATTTCCAAAACCACACTGAGGCATCACCACTACTTTATTAAAAGAGTTCATCCAGCTGACTTTAAGTCAATGTGGGCATAATCCTTGCTTTGCCCATTGGTCATTCGCATTCTGCTCCTGTTGTGTGTCTGACTCACTGCTGAATGGCATCCTCATCTGTGAGTACCTTATTTATAGGCAACATGATTGGTTGTTTCCTGAGCACTCTTTCTCAATCTTGGCAGCTTGAAGAAGCGTGGACTTCAACTCCCAGAATTCCCTAGCCAGAATGCTTTAGAGCCATCCCTTTGTGGCA
Organism: Bungarus multicinctus; assembly: GCA_023653725.1. NCBI lineage: Eukaryota > Metazoa > Chordata > Lepidosauria > Squamata > Elapidae > Bungarus > Bungarus multicinctus. Next base: position 73,639,664 of record CM042838.1, read on the forward strand.
AATCAGCAACCCGCAGGAAAAACACTTGCTGGTTGGAATATTGCAGCAGAAATGTGGTGAATTCCACTTCAGGAATCTGCCCAACTTCTTTAGCCTTGGTTACCTGACCTGCCTCCCATACCTCACTTGGAAATTTTCCAAATTTATAAAAACATGCAGCATATAAACCTGTGGGAAGGCAGCAGGGTAGGAATAGTTCCATAAAAGGAGGAGGGAGACCCTGATTATACACCTAACACATCCTGTAGAACAGTACTATCGGGTTACTGAATTAGTGATTGTAATTTGAGGACTTCCTGAATGGACAAGGATAAGAAAGCACCAGAGCATCATTTAGGCTACTAAATCCAAGTTCTTGCTCAATGCTAGAACACTTCTGGAAGATGGCTATTTATCCTCTGCTTCAATATTAAACTTGGCCAAATAAGGAAGAGTGCACACATCAAAGTAAAGATCCTAGTCTTGCCAAAGGCCTCAAAATATTTAGGAATGCATAAGGTCCCTGTGATATTTTCATTTCCTTTCATTTCATTTAGGATACTACAGTATCCTAAATTGATTTTAATGGGATTTAAGTAATGAATTTTAAGGTTGGGATTTTAGATTCGGTTACATCCCTTATTTAATTCTATTTTAACTTTTATATATATGTTGTTTTAGTAGGCTGTGCACCGCCCTGAGTCCTTCGGGAGAAGGGCGGTATATAAATTGAATAAATAAATAAATAAATAAATAAATAAATAAATAAATAAATGTGGTACAAAGATTTCCATGGATAGATTTGTCACTTTCATTCATTATACAAGGTTCATTATTGAATGAAACCTACTTTGCTGCCTCCAAATCTGGTACTTAACAACTTTAGAAAGATAGAACCAAACCACTGCTTTTCATTCATATTTATTTAGATGAGCTATATTCTCCTCCCATTGAAAAACCAAAGATCTGTCAATTGGTGAAATCTACACTTATGCTCCAAAATTTTCTGCTGATGTTAAAAGAAAACCAGGTTGTATTTGCATTTAGTCATCCTTTCTCTTGTAGCCTTTTGTGTTCTCTGAAAAATGTTCTGAAGTGGAATTCTGGAACAATTGAGAAATGCATTGGAACTACAGAGGACCTGGTCAAGATGAGAATCTCCTTCTTACAGAGAGAAAAATCCTTCTACAATGGAGCCAAACTTTCAGCAGATTGATCTTGAAATGAATATATGCAGTATAGTGGATTAAAATGTCCTGCATTGAAATTTATTTATTTATTTATTTCTGAGTTTTATATACCGCCCTTCTCCCGAAGGACTCAGGGCGGTGAACAGCCAACTAAAATACAAATAAACAAAGTATAAATTATTTAAAAAAGAATTAAACAAGACTGTCCCAAATCTAAAAACCCCAATTAAAATCAATAAAACATCATACCCCGTCCCAAGTAATCTAAAAACCCCATTTAAAATCCCATTAGTCAGCTCAGGCCGGCCTGCTCGAAGAGCCAGGTCTTCAGGTCACGTCTGAAGGCCCTCAGGTCACTGGTCGTTCGTAATCCAGGGGGCATCCCATTCCAAAGGGCGGGTGCCCCCACAGAGAAGGCCCTATTCCTCGGGGTCACCAGACGACACATAGAAGGCGTCGGGACCCGGAGGAGACCCTCTCTGTGGGAGCGCACCGGTCGGTGGGAGGCTACTGGCAGAATGCGGTCTTGTAAGTATCCTGGTCCGATGCCATGGAGAGCGCTTTAAAGACCAAAACCAGTACTTTAAAGCGAACCCGGAAGGCCACCGGCAACCAATGCAGCTCGCGCAGGAGGGGCGTCACGTGGGAATATCTCGACGCCCCCATAACCACCCGCGCGGCTGCATTTTGTACCAGTTGAAGCCTCCGAGTGCTCCCCGCAGGGAGCCCCATGTAGAGGGCATTACAGTAGTCCAGACGGGAGGTGACCAGGGCATGAGTGACTGTGCGTAAGGCGTCCCGATCAAGAAAGGGCCGCATCTGGCGTATCAGGCGAACCTGATAAAAAGCCCCCCTGGAGACGGCCGTAATATGCTCTTCCAAAGACAGCCGTACATCCAGGAGGACACCAAGATTGCGTGCCCCTTCTGTGGGGGTCAAGATCTCATCCCCAATAGCCAGCGATGGAGTCAGCTGACTATATCGGGCCGCCGGAAACCACAGCCACTCGGTCTTGGAAGGGTTGAGTCGAAGCCTGTTCTCGCCCATCCAGTTCCGCACAGCCTCCAGGCAACGGGCCATAACCTCCACAGCATCGTTGGGGTGGCTTGGGGTGGAGATGTAAAGCTGAGTGTCATCAGCATACAGATGGCATTTCACCCCAAAACCACGGATGATCTCTCCCAGCGGCTTCACATAGATGTTGAACAGAAGAGGGGAGAGGACCGACCCCTGAGGCACCCCACACATGAGGGGCCTAGGGGTGGACCTCTCCCCCCCCCGTCAACACCAATTGCGAGCGGTCCGAGAGGAAGGACGAGAACCACCGCAAGACAGTGCCCCCAATTCCCAACCCCTCCAACCGCCGCAATAGGATACTATGGTCGATAGTATCAAAAGCCGCCGACAGATCTAAGAGGACCAGGACAGAGGAATAACCTCTGTCACGGGCCCTCCAGAGATCATCTACCAACGCGACCAATGCTGTTTCAGTACTGTGCCCGGGCCTGAAGCCCGATTGGAACGGATCTAAATAGGATGCTTCCTCCAGATACTGAGGGAGCTGACGCGCCACCACACTCTCAACAACCTTCGCCACAAAGGGAAGGTTGGAGACAGGACGATAGTTATTCAAAAGAGCCGGGTCCAGGGAAGGCTTCTTGAGGAGGGGCCGCACCACCGCCATTTTCAGGGCGGTCGGAAGCGCCCCCTCCGTCAATGAAGCGTTGACAATTCCCTGGAGCCAGCCTCGTGTCACCTCTCTGGAGGTAGAAACCAACCAGGAAGGGCACGGGTCCAATAAACATGTGGTGGCATTCAGCCTCCCCAGAAGTCTGAAAGTTCTTCTCTGGTCGCTGTCTTTTTAAACAGGAACTGACCACATCCATTCATATTCATAACTGGATGGGAAGATCTAGGGGTTGTTTTTTTTACTTCACAGTCACACAGAACTAAACAAGAACAAAAATAAGAGCAAGTCTCCCCTGATTCCATCCATAGTGGCAACACATCCAACTAATTTTTTTTCTGAGGTGAAAAGTCCACAAGAAAATGGCAGCTTCTTAGCTTTATGATAGCTGATAGGAGTTTTTCCTTTTTTTTAGTCATTTGATTTCAAGGTGCCCACTATCAAAACAAACCTTTTCCTTGTTTTTCTCTATGGTTCCTTCTACTAGGGCAGGTTCTCCATTCCTCCTGGACTGGAGAAAAAATTCCTGAAAAAAGCTTCATTTTAACAAAGTGTCACGTCTACCCTCTTCATTAACAGGGTGAAAGTCATCTTTCCCTTGTTTACTGAATAAGTAGATAGGTTAGGACACGGTGATGCATTTTATCCACATTCCCAACAATGGGGCAGGTGGCAGCTTCGTTGGTAGCATCCCAGCCTTTGTGAGGATAGAAAATATTCAGCTGGAAGCAGAATGAGAGTCAGCTCCCATTAGAGGTGCCATTTGGCCCAAATTGCTCTGACGTTTTGCAATCATCCATAGTGTCAAATAATGGGCCATTTAATATGTGCATATATGCACATTAATCAATGCAATGATGAAAGGCTGTTTCCCCCTCTTGGAAGAGGTGCCAGTTCTATTGCCTTCCTCCCACAGGCTCTGTTACGCCATTCCACCTTCTCTTGGCCACAGAAGCCTCGTAACTTAACCGTTGGAGATACAGTATGCTGGCAAACAAAAAAATTGCACAACTGATTATAATATTAACAAGCAGCCATTGAGAGATTCATACATATATCGAGCCGGGTTTGCAACTACAAAACACATTTGCTGCATATAAATTTCTGGCTCATGGTTGGCAGTCTGCAATATTCCAGATATTCGAGAATCAAGCCCCTTATCTGTATGCAGCCTGCTTTAGTTCCAAATCTCTCTTCGTGTTCTCTCTCTCTCTTCTTAATTAACAGAAAGCACTTATGAATATTAAAGAAGAAATTAACAACAGTGTAAATAAATCTGTGTGTTTGTAGATTCCATATTTAGTTTTTAATTAGCCCCCGCTGGTTTCATAAGAAAGTTTGAGAAACCTCATTTTAAAATTCTCCTTGTGCACTTTCTTTTACAAGTACAAAAATGGTACTTTGGAACTGCAGGCATAAGTATTACTTGGAGGCATTACCTCGGGGACTTCTTTGGACTTTGTTTATGTCCATAGTACAATCCATTGTCCAAATCGCCAGTTTCATTTAAATAATAAATAATATAATATTGTGATTTAAACAATACTTCTTCCAAAATATCTAGTTGGAAGACTGACTGATGAGACCAATCAAAATCAAAAGTTTATGAAATATGGAAACATGCTCCTTCCACACAATGGAGACACCAATGGTTCATTACCATTATAGCGGCTGTAAGTCTGCTTATATCCTAAACATCATAAGAACAAAGAAATTTAAGCCACCTTATCTTTAAACTGCCCAGTCATATATATGAGTGGGAGGGAGGGAGGGAGGGAGGGAGGAAGGAAGGAAGGAAGGAAGGAAGGAAGGAAGGAAGGAAGGAAGGAAGGAAGGAAGGAAGGAAGGAAGGAAGGAAGGAAGGAAGGAAGGAAGGAAGGAAGGAAGACATCCTTACATATAGCTCCTTCCCATCTAACAATCTTCAGGAAAAGCACTATAAAGGAAGAGATGGAGCTCCTCTTATCCTCAGATTAGTGACATGATCTGTTCCTTCCAACAATCAATTTACAATCCATTAATTTCACTCTATCATTAGTAGCAGTGACCAGCTTGTGGAAATAATTTGAACAGGATCTTTGGGAAGGAATGAACCCAATAGTCTCCCTTCCCTTCTAGCAATCCTATGATTTTGGTGAATCACAGTCCCCCTGCTAAACCCCAGTAGAAAACCTTCCATCCTCAGAAAAATTATTAACCTAACAATCAATTGATAAATAAACTGCTGGAGAATATAAGGAGTCAAGATGTTTACCTTTATCTAGATCTGCTATGCCTTTGGTTTGATCCAGAATTGCTGCCCTTGTGTGCATTTTTATGTTCTCATTAAATATATACATGTGCCTATTAAAAGAGTATCCACACTAAATGTATAATTATAACAGCATAGCCTCAAAATGCAGATGATCCTTTTTACAATGTACTTTTATTGAGCTCTGACCATTTTCCAATAAGGGCACTCAACCAAATAATTGAGGTACAAATTATATCTGAAGGTTCTATGCTAAAACCTGTACCTCCCTTGAGAACAGGAAGACTGCAAATTGTTCTTTTACATATAACTTTAAAAAAGTAGATGGGCAAAATACATTGCTAAATATCATGTTCAGTTCAATGGCAATTATCTTGATCAGTGGTGAGCAGATAAAAGCCTACTTCTCTGCTCTATTGCCTATAAATCACTATTGGAAGTTATTATCTGCCCCATAAAATGATTGTTTGCTATGAAGTTGGTGTCAACTTAATATAAATTTTCTACAGAATATCTGTCACAAAACTGGTCTTTCATGTCTTCCAAAAGTGCACTTCTCTACCAGTGTAATTGAGTCCAACCTGCTGATTGTCCTCTTTGCCCTCTTGCCCAGCAATATAGATTTCCCCAGGGAGCTTGGTCTTCACATAATGTGTCCAAAGTAGGATAATTTGAGCCGGGTCAACTGCTGTCCATGGTACTCACAGGAGTCTTCTCCATATGTTCAAAAGCATGAATACCCTTTCTATCTTCCTCTTCACAGAGCTTCAAAAATATATAGGATGCAAGCCAGAGTCTAGCCATTAATATAATTTCCATTTTACATCATGGATTGTAAAAATGATTAAACAATTTACTCTACAGTACTGTATATTGTGGATATTTATAATAAGTTAATGTTTTAAAAAATAAGAAAAGTCCAATTTGTATTATTGCATGCAGAACTTATTTGGAGGCATTTGATTAACTAGTCTAGAAAAGGAGCTGAAAAGGTGTCACTTTCTTTTTTGCTTATTTCAAGTGAAACAAGTTTAGCTCCTCAATCACATCAAATGTTAACTCTTAAACTTTGGTTAACAATTATAAAAAAATGGTGAAATAATGAAAGTTACAGAACTTTAAAAGATGTAGCTCTGAAAACACACCAGATACCCACCCTCCAACCCAGTAATTGAAACTCAACTTCTGCACACATTCTGTAGCACTTTCACTAACGAAACTTTGAAACACAAAAATAATAATCAGTTCAACCATTCAACTTCAGCTTATTTTTTTTCCTTGCTTAATTTAGATATTTCTCCAATATGTCTTTGCTAAGAGAACGTCTTTATGGTCAGACAAGTTCAAACAAAACATAAAGAAAATGTGTTTCATGTACCTTTTACAAGCTGAAGATGGCACCTTACAGTTCTGCAGTGTCCCTAGCAGGCAAAGAAAAAAGGCAGGTATAGAGAGAAATGTTTAATTTAAACATGCCAGCAAAAAGTCACTGAAAAGTTTTAAATTCTTTTTCAAGTGTTTTTCTGTCAACTTATCTATTGATTTAATGATAATACTTTTTAATCCCTTAGTGATCTTTTTCAAAGAGTTCCTTCTCCTGTTATACTTAGTAGTGTCTTTTCCACCATATTGATTGAAAAGCTTGCTTCTTCCTCTCCATTATCTCCTTTTTATGGAACACTTGTAATATTGGCTGGAGATCTGTTTTAATGCCCAACTAATTATAAATGAGAAAATAAACAGGCAGTCCTCGGGTTACGACAACAGTTGGAACTGGGATGGCAGTTATTAAGTGATGTGGTCATAAGGTACAATATCATGTGAGCCTGGCAGCCCTCATAATTGCCATCATAATCCCAAGACGTGCGAGTGTTAAGTAGGAAGAGGCAGGACTCCCAGATAAGGAGCACAAGAGTGCCCCAGAGAAGGCAGGCTGGAGGAGGCCTTGGAAGTGCTGGGCAGACCATGAATTGAAGTCAGAAGCACGCTGGCAACCAATGCAGCGTATGCAGCAGAGGTGTAACATGTATGGATTGTAGAGCAAACACAACTGCCATATTTTGCAACAGCTGACGCTTCTGGGCAGCCCCATGTACTGCATGTTACAGTAATCCATACAAGAGGTGATTAAGGTATGAGTGACTATGAGCAAAGCCTCCTAATTGAGGAAGAGGCACAAGTGGAATACAACATACACTTGCCAAAGGCCCTCCTGGTCATGACTACAACCTGTTCTTTGAACAAGAGTTGATCTAGAAGAAACTCAGAATCTGTTTGGGATAGGGCAACGCCATCCAGAACAAGAGGTGGAAAGTCAAGGGTATGCAACACACAAAGCCACACAAAGCCAGATTAGTTAAGTCTGCTGTTCCTCATCCAAACCCCCACCGCCAACAGACACCAGGACAAGACCTCTATAGCATCACTTAACTGACCTGGGATATGAGATATAAAGGTAGTTATCATCAGCACACTGATGGTCCCTTACCCCTGTGCTATTAAATATGTAGCGTGAGAAACAGCGGGGAGAAAAAACCAAATCCTGTGGCATCCCACAAAACTAGGACCTCCCCCCTCTCCCCTGATCAAGATTGATTGGAACTGCCCCCAGAAGAAAGACAAGGGTTTGCATTAATATTTTCCAACATTTCAGGGAGTGCTGTAAATAGGGTCATAATATGGAGAATTTAAGGCTTTCACGGTATTTTGGGGGTATTCTTCATTAAAAAGAATACTGAAACCAACACAATTTTTGCTTCCAATTTTTTTCAATCACACTTCTGCACTTTTGTAAACTTTGAACTCTTCTAATCCTGCTGATATTCTTCTCTGGTGTAGATAGTGTTGTTTTGCTTATATATAAGCTCTGCACTCTTATCAAATATCCCTTTTCTAAACCTCTTGCTTCTGACAATTCTGGCCCAGTGAGATTTTCTCCTTCATTTTGTTCTTTTTGGTGTGAGAAATCACTTTCTTCATTAGATTTTTTAGTTGCCTTCAGCTCTATAAGCTTTGGAGAACTATGTATGTTCCTCCAAATTTCACTAACATTTTATATTCCCACATTCACAAACGCCCAAAGAAAGCTAGGATAAAAATTCCAGTCAAGCTCTACCTCAAAGAAAAAAGCAATCAAGGAGATGAAAAGGGAAGAGCCCTTGTCTCTAATCTAGGGCTGACAACTTGATAGTCCAGATGATGCTGAATTATGATCCTCAGAACCCATAGGTTGCTTACACTTGTGCTAGACTATTGCACTTTTAATGATCTAATGTGGAGGGAACCATATTTTTAGGCATTTCTGTAATGGGCCTTGGTCTATTGGATATCTTTGATAAGAAAAAGTACTTGGGGCATGGAAAATCCTATGTTCCTCTAATCTAAGTACAGTAGTCTTACTCCCTTGCTGTCTTTATACTTAAAATCATTTTATAAAATTATAATTGGGGATTTCATATTTTTCCAAATTCAGCAGACTTCTATTAATAAAGGCATCATTTTTCTCCATCTGTTGGTCATTAGATCTTCAGAGATTTCCAAACATTTCAGTTCCTTTGACTTATATTTGAACACCTAGTTTCTCTTGGCACCTTTGCAAATCCCAAGCTGTAATTATTATCACTTTCCTGCCCTTGCAAGAGACTGCATTGAACTGTAATAAGGCAGATCTAGTCCATCAATTGTGGGAAATACTTATCTACCCATTATCGCATCTCATATCTTTTATCCTTTGAAATGCCCTGGGTGTCAGTTTCTTTGAATTTGATGGGATCTCTCATCGTTAAGAGCAATCAAAGAGCCACTTCTTGTCCATGAAATTATATTAAGTGACAGAAATACCCCCTTTTACTGATGTAAGCATATGGACAGCTGCATTTGTTCCCATGCCGTTAGCATCACTCATCAAGTGCATTAATATTGAATTAGAGGCCATAGGTCATTTTTCCCAGGCATAATTGGAATTTAAATTTCCTTGTAATGAAAGTACTAATTGATATTATGCTTAAATGAACTTTTTTAGTGCAATTATAAATATTCTGAATGCAAAGTAGCTTTTTCATTGGCATGTAGAAAGCCCTCTCTTTCACTGGACTTTTACAGGGGCAAATCACGAGATTGTGTTTATTCCATTTAGCAGCAGCTTTCCAGGGTCTTGTCTAGAAGTTCTCATTAGCATCTCTACATGAGATGCATTTTAACTGGAAATGTCAGAAATTGAGCTATCCCCCTCCCGTCCAACAATTTTGGATGAAAGCGGCAGAAAAACAATCTTCAGAAAACAATATCAGAGCCACATGGGAAATGCTTTGTGGAAAAGGAAATATGGGTGTGTAGTTTGGAGCAATGTTTAATGGATTTGTTTCTGTCCCAACTTGATTATAGGCATGAACTACAGCAGGAATGGACTCCATGGGGTAGACTGATCTCTCCCAGCTGTAACTTGATGTTATCTTTCTGAAGATATATCAGTAAGTCATGTACAAAAATTGTTCCCCACATTCAGACATAAGGCAACTAGCAGTCAATATGCTGCAGACTTCCAGTCTTGACAGCAGTTATACATTTTTATTTTGCCCATTCTCTGTAAGGTTACCTCATAATTTCTTTTTTTACATAAGCTTCTAATTGTCAACCTCGTAAGTCACACATTTATTTTTCTCTGTCAGCATTCCAGAAAACCTCAACTCCAACAAATAACATTCTCTTCTTTTGTTTTTTTAGCAGTCCATTAGGGGTATCCAGTCATTAATAAATGCAGTTGTTGATTTTTCTCTATTCAATTAATTGTTCTCTAGTTAATTTTGCTATCCCTGCTAGTTTTGTCATTTTCATCAACTATTCCTCCATTGTGGATATTTCAGAGTTTTTCCCATTTTTTTTACTTCTAATTGTCTGGCAGTAGTAATCATATATAAAAATAATATTCCATGGCTCTTTTCTAATCCACTATCTATTACCACCCTGAAAAAAAATCTGATTTCAATTAAATGTTGATCTTTAAAATTATTTGAATTATTTATGTATTAGACCCAAAAGATCTCAAATAATCAGTTGGAAGCGACCTTATAGGTCATTTAGTCCACCCCCCCGCCAAGCAGGAGACCCTACACCATTTCTGACAAATGGCAGTCCAATCTCTTCTTGAAAGTCTCAAGTGATGGCGCTCCCATAACTTCCAAGGACAAGCTGTTCCATTGGTTGATCTCGGGGGGGGCGGTATTAGTCCACCAGGCATGATAAAATTATCCTTCAGGTTGTCCACATTTCCAACATAAATTGGAAATACCTCTATATATTCTAGACAATTTTTCTTGTGTCATTTGGCAAGAGTACATCATTTATACTGGTTGCCATTCACTATCGCACTATTGCCTCGGCTATTTTGGAGGTGTCTTGGTACCATAGAACCTCACTCAGAAGGCTTTTATAAACTTTATTTTCCTATTTCTTTTTTCTTTTCTATTTCTTTTTCTTTTTTCACTATTTGCTACTGTTCTTTAATTTATTATCTTTATTTGTACTTATGGTTTTTATATGTTACAAATTTATTTCATAAAAATTGTTTTTAAAAAAAGATGCTGCAAACTGGCCCTAGTGAAAAAGGAAGGCCTTAGAAAAGATATTCAGATGCCAAAATAACTGCCTGTAATTTGGCAATTCAAATCCCACCAGGCTCAAGGTTGACTCAGCCTTTCATCCTTCCAAGGTGGGTAAAATATGGATCCAGATTGTTGGGGGGCAATATGCTGACTCTGTAAAATCGCTTAGAGAGGGCTGTAAAGCAGTATATAAATCTAAGTGCTATTGCTATTGCTAAAATATGTCTGTACTTACAAAGACCAGAATCAAATACGTAATCGTTTTCCCAGTGACACTCTATGGAAGCTTTGATGAAGCAGAACAGAAAGAGTATAGACCGTTTTGAAATTTGGTATTGGAGAAGACTCCCGAAAATATGATGGACAACCAAAATAAACAAATGGATCATAGAACAAATCAATCCGTAGATCTCACTCAAGGCACAAATGAACAGGCTGAAATCATAACATTTTGAGCACATTATGCAAAGACTTAGCTCTCTTTAGAGACCTGTAATACTCCCCACCATTCAGTCAGAGGTGAAGAAGCTTCTTGGATAAGAAGCAAAGTGTCTTCAAAGAAAAATAAGGAAGTTCCGTTGTTTCTTGAAAAAGCATCTCTGAGACAATTCTATGCACATTTATTCAGAATTAATAATTCAGTGTGTTTGATAGGATTTATATTCATGTAAGAACAAGATTACCATATACAGTACATTTTTCTATCTACCAGTACACATTTCTCAATCTATGATTGTCTCACAACTAAATACATAATATACTAGTTATGTTAAATTGTGAATTGAAGTGATATCAGTATAGAAATGCTGGAAATGACCACAGCTCCTAATAAGGGCTGAATATAGGTTAATCACTGTAGTTGTATGCAAATCCCAGGAGAGATGGTCACATATATTGGGTGCAATGTGTTGTTTTATGTCTTTTAATCCAAAAATGCTACTTTCTATTTAGAATGTGGATGAAATTATCTTCTTTGCCATATATTTAATGCAAATCAAACTGAATGCTGCTGAAATTTGAGAAACCATAAATAGATCCATAAATGCTGTATAAATGAGATCTTAAATTTTGAAACAGACAATAATTGCATGTGAGTAGCCTTTTTTGGCTATGCATTTATATGTCAGGTTCAATAGAAAATGTATAAAATAATAAAAAGTAAGCAAAGATATATCAGTAATTATTAACTGCATGTATTCACAACTACATTCAAAAAGTCAGAGACTACAAATGATGTAATGAAGTATGTGCAGTTAAGTATTTCTTGAAATCACATTCACTATAATGTAAGCATTACAGTATTTTCCATTCCTCAGCTATCCATCCAGTATCTTATACAAGCAAAACAATTTGGAGCTTTTTGATAGAAGATTTAAAAGTACTTAGATGAAATGAAGAAAGTCCCTTTTAGCCAAATGGCTCATCTTCCCCAGCACAACATCCTTAAGAGATGTGTTTGGCAGTGAAAGAAGACACCCCATTTATTTCTTCATGGTCAAATTACTATTTCTCTGTGCACAGTGAAAGGAGCTGCACTTTCTCTTGGAGTAGAAAAAACAGCAATTTCGAATGGGTATAATATGGGTAAGTCTTGGAAAAAAGATGTTGACACCTTCCTTAAGAATGTTTCTGAATAGGATGTGCTTTTTCTTTTCTGATTTGTATTAAAAATTGGACCAGAAAGAATAAGATTTGCACTGTATCTGCACAAGCTATGTGTTGTCAAAGGAGTGTGGGCTGTCATGCTCACACACATGTACACATGCACACACACACACAGACCACAGGTGTTAGGAATCTTTATTAAGGCTTCCAAACCTGAATTACTATTCCCTTTCACCAACACCAGCACACACATCAATGAGTTCAACAGGCTACTCAAGGGCAGCCAGAGCCAGTCCACAGCATGAAGGCAAGTCCACTATGCAAGTTCATGAGGCAAAGGTAAATCCAGAGTTCAAGAGGCATGGTCCAAAGTTCAAAGTACAAAATCCAGAGAGTCAAAGCAAGAATCACACTGGCTGAAGAACATACAGCAAGAAAACGGACATGTTCCCAGTGTTGTTTCATTCCACTTGCTGAGCTAAATAGCTGCTTCTCAGTGCGACCCATCAAAAGGGGCAAGGTTGCCTCCTTGCAAGTAGCCTGTGACCTTTGCTGTACCTGCTTCTTCTCAGCCCTACATAGTCCAACATTTACTCAAAAGGAAAGGTTGAAATCTTTCTGCTATTTTGACAAAAAATCATCCTGAACGTAATTTATTCTACTTACCCAGAAGGCCATTTGTCCTATATCAATCATAGAAACAACCAAGTTGTTCTGTTACTGGATATGCTTTCTGTCCTTCATCTGCATCTCTTTTCTTTTTTCTGTAATGGTGAAGAGTTGTGTTCTAGCTTCTTTTTGTTCTAGCAGAAACATATATTTTTTCAACCACTTGCAATCATTGGGAATTATGGATTTCATCCTGCTCTGAGCAATTAATGTAGCCTTTTTAAAGAAATCAAAGTTTGACCAATGCCTATCTTTTCTTAATCAACTTGGACTTTAATTTCCTTTTTATTACCTCTTCAAGATTGAAAAACCTTCAGAACATCAAACTTTGTAATCTCTGTTTAATCTGTTTAAACAGAACAGAAACTACATGCTTCCAACTTTGTATTCCAAAATTTGTAACATTCAGCAAATGAGTGTTGTTTCTGGGAAAGTTTTAAATGCTAAGAACGTGTATAAAATTGATTTAAAGAAAGATGTGGAAACTAACTAAAATATCCTCTGTGTGGGAAAGAATTTCTGTGTTTTTAAATTGCTGATAAGAAGGTTTTGAAGATTAACTACTAGAAAGCAACAGATTGCTACTTAAAGGAAAATTATGATCTGCGGATTCAAGAACTGTGTGAGCTGCTTAACCCTATTTTGCAACCAAAAAGTGTTGAAGAGAATCGAACTTCTTTGAATAAAATTGAAAAAAGATATTATAGAGGACCCTAAAATTATAGCCTACAACACAAGAAATGGAAATATTACATTTACAAATGGAGCTGGAGATCTATTTAAAAACAACAGAAGCACACAATAACCTATCAAAAGTGTGGTGTTGTCAGGTGTGGAAAAAACAGGACCACATGTGAAATTTCAATTTAAAAGATCATATATAAATCGGTATATAAATCGGTATATAAATCTTGTAAATAAATAAATAAATAAATAAATAAATTGCCCATTCAGGAATATTCTTCACTAACAGTTAGCACCAGCTAGAAGTTAGATAAGGATCAACAGAATTCATAGTGCAGGGGTGTCAAACTGGTGGCCCGCAGGTTGGATGCATCATGCACAGGCCACACCCACCCCAGCTCTGCAAACATCACATGACTCTGCAAGTTTGACACCCGTGTCATTGTGAGTTAGCCTTAGTATGTTTGTGACTGCATATCAATTGTATACTGATTCCTCTTTCAACTGTGCCCCAGGCTCTGCCTCTCCTTCTCTTACATGGTGTGAACTACTTATTTAAATTGAAATCTAAAAGATGTACTAGAAAGGCTACATTGAAACTGCATGTAGACTTTAATAAAAGTGACAAGGACTATGAAAGCAGGCATTAGAACTTTATGTATGGGATTTAAAGACTGCCAGAAAGAAGAAGAAAAAATACAAAAATGGTTTGTCTGCAATATCTAGATCATTATTTTTAGCATATAAATGTTATTTAAACAATGTATAACTATCTCTGTTGAAATGTTTAATTGGGTGCAATAGGTTGGTTTGTAATAACTATTTATTTATTTATTTATTTATTTATTTATTTAATCAAACTTTTATACCGCTCCCTCTCCCAAAAAGGGACTCGGGGCGGTGTACAGCCTACTAAAAAAACATACAATAAATATATAATAAATACGATTAAAAATAGATTAAATAATTAGATCCGGCTGTCTATTCAAGATTCAATTAAAAATTAAAAGCTAATAAAACCCCAATTAAAATTAATTAAAACCAAAAACACAGTTACTGGGCCAGGCCAGCCTGTTTAAAAAATAGGGTTTTCACTGCGCGCCGGAAGGTCAGAATATCCGTCATGTAGTTTGTATTGATATTAGTACTTTTACTATATGAATAAAGATTATTATTTGTGGTAATGTTGAATCGTTTTTAATTTTTATGTTTAATTATTGAGATTAGATTTGTTTATTAAAGATTTATTAGGAGGAAATATATTTTAGGTAGAAAGTGGGACTATATATATATGTTTGGCATTTTTATTACTTTTTATTAAATTTTTGCTGACTAATAAAAAAACAGGATTTAGAGATGAATTTATAGAAAACAGGATGACATGGAATAAAGATGCATTTGGTTGTGTTTTAAGAGACAGTGATAAGTTATTAATGTTGAATTTATTTGCTGGTGATTATGGGGAAACTTTCTTATATTTTTTTTACCCTATTTTTTCTTTTCCCTGAGGGGGAAAGGGAGATGTTTCTCTACTTACAAAGACAACAATTCATTAATTTATCTGTTAAATATAAAGCTGGGGTTCCCCCTAAGTTATGGAGAATAAAAATGAATGGGCTTTGGACCTTCCTGGCCAAAGTTTAGAAATCCAAAATTTAAAGCTTGTTGCCAGAGAGGTAACATAAAACCTTTCAGAGAAACAAATATTAATTCAATATCTCTTACTATCTCAGCATGGAGTCAACCTGCTAAATGCTTTTCAGGATCCATGTAGAATATATTAATTTACTTTTGTAGGAGCATTCTGATCTAATACATAATTCTTTGCATTTCATGACAAATGCAAAGAAAGCATTGCTAGGGGTTAGCAAACCTCATATCAGTTTTGATTCATAAATAGGACGGGTTTTTCCAAGCCTATTTATTCAAAATCTTTTTTTAAAAAATCTATGCCTGGAGAAACTTCTCTAGCCTGACAAGATCTTAGCTGTATTTCTTATGCTTATAAAGTGACAACTAAATAAGAAAAAAATCAGAAGCTGAAGAATAAAATTTAAAGAGTGTCTCCATGTACCTGCATATAGCAAGCTTCTGAACATGCTCACTCAAGACTGCTTATTTTGTTTTTACTTCTCTTGACAATCTTCACTTGACAATAGTTAGAACTTATGGAGGGCATGCAATATTTGCTAAGCTTTTGATCTGCCAATTCCCATCTCTTCTAACTACTTTCCATAGTAGTAGTAGTAGCAGCAGTAGTTTCAAAAAGAAAGTGAAGGAGGGAACTTTGTAAAAGAGAAGACTTGAGATTGAGCCAATACTGTAGCTGTGCTGAAATTAAAAGGTATGTCAGTTCTTAAAGTCTCAGGAGTTTGGTCATTTCAATTCTCCCCACTCTTCTGAATGTGTCATTATGACACATTAAAACTCTATGGAGGAGGTAATTGTATTAGTACAACTGTTTTTGTCAACAGCCTGTCTTCTGTGGCTTTTTCCCCTTCTGGTACTGAACCTGCTGCGTAAGAAGCTTGTAGTTACTCTGTAAGGATATTGAATATCTGAGTTATGACATCAAGTATGATAGTTATATTTTATTGACTTAAACAGTACTCACCATAGTCTGAAGATGGAGAAACAGATTTTATTTTATAATACCTTTAACATAAAGATTCCCTCATCTAAAGATTGTCCTGAGTGTGATGAGTCTGTTTCAAGAATTAATTTTTACAATCACTGAAAAACAGAATGATGATCACAAATGTGACCATTATAAAACAAAGGCCATAACAAACCATCTAGCTCAGAAAAGGGGTTCAATTATGTAGGATGGGGAGGGAAACAAAATGCAAAAGTGTTTGAATATTTCTGTTTATTCAGGCTTGTCCTTCAACAGTTTCTGAAATTCTTTGATTATAGTTTTCTACTTCCTTCAACAAGTTTTACTTATCTGTAGTTCCTGGATTTCTTATGAGTTTGCCTCAGTTGTTCATTCCTGTCTGAATGATGAAGTCCAACATACTTCTTAATTGCCTCTCAAATATTGACCTGTATTTGATTCTTGACACACTCAAAGTAATTCGAGTGTGTCAAGAATCAAATACAGGTCAACAGATGCATTATCAATCACAATTTGATTACTTATATGATATTAATTAATTCTACATCTTCATACAAACTGTCTGTGAAAATAGGATTTCGGTTCTATAAAGGGATGATACCAGGACTAGCTAAAATAGGCCAAGAGTACCCAAATGTAATTAAACAGTATATTGAAACAATTCATTTTTATTCAAATGTTCAAATTCAGTCATTACAATTAAGTAAGAGCAGGATCCCTTGTTTCTTGTCTTCTACCTTTCTCCATCAGAAAAGTTACCCTTTGAGCATAATATGGGAAAATTACTTTCAAAACTGTGTATTGAATACAATGACATTCAAAAATACATGGATTAGGAATAATGCACACGAAAAAATATAAGTGACTGTGTGGATTTTGTTAAAAGAAGAATCTTTAAATGATGCCTAAATATAACTTTTTAAGAAAAGAAAATTGAAAAAGAAAGAGTAGGTTTGTCCAGTGCTACATGAAGTTGCAGTTAGATATAGCATATTACATAAAATCTAAGCAACACTAACTGACCTCTGCATTTTAGCAGTTGCAGTTATTAATCAACTGCAGTTATTGATCTACTTACATTGTTTCATAGGCAAGTCCATGAAGTCTCTAGACTTCAAGCAGTTTTGCATTGAAATTTTTGCTGTGTAGTGGCAATATAGATACATTTGATATTTTAAGCAGAATGCATCATGTAGCAACAGTGGAAATAAAAGTGGGGGATGGGCGTTATTTCATCTTCTCATAAAGATGCATATATGCAAAGCATAGCATGGACAACTGGCGTTATGACCCATATGTGGATGCATCATGACTTCACAATATATTTTCACAATATACAATGTATTCCTCTCCCATTTCTTTTCAGCAGCAGTCTTACCTTTCAGCCTGCTGCTTTATATACTATTTTATATTTGCTCTGTATTTTGATGAAGTACAAACATGTGCTATTTGTCAAATAAGGCAATGATAAACAGATAAGATTAAAGCAAATGAAAATTCCATATTAATTCTTACAACTTGTTACAATCAGCAAGAATGTTAACATTCTCATACATTGCTGAGAAAATTGATACTGAATTCAAAACATGGTTTGGGATTGCCAACTATACATGTTTTAAAATGCTAAAAAGCAGAGGAAAAAGTGTTAAAAACAATCCTAGATCCTAATTTCTATAATCTTTTGGGAAGGAGGAATAGAGGAAAATAACTGATAATAAAGTTTGACATTTTAATACATCATATCTGTTTCAAAAGTGTAATGTATGCAGTACCGAAGGCAGATCTCAAGAATTTTTGTCATGTCTTCCAAATATATGCATATCACAATCCAAAAAGTTTTTTAAAAATCATTCATCCCTTTTCTTTTGTTTAAGCCTAAGACCAATTAGTAAAGTTCTGATATATAATCCACTCTTTTTATGTAAGCAGAATGGTTCACTATCAGAACTTTCTTCAAAGGGGTTATAACTTTCAATATTCACATAGATAAGATGAACGAGTGATTGAAGCAATTTTTGAAGGGCATGCTGTTGGCCTTGTCAAATCAGGTACTTTGCTACAATTTCTCCAATGAAGTGACTGCTAATAGCTGTGTAGGCATCAGCATAGGCAATCTAGTAATTACAGTATAAAAGTGCCAAAATATATTAAGGGACTGAGGAACATTCTGAAATATGTGGTACCATTTTTAAATGTGATTCCTGTTGTTTCTCATGGGGCCTCAAGAGAAACACATTTGATTAGAGAGATAAGATTACCCTAATAAACTAAAATAAAGTGGAAATTCAAACCTGGACATTCCAACTTCAAAACCATGACTTTTGTACATTTCATGATATCAAAGCAAAAGCTTTGAATTCAGTCTTCACAGTTGTAAGAGAATTTTACAGGTCCATTTGTTTTGCATAAAATGCTATCCGTTCATGAACCTAAAACAATAGAGGTCACAATTTCTATCAGCTCTGCTCATGAAAAAAAAAATCAATGTATAATGTATGCTATGGAATGTATATAATCATCAATAGCTTCTTTGAACACAAAACTGAGTTACCCTAAAACACAATGTCAGTTTGCCACGAAACAAGTACTATGATAAAAGTAAACTAACCTGAGATGAACTAATGGTGCTTCTGCAGCTCTGGCGGAGTGGCTTCTCCAAGCAACACTCTGATTAAGGGAAAAGAACTAACACTGAGAGTTAAGAGCATCTGGATCTACTCTTAAGACAAAGGAGACCTCATATGCTTCTGTCAGGAAAAGCCAAAATGTACATAAGCTTTCTGAAATTCTCCTCCTGTTTCCTAACAGACTAGAGAGAAAGTCAGATGCAACATCAAAATAGAGCTTGTTTTAAGAAGAGCTTAATAGGTAGTCCTCGACTTACATTTCATTTAGTGACTGTTAAAAGTTACATCACTGAAGATCATTTTTCATGCTTACAACCAATGCAGCATCCCCATGGTCATGTGATCAAAATTCAGATATTTGGCAACAGGTTCATATTTATGATGGTTGCATATGATCCCCTTTTGCAATCTTCTGACAAACGAAGTCAATGGGGAAGACAGATTCACTTAACAATCGTGTTGCTAACTTAACATCTGCAGTGATTCGCTTAACAACTGTGGCAAGAAAGGTCATAAAATGGGGCAAAACTCACTTAACAACTGTCTTATTTAGCAAACATAAATGTTGGGCTCAATTGTGGTCGTAAGTTGAGGACTACCTGTATGCCAGAGGGAAATATGAAACAAATTGATTTCAACAGAAAAATTTCCAAATATATTTTTAAATAAAAATTATGACTATCAAGTTCAATTTAGTAATCTTTTCACTAGCTTAATGAAATATTCCATTTTTATTTTATTTTAATAAAATAATTTTGAAGCCATCCCTATTTGAGAACTGGTCAGCTGTATCAGATTTTTGTATTTCCTTTTTTCCCCTAATAGGCCACCAAATCCAAATTGAGTCACAGCAACTTACATGCATACATAAATAGTATATATAAATAATAATTCCATGTCAAATTATTGTTTTCAATAACTTCAATTAAATTCCAAGTTATATTTTGAGCATCTGAAATGCTAACACTTTAATATCTCAAGCATCGTTTGCAAGCCTAGCATAGCATTAACCTCCTATGTCATTGGAGATTCTTGGGCCTAGATATATTTGTGGAATCTGCGGCTTGCAGATTACTTGGGTCATTGTTAACAAATGTCAAAGAAAGAAGGTGGGAAGGAACCTTACAAGTTACCAGATTCAGAAACAAAAACATGGGAGCACCATGCACTCAGGAATGCTGCTGACATTCGTGGTAAGTAAGATACTGATTTTTTTATAAATTCAAATAAATGCATCCAGTGTTTTCAAGAAGCCTATCCATTGATCTTATTCCAAGGGAAATATTGGACTAGAACAAATACGTAGTGGAAAATGGATAGAATGTATGAAGCATTATGTAACAAGTGTATTAAGATATTTTGACCCTTAACTATACATATACACGCAATTAATTTTCTCTTTAGCGAACAATCCATCTTTATTTTAAAAAATGAAGATGAACTAGCATGTGAAATATACACTCTTCTAAGATCTCTTTTATTTAAATACACAAGCATTTTAGCAGCAGGATTAACCTTGGCAATTTTCATAATATCTACAATTGCTTAAAGTAAATTATCCAACTAACTATAATGCATAAAGAATTAGAAACAAATTTAATTGACCTTGGTACACCAGTTATATATAATACCTACAGTTTTATAAACAAAATCCTATCAATTTATGACAAGTGCAAAATGCAGTTAGTTATTAAAAAATAACCTAATCACTTAGTCATTACATATTTTGGCTTCTTATTTTCTTTTTTCCTTTCACAAATTTTTATGACAATAAAAAGCAATCTTAGACAAATACAAGTGGATTCAAAGAAATTAGTTGTTTGCCTGAATGATGACTATTAGGTACAATAAATAAAAGACAGAAATTTCACACAATTCTCTGCTCTGAGTGTAATACTATCAGTGGATGCCCTCACAGAGTTTGGGAATTCACACTGCTTTAGAACACTTATCAGCACTACTCTGAAACTACACTTCTCTTGATGGTTACAGGCTTCAGAATAACAACAACAACAAGTATAGAAGTTCAAGGTATATTGGTCCTTTTTTATAGAATTGCCACATTTTGGCACTGGCAATTGTTACATTGTAGGACTTACATTTTGAAGAGTGGGATTCTTCTAAGATTTCTTCTTGTTTTTGTGTAAGCCAGTATGGGCACTGGTTTTTTGTGTATTTTTGTTTGCAGGTCCTTGGGTCAAAGACTTCTCTATCTCAATTTTTTTCTCTTGATTATCTGTACGTTTTGCAACGAGTCTTGGAGACAATGATCCACCACTCTGAATCTTAAAAAGACAATAAAAACAAGATATGTTGAATATTGAATATAACATGAGGAGAGAACATTTAGTCAAAGTACATGGTTTCTCTCTTACTGCTGAAACAATATTTCATTGGTAAGATTTTGATAAGATTTTGATAAGTTACATTAAAAAAGAACAGATATGTAATTATCTCTCAAAATGTCCATAAATCAGATAAACTAAAATGTGGATTAGCAACAAAATCTACTCAGCAAAGCTATAATCCTTGACACCCTGAGAGTACACTAAGAGCTTTTGCACTGGAGACAAATTCCTTGTGTATCTAACCACACTTGGCCAATTATTCAATTAAATTCAATCCTTCAGAGGTAAAATAGCTAAGCCACTCCTACAAGCTCTAAGACACATGACAAAGGGTGAGATACTTTCCACCTACTGCTTTAGAGTTCCTTTTTACATAAATGTGCTATGATATCATAAAAATCTTTCTGGTACAACACATGAACATGTCCTGAAAATCTGTGGGGCTATATTGGACTTTCATCTACACTTACCTCACTTGAAAAAAAATGAATTCGTGAAAACATTCCAATTTCTGTGATAGCAACATTTTTCTTATCAACTCTCTAACATAGAGCATCATCTATGACCCTAGCCTAGTGCAAGTGCTTACAATTGGGCTGCTACATTGATTGTTAGGTAAATATGCTTACACTTGAGGTTGATTTGACAGTTGAACTCTTCTTTCTATAAGTCCCATTTGGTAAAACATGGATATGACTTTTTTTCTTGTTAGTCTGGGGAAGAAAAGTAAAGGAGAAACTGATTTTAAGGAAAATATCAGATGCAAATATAAAAAGAGATATTCAGCTGATTAATCCAGCTCTGTGCTATTGCTTAGCTGCTTCATTTAAGCTGACAAATATTTTAAGTTTACTTGTTTTGTTGGTGTTGAGGGCTTGCTGCTCCCACTCTCTAGTTCTGTTTCTATATTGGGGTCTGAATTGCCATTGCTGCTAACGGGGCTATCTTGTTCTGCATGAATTTCTTCCAGTTGTGAGGCAGGTGATGCACCATTTAGTCCATCTTCAAAAACTTCTGTAGTGCTGCTACTACTGATATTCCACTTCTTCATTAACTCAAGGACATTAAATGGCCTTTGAACAATGTCTGTTTCACCCTGAATAATAACAATCAATTTAAGGGTTTTTTTAGACAAAATGAACAAAATAGATGAGCAACTACTGTGCTACTGCTATTCTAAATAGAAATTATATTTTTAAATAAGCCAATGATGAGAGTATAAGCCAAAGAAATCAAGTTTTTTTCTCTTTTAAAAGATAAAGAGACAGAGACAGAAAATTAAACAGAGTGCTATTGGATTTTTTAATAAGACCACTATCAACTTAGCAGAGTACTTTTTTTGATATAACTCTTTTTCATTATGATCAGAACATGCTAGAAATGACCCCTTAATTGCTTATAGATAGCATAGGAATGAAAGAGTATGAAGCTGGCCTCTTTGGAGAAAAGAGTATCCTCGAGAGTTCCCATCAGAAAAAAATCCTGCACCAACAGCCCCCTAGAATATCACAGGGTAAGCAAATCAGAAGTGCATTGGGACAGTGCAATCTTCCAATTTAGGGTCAAGCTACCAGTACCAGGAAAACATGGAGTGTATGATACATCAATCTCTTTACTATGATCCTTCAATTTAGAGTGTTCATGTTTTATTTTAGAAATCTACATCTTAGAAAAAAAGTAGTAGTTAGGCTAGGATAACAAATCCATTTGATTGTCATTTAATTACAGCAACATTATTTACATATAAATTCATCGTTATTTTCCATTTAAAAATGTTTCCCTTTGTCATTTTAAGAATATAATTGGGCAGCAACATTGATGGCATGCTGATCTCTCATCCAAGGCTCAGGTTCTCTCCTATAATTAGATATTGCATGTTTGTTAAGAGTACCTGGAAGAAAATTATCATAAATTACTGGAAATGACCAAGGTTAAAAATAAAAACAGCAGAACTCAATCTTGATATTGCAAGTGAAATATGCAGTATTTGCAAATATGATTTTCCTCCTTTTTGGCAACAAAGTTTCATGGATTCAGTCAGAAAAGTACTGGGATTATTAGCAAAGTTTCACATTTATAGTTCAATAGCAATAATATTTCTAGAATAACTGTACCATTCGAGCCCACCTACCTTCAGCTTCAGGTTTCTCATTGCAAAGTATCAAAATATTTAAAGAGAGAAAGAAATATCTGAGACAATGACCCCCACATATATTGTGCTATACACAAGTGCAAACATTTGTAAGCAGCAAAGAGTGCTTTTGACTTATGAAAAGTACAAGCTCTTTTCTATTACTTTGTAGAGAACTGGAGCTGTGAACAGCTGAAAGAGCTTAGACAGCCATTTAAACGAAGGTATAGCTCCTGTCTTCAGTCTGAATTAATGTTGTAACAGAAGCATGGAGACAAAATGATCGTTCAGTGGTGGTATCAAGACACAATATGCCTACCTAGTACTATTACTAGATGTGTGTTCACATGCATGTGTATAAAAAAAAATCTGATTTAATTTTAATACTGCATTTTAATACTGCCTTTATTATTTTAATAATCACCTCAAGATCGTGAACACACGATCCTCCTTTTTACCCACAACAGCAACCAAGAGGTGAGTTGGGCAGCAAAAATGTGACAGATTCAAAGTCACCAATTGGGTAGGACTACAACTCACAGACACCTAGCTTCTAGCCTGGTACCTTAACCATCAGATATGAGGACTGGAATAATAGAGACATGCACAGAGAAAATTCTATATGTATTTACGCCTAGTGCTTCTGAATTTATAGAATGATTTTCAGATATGAACTCCCAATTCGGCAGGTGCAAATTTTCATCTGTAATTAACAGTAGACAAACTGATGTTGCAGACAACAAAATAACTACCTTATTTGCAAGCACATTCAGGTAATTAAGTGCACCAAATCACACCTACCAAATAAGAGGCTGAGTTGTAGCCAAGGGAAACAAGCCTGTTTTAAAGAGCTACAAATACTGAAATAGCATATGAAATAGGATGGTTGTATTCTGACAGATTTTAAGAAAGTGGAACCACTTAAGTTAATTGCTATATTGCTTCATTTGAACACCTGTTGCTTTTAATTTTGCTAGCATCTGGTGCTAATTGTGGGGAAAGTGGAGGATTACTAATTGGCTGCCTTTTAGATTGTTCATTTTCTTTTGTCTTTCCTTCAAGTTCTTTTCATCCAGATTTTAAGGAAGGGCATGTCAGTAAGATTCAAATCATAGACTGGAACAATACGCCCCTCCATCATGTGGCACTCAGCTTACATCAGAAAGACATTTTCCACTTTATGATCTTCAAACACTTGCCTCTGAATGGCAATATTCCCATACCATGCCAAGAGGAAAAATAAAGATTTGCTGAAGGAACTCTTCAAAAATTAAGAAAATAATAACAAAGACCTACAGTAATAGAAAAAGAGGCCCTAATAGCACTTACTGGCTATGAAGAAAGTTAAATATATGCCCATAAACAAGACACTACAAATTGCTGAACCTATAATGGATTAAAACAATGTATGACCAGAACAGACAAAGCTAGAGAAAGAATATTCAGTGTTTAATAATGGTGAAAGGAGAAGCCATGTTACTCAAAATAAAAATGTAGCCCTCAGCCATGTTTGTGTCAAGAAAATCAATATTAAATACAAACCAATTACTTGATACAAAACATAGTAAATTATAAGTTATATAAGATTATGCCTAATGAAGTTCACAAGCACAGGACAATTATATTTACCTTATTTTCTTCAAAGGCTTTTTTTCATTAATCATTGAGAGAGAGAAATGGAAAATTCTCATACTGGAATGTCTCTTCCTACAATAGCTACTATTACAATTTTGTAAACATTAAGCCCAAAACTAATATTTCAACCATTTTTCTTCTGACAATAGCAAATTCTCATTTAATATTTTAGTCTTTCTATGCTGCAAGAGAAAGAAACTGAAACATCTATAACAATATTCAAATAAATTAATAGTTAATCGGTTATCTTAACCATGATAATCTTACACCATTATTTCATAATTTGTACTGATTTCTTCTCCATTTCCACACCCCATTCAAAGTGCTGATATTAATCTTTAAAACCTTAAATGGCTTAGGATCAATATGTACTTAGGCTGTCACTTTTTATTTTGAGATCTTTCTCTAAATGTTCCTGCCAAGAATGTAAAGTTAGCTATGGAAATTATAAATTTTGTTATATTATTTGTTACCGTAATTTAAGAAGAAAGGGTTCTTCTCATTTCTCTTGCTTGTTCACAACATTACTCCAATAAATTTTCAACCTTCCTGATTCTCCTCACCCACCAAAATCTCTTAGCTCAACTAATAGAAATATAAAATTTCCATAAGACCAGCATCCACATCACAATCATTTCAATATCAGATCCACATTTTTTAGTAATTCCAAGTATTTTCTTCTTCATGTATTCAAAGAATTTGCTCTGCTGCTACGCTGGGCCCTTGACTTTCATTAAATCTATTCTGTTCTAAGTACACTTTGAGCTTAGTTGTTTGCTTGCAAACATTTCCTTACCCAACTAGGTAATATCATCAGTGACTAACATAAACAGAGCACTGATGATGTTACCCAGTTGCTCAAGAAAGTTCTGCAAGCAAACAACCAAACACAGAGAGCACCAAGAACTGCACAGTTCAACCCATTCTATTCCATTCTAGGTCTATTCTGGTACTGTTTACATTTCTATTTCTATTGCTCTGATATTTTCATGTATTTTAAAGTTTTAACTTTTGCTTATGAAAGGCCCACAAATCTTTGTAACTGTACAGTACAAATATACAATAAATAAATGTAATTTTTTAAAAATTAAATCTAGTTATGCTGTATATGGTTTTTTAATAGAAATTGTTCTTCATATGATTCTATTACTGTGATTCATTTTTCAGTATATCCCTTTCCAAAGGAATGCAATACCAATGGATACAAGAGCCAAAAGTAGAATTGTTTATTCAGAACTCAACTGGGTTTATGTCAGCAGGACAGTTGGCATTTTCTCTCTTTGCAAGTTTTTTAAATTTTAATTTTCTTCCCATTGTTTATAATGGAATAGGAAATCGATTGATTCCAGGATTGCCACACTTTTCCCTAATGTTATTGGCAAGTATAACTAATGGGAATGCTGTTGTTCTTGTGGCTCCAGAACTTTCTATAGTCCCTCCACAATTCCCCCCCACCCCTTTCTGCTTGAGCAGCCCAAGGCAGCTGGCAGAGGAATTTAGAGCTTGGATCTCAATTTCAGTGTCAGATTTCTCTCCATCATTGTGACAGACTGCAAAAAAATAGAATTGTATATAATCGGGGAGAATAAAGATATACAAGAAATTATATTCATTTCCATGAATATTATGGAAATAAATATTTCTATAACGATTAGGAACTTTCTGTAGTTTCTAAACTTAATATACTGAAAAAATGAATGTATATTTTGCAGATAATTGATAATGAGATTTTACTTGATTATATGTGGGGGCAGACATTTTTAGACAATTGTTTTGAGAAAGACTCCAGTACATTGAGCCTTAACTAATTATTTCTGTTGTATTATATTAGGTTATTTTTATAATACATCTAATTATATAAAACGAACTTTTTAAAGTAGGTAAATACATTTTTCTGATTATGTCACGGGGCTCGGTTTCTAAAAACACTTCCTGCCACTTAGAATCAAGGGGACTAATTTTTACAGTAGAATAATTTTTCACTATTAAAAATCTGTACAGTATGAAATTATATGGACCATTAAGAACATCTGAATTCACCTTTAAACTTTCCTAATTAGAATATGTTAAACGTATAGATATATAACATATAGGTAAGTAAATGTTCATTTGAACTTAATTGGAAAAATTATTTTTGCAATTGAAAAAAATAGAAATGTTTGAAAGGAAAATGAAATAAAGCTTACTGTGAT
Source organism: Bungarus multicinctus (assembly GCA_023653725.1). NCBI lineage: Eukaryota > Metazoa > Chordata > Lepidosauria > Squamata > Elapidae > Bungarus > Bungarus multicinctus. The sequence continues at coordinate 73,666,879 of CM042838.1, forward strand.
CCACTGGCAGTCAAGCAATTCATTTGCAGTGATTCTATGGGCAGGATCTACTTTCAGAAGCAGCCGCAATATATTTTTAGCTATAAAAAAAAAGACATCCATGAACCTAATTTCTAATCGTTATAAACGATACATCTCTCCATGTATTCATGTGTGTTAACTTAGCAGCGTACTATTCAATAATCGTTTTGTGAAATTTCTTTATACTTCAATGAGGATCATGTTAGTGATTTTAAAAGGTCAAAAAGTCATTTGACGATGCTTTTATTTTATTTATCAATGGGGTTTTAGTCATACACTTATCTACCTACCAGCTTTATTGACTGTTTGCCAGATTGGCTGTTTAAAGTGAAGGTCTCCTTTTTTTATAACTTCAAAAAGTTTTTCTTCTGAACTTGCCATAAAAGGTGGTTCACCAGATAATCTGGAGAGGTAAGAAAAAAATATCTTTTCAGTTATTGAAATAAACCTTTAGTTGACTATCAATATCTTTGTGTATATATTGTATTCTTTCAGTTTAGTACTTTCTATTCAGTAAATATAAAAGGAAGAATGAGGGATAAAATGGGCAGAGAAGCATCAAATACCTATTCCAAATTCTTAACTGTCAAACACAGAGAAATTATATATTGTATTACAGCTTGGCCAAATATCCCTTTTTGCAGTGATTCAACTACAGCTTAAATAGGATTCATAACCAATGAATGTAGCCTTGAAGAAATATGACCAGAATACAGAAGTAGCCTTGAAGAAGTTTGAGCCAGCCATTATGAAAAATATAAGCACAATCTGGACAGACAGAAAGGGAGACAGTCTTGAGAGCTGACAAAATGGATACTTACAAAATTTCCCCACTCTATACGTGGATACAGGGATTTAAACTGCTCGTTCACATTTAGAACATCAGGAAATGCGGATTTAAAATATTTCCATAAAATTCTTTTCAGGATATTTGTTTATTTAATCTATTCAGAACTACCGATTTCTTCTTATATTTGTATTAATGTAGGTTATGGCTTCTTTTGCTTTTCTGGATTAGATACATGAATGATCCAGCCAGTTGGAAATCATGCTCTTGTAAAGTGTGATGTCATGCTACTGGTTATCTAACCTATCTTTACTGGCATTATTATCATTAAAATTGAATGACAGACTGAGTAAAAACAACATTTCTCAATCAGTCACATAGAGGATCCCAGTCAAATGGGGATTACAGCATATGGAAAAATTATTATTACATTATGTAGTCAATCCAATTTAACTTCATGATGGTACTATTGGAGTACAAACACAGGTAACTGAGATTAGAAATTAAAATGTAAATGAATATGAAAACATTTTGAGAAGTTTTGCCAAAAACTAATATGAAATAGATGCATTTCAATATTTCCCAATATGTTCCTATTTGTAAGTATAGTTGTTTTTCAGAATACTGTGAAAAAAAAATGACCAGAGATATTGCTAATTTATCCCTGTAAAACTTGTGATCCATGAGGACATGCCAAACTCAGCCCACTAGGAACTCAATAAAAAGATAATTGTCTCTTGTTTTACTAGTCAGTGTTAAAATAGAGATGGGCCATAAATTGCAGCTACATTACAATAAAATACACCATAGAGACCCTATGTTACTACACAAAAGTATCCATGAAACTCAACATTTCATTGTAAAATGAATATTGTATTTGAAGGATTAGATTTTCCATGGATAACAAGGTCAAGCTTAGCGGAACAGATATGTTTATTAAGAGAAGGTATGCCATCTCTATTAATGCAATTGGTTCAGCAGCTAATACATTAATACTGATCTATTAAAAACTACTAGGCACATCGGTTAGCAATGGCAACATTAAACATTCACATAACAAGGATAGCTAAAAAGACCATCTAACAATAACAGAGTCAGTTGCCTATGAAAACTACAAAAATTAAAGAATATTTCATACATCTCTCAATATATCTTCTAAATAGAATAAAAGGTATATTGTATTAATTCTTACCAAGTTTGATTTTTAAGTGTCATTTAGGGGCAATATAAAATAACATTGTTGTAATATTATTGTGATTCTACAAACCAATTTAAAATATTTATATGTTAATTAAAGTATAATGTGATGAAGCTTGAACTGTGACTAAAAATGGGACAATTCAGTGCTCTTTGTTTTACAAGGTCTGTGAATTGTACAGATTGCAGAAGCAGCATGGAATTCTTACTGTCCAATCAAATTACCCCAATCCAATGTATAATACATTCAGCTATGCTATATTGTGCAAAAATGGCATGATAACATTAATACAATAAACTCTAATCATAAAATTGGTACTGTTTCAGTATTAAAAGGTTTCAGAACACAGCATGATATACGTTTTTTTTTTAAAAAAAGCAGTAAAACTTTAGTAAAATCTGTTGTGCTATGCATAAGAACTATATTGGATAAATTGGAAGAATCATTATTTGGGAAGTATCAACTTTATTGGGAAGAAGTTTATTCGTTCTACTTGACCAATCTCAGTTGCCAATACTGATGTTTCGAAGAAGGTCAGCCTAATGAAATTCAACAAAGGAAAAGAACAGCTATGTCCCATCATTTTTCTCCATCAAAGAGAGTTCCTTGTTACAATTTAGACATATATTTGTATAATTAAAATTCATTTATAAAATGTAAGGACTGATTTTTTTTACTGTTCAAGGATATTGCATAACATATTTCGGATTTTCTTTATTCAATTAAAATATTATTTATAAATAACTGAATGAAACAGTAATCCAAGATCTATAAAGTAAACTGCCTATAAGTATTAGAGATAGTAACTTGGGTCCAGGGTTGGTCATACTAAAAGGAGATCTACTATAATCAATGGGATTTAAGTTAATCACAACCAATTTCAATGGGTTCACATGAAGTATGACCTACATCTGACTCTAACCTTGAATAAAAATGTGTGTATTATAGTGAGCATCTACTTAAAACAAAGGCTTTCAAAGGTAACATTTGTGGCAAATAAACTCAATTTTGTCAAATGTAACCAGCATAGCACAGAAATAAAAAACTGTATGCTCATACAGACAGAGACAGAGAGAGAAAGAAACAGTACATATTATCATCTATGATTCAGAGAATACTAACTTGAGTATATTAAGAGTTGAGGTTAATAATTTCTTTTGGAAAGGATTCAGCAGAGACAATTTAATCAACGAAAAACAACAATTGACAAATATTGCCTTCTTTGGGAATGATATTTTTATTATATATAAACTACTTACAGCATATACATAATGACACCTATGCTCCAGACATCACACTGTTGGCTATAGTCATGTGCAAATATCACTTCTGGAGCTGCCAACAAAGAAAAAATACAAATATTTTTAATTACTTAAAAGAAACCAATATGGATGAGATATACTTTGCTCACCCCTCAAAAATGGCAGATGTTGATATTAATAATGTAGGGCCTTAAACAATTCATGCTGATATAACCTCACTTTGATCATTTAGTTAGTCACAATTATCCTAACTCCTAATGTTGTTGCTTGTGTTCTTCCTATTTGTATATTGTGACCTCTGTTCCTAAAATCTTGATTTCAAATCCTTTAGAAAACCACACAAATACATTTCCATTTGAAAAATAAATGCATAGATTTAAATATTAGTTTTAAAGTCAGAAAGGCTTCTTCCCTAATATGTAAGGGCAAATTCTATGCAGTGAGAAATAAAAGTGTCAGAGCAGGAGTTAGTAATCTGTGTAAGACCTCATCAGGGATGTTGAGACTATACACAATGGCACACACACAAAAAGGAAGCCATGGTACACATGACTAGTCTAAGAAGGAATTTTCTAAAATGAAAATGATCATCTAATATGTTTTCTGTAATCCAAGTGGACATGTTGTAGGAACTAAACGTTCTTCTACAGATTTCCTATTAGGTTTTTTTCCAGGTGAAACAGGGAGCTTCATGGCCACCATGGTATGAAATGAGCTTCAACAGAAGAGGTGCTAGTCTTTACAAACACCCTATTAAAATTGAACAGAATTAGTCAGCTCATCCTTTAAATTCAACTTCAACCCTCATATTGTACTTGCGAGCAATAGTCAAAGACTATGCTCATTCATACCAGAATGGAACAATGTTAACAATTAGCAAATCTTATTGAACTGAACCAAACATTGCAAGGAGATTTATGAGAATGAAATACAAATGTCTGTGCAAGTAAAAATCCACTGATGCAGTAAAGCATCATATTTTGCTTCTCTCATTGCAAACTCCTGCTCTGCTCTATTTCATCTCCAAAAAATAAAAACACAGATAGACCCATGTTGTGATAATGTGGTCTTGCATAAAAAGATAAAGGTAAAGGTTCCCCTCGCATATATGTGCTAGTCATTCCTAACTCTAGGGGGTGGTGCTCATCTTCCTTTCAAAGCCAACGAGCCAGCGCTGTCCGAAAACATCTCCATGGTCGTATGGCTGACATGACTGAATGCCAAGGCGCACGGAATGCTCTTACCTTTCACCAAAGATGGTCCCTATTTTTCTACTTGCATTTTTTACGTGCTTTCAAACTACTAGGTTGGCAGAAGCTGGGGCAAGTAAAGGGAGCTCACGAGTGGTGGGATTCAATTTTTTTTACTACCGGTTCTGTAGGCATGGCTTGGTGGGAGTGGCATGGCTTGGTGGGCGTGGCTTGGTGAGTGTGGCAGGGGAAGGATACTCCAAAATCTCCATTCCCACCCCACTCCAGGGGAAGAATACTGCAAAAACCCCATTCCCTCTCCAGCCCACTAATCTGCTTTCCAGCTCCATTGTCCTGTGCAGGGCAACAAAAGAGGCAGAAAATAGATGGGGGTGGGGCCAATCAGAGGTGGTATTCCAAACTATTCAAAATTTCTGCTACCGGTTCTCTGAACTACTTAAAATTTCCACTACCGGTTCTCCAGAACTGGTCAGAACCTGCTGAATACCAACTCTGGAGCTCATCCCTACGCGGCACTAGGGATTCGAACCGCTGAACTGCCAACCTTTCGATCGACTAGCTCAGCATCTTAGCCACTGAGTCACCATGTCCCTTATGCAAAGTCTGCTTACATTAACTGAGACACTGTTCACACAAGCAGCCTCTACCAACAGTTAGCTACTTCATTCTTTCCCTTGCCATATCTCAGTTCTGTCTCCAAGTCTCCCAAAAATGCAGAAGAAGGGGGGAGGGGGGCCTAGGAAAGCCCTCTGTAACAAGCATGCTTCTGAATGTTAATATTGGAAGCAAACTTCTGTTCACAGCAATCCCTACTAAGATCCTTATTTCCACTCTAAAAAGCTTACTCAGTCCTGTTGGAAGAAATTCTCTATTGATAAAATATTCTTATAACTATCAATTGCATAGCTTCAAACTTATATCATTATAATGTATACGTAATCCATGAGCATAACAATGATTGCACATATATAAATTAATAGCATCCATCATATTCCTATGGATTTATTGATAGTTACAAATTTTAATTCATTATAATACTATTTTAATCAGTTCAGATTTAATGGAAAATATTATATAAAGTACTAGACTTACCCATATAAATAGGAGTCCCACAGGTTGACTGGAACATGCTTTCACTTCCTCCCATCTTTTGAACAGCTAAACCAAAATCAGTTACCTATAAGAAACATATCTGTTTTCTTTCTTACATGCATAGATGTAACTTTTTATTCTTCTTAAAATGTCAATATTCAGAGCAAAACCATTTTGTGAGAGATTTAATTCAAATTATTTCCTACAACAATTCACATTAAGCAGAAACTCTGCATCAAGGTTTCCATAAACATTCCCAATTCGTTTGGAACTTGCATTAGCATTTGTGCATACATAAAAGCAAGGTGGGTATTCAAGAGAAACAGCCAGGAAAACCAAATGCAGCTACAGGACTTACATTAACACATTTAAAAGGCACATAATTATAATTCCATTATGTTTAAGGATCCAAAGGCAGTATGTGATATATAAGATACTAATATTGAGTAGAAGCTAATATAGAAATAAAGACATTTAGAGACAAAATGAATGTTTCAACTTAGCGGAATTTCATACATTTTATTTGTACACATTCTATAAACAAATAAAGCAAGAAGGAAAAGGGAGGGTGACTGGAGAATATTTTCCTTCAGGGAATCCAAGTACCCAAGGATCCTTACAGCCTATACTTCACAGACTGCTTTGAGAGGGCTGCCAAAGTAGTGTCCATTTTCTGTATTTCAGACATAAAGGACAGAATGAGATAAACAATGTCAGACATATGTCAATCATGTTCCTGTCAAACATGGTGTTTGCAGTGGATAAGTATTAGTCCATTCCATCTAGCTGATCTCAGATAAGCTAAGCAAAGGCAAACCTGTTGAGTGCTTGCATGAGAGATCACCAGAAAATCTATAGGAGAGACTGGGAAGTCAAAAATATCCAGAAAAAAAGAAATAATAATGAAATCAGTATTATTATCAAGAAAATAACAAGGACATCCATGAAGTAATTAGAGATCCTCACGTAATGGAAAGTAGAGCAATCTAGCAAAGAAATGGTTGCTTTTATTACTGCAAATCATAACTTTCCAGGGAAGTGTTTTCCATTTTCTTTCCAGGAATATTATATGGCCAAAAAAAAAACCCTTTGTCAATCCACCACTCGGTGCCATCTCCTTTGAAAGGGCTAGTATGTTGGCCGAGGCAGAAAGGAGAAGAGGGAAGAATATTTTCCAATTTTCTACCTTTTCCCTTTTTTCTCTTTCTGTCTCAGTGTCTGGCTAAGGTAGTCTGTGGTCCCTGCTTCCCTGTGCACAGAGCTTATTCCTGCAACTCTGGGAAATATTCTGCCACATTGGACTCAGAAACCATATATCCTGATGAGAAGGAGGCTGGATAATTGTGCCTACAACATGTTGCATTCAACTATTGTTGGCACAAAAGAATAGGATTATGCCAAAGCACTATGCAACAGAAGAAAAATCAACATGGAAGAACTACTGTTGCTCGCATATTTTTGAAAATCTCAGCTACTTGAATTACATTATTGTGACTTTAGGCATTGATGCTTTGTCTGTAGCACTGTTTCTTCTAAAATGTTTTCATCAGAACTGTCCAGGAAAACTGATGCCAAAAGAACATAGCAAGGCCACACAGTCTTAACATATAGTCAATACTGTGTTGGAAGAGGAGAAAAACAAGTCTGCTTTAGCAGATAAACATGCCATTACTCAAACCCAAGAATGATCATACATTTCTCCCCAGAAATGAAGCAGGAGGATATGCAGAATCAAAAGGCATGAAGAGAAGCATGTATTAGCTCTAAAAGAAACCTTGATTCATGCAGAACACTCATGGAGATAAAATACACTAGAACATAATAAGTGGCTTTATTTCCCATAAAATGTACCTTAATATTAGATATCATTATAGATATTTTATTAAATCCTCCCAGTCATTTTAAAACAACTATAAGAGTAGTAAGCATTTTGTAATTATATTTATTAAAGGCCAATTATTTCTTTATAAATAAATAAGTTTAAGTTCTTGAATCGGTTAATGCATTTTGGCAGTAAATATTCATCTGAACTCCATAAAGTAGAAAGTCATTGGGATGTAAAAACTATAGTTTTCAAAATTATTAAAATGTTTAAATTAACTTGCCAATATGCATAATTCATGCTAATCATGGATCTTGAGGCTTACATTTGCTAACAGTTTAAAACTCTCTCCAAAAAGTGAACAAAAAGAATAAAATATACTTTAAAAAACATTTCTTTACATATAACTATACTGTTCTTTGTTCAATAAGAAGTTTTTCACCAGTGGCACTTGACTCCCACATTCTTGTCAATTGCTGCTATGTCAGAACCTTATTTTCTAGCTTGATTATACCATTACACTTCAGTTTAAAAGCTACTAATAGGCATTTACTAGGAAAAGTGATTTTTGATACCTGTATCTGAAAAAAAAGTAATGTATAAAGTGAAGTATTACAATATCTTACCTTTATGTTTAATTTCATTTCATTTTCTTCATCAATGTCACTGCTTTTAACTAAAATGTTTTCCAATTTCAAATCTCTATGAACTATATCTGTCAAGACGGAGAACAAAAAGTAAAAGTGTTATTTATCAAACGCATTGAAAAATATTCTGACAGAAATATTTAAAAACCCTTTTGACTGAGTAATTTATGTGCATTTCATTTTACATTAATGCACACAAGCAGACATTGTATTCTTTCTTTCATAAAAAAGAACAATTTTTGTATGTTTCAAACTTCAGTCAAACTTAGATCTATTCTTCAAATAAAATGAAAGAGAAGCCTGCATAGATTTTATTACATTAAAGAATATAATGTGTCACAGGAATATTTTAAAAGCACTAATGTATAAAATTAGTATTTTCAAATGAAAATACTCAGTTTGCTTTCTATGTTCAGAAACACAAAACATTAAAAAAGTTCAGGTGAGCACTTATTTCTTATTCAATTTCTTCTCGCCTGTTTTATTTCTATTCATAGTTGAACCACAAACTATCCATTTTCTGTTTTCTATCATTTGCTTAGGATTTTTTTTAATTATATGAAATCTCACAATAGTATTTTATCACATATGCATGTGTGTCTATTTCTCTGAACATCCTGGTGAAATAAAATGGGGCCCCATGACCCTGTCCAAAACAGTGTGAATTCTCTATATTCTGTTCAACTTCTCTATAACACATACACACATACTTTAATGACTAAAGGAAGAAAGAATGAATGACCAAATGTTGAAGATGAGAGTCAAGTCCTCTGTACTGCATCACATAACAAGAAAAGGAGTTCCTGTTATGATTCACCAGCATCCATAAGTAAAAGATTCCAGTTCTACATATTTTTAATCCAAGGAGTTGGAGGAAAGCTTTGTGACAGGACCCAAGGAAGGTATGAGCCCTATTGTTCTAAAAATACTAAAAAATAAAACATTCCTTGTATGGATCAAATAAGAATTATGATTGTCTCATCAATTGTCCATTCAAAACCGAGGTGAACGAATCAGGATATAATCTTAGAAAGATATAATCTCTCTTCAAGGCCCTTCTCTCTCTAAAACACTATCTTCTTAATTCTCTTAATAAAGCTAAACACAAATGCTCACATTGATCACAGTTTAGATTAAAAAGAGTCAGAATCCATATTAACCTTTGCCCAAATTTACATTGATAAAAATGAAAAGCCCGGGACTTCCAGCTGGGGCACCATATCGTAGTGACATGGAGGAACGGTATCCCGTACTGCATGTCCGAAAGTTCATGTTTGGCAGCTCATAGAGGCGAAGTCGGATCCTGAAGGGGATTTGAGACAGAAGCAAAGAGTGTAAGCAGTGTGACATAGCGGTGGAATGTGGATTGAGAAGGGATACCGATGAGAGAAAGAAGATTCTGAAAACTAAATGAGAAGGAAGCTCCGAACCGAGGTTTGAAACAGCGGCGGACTTGGCAGTAGGAGCCAGCGTATCGGGTAGATAAAATGGCAGCGGCGCAGAGAATTTGACAGATGGTAGACCAGGGCAGAGAGAGAAGAAAAGATGTCTTTTGTATGATTTCCTTATTCTTTTTCTGGGGGGAAATCTAGAGAGAAGGCTTAGAGATATTTTGACTGAGATATTCTGATTGTTTTATGCTGTTTTGAATAGAAATTGGGACGGAGTGAACTTAATAAGAAGTGAAAGTGATGACTTGCACCCAGAATGACTTTGCACTTTGAAAGAAGGAAAGACATCTTGAAAAAGAAAGAAGAAAGCTGAGAGAAGGAGACTGAGACTTTGTGATTAATTAACTTATAAAGAAAGTATAAATAAGGCTAAAATTTAATATATACTGCACTTAAAAACCATTTATAACTATGCACTTGTGAAATAGATATCTATAAAGAAGGGAATAATTTATAAAGACTAAAGCTAAAGAAAATAAGAGTTTAATATTGTAGACTAATTATTAATTAAGTGATTATTTGATCCTATATTGCCTAATTAATTAAAGAATTCTCTCTTTTCTTTATTCATTTTTCTACTTATGAATTATTGATTGCAAGAATAACTTTGTGAAGACAGAATTTACACTATAAAATAGAAAGTTATTTGTTAAAGTATACTAGAAAATATTTATTTGTGACTCTCTTTTAAATTAGACAAGGATTAAGGGAGCTACTTATTAGTTATTGTCTGTTAGAACGAACTTGAAGATAGGCTATAGAGGCTAAAACTGAAAGCTAATTGTAAAATTATATCAGCTAGTATTTACTGTTGATTGTTCTAAATCTACATAGCCTCCTTCAAGCTACACATTGGAGAAAGATTGAAGTTAGAAAATGGAATCTAGAAATACAGTACAAAAAAAGAAAGTTCTTAAGTACACTGTTGAATGGTAGATTGGAAATACCTCTTGAATGTCTTGAAAATGTCAACAACATTAACAACAACGAAAACTGCAAAGAAGACCACAACAAGTATACACTCGCCTGTGGGACAAAGAACTTTAGATACAATGTTGGGGGCAGAAAAAATATCACCTACCCCAACATTACAAGCAGTACAGTCAACTCTTGCAAGAAATAATGGTGAGAACTCAAGAACTCATAGCCAGAAACTATGAAGAATTGAAAAGTGAGATGAAAAATGACATTGTGGGAGTGAAAGCAGATATTCAGAAACTGAATGATAAATTTGGAACAATTCAAGAGACAGTAGTGAGGAATGAACAGAAACTGGTAACTATGGAACAAAGAACGGAAAATGTAGAAAAGAAACTTGAAGATACTAAGCAAAACTGGAAAGTCCTTTACTGCGAACGCCAAGAGGCAGTGATCCATCTAGAACTAGAAAAAACTGTATTCTTCCTCAGATTCCAGAACATTGTGGAGGAAAAGAAAGAAGACCTACAATCTTTAATGATAGAGCTAATTGCAGAAGCCCTGCAAAAAGACAAGACGGAGATCATGAATGAGTTGGACAAGGTCTACTGGGTGCAAACACATTATGCACATAGACACAAATTACTAGGGGAGGTACATGTGCATTTTGCGAAGAAAACCACCAGGGATATGCTGTATGGATGAACAAGGGATGAGCCACTGGTATTTAAAGGCCATGAAGTAGTGACCCTGAAACAGCTCCTGAGGAAGATAAGAGAACAGAGGAGGAACTAATAACTCTCAATGCAATTGATTAAAAACAACATACCATTCAGATGGTTAACTCCAGAGGGACTATTGATATCGTGGAGAGAGAAGAAATTCAAAATTAACTCTTTTGCCAAGGCATATGAATTTTACAGAAGATACGTGAGAACGGAGGAGGAATAAGAAAGTAAGAAAGATTCAGAAAGTAGAAGTCAGGAGGAGATTACAGTGGAAGGCAAGGAAATAGAGAGAGAAAGAACAGAACAGAAAAACCGGGAAGAGAAAGAAAACAACCAACCGAGAAGAGAGCTGAGAACGAGAGTAGTAGAGTACCAATAAGAAAATGGATGGAGGGATCACCCTTCTATCGCTCAATATAAATGGATTTAACTCGCCAACTAAAAAGAAACAAATGTTTAGGAAACTTATAAACCAAAAAGTAGACATTACATGTTTACAGGAAATAAATATCTCAAAACAACATGCACACTTATTAGAAGTAACCAAACTGGGAAAATTACACTTGTCTCTGACAAACCAAAAGAAAAGAGGTCTTGCGGTGTACATCAAAAACTGGTTAAATCCAAACTTACTATATAATGATGAAGATGGAAGGTTACTTTTCATAGAGATAACAATAGAAAAAAGAAAGATATTATTGGTAGTAATTTATGCCCCAAACACTAATCAAAAGGAATTTTATCACAAACTCCATAACAAAATTATAGAAATTGAACTAAACAACGTATGCATAGTAGGGGATTTTAATGCACTGCCAAACATAGAAAAGGGTTATAAAAGTAGTAAAAACAATAAAAAAGAGAAAAACATTCCCAGTAACATTTGACGCATTAGCTCAAGAAATGAACTTAAAAGATGCCTGGAGGGAACTGAATACATCAAAAACCCAATTCACCTTTTTTTCCTAGCCTACATCAATCTTGGTCCAGGATTGATATGATATGGATGGACTCAGAACTATTGCAGAAACAGTGGAAATCCTGCCAAATACATGGGCCGACTACAATCCAATTAAACTGACTTGGAGAGGAAAGAAAAAGCTATGTAGATGGACCTTTAACAAGAGTATTCTGAGAGACAAAGAATATACTCAAATGATAAATAAAGAACTGAAAATATTTCTTGAAATTAATACAAATAACTCAAAATTTATGGGATACAACAAAGGCATACATTAGGGGCCTGACAATAGCATACATAGCAAAAAAAAATAGAGACAGGAAAAACCAATAGACTGCGAGAAAAGAGAAACTGGAAAAACTGGAAATCACAAAAAGATCTTCATAACGAATTAGTTAAAAATCAATTAAAGCTGGCCAAACATGAAATAAACCTAAGCCTTCAAGAAGAAATGGCTAGAAAATTAAAACTAGCCAAACAACATTATTTTGAGAACGTGAACAAGCCAGGGAGATGGCTCTCCCACAAATTAAAAAAAGAGCAGAATAGAACCATAATAACCCAACAGAATGAAAATGGGATACTGTGTCCACAATTGGATCAAAAGAAAATAATAGCTCAAAACTTTTTTGCTAACCTATATAAAAAAGAAGAAATTTTAGACAAGAACATCACACAATATTTTGAGGGCAAAGAACTACCTAATATAGCAGAAACTGCTCGGGAGTTATTAAATGATAAAATAACCCTAAAAGAGGTACAAGAGGCAATTGCAAGACAAAAAACTAACAAAGCTCCAGGACCAGACAGAATACCCGCAGAATTTTACAAAGAATTCCAAGATACATTAGGCGAGTTGCTGGTGGAAATATATGATGAAGCCTTGAATCAAGCTAAAATACCCCAAACATGGACAGAAGCCTTGATATTCCTTATTCCCAAGGAACAAACAGATCCCCACCAAATTAGAAACTACAGATCTATCTCACTCCTGAATGTAGATTATAAAATTCTAGCGGTATATATATATATATATATATATATATGGATAATAATGGATGTCCTAGAGTATTATGAAATCAAATCAAACAATCAGATGGCATTAATATTTCTAGATGCCCAGAAGGCATCTGACAATTTAAACTGGCAATTTCTGATTGAGCAAATATCCAGGATGAAATTTGGTGAAAAATTTATAGGGCTAATTAAAACAATATACTCAATACAAAATGCAAAAATAGTAATTAACGTAGAAACCACGGATAATATAAAAATATGCAAAGGAGTGAGACAGGGATGTCCGTTTGCCCCATTACTATATATTCTATTGGAGGAAGTACTGTTCACGCAGATAAGAAAAGACCAAAACATTCAAGGACTAACGATCAAACAGGAAACATACAAACTGCAAGCGTTTGCTGATGACATGGTTTTTATACTGGAGGACCCAAAAGAGTCAAGCAAAAACTTACTACAAGAAATAGAAGCATTTGGCAAAGTAGCAGGACTTAAAATTAATAAAGAGAAGACTAAGATAACAAAAAATTGTACTAAAAGGCAAAATGAGGAATTGACAAGAGAACTAGGGATTCAAACAACGAACAAAATAAAGTATCTAGGAATTTGGCTCCCAGTAAAGTGTTCTACAATAAAGGCTGATAACTATGACAAATTAATAGATCAGATACAGAAAGACCTAGACAGATGGGCAAACCTACAAATCTCTTGGATGGGAAGGATAGCCACCATTAAAACCAATGTATTATCAAAATTGTTGTATCTTTTTCAAACCATGCCAGTCAAACGGGAGAAAATTTTTTTCAAAGACCTGAATAGAAGAATTAATAAATTTATTTGGCAAAAGAAAAAAGCAAGAGTAAAATATAAATTAATGCAGGAAACTAAAAGCAAGGGAAAACTGTTCCTTCCAGACTTCGAGCTATTTTACCAAGGTGCAGTGAGAACTTGGATTAAGGATTGGATTAACTTGGAGGACAAAAGAATAGTGACAATAGAAGGTTTTGACCTACAGCTTGGCTGGCACGCATTTCTTTGGGATGGGAAAAACAGAACCCATAGTTACTTTCAAAAACACTGGATAAGAGACGCTCTATTATGTGTATGGGAGGCAATTAAAAAAAAACCCACTATGTGAAAATACCTCTCTGGCTATCTCCAATGGAGGCATTAATATATCCTAATGTCATGGATCTGAATAAAACAATAAAATACAAAGAACTCATAACAGATAAAGGTGACCTGAAATCACAGATACAACTTAAAACACAAGGAATTGAAATTGGGTAGTGGCCATACCTTCAAATTCAAACAAAACATAAAAAAGACAAGGAACAATTTGGATTTTACAACAAAGAACAGGAACTAAACAAAATATTAAAGGAAGTAAAAAAAAAAGATTACTAAATTATAGAATTACTTATTGGAATTTAAAATGGAAGAGGAAACGGTTAAGGAGAATATGATAATGTGGGCTAAAAATTGCGGTCATAACATCCACTTAGAACAATGGGAACGAATATGGCAAACCAATTATAAATTAATATTATCAGTATCATATAAAGAGAATATCTATAAAATGTTCTACCGCTGGCAACTTCCACCGGCAACATTGGCAAAAATATTTCCCAGTATGTCACCCAAATGTTGGAAGTACAATGATAGCCAGAGAACGTATTTTCACATGTGGTGGACATGCCCCAAAGCTCGAAAATACCGGTCTAAGATACAGGGATGGCTGGAAGAGATGACAAAATTAAAGATTAAACTCAATCCAGAGACCTTCTTATTGGGAATATCAGAACTGTCATGCAGCATCTAATACTACGCATCATCACAGCAGCAAGAATAGCCTTTGCCCAAAATTAGAAATTAACAATGGTACCCACAGATTTAGCATTAATCAACAAAATTTACCAATGCGCAGAAATGATTAGATTAACTATGATATTAAAAAACAAGGAAGAGGGAGAATTTTTTACAACATGGAATACATGGTACAAATGGTTAAATGAAAAGGAAATAAAGATGTGGAAGAAACTGGGGAAGGGCAAAGTCCGGCTGGGCAGAGCAGGGGAGAAGTAGAGCAAGGGAGAGGGAATTCTGTGTTCCTGGCATCTTCCCAACTGTGTGAGTTTTGCCATGCTTTCAAGTCTGAAATTCCTTCTCCTGCCCTGTCAAGCTAATTACTTCAGCTTGGTTTGTTTGGATTTTTAGTTACAGTTTGTATGTACCTTGTTTTGGACTGAATTTTCTACAGTTAAAGGCTGTTCCTGGGAGAGTTTTTCTCCAGCCAAAGGTAAACTGGACATTGGAGGAAAAGTTGGAGATAATAAAGGGACTCTTACTGCTTATTTGACTGTGTTGCCTTTGTGCCACACCCCAGGTCATCACAGATTCTATGTTTTATTTGTGTATGTTTTCTTTGACTTTCTAATAGCAGTTCTTGTTACACAGTGGGTCTTTTCTGAACCTCTAATCCAGGAGTGATGAAATGAAGGGATTATTTTGAAAAAGACACATCTCATTCATTTGCATTGAACAACTTTCTTGATTAGAACTTATATCCACAGAAATAATAAGAAAATAATGATTATTAGAAATATTCTATTTCTTTACTACCTTTGAATAAACTACTTATTGACTTATCTATTATACTAAAAATATAATTACGGTAGAAAAATGATTTTCAGCTAAAAGTACAAGGAAAACTGCAATTATTAAATATAGTACAAAATGAACATTCTTACCTTTCTTGTGAAGATAAGCAATTGCTGATGCAAGACTTTGGATTATATGCCGAGTCTCGTTCTCTGAAAATTGACCTTTTCTTTGAAGAATTTCTTTAAGTTCTCCATCTTCGCATAACTCCATTATAAGATACACCCTCTGATATTAATAAAGAATATATTTGTGTGTCTGTGTGCCTTAGCTTACATAGAATATTGAATTGAAGAAGTAATGTGGGACTAACTTTAATCGATAGGTATTTTCCCAAATAATTATTCAGCATGTTCCAAAACGCTTGCTGGCTCTAGATTTAACATTGAAACTTCAATATCAGTGACGGCTGTCACCCAATACTTTTTGGGCGCATTGATGACTCTAGACACAGAGATACTGTAGCTGAAGGAGTAGGACCAGTTTGGATGTCATCCTAGAATCCTGCTGAATACGACATCGTGGGGATGCGGGGGAGGAGATTGCCTACCTTCACCTGGTAAACCTATTGTAGCTAGATCTATAATGAGAGCTGCAGTGGCTCAGGTTATCATCACCACTTGTCCAGACTACACCAAAGCGTTCTACATGTGACTGCCTTTAAACATTTCAGTAAACTTCTTTAGCTTGATGGGAAAGTTTAGGGCTCAGATGAGATTATGTGATAGTATATATTTTAAGCCCTGCATTGGTTGCCTATTATCTTTCAAGTGCAATTTTAAGCACTGGTGTTAATTCTTATGGTCTGATTTCAGGTTATTTATAGGAATGCATCTCCTCACTGGAATTTGCAATGGTGCCAGGAGAGGCAACTAATTGCTCCCAATTTTCAGGAACTCAAGGAGGAAGGTGTGTTTTAAGGTGGCAGCACTGGTTCTTTGAATGGCTACCCACTTGTGGTTAGGTTAGTCCTAATGCTGATCATTTTCCAAACAGAAGCTGAAGACTGAGTTCTTTGGGAAGACATTTGAATCATAATGGATGGTGTATGTTTTATGTCTGGGGGAGGAAGTGTTATACTGAATTCATTATTATGTTCATTTTATTTGTAAACCATTGAGAATTGGATTAGATTGCAGTAGCTAACAATTTAATTAATGAAAACATAAATAGTTGACAGGGAAAAGCTAGCATATATAGCAATCTCAATGGAAACAAGTAACAAACACCACAGTCTATGGGTCAAAATGCAAAGTGGTAGTCATAGCAGCTTTTTTTTTGCAAAGAGATGGTGTTTCAGTCACTTAGCTATAACTGCCATCTCACCATTTTTAACTACCAACCAATATAAGAATGATCTGACATTCATTAAGTCTGAATTGGCAAAGAAAATAAATGCATTTCAGAGTATGCAAGCTAATCTCAGATTTGTTCAGAAAAAAAGATATCTGAATGTTGCAAATTTGAAACAGAGACAGAAAAATATGTAGCATTAAATAATAGATAAGGAAGTTTTGATCCAAACCACAGGAAAGTAGTTAGGGAAGGCTTAACACTATTTTTAAGAATTTAGGAGCACATCAATTATAATATAACTAACTGCCATCATTATACCTTGTTTTCCGCATAATATTAACTGAACCCTGGGAGCTACATTTGTGAAATCTTACCTTTGGTGTCTCAAACACTTCTTCAAGATGTATTATATGCTCATGGTTTACTCTTTTCAGAATGCTTACTTCTCGTTCAAGAAGCTTTACAGCAGAACTCCCAGCCTTAATGTGAGAAAAGTATTATTTTTTTACAAACAGTACTAAATTTGATTATTTTTGTTTGTTCTTTTAATTTCTTTTAATTTATTTATTTGTATCACACCTTTACTATTTTTATAAATAACTCAAGGTAGTAAACATATCAAAAATACATTTCTATAGAAAGAACTTGAGATTGAGGCTATAGAGTTTATCAGACACTGCAAGAGCTTCAACAAGAAGCAACAAAGCCAACTGTGCAACTGAATGTTTGGTTGGGGTAACAAAATACAAAATAAAAATAAAAATCACCCAAATGCCTACTTCATGCCACTTTATGTGATGGAAGGAGAGAGAAGAGGGTGATGAGCAGCGAAGTTGATAGACTCAGCTATACTGGTTAGACTGCAGGGCTAGAAGACGTGAAGGACTGGATTAAGGACACATCATGATGAAGAAAATATGATTGGCACAGTCTACAGTAACTTGATGGCACATAATCAATCAGTCAAACAAACAATATTTTATGAAGTTCCCTGATATGCAGTATTTTCTCAGTTTGATTTGTAAAGCTACCAGGCCATTTGTCACACTTCATACAAGGGAATTCATGCACTCCAAATGTTTGAACCTTGATTCAAACAGAAGGAGAAGGCTTCTGGACAAAACTAAGCAAGGTAAAATTTGCCTGCTACAATACAAAAAAGGTAAAGCCTATATATAAGTCCAGGTTTCAAAATATAAATTCTAGCATTTTCCACCTGCTGTCCGAAGTCAACAGACATTTTTACTATTCTTTTGATAGTGCCTTGGATTATTTGGCCTTTGTTAACATAACAGTTTGCTCTGGCATGAGAACCGCTGATTTTTTTTGTCACCACCCTCATTCCTTACACCATCTGTTTGTTGCAAACAGACAAACACAAAAATATTTATAGCAGACATCACTGACAATATATGCATATGTATTCCTTAGAAATACAATGCATTTTGTCTTTTCCCTATACTTTTTTTTTAAAGTGTGGCTCTATTAACTACCTGCATAAAGACATATGCTTGGAGTTTGTTTTTTGTTTACGTATGTATATGATTTACATAGCTGCTACCCATCTTACAAAAGTGACTCTGGGCAGCTTACAAATATTAAATCACAGAAAAAGTACCTCACATAACCTTGACATAACCCTCCAGCTTCCAAGAACAAACAAATTGACAAATGATAAGGTGGGTAGATTGTATCTACTCTTTCGTTTAAGTAGAATAAATTTAAGGTTGCTTTTTCTTTGTGTAAATATGGTATTATCACTTTCTCACCTTAACTAGAACCGCTATGATTGTCTCTTTTGCCTGATGTTGTTCCCCAACATTGACCACTTGATCAATGTTGACCCTAGGCATGGTTTTTCTTAATGAACTATCTAATTAGAAACAGATTCTAATCAGATCTCAAGGAGTAGTTTACAGCCACTCCTTGAGGTACCATAACATTCACATTATTGGAAGACTTATGAACATCAATGTTTACATATATGGGAATCTAAACTATCCAACATTTCCTCACCAGGTAATGAGTACAGAAAGGGTTTGGTGGGATCAATATCCTTAAATACAATAGCTTCTCATCACATAGGGGGATGCCCACCTCATGGCTAATCCGATACTTCTGGACTGCATTGCCAGGCATCTTCACCAGGCAGTGCTGCCTGCCACATGAAAGATGCCAGAAAGCTTTCTCCTCCTAAGTACATTGCATTTCTTTACACACAAAACTAGAGTTAATCAGAATTCACATAACTCAGGAAGTGCTTTACCTGTATGTATTAATGAAATCTTCCTACCTACTCACTATTAACAATACCTAGTAGAAAAGGTGAAGAGCCATTTTTCTCTGAATGGCTCTTATTGGTATTTTAAATATTGTAATTAAAGAAATCAATTCTTTAAATCAAAGTCAATTCTTCAGTCAAAAATAACTATTGCTTTTCCTACATTTATAAAAGCTCTATATATTTATAGAAACCTCTCCAAAGGTCTGTAATTGGTTTTTAGAATTATATGTATGCTGAAAGCTGCTCTAAATCATCCAGTCCAAAACACCCACTTATATTTACAAAATGAGGTCCCTAAAGTTAATTAAATTTTATTCAGATCCATTTACTCTTCCCATGTTCATTTTTGCCAGAACAGCAAAGAACATATTTGTTTCAGTCTTTTCTAAGTCACATCTATATACATTTGGCAGTACTGTTAGTATCTATGATATGTTAACTTTGTAACTGCCACTTTTCATTACAATTCTTTAAATCATTAAAGCTCATTGCTGACATTTTTTATCTTACTTTGAAAGTCCTCAACCCCGTTTTTATGTCGTTTTTTAAAGATGGTGTCACTTCTCAGTGATACTTGCTGGTTCGAAGTTTAATGACTTAATCTCATATGCCTGCACAATCTTATTTGAAAGGGTTTAATTTGAGTAAAACACACATATTTCATAATTTGATCATTACCTATTTGATATTGCCAATATCACTTATTAAAGTTTTTAAAAGCAGTCTTTTATCATAACATTTATTGAAATGAACTATCTTGATTTGTACAATATACTAGGCTGCACTATAAAAATTTTATTTCATTTGACATATCTGCAGTCCCACAGTTATAGCCAAAGTAAATTAACATTATTATATCTCCCATAAAATGTTGAAGAAATAATAAATGCACAATAATCAATATTTCCCAACTACAGTAGAAACTTAACTCATAATTATAGCATGGTTATTTAAATTAAATATTAAAATAAGATAATCATTGCCAAGAAGGTGAAAAATTCTTTGTCTATTACAAATACCAACCTTTTCACGGTTCACTTTCTTCATTGCCCACTTTACTCCTGTTTTTTTGTGTTTTACTTCAATCACTACACCAAAGCTGCCCTGTCCTAATTTCCTTCCAAAAGAATAAATTTGCTGCAGACATAGAGAATATGTAAATAAATAAATAAGAGGACAAAGTATAGAAGAAAGATACTTAGAAGATAATTCCAAGAAATCACCAAATGTATATTAGGGAGATGATAAATATGCACAATTACTTGTAGATGATGTTTTATGCATTAAGAAAAACAAAGTACAAGGCAATAGAAGACACAATAAAATTGAATGAATTAAAAAAGAAAAATAATTAGAATTCCTCATTTTTTTAAATGCTCACTATAGGCAGTTCCCTAAGTTTCCAGTTTAATGCTTGGGGTGTTTAAGGTAATGTATTCTAATTTATATTCCTTTTAAATCTAATGCCATTTTTGTAGCTGATTATTTTTTTAAAAAAAATGATATAAATAAGGTTTTTTACTCCTAATCTCAAGTATAAATGCCCTGGACGTGCCCTTTTTTATCCAGAAATATTTCGCAGACTTGATTTTTAGTCTCAGTTTAGAGAATTACGGGACAGGAGTAACAAAACAAAAAATGCAAAGCAACTAACTAGAAAAATCAGACTTTGTGAAAACAACAGTGTTGCTAGAAAATAAAATTCCATTACTAAATGTTCTTACTCTCATTTGCACTCTGATTCAGGTATTTTAGAGACACAGATTAACCCCTAAATGGTTTCAACTACTCTCAAAGTGTTAATGGCTGATTAACTGAAAAGAGTACAAATCTTTCCTTCATCACCAGTTAGTTAAAACTGAGCATTCTAAACTACCGGTAAAAGCATTCAGAGAGATTATTTTCCTAGATATACCCTTTGGCACAACAGCTTTCTTAAATTCAATATTTTTCTTCCTGTAAATCTCCTTCAAGTTACGTTCTCTCCTCATATCAGTTTGATTTTTTCCTACAAAACTCAGTTGTCTGGTTTTCTGAATCCCATCTCAAGGGCCACTCATATAAGGGCTACCATTTGTTTTCTTTTCCTTTTTTTTAATTCTGCCTTTATTGTTTTTATAAATAAGTCAAGGTGATAAATATACTCCTTCCTCTCATTTTCCCCACAACAAAAACCATGTGAGGTGAATTGTGCTAAAAAGAGGACTGGTCCAAAATCATCCATCTGGCTTTCATGTCTAAAGTAGGACTCTAGGACACACAGATTCCTGAGTTTTACATTGGTGCCTTGATTATCTGACCAAACCAGCTCTCTGACAAAAATTTGTCCTCTTTCTCTGGTTTTCTGAAAAAGTTTTTTTTTAAAGGCTGGGTTTTTCCACCCAATATCATTTTTCTTGTCCCTGATTTTGAAATTATAATCTCTTCAATCTCCCTTAAAACTAACAGAAATGCAGTCCCCAAATGAATAATTTATATTCCTGGGATGCCTGCAATAATAAGTTTTAATTTTGTGTGAAACGGTTGTGTGTGTTACAACACAACTTAAAAGAGTGTGAGAATGTCTCCTTGAGCAACTTATGTGGTCAACTCTGTTATCTTGAATAAATTATCCAAATGACTCACAGCTAGTACCCTTGTGTTTGAATAAAGCATGCTGTTTTAAGCCAATTCTGATAAACAGAGCAGCATGTCTTTTGAATCATAACTGCACTGGGGAGGGGGGCGAAATCCCTAGAATAATTTTTGAGCAAAACCGTCTAATCATTTGTGTGCCAGGTTGATATAATTTCTCTAAACACAAAGAAGTAGTCTGCAAAAATTGTTTGCAAATGTGCTCTAAATAGTGTAAGGTAAGTTAATCCAAAATCCATTTCATTTTGTTTAATTTTGAGACTGATGATTTCTGGAGAATTCAGTAGCTTGTTCTTGACTTTAGATATTTCCATATTATGGTTTTAAACTTTTTTCCAACCTACTCAATCCTAAACCATTATGTCCTTATCATAACATCATACTTAAAAGTTACAATAACATTTCACAATGATACTGAATTACAAACCTGAATAGCTGCTCCATCATCTATTCGTGTATGTGGGATTTTGCATTCCACAATATTGCCACGAATGCCTGGGGTAACAAGCATTTTTTTGTGAGAGTCTGTTAAGTCTGCCTTTGACATCTTTAGGAACATAAAAAGAAAAGCATGAAATTAAAACACAAGCCACTGTTTAAAGACTATATACTGTTTGAAATAGCTTCAAGCATATGAGATACATTTTATGTAACTTATTACAAATAAAGAAAATATATGAAGTGGGACGGGAACTAAAAAAGACAAACTTAACTGGCTTAAAAGAACACTTCAGTATAAATCTACCTTATGTAATAGATAAAATATTCTTGCAACATGTTACATCGGAACTGAGCTTTCTCCTCCATACAGACACACTTTGATCAATTTAACTATGAAAATTTAAATTCATTAACATTTTGTTAAATGTTTATGTTCAGTTTCAATTAATGGTTAAAACTGAAATATATTCAAAATCAACTGAATTCGAAATTGAATCAATCTGATTTATAGGTATTCAGGAGAGGTTCACATCACAGCAATGTTCCTTCAAAGCAGGGATGTCAAAGTCATATTGTCACATCATATTGTTTTCCCTTTCACTAAACCGTGCATGGGTGTGGCCAGCGCTTGACGCATCTGGCCCGCAGGCCAGGAGTTTGACATCCCTGCTCCAAAGGATCTGACTTCTTCTGAGGTTGTGTACATATGTGTTTTAGAGACTCATAGAATCCTGAGCCAGTTTCTTTGCAAAAATAAAAATAAAAAATGATACATTGAGCTTTTGTGGAGAAATATAAGAAGAATGCAAAGCCTCTCTTCAAAGGAAAGATGAGGAAAGGGCAAGAGACAGTTGTTATTTCAATTTCAATATTGTACTGGCTTCTCTAGCTGCAGTGCTATTTGTTATTTTTCTTTTCTAAAACTTGAATATTATAACAGATTGGTTAGTCTTAGAGAGATTTAGGGTAGCATAATATTTGCTGTCCTATTATGTCCAAGCCTTCCATCTCTTCCACTGTTTGCTCTGCATCCATGCACATACCCAATTGCAATTTTTGTGACTTTGATACAACTCCCTTAAAAAAAACCCTTAAATTGATTTCTATTCATTACTTCATTAATCCTCCCCTCCCCCAATTTTTCTGAAATAATTCACTTTTGATGCTGTGGGACATATCTATTATGTTTCTATTTTTATATAACCTTCCAACAATGTTACAGAGGAAGCAAAATGAAAGGATTTTAAAAGAGGAGCTTCCTTTCTGAAATATTCATGACAATTTTCTTAAGAATATCTATAAGAGGGATAGAAACTAAGGAGAGAATATATCTTTTTTGGATACTCTATTGTTATTTTTGTAGAAGGGACATGGTGGCTCAGTGGCTAAGACTCTGAGCTTGTCAATCAGAAAGGTTGGCAGTTTGGTGGTTCGAATCCCCAGCACCGCGTAACCGAGTGAGCTCCCATTACCTGTCGCAGCTTCTGCCAACTTAGCAATTCGAAAGCATGTAGAAATGCAAGTAAAAAAATAGGGACCACTTTGGTGGGAAGGTAACAGCACCATGCGTCTTCAGCATTTAGTCATGCCAGCCACATGACCACGGAGACATCTTCGGACAGCGCTAGCTCTTTGGCTTTGTAACAGAGATGAGCACCACCCCCTAGAGCTGGAAACAACTAGCATGTATGTATGAGGGGAACCTTTACCTTTATCTATTAGTTTCTCTAAACTTAAAATATGCAAACTAGCAAACTTGAGCCCATCAGAGGTGTCGTGTCACTTTTATATGTTTCATCCAATTCTGTCAAGAAATATATTATCAGAAGTTCTATCCTTCAATAAATAATTCTCTAACAAAATATCTGGAGTTCTTTGTATATACTTGGGCAGGATTATATCCCTAATAAATTACTTCCATAGCCATAAACTAAATTATGCCAAATAGAAATGAATACAAAAATATAATTTCCTATTACAATCAATGCAATTTTTAGTTCTTAACTGAATGATCAAATTCAAAAAATCAGACTACTTTGTAAATCACTGTTTAGAATTAAAGTGAATCTTTCAGCTGCGGCTGTTTATTCCTATTGAAAATAAACATTTCTTTTTTCTTTTCTTTTCTGGAAAACATTAGCCAAAATCTGAGTCCTGAAATATACTTGGATCTTGAACATTCCTGCACAATCTCTGGTTCTTGAAGCAAGCCTGTTTTGTCTTGTTTATATTGGGCAGACAAGTTATGTTCCCTAAGTGTCGTAGTTCAGTGGCAGAGAATATGCTCCACAAGCATAACCTATATACATAATCACTTACACAAGTTAATGAATATGAAGCCTAATGGCTAATTTTAACATGCCTTTCAAAATGAAGCTGAATTATCTATGAGGAATTCAACTAAAAAAGTCTATACTCATGAATGCTTTCACAATTGAGCGTATGCTTAAATATTGCACATTTGGAGCAGCCTGAATAAAAAGCAACACATAATTTCAATTACAACAAACATGAGGTTCTAAAAACATTCCTGAAGATACGGTACATAATTTAAAACCCTTTAAGTGCAAAATTCAAAGAGGAAATATATAGCCAAAAAGGAAAAACTATGAGCTCAATTTATTGTGAATGATTTAGCATTTTCTCATCAATTTAAAATTAAATAATTACAGTAGCAGACTCATCTGCAGGTAAATTAATATAAATTAAAAGGAAATGACACTGCATATTTTCTTATAGGTTATTCAATTAAAGATAAATTAATATAATATTCAATGTGTGAAAAAAATAATATCCATGCTATGGATATTATAATAAAACAAATTTTAGAAAGAAGAAACAAGTAAATGATAAATAAGTTACATATGAAACAAGTGAAACTAAAAAGTCCCATGCTTAGCATGCCAAATCTAATCAGGAGGGTTGAATATTTATTTTCATATAAATTTTGATATCTTAGTGCAGGGCAAGGAATCTTGAAGGTCAGGGGGTTAGCCTCCTGGACACCTAAAAGGCCATTAGATAACATGATAGTGTCACTGAAGAGTAGAGTCAAATGTTTTTGGTTTGTTAATTTCTGGTGAGTTTTAAGACTGTAACAAGCTCACATTTCATCCATAAACTCCACAAAAACTTGTTGAATATCTCAATGTTAATCTCAGGATATGGGGAACAGGGCATATGACTAGGGTTATCAGATATCTGAACAAGCAAAGGAATACATGTATAATTGTAAAATGGGACAAACAGGGAGAAACTAGATCATACTGTTTAATTTACTTGGCAAC
The DNA here is from genome assembly GCA_023653725.1 of Bungarus multicinctus. Taxonomy (NCBI): domain Eukaryota; kingdom Metazoa; phylum Chordata; class Lepidosauria; order Squamata; family Elapidae; genus Bungarus; species Bungarus multicinctus. The sequence continues at coordinate 73,692,597 of CM042838.1, forward strand.
CACAAAAAAAAATACAACAAAAAAATTGCAAAAAATATACCTGTATATGAAATTACATTTTTTTAAGCATCGGAAATTATTTTTCTAACAAATCTTTATTTTCAAGAATATATGCTATAGAATCAGCAGTGACATACTTTTCAAATCTCACCATAAAAATATATGATGAGTCATGCAATCTACAGATTACAGTAATCATAGATTTGAAGGGGCTGGATTGAAGCTAATTGCTGGAATCAGGAAATAAAATAAATAAAGTAAATCTATGCTGTTGGAAATTTGAATGACATTGTTGTGAAAACTCTTTTAAAAAACAAGGTACCCAAAAAGCCAGGCAATATTTGCATGGATGACAGATCCTTCTTTTGCCAGGCATGGTAACTTGTCATATGATTCAGAAATTTTCCATTCCTGTCATACTGTCTCAATTCCATTTTCTATCCCAGATATTGGTTATTCATGGCATGTTCAAATATGATTTATATCATTGTATAAAACTTTGCCTCTTCATTTTAAGAGAGCTTCTTTAAAGAAACTAATTTACAGGAAGAAATAAATTACCATTTTTTTCTGCAATTTTTGCCTTAACTCTATTCTTCTAACAATATTATGATAGGAGAACACTTCTAACAATATTATGATAGGAGAAAAATACAACTCTACCAGCCAAAAAGGGAAAAAAACCTCACTATACTGGATTGAAATGAAATAAAAGGCCTTTTAATTTTTTCTTTACCTTAGAATAAAAGGAGTCTCTTATAAAATCAGTGCAGTCATTCATTACTTATTTCAAAATATTTGTATTTCATCTTTTACTAAAATATTTGTATATCACCATTCTACTCTACTAAAGATAACTATAAACATAACATTAATTTATGGCAATGCATTAAAATACATAATTAATTCATATGATTTAAATCATATATCATTAAATCATATATCATTAAGTATATAATTAATAGATAAAAACATGAACATGGGAAAACAAAAATACAAAGATGACTAAGGTATCTCTCAAATTTAAATGCCTAGGGAAAAAAATACCCTATTCCAAATCTTGGATAACCTATTTTATTGCCTACATTTGCTGAAAATTCTAAAAGATATTTGAGAATAAAATGTTTAACATACCATGGGGTCAAATAGAAATTCATTGGTGCCACTTTCTAGATCAATTCTGTACACAGAATCATTATACCTGCATGCCCTTTATACCAATTTTAGAACCTATTCAGCAAGTTACCAGGATTAATTATATCCTTCTCTGAAGAAGATTACAGAGAATCAATACGATGTCACTCTGTGATCCTTTTCCTCTGACTGGAGATGTCATCCATTCAGGCCTTCTGCTATATTTTTGCCAAAATGGGACAATTAAAATTGGGGAAGTGGATCCAAAATGAGTTATCTAATGTAATCTGCTACTTATTATTTCTTTTACTGAATAGCTTCCTATTTACAAGGAGGGATATAAATACAGAGGATTCTAATAAGTAAGGGAAAAGGAAACCAGTGCTTTCAAATGGCTGCAAATGTATTTGTAATAAATGTGTCCTGTCTTGATTAAACTGTCTTGATTAAACTCAAAACATTACACATTCTTGAAAGCAGATCTTTAGGTTTGTTATTTTCCACATAGGAGTAACTTAAGAGTACAGCTACACCTGACAGATCATTTTGTTGTTGATGAATGCTAGGAATTCCATTCCGACCTATAGTGTCATTAACAAGGCATTAGAAGAATTTTTCCAGAAACTGGATCACCATCTGAATACATGAAGTCCCATCAGAAGAAAAGAACAGATGGGAAAAGGGCAACAGAATAGCCTGCAGATAGTCTTCAGTTACAATTACTATGATAAATGAAGCACTCATTTGAAGATCAGTAAAGAGTAACTAGATATTGAGTCAGTAACTAGGAGTTTGCCTATTTAGAAAAGAATGAGAAGTTACAGTGTCATAATAGGCTTTCATAAGAGAAGGAACAAGACGAAATAAGTCTATAAAGCAATTGACACAACATCCATGGCTAGATTTCTAGCAGTCAAATGCATATAAAACCCAACTCCATTTCAAAAGGACGCTCCATCCCAGATTTGAGCAGGATACATTTTTCAGGAAAAATCACTACTGTTTCAGTACAGTAGTACAGGGCAAAGGCTCTGATCCTGACATATTTGTCTGGGTTTGTGGGTAAGAATTTGTAGATAGTAAATGTCGTGTGTGTGTGTGTGTGTGTGTGTGTATGTGTGTGTGTGTGTGTATGTGTGTGTGTGTGTGTGTGTGTGTGTGTTTTCTGCAACTATTGTTATATAAGTGCCATAGAAAATAATTTCAAAGTAAATCAGTGCAGAGCAGAGGGAGACAAGAAAATATCTAAATTTTGTTTCCTTACATCTTCTACAGAAGATTGTTTTCTTGAGGGGCCTTCTTCGGGTTCTAAAATCTCATTTGTTTTATCAGTTGTTACATCTGAGGTTTCTACTACACTTCCTCCAAAGCACACAGAATCCTTTTTGCAATAGGGACAAGAAGATACAAGGTTGCTTGGTTGAAATGTTGCAGAGCACTTGAGGCATTTTACATTCTTCTCTTCTTTATTAAGGTCAGCCATTTGCTTGATTGTATGAATCCTGCTGTACAAATTAAATAGTAGCACAAAGATTGGTACTTCTGTATGCACTGTTGAAAGAAGCAGAACAAGAAAGTAAGAAAATGTATGGTGGCATAAAATGTGTAGTAACTAGCAAGTGACAACAATATTGTAAAAAAGACAGACCCTTGATATTGACAGATAATTTGGAGAAGCAAAGTCAAAAACATCATTGTAAAAATACAGTACTTTTCCACCAAGCAAACTCCAATGAAGAATTATAGGAATTTTCCCATGTATTAAAAATACAATCAACAAAAAATGGGCCTGTAAAACAATTCCTATAAGTAAGAAAGTTAAATCATCATTATCACCTCCATTATCACTCTATAGTAAGAGGGTACAAAGTAAAAATTCAACAAAAAACACTGAGTTCTACAAAAGTGGAAAGAATTGTTGGTCTTGATATATTCAGTTTACAAAGCAGGAAAAAAAATAGCACCACTCATTTCACTATCCATTTTGGATGGTCAACAACATATAAAGACAATACAACAAGCATAATAAAGCCGCAATAAATGTGACAACCAGGTTTGGGGCAAATCTAATCTCAGGGCTAATGGTATTCCAAAGTATAGGTGTTTCAAAAGAAAAGATATGCTTTCTGAATCCAGCAAGATGAATTGTTTAACTAGTGCACCTCACACCATGCCTCTCCCATCAAACCAAATGTGACAAATAGAAACAAATGGGGAGAGGCAGTTCTACAAATCTCCCAGATTTATGCCATGAAAGGCTTTAAAGGTGACCACCAGCAGCTCAAATTTATTTATTTTTTATTTATTTATTTTAACATTTATATACCGCCCTTCTCCCGAAGGACTCAGGGCGGTGCACAGCCAAATCTACCCCAACACATATACAAAAGTTAATGAGATTAAATAGTGGGCTGTTAGAATTAAAAAATCAACCCTCCCCCCAGATATATTAAAAACCCCAAATTTAAAATCCAAATTAAAAAGGAGACGGATTAAAATCTCATGTCAGCCCAGGCCAGCCTGCTCGAAGAGCCAGGTTTTTAACACACGCCTGAAGGTTCTCAGGTCCGTGCTGGTACGTATCTCAGGTGGCAGACTATTCCAGAGGGCAGGGGCCCCCACAGAGAAGGCCCCATTCCTGGGGGCCGCCAGACGACACATAGAGGCCGACGGCACCCGGAGAAGGCCCTCCCTGTGGGAACGCACAGGTCTGTTGGAGATCACCGGCAGAACGCGGTCCTGCAGGTAGCCTGGCCCAATGCCATGGATCGCTTTAAAGGTCAAAACTAGAACCTTAAAGTGAACCCGGAAAACCACCGGCAACCAATGCAGCTCGCGCAGGAGAGGCATCACATGGGAGCTACGCGATGCCCCCATAATCACCCGTGCGGCCGCATTTTGCACCAGTTGGAGTCTCCGGGTGCTCCCCACAGGGAGCCCCATGTAGAGAGCGTTACAGTAATCCAGGCGAGAGGTGACAAGGGCATGAGTGACCGTGTGCAGGGCGTCCCGATCCAGGAAGGGCCGCAACTGGTAAATCAGGCGAACCTGATAAAACGCCCCCCTGGAGACGGCCGCAATATGGTGTTCTAAAGACAGCCGTGCATCCAGGAGGACACCCAGATTGCGAGCCCTCCCTGTAGGGGGCAGAATCTCTTCCCCAATAGCCAGCGAAGGTGTCAGCTGGCTATATCGGGGCGCCGGGAACCACAGCCACTCAGTCTTGGATGGGTTGAGTCGGAGCCTGTTCCCGCCCATCCAATTCCGCACGGCCTCCAGGCACCGGGACATAGCCTCCACAGCATCGTTGGGGTGGTCTGGGGTGGAGATGTACAACTGGGTGTCATCTGCGTACAGATGGCACTGCACCCCAAAACCACGGATGATCTCGCCCAACGGCTTCACATAAATGTTGAACAAGAGAGGGGAGAGGACCGACCCCTGAGGCACCCCACAAAGAAGAGGCCTAGAGGTGGACCTCTCCCCTCCCGCCAACACAAATTGCGAGCGGCTGGAGAGGAAGGAGGAGAACCATCGTAAGACAGTTCCCCCAATCCCTAACCCCTCCAGCCGCCGCAATAAGATACTATGGTCGATAGTATCAAAAGCTGCCGAGAGATCTAATAGGACCAGGACAGAGGAAAACCCCCTGTCCCGGGCCCTCCAGAAATCATCGACCAACGCAACCAATGCTGTTTCGGTACTATGGCCGGGCCTGAAGCCCGATTGGAATGGATCGAGGTAAGTTGCTTCCTCCAGGTATTGAGGGAGCTGATGTGCCACCACACTCTCAACAACCTTTGCTAAAAAAGGAAGGTTGGAGACCGGACGATAGTTATTTAAAACAGCTGGGTCCAGGGAAGGCTTCTTGAGGAGGGGCCGCACCACCGCCATTTTCAGGGCAGTAGGGAGCGACCCCTCTCTCAAGGAAGCGTTGATAATCCCCTGGAGCCAGCCTCGTGTCATCTCTTTGGCGGCCGAAACCAACCAGGAGGGACACGGGTCCAACAAACATGTGGTGGCATTCAGCCCCCCCCAGCAGCCTGTCCACACCGTCAGCGGTCACAGGGTCAAACTCTTCCCAGATAATATTCTCAAGACCTGCCCCGGACACCTCCCCCAGGACCACCCAATTGGAGTCCAGCCCGTCCCGAATCTGAGTGATTTTGTCATGCAGGAATCGGGAAAACTCTTCCACCCTACCCTGCAAGAGGTCATCCCACGCTCTCGGCTCAAGCAGAGAGCGGGTCACTCTAAACAGGGCGGCAGGCCGATTTTCTGCCGACGCAATAAGGGCGGAGAAATGCGAACGTTTCGCCGCCTGTATCGCCACAAGGTAGGTCTTAATATAAGACCTCACCTGTGTCCGGTCAAACTCTAGCCCTCCAAACACTCTCTAGACGTCTTTTCCGGCACTTCATCTCCCGTAGCTCCTCCGTAAACCACGGAGCCAAGTGGGATCTGTGCCGAGTCAGAGGTCGCAGAGGCGCAACTCGGTCCAGAGCCTCGGCAGCCAACCTATCCCAGGTGGCCACCAGGTCTCCAGGCGAGTTGTGAGCCAGAGTCTCGGGAAATGGCCCAAGCTCCCTCTGGAACCACTCAGGGTCCATCAGGCGCCTGGGGCGGAACCATCTACATGGCTCCGCCTCCCTGCGGTGGGGGGTGGCGGTACAGAAGTCCAGTTTAAGAAGGGAATGATCTGTCCATGACAAGGGTTTGATGACTAAATCCCCGAAATTACAGTCATTCAACCACTGACCGGAGACAAAAATCAGGTCCAGCGTGTGTCCTCCTATATGAGATGGGGCAGAAACTAATTGGGTCAGGTCCATGGCCGTCATGGAAGCCATGAACTCCCGGGCTACCCCAGAGGTTTCACCGAGCGATGGCAGGTTGAAATCACCCATGACTAAAAGCCTAGGGGTCTCAACCGCCAGCCCGGCTATCACCTCGAGGAGTCCGGGCAGGGCCGATGACACGTGGCAGGGAGCCAGGTACGCCATCAAAAGGCCCATCTGAACCCCTTGTCCCCACTTCACAAAGAGAGACTCACAACCAGCCGTCTGAGGGACAGTGGCCTCCCTAGGACAAAGGACCTCTTTAATAAGCACCGCCATCCTTCCACCCCTTCCCTGAGACCTAGGCTGATGAAATGCAAGGAAACCTGGTGGGCACATCTCTCTCAGAGGGGCACCACCCTCTGGGCCCAACCAGGTTTCGGTAACACCTACCAGGTCCGCGCCCTCCTCCTGCACCAAATCACAGATCAGGGGGGTCTTGTTGACAACGGACCTGGCGTTGCATAGCAACAGCCGGGTACTCAGGGCCTGAGGCTCTGGACAACCAGGTCTGCAGGATGGGTAAAGAGGGTCGGAGCGCGCTACCGCTTGAAGATATCGGCAGCGCGATCCCCTAACCTGATATGGCCCTCTACCCCCGCCATATCTGCCCCTCCCAACAACCGTGCTAATAGAATTGGCCCCCGGCATCCCACCCTCCTGAATTCATCCTGAATCACAATGAAATGGAATGGAATCCAGTGGAGCTCATAGAGCAGAGATATAATGTACTAAATAATGTACGAGCAGCTGTGGGACACTCTGACCACTGCATGATTCACCTTGTTCCTGCCTACAAAGACTTAAAACCATTAAACCAACAATTAAATCAGTGAGGACTTGGTCGGATGAGGCAAAGCTGAAACTCCAGGCCTGCCTTGGTTGCACTGATTGGAATGTTTTTGAAGATGCCTCTGCAGACCTAGATGAGCTCACAGATACTATAACATCATATGTTAGCTTCTGCGAAGACTTATGTGTACCAACAAGGAACCTGAAAATATATAGCAACAATAAACCTTGGTTCACAGCTAAACTTAAGCAGCTACGTCGTTCCAAAGAGGAAGCTTACAGAAAAGGTGACAGAATGCTATACAACCAGGCCAGAAACATATTAACAAGAGAGATCAGAGCAGCAAAAAGAAGCTATTCTGAAAAGTTAAAGAACCAATTCTCAACAAATGAACCAGCAAACATGTGGAAAACTCTTAAAAACATCACTGGCTTCAGCAAACCTCCTTCCCAAGCAGAAGGAAATCAACAACTAGCAGATGACCTGAATGTGTCTACTGCAGGTTTGAAAAGAAACTACAGCCACCTATCTCCACAACACACATCTCAAACACACCAACAATAGACAAGCCTCCTACAACTGGCCCCAATCCATTGGGTTCACAACCTCTGGTGATCACAGAAAAAGAAGTGCAAGATCTATTACATGGACAAAAACCAGGAAAAGCACCAGGGCCAGACAAGATAACTCCTTCTTGCTTAAAAGTCTGTGCTAAGCAATTGGCCCCCATCTTCACCCGAATCTTCAATAGATCACTAGAGATGGGCTATGTTCCTTCCTGCTTCAAACGTTCTACCATCATCCCAGTGCCAAAGAAGCCCTCCATCAAGGAACTGAATGACTACAGACCAGTTGCTCTAACATCTGTAGTTATGAAAATCTTTGAAAGGCTTGTGCTGTCCCACCTGAAAATCATCACGGATCCGCTGTTAGATCCCATGCAGTTTGCATACCGAGCAAATAGATCGACAGATGATGCTGTTAACATGGCTCTGCACTACATCCTACAACACCTCGAATCTCCAAATACCTATGCAAGGGTCCTCTTTGTAGACTTCAGATCAGCATTCAATATCATCATTCCAGACACTCTTCTAAGTAAACTAAACCAACTAGCAGTACCTGAACACACCTGTAAGTGGATCATAAGCTTCCTAACAGACAGGAAACAGCAGGTGAAGCGAGGCGAAATCACATCCAATATCTGTACAATCAGCATAGGGGCCCCCCAAGGCTGTGTGCTATCTCTATTTCTCTTCTCCCTGTATACCAATGACTGCATCTCAAATGATCCATCTGTTAAAATACTGAAGTTTGCTAATGACACAACAGTCATTGGTCTTATTCAAGACAACGATGAATCTGCATACAGACAGGAGGTTATACAACTTGCCTCGTGGTGTAACCGGAACAATCTGGAACTGAACACACTCAAAACCGTAGAAATGGTGGTAGACTTTAGAAGAAATCCTCCCATACTACCACCTCTTATAATACTAGACAACAGTATCAACCGTAGAGACCTTCAAATTTCTAGGTTCTATTATATCACATGACCTAAAATGGACACCTAACATCAAAAACGTCATCAAAAAAGCACAGCAAAGAATGTTCTTTCTGCGCCAACTCAGAAAGCTCAAAGTGCCCAAGAAGCTGCTGATCCAGTTCTACAGAGGAATTATTGAGTCTATCATCTGCACTTCTATAACTGTCTGGTTTGGTTCTGCAACCCAACAGGACAGACACAGACTTCAGAGGATAATTAGGACTGCAGAAAAAACAATTACCACTCACCTGCCTTCAATTGAGGACCTGTATACTGCACAAGTCAAAAAGAGGGCTGTGAAAATATTTACAGACCCCTCACATCCTGGACATAAACTCTTTCAACTCCTTCCCTCAAAACGACGCTATAGAGTACTGCTCACCAGAACAACTAGACACAAGAACAGTTTTTTCCCGAAAGCCATCACTCTGCTAAACAAATAATTCCCTCAACATTGTTCAACTATTTACAAAGTGTACACTACTACTACTGTTAATCTTCTCATCACTCCTTATCACCCATCCCCTTCCACTTGTGACTGTAACTTTGTTGCTTGTATCCTCTATTTCCTAGTATGCTTTGATGTTGATTGTACCCTATGACTATCATTAAGTGTTGTACATTATGATTCTTGATTCTTAATGAAAGTTTCTTCTTTATGTATACTAAGAGTATTTACACCAAGACAAATTCCTTGTGTGTCCAATCACACTTGGCCAATAAAGTATTCTATTCTATTCTATTCTAAAGCAGGGATCCACAATCCACATGGCACAGTACCGGGCCACAGCCTGCTGGGAACCAGGTGACCCAACCAGGTGGGTGAGCATGCACATGTGCAAAGCTGCATTTGTGCAAGTGACTCGCCCATTTGAAACTACCCCCTGGAAGAGGGGATAGTTGCTACGGCTGCTGGTCTACAGAGTAGAAATGTTGGTAACCAATGTACTAAAGCAGGGGTCCCCAACCCCCAGGTCGCATCCCACTACCATGCCATGGCCTATTCAGAATTGGGCTGTGTGAGTAGCTGGCTGGAGCACACACATCCGCACAGCTCAACTTGTGCAAGCGGTCAGCTGGGGGCACTTGTACATACGTGCCAGTCTGCTGCTCATGCAAGTCAAACTGCATGCATGCATGCTGGCCCACTACTCGTGCAAGTTGAGATGTGCACATGCATGCCAGCCACTCCTCACACAACTCAGTTCTCTTTCCCCCCCTGCCAGCTAGAACTCCAAGCCACAAAAGTTGGGGAACTAAAGTATGCCTATAACTGCACATACTGAACCAGCTACAAATTCTGGATTAAGATCAGCCCTATGTACAGTGCATTGCAGTAATCCATTCAAGAGGTGATCAAGTGATGAATGACCATAAGCAACATGTTCTGGACCAGGAAAGAGCACAATAAGTTAATAAAATGAAGTTGTTCAAAAGCCTTCCTGATCATGGTTGCCACCTGATGCTCAAGCAGAAGATGTGAATCCAGGATGACCTTGAAAGTGTACACCAGTTCTGTTTGGGGTAGTCCACATATATCCAAAACTAAAGATTTAAAATCCCCAAATCTAGGCAGTCCTTAAAATCCAAAGCCATTCTATCACGTTAGAGCTGAGGTGCTGGCTTCTCTATCCAGATCCCCATCGCCTCCAGATATCAAGGCAAAATCTCTACAACATCATTTTGTTGCCTCAGGATAGAAAGACAGAACTGGGTACCATCAGAATATTGATGATGTCTCACCTCATTGCCTTACACGGAAGCTTTATGTAGTTATTAAAGAGAGAGCATTAGATTATGGGTTACACTTCTTTCCCTCATCAACACTGGCTGAAACCAGCCCCAGAAGAAGGAAAGGCTGCTGAGAGATCAAGCAAAAACTAGGACCGACACAGTACTCACATCTTACCCTCATCAGAGATGATCCACAAGAACAATCAATGCCGATTTGATCCCATACCTAGGTCTGAGACCTGATTGAAAGGGTCCAGATAAGAGAAGGTTGGAGGTGGGACTAAAATTATTCAACATGATTAGATTCAGCTATTGTTTCTTTAGGAGGAAATAAACTATCCCTCCCTGAGCACTGGCAGAAAAGCCCTTCTCTCAAGAATTCACCACATAGTCTTTGCTAACCAGGAGAGTCATGGAGCTAGTTAGCTGAGCTTAAGAGATCCAAAAACCCTGTCCACTGAATCAGGATTCACAGGATTAGCCTCATCCCAGATAACCAAGCCAGACTAGTCTTCAATCAATTTCATGGGACTTCCATGACTTCTATCAAGGCCAGAGCTCAATTTGTATCTGATAGGTACATAGTATATTTCTCCCAGAAAGTCTGCATATAAATTATGGTCCCACTTTTTTCAAGGAAGACCAAGTTGGCTATTTGCAGAAATGCAGATGCAATAAGAGTGGAGAAATACTAGTGGCTGTACTTACTACCACAAAGTAGGCATTAATAGAAGTTCTAGATTGTACTCAGATTCACCCCTCATTGTCCTCCAGCATTGATCTAGGCATTTCTTCTCCAGTTTTATTTCCCTCAATTCCTCTGTAAACCAGAGAAAGCCCCAGGATCAATGAGAAGAGACAGGTTGCATAAGGCAATCAATCCAAAGCTCTAGCTGTCCTTTCATTTCAGGTGGTAACTAAAGCTTAAGTCAAATCATGAAACATATCCTCTGGAATTTAAGATTAAATGTGGCAGTGAGCATCATTAAAAAACTTAAAGGGAATCAGTGATGTTATCCTGACAGGTGTATAATGGCAATGTTTCCCAACTCCAGATCATTCCATAGCTATACCAACAGAAAAAAAAAAAGATCAACTATATATAATCACTATTATGTACTAGGCCACTGATGAGATAGGTCAAGTCTCTGATTACCACAGAGGCCATGAGTTCTTGAGCAAATTCTGCTTCAGGGAATGCAGATAAACCAAAATCCTGAGATCTCCATCACCAGTACAGTCATGGAATCCAGAAGGTCAGGCAGGAAGGTTGCTGTGAAGCAAATTTTATGGTATAATAGCAACAATCCCAGTTGATCAGTAGAGCCCTATTTAACAAATAGAGTCCCATATCTGATTATCTATGAGAGAGCTGAACACCAGCAGATTATTCATAATGGTCATAGCTACTCCACCATTCCTATACCAAGCTCTTGGCTGATATCACCCAAATCCAGGTAGTGTAGTTAACCAAGAAGAGAAATCTCAACTCCATGCCCAATCATGCTTTGTAACAAAAGCCAGGTCAGCCTTCTCAACCATGATTAAATCACAGATGAGTCTTTATTGAAGATTACCCTGGTATTTAGCAGCAGCAGCAGGTTTGGAAATGAGATTGAATACCGGAGGCCAGAACCAATATAATACATAAAGGGCATTTTTCCTAAGTATGGCCTAGCCCGTCTCACCCCACCCATAATCAGAGTGATGTTGCAGGCTGTCCCTAACTCCCCGCAAATCTCCTCCTCCATGTTAACTCCATCCCAGAGATAATCATCCATTATTAGAAAAGAAGTAGTTAACGTAATGTAAAAGAAAAATCTTACCTCATAAAGTGAGGCCCATGATGAAATGGGCAATATTGTCATGGAAAGGAAAAGTAGCAATACTGGATAGATAGAAATCACTGAATGCCACTGAATGACAAAAGTACAGATTTGATCCCTTTAATGTTCATGAGCTATCTAAAAAGACAATAAAATCACAAGAAATCAAAACTAAGTTATGAATGATTAAAAATGTGTTTGATAAGGATGTATCAGTTGGTAGAACTTGAAATCTTGGATAACATTTGAAATCTTGTCTTTGGATCTCATTTCATTTTATTCGAGACAATGCTTGTCAGACCATATGTAAATTCTATTTGTTTTAAAAACATAGTTCTTTAATGCTTCATTCTATATCATGAATTACTTGTCTTGAATGCGAGTCATGGGTCTTGGCAAGTTCAGCATCCCCTGTCCAAAAACAGTTTTTAAACCCTAAATTACTGAAAGATTGAAGTTACTAAATAAAGGTCACAGACACTCCATAATACATCATGGCTCTATTAGTATAATCAATATACAGTGTAATGGCAATTCAATTTTGAAGCAACAAATTAAACTTTGCTGCTGCAGAACCAAAGAGATCAGTCTTTCTGTTTCAATATTGTAGAGAATTTAAGAAATGAATTTGTAACCTCAATCCAACAGTTTAAATCTGAATAATTTCTTTCTAACAAAGCGAAACTATCTTCTTTACTATATTCCAAGCCCAAAGAACCAAACATTCTTAATAAACTAAAACTTTTTGGTAAATAATTTAAAACATGTTAACAATTTTAAATCTAATTCTCTATGCAAAATCACATTAATAATAATTTGAATATCAACACAAAATGGGACTACAGTATTAGCAAGCAAGCCCAAATCACATATATCAAAGTCCCCTCCTGCAGAAAAGCCTTCTAATCTATTGCTGAGGTTTCCAATAAATACAAGTTAGTCTTAAATTCAATCAAGACATGTTTATCATTTTTACATGAACATGCTGAGTTATTAAAAGTAGATATTCTAATATTTCATTCTATATTTCATGCAAGTGGTCATTGTCTATCTTAGCAATACTTACAGTATTTAAAACACAAGATCAGCAGGCCTAGGATTTTCCAAACTATTTCTAATGCAACTCATTAAGGAAAATTCAGAAGTGAAATATGTTTTAATTGAATATATTGACATTTGACAATTTCATGCAGCTTTTAGTCCCCCTCCTCCTTTTTTGCTTCTCCAGTTTTCATTTGTAAGGAAAACAAATAGAATCATTTATTATGTAAGGGGAAAAAAGATATTCCACACTTTAAACTTTATTCACTCAACACTTAATATAATGTTCAGGATACACCAAGCACAACACAAAAATTAATTGTTCCTGACATATGATACAGTCATTTATTTAATGGTCAACTGTGCAAAATGAGAGTATGTTTTGTCTACCACACAGGTACCAAGAAATAATTAACTTAAAGAACCTCTTAAACTTTTTAATGTTAACAAACCATGTCAAATGGTCATTCTTTTGCTCTCCTTGTTTCATAATTCATTTGAAAGCATTCCTAACATGCCAAAAAAGAACAAGGAACATAATTAAACATAAGACTGATAATAAACAAAAGTAGGGAGAAACTTTATTATTATTCTTTCTAAATTGACAAAAGCTTTCAATATTCAAAATGAAAATAACAAGGAAATCTTTATAAGGTCTATTAAGTTAGTCTTGAATGCTATAGGAAGTCCATTGTGAGCTAAAGAATTAGTGCCATGTTATTCATCACTAAAAGCAATAATTGCATATTAATAAAATAGCTCAAGCCAATACAGTGTAATTGTAGCTTATTTATACTAAGAAAACTAAAAGCCTTTTATTATATATGAAGCATTCTTCGTTTATTTAAATGTTGTATTTAGGAATAGTTTGGGCTTGTGGTTATAGGCTAAAGGCATAATTGATACAATTGTATTATGAGACAGGTAACATTTGTTCAAGTTATATACTTGAGATTTTATCAAAATATGTATATCAAAATTTCTCCATTGACATTAAATTATTTTATTTCTGCTCACTAATACTAATTCTTAAAAAATGTAATCCCTCCTTCAAATTTTTCACTAGGATAATACAGACTACATCATTATCTGAATGGTGGTATGAAATTTTCTAAAATGTTCTAAAAGGGCATTCTTTTGTCGTCGTCGTCCACTCACGTCCAGCCCATATTGAAATGTGAAGAATGTGAAAATAACGTGTTTAAGTCCTCTCTGCTGGCCTCCATCAAAAGCAAAGAGCACTGATCAGAAGAGCAGAAGAGCAATGATTCCATGGGTTGATCTAACTAATGTAGAGAGCAGAGGGAATGGCTTTGAAGGGCAAGAGAAGGAGGCCCCACCAAGACGATAATCTGATCAAAGAGTTTGGGACAGGATTGAAAACTCAGTACTGTCCCAAACTCCCTCCCTAGTTCTCACAAAGATAAAAGGGCGAGAGAAAAGCACATACAGAGTTGCAAGATTTTGTTACAATAAAAGTAGTACTGGCTTACAGAACATTGAATTCCTAGTTTGATCTACCTTGAAAGGCTGACAGAAAATATATCCAATTCATAGCCCTTTTATCCCTCTCTAGATGACTATAGTAGAAAGTATGAGCTGAATCAGAATTAGCAAGACTGTTCCTAATATAGCCCAACACAATGCCATACTGGGCTTTATAGGTAATAATCAATACCTTGAATTGAGTCTGGAAGCCTACTGTCATTAGCCAATGCAGTGACTTTAAGATTGTTGGAACACTACTATTACAGGTTTCCTCAACCAGTTGAAGCCTTGTCACTGAATAAACAATTTCTATAAATATTCTGATATAGATATTCTCACTCTCTATTATTATATTTCAGTTTGCCACCGCTTTCCTTCCTAGATTTAATCTGCTCTTTGTATCTCCAACACAGTGCACAAGTCTTAGGCAGTGCTTTTAAGTTTCTGTTTTCATCTCTGTGCACAACACCTCTCTGTATGTACTTTCTAGGTGCAAGCCTGAAAAAAAGATTCCATTGTTTTAAAAAATCTACTTAAAGGAAAAGTGATTCTTTAAATAGTTATACCTTCCTTCTCTGTTTTTATTCTGAAGTATACTTATTTCTTACCTGGCACTGAAAGTTTGTGTGCAGCCATTATACTGTGTGTTCTTTTTGCTGCCTAGCCTTTCATTTTCTAGCTTACTTTGGCTCTCATGATCTGAAAGCACTGCCCAGATCTGAAAAACACTTGGATCTTTTCCTTTGAAATTTTTGCAGTGTATTTTATTTTCTGTTTTGGATTCCACAATAGCTTTTATAGCTTTCCATAGCTTCTCAAGTTATCTTTCACATAAGTTACACAAAGTAACTCTGTCCCTTACATTGATTTTATTGTTTAGGTATATGTCCTCCAGGTCAAATCTTGCTGGCAGACATACTTCAATTTTCTAAGTGTAATCTGTATATTTGACCTCTGTAGCTCATATCTGTTCTGTTCTGTATTTGAACTGTCCCGGCTAACTAGGTTGCACTTTCGTATTGTCTATTTCCAATGATGTGGTCAATATGTTTTCAATTTTCACATTATATCCACTAAATCCAATAGAAAGGATCCTGGCATTTATTGGGTTATAGATAAACATCTACTTGGGAATTTTTTTTTTAATTTACTACTATTCAATTCCTGACTCTTGACGAATGTATCTTTTCTTTTATGTACACTGAGAGCATTTGCACAAGAGACAAATTCCTTGTATGTCCAATTACGCTTGGCCAAAAAAGAATTCTATTCTATTCTATTCTTAAACTCTCATGTCCTGAACAGCATATTATACACTCATCTAATTTAAAATGCCCCTTCTGGCAGCATTATTCACTTACTCCTAATTTCTCTTAATGTACTTCACTTCTATTTTAACAATTTCAATTTTTCTTGGTATACATTTCTCACATTCCTATGTATCAATTGTGTGTGTCTCTGGATAATTCTTCTTTCTATAAAGGCACTATAAACAACCATATTTCCTTGTGATTTTGGTCTGGCAATATCATCACCTTCAGAACTACTCCAGATTTTAGTATTATTTTCCAATAATAAAGAAGGATCTTCTTGACTTGCAGATTCATAATCTTGTATTCAAAATATTTCAGCCATTTTATCCAGTTCTCTTGGCAATAATAAAGATTGTTGGTCTGAAGTTAACTCCGAGGTTAATTTCAGACCAACAATCAAATAAGCAATACCCCAATCAAGAAACTGCCAAAGAGCCATCAGTAAACAATCCAACCAAAGAATCTCTAAGACCACCCCCACCTACACAGACAGGCAAGACACCAGAATGTAAACTGACAGCAAACAGCACTCCTTACTAGCACTGATGGTGTTACCTAGTTAGAGTAATGAAACGTTTGCAAGAAAACAAACAAGCTCAGAGAGCACCAAGGACCCTTCAACAATGAAGAGGTTTGCAATTGATTTTTGCAGTAATCCTTCTACACGTGTGAATAGCTCACCTCTCATTCTCTGTTGAGGATCATGCCTTATTTCACCTATCCCTATTTTTATTTTAATGGTAAAAATGACCTCTCACTCTGGCCTGTGTTGCTCTCAATATTTACTGAATTTCTCTGACTTCTCATCTCAAAGTCCAATCCCATAGGAAAGAAAATTCTGTTTAACAGCTAAAAATTGCAAAATGTAATTGTAGCTCAGCATTAAATACATGGTAGGGCTCAGATAAAAAATATAATTGGTTTTTTTTAAAGAAAAGGTAAAACAGTATACTCATTTAAACATCATAATTATGCCTTAATGCCATATGAAATGGAAGGAAATGGCTGGAAAAATTAAGTAAAGAATTAAGTAGAGAAAAATACTATTTAAATATGGTACATGAAATCACAATACAAAATATAATTTTTTCTTTTGCTTATGGTATTCTATTATTTACACTGGATCATATTTTTCTTAAGTGAACATTTATATGATATAAATTCTAAAATAAGTCCACTGAAACCAATATTCTAAGTTCAAGGAATCTCTGGCTCGGTATGATTAAAAGCAATAGAGCACATCATTTGATGATACTACTTCTCAAGAAAAGGCAATAAGCCTCAGGCACGCTATTATTTGATTACACAATTTCATTGACAGGTTGAAAAGCTTAAAAGGTAACTGAGAAATGAGCAAGATTTCATTTTCTCAGGGAAAAGGTTCATTTCCTTGTTTGAAAGGCCATCACTATGTCATTTTTCGAATGCTTAAAAATCCTCTTCCTTTGTTATGTAAAGTCCTGCTAGAAAATTTTTGTTCTAATCTTTTCATCTAAAAGATTACTAGCCAGTTATGATTGAAGGAGGGTGGGGTTTTTTTTACAATACACATGATGGTTGTTTAGAGGTTTTATAATATTTATCTGCATGTTTGGGGAAACCTATAATCTTACATTTATTTTTCCTATATCCCTCTTTTTTCAAGTCTATTTTTATAAAGAAATAAATCCAAAGTTCATATTCTTTATTTACAATAGAAGAGCTCTTTTAATCAATGTGTGGTCAAACAGAGCAATAGTGCTACAAGGAAAAGGTAAGCATTGCTAATTCTCTTCTCACTTTGCAACTGCTTGCATCCTCTAAAAAAATTACTCCAAAGAATCCCTCTGACTTCCTCAGCAGATTTTTAGACAGCTAAAGCCTAAGAGAGGGCGGAAATAAGCAAAATAACTCTCCTTGCTCTTCTACTGGCAGGTCACTAAATAGAGGTAAGCTAGTACAGGTAGCCTTCAACTTACAACAGTTCATTTAATGACCAAAGTTACAATGGCACTGAAAAAAGTGACCTATGACCGTTTTTCACACTTAACAATACTGCAGTATCCCTATGATCACATGATCAAAATTAAGATGCTTGGAAACTAGTTCATATTTATGATGGTTGCAATGCCTTGGGGACATGTGATCAGCTTTTGCAACCTTCTGACAAGCAAAGTCAATGGGGAAGCCAGATTCACTTAATTGTTATTTACTTAACAATTGCAATGATTCACTTAATAACAATGGCAAGAAAGGTCGTAAAATGGAGCAAAACTAATTTAACAAATGTTTCACTTAGCAACATGTTGGGCTTAATCATGATTGTAAGTTGAGGATTGCCTGTAACGAAAGCTAAAGCATGCAGTGTGGATGCAGTCCGGTATTTCTATATAGAAATGGAATGGAACAGAATGGAACGGATATAGAAGTGTATATAGAATGGAATATGGAATAGACTAAACTAGAATAAATCTAGACTAGACTAGACTAAGAATAGGAGAGGATAGAAAATATAGAATATAGACTAAAATCATAGGGCTGAAAGGCACTTCAAGTTCTTCTAGTCCAACCCCCTACTCAAGATAGGAAACCTTACACCATGTCAGAGAAATGGTTGTCCAATCTTTTCTTGACAGCCTCCAGTGATGGAGCACCCACAACACTGGTAGGCAACCTGTTCCATTGATTAAGTGTTCTTACTATCAGAAAATTTCTCCTTAGTTCCAGGTTGGATCTCTCTTTGACTAGCTTCCACCCTTTACTTCTTGTCCTACCCTCAGGTGCTTTGGAGAATAAGTGAACCCCATTTCCTCTGTTATAGCCCCTCTAGTACAAAAAGACAACTATCATAACATGCCTAAACCTTCTCTTCATTAGGCTAGCCAAACCAAGTTCTTTTAACTGCCCAATTTAGCTTTAAGATCCCTTAACGTTTTTGTTGTTCTTCTCTGTACTCTTTCTAGGGCCTCAGCGTTGTTTTTGTGTATTGGTGACCAGAATTGGATGCAATATTCCAAGCATGGCCTCAATAGTACACTATAAAGTGGTATTATCACTTCTTGTGAACTTGATGCTATCCCTTTATTGATGTAGCCTAGGACTGCATTGGCCTTTTTGCCAGTTGGAGCACACTGCTGGCTCATATTCAAGTGGTGGTCCACTATGGCACCTAGCTCCCTCTCTGAATTACTACTGCTGAGCCAGGGACTTCCTATTTTATACATATGCCTTTGGTTTTTCCTGTATAAGGATCAATTTATATTTATTATCCAGGATAATTATTGGCACTTGGATCCTCAGAATAGAAGTTAAACTTAAATATATAAATAATTGCAAAGACTGTTGACAAAACAAGAATATTTGAACAAGACCATTCTGCCATATAAATCAGTCACTACATACTGTAAACTATTTTCACCACTTACCATAATATGGTACGCATAAAATGAGGTATTCTAAATCCTACTTTTTAAAAAAAAAATCTCATAAATTTGGCAAACATATAGAATTTGTATAAAAAAATAAAAACAATCAGCATATCGGAATATGTTAGCTGGAAATTATAGCCCAACACATCCAGAGGGCATCATGCTAGTAAAAGTCTACATCTGAGTTATCATATCCCCAGTTCCAGACAAATAACCATCGAGATCAAAAAGTCATTGCTTGCCTAAAAACAAGACTTATTTACTTTAAGCTGTTGTAGTAAACTCTAAATCAAAGAACTGAGCTGAAAAGATATACCGACCCCACTGAGATGGAATAACACAGCCTGATTCATAAATACAGTAGAGGGAAGGCTCTGAGACAAAGCTGTTTGTCAATTCCAATGACAAACTGCAGTGGCCATATTTTTATCTCCATTTACAATCAATTTGAAATAAAAAATACTACATTCTGGACTGCAAATCAGAAGATAAAGAACCATATGTATCTTGTTTTTTTGTACAGAACAGAAATGTACCTTTTCAAATATTTCTATTTACAGTCCTCATCTGCAACCTTGTGAAAAACAAATTGTATGAAAAAAAGATAGAACTGCTCTTACTAAGAGCAGTTCCAAACAGATGTTACCAGACTTAAATCTGTGTAAGTTTATCTTTTAGCATATGTTACATTATGGTAATTTGAAAAAAGCTTACTTTAAATAGAGGTCTTAATCAACATTATTTAGAATAAGCAGATTTCTGAAGAGTGCAACTTTGACCTACAAATATCTAACATATACCTTCAGAAATTAAAATTAGATATACTAGTATGTGCTAGTTGTTTTCATATTAGTATCTACAAACTACAAAGTTTACCCACTTCAATATATTTAACAGCAGAATGTAGTACTTAGGAATTGAGACAGTGAGCAATAAATTCTTAAAATAAACATGTGGATTAGATGTGCATTAGCATTTATTTAAATCATATATTGATATTCTACATGCAAATTAAAATCAATTACTGCCATTAATGCAATTAAGAACTGTGCAAGTGCCTTTTCAGAGTAATTTGCAATAACAGTTGGAGTGGGGGCAAATCCAGTCTACAGTCCTGGGGACTGATTGATTATTTCATGTTTCTAAACCACCCATTTCTCTCAAAGAGAATTTAGATTTCCTACATAGAGGCATACACGGTGATCAGTGTGGGATGCTACCGGTTGAGACCGGTTCAGGTGAACCGATAGTTCCGACAATCTGTTGGCCCCGCCTACCTGTCCCACCCTATCCTGTCCTTTATTTCCTGCTTTGTCATCTCAATCTCCAGCAGAGCTGATTCCCCCCCCCCCCCTTTGCTGTTCTACTTATCGTTGCTGACTTGGAAGGTAAGCAACTGAGCTTCTAAATGCTCGATTTTCAGCAAAGCGCGCGCTCATCGAACCAGTTGTTAAACCGGCAGCATCCCACCACTGACAGTGATTCTGACTTCCCTTATTCCTATTCTACTATCTCCTGTCTATAGTGGTAGAAAAAAGGTCTCCTATAAATTCCTCACAACTACATTTCAATTCCAAACCATAAATGGTTGTTTACTTTTTACTTTGATGTAGTCTTTAATTTGTTTCTCGTTTTAGTGGAACTTTGTTTTCTATAGAAAGGTACCTGCAGTATTCTTGTTCAGTTCACTATGTGTCTTTTTAGGAAGGAAGAAGCAATATAGAAAAGGTGAAACGAGATTGTCAGGAGCTGTGATTATCTTTTTCTATGAGTGGTGAGCATAAAGTTTTATTTACACAAGTACATGAACATCAATTTACTGATGTCATAAACTATCTTTATTCTTCCAAATATATATGTTTTTTTCTAACAGAAAGGCCTACTTTGTTTCTAAAGAATACCCAAGGGAGAAGGAACTATACATCTAGCATTTTAATTAAATTGATTAAAAATCACAATTCTTACCTGATTCATTTACATCTAATTTGCAGGACAAAAGCAGCAACATGACTTCATATCTTTCTCATTACCTATATTGTTAACAAGGAATAAAAAAAGGTTTCTGTTATATTTAAATATAATACTGGACTTTCCAATATTCTCACTGTTCCAAAATGATAAATACAAAAGGACATTTGAGAACATCCAACTTATATAGTAACATGGTCTGAGCAACTGCAAGATTCATAGGGTTTTCAATGGCTGGATGCCAAGGCATGATAATCAGTGGAGCACATCTGGAAAAGGAAAATTCAAAAGCAAGAGACCCAAGGGAATGGGAACAAATACTTGATTATATATGAAAGCATCCAAGAGTAACAAGGACCAAGTCTGTACAAGTAGAAGTAATTCTAAAACTAGTCAACCTGCTAATTGAGGTAACAGATTGCTAGGAACACTAAACATAAAATATATAATATACTTAGATAAGGTTGCCTTATATGATTCTTGTTGATCTTCCCAGCTAATACAACTATCTTATTTGATGGACTCATCAAAAATAGGACTTTCTGAGGAAATATATTCTGTAAATTAAATTAATAACTGAATATTAGATAATATTACATATCTTAATCATTTTAGAGGACTATATAAATGAATAGCTCCATTTAATACCTATAAATTTAACTCAAATTTAAAGGTGCTTGGAAAGAAATATATAGCTAATAAATGAATTAAAATACTGCTTAGCTAAATGGCAGGAATTATCAAAATAACTGAATTTCAAGAAAAATGTGGATATTTTTAAACATAGTTACATCAACTTTAGACCAATGAACCATTCAAATTCATAACTACGCCTTTAGAAATAATTCATAACTATGCCTTTAGAAATAATTTCTGGAGAATGTTATATTAAACCTGAAGCTGACCTGGATGAAGCCATCTTGGAACTTCAGCGTTGCCACACTGGAGGAAGGGATGGGAGGGGTAATTAGAGATAGCTGGGCTTGTGTAATCAAAATAAAATACTTTCTTAAGACTTTTTCTGGCAACCAAGGACATTCTCACACCTGGGAGAATGGAGAAGGGAAGGGAGAAGGAAAGGAGGAGCGATATCACCAGACCAACAGACACTGCAGTAATTGGTCCATATTTTTTTATTGTTTGGGGTTGAGGGAAAAACTTGTATTTTTAACTAGGTGAAAACCAAGGGGCCCTTCAGAGTTGGCTTTCACCAGATATGTGCCAATATGATATTTCCAATAAAGCTTTTCTTTGAGGACTTCACCTGTCTCCCAGTTCTTGCTTGCAATGTATTTATTATTTGGAACCCTGACACTATATTACGTTTTATAAAATAACATGTGTTTATTGAAATTAAAGTATTTCATACTTTCTCAAAGATATCATTTTTCCCACTGTTGCTTTTTTTCTGACACAAACGTTTATGTGTACTCATTACACAAATGAGCAAAGAAGTTTAATGACTAAGATAACTGATATTAAATCACTTGCTTGGATAGATGAACTAGATATTCTTGTTATGTATTTACATACATTGACGTATCTGAAGTTTTAGTTGAAAATGTGATTAGTACATTGATCTTAGGAATATTCAGATCCATGTGTCCAAAGATTATTTATTATTTATTTATTTATTAATCAAATTTATATACCGCCCTTCTCCCAGGGGACTCAGGGCGGTGTACAGCCTATCTAAAAAACCCCAAATATACAAAAATTAAAAAAGTATTAAACCAATTTGGCTGATAAATAAAACTAAACAGGTCCCACCCCCCCACCTTAAAACCCCAATTTAAAATTTAAATACCATGGAGACCAAAATTAAAACCATTATCTCAGCCCAGGCCGGCCAGCTCAAAGAGCCAGGTCTTCAACGTGCGCCTGAAGGCCCTCAGGTCCGTGTCAGTACGAAGCTCCGATGGCAGAGTATTCCAGAGGGCGGGGGCACCCACAGAGAAGGCCCTACCCCTCGGCGCCGCCAGACGACACATAGCGGCCGACGGCACCCGGAGCAGACCCTCTCTGTGGGAACGCACTGGCCTGTTGGAGATCACCGGCAGAATGCGGTCCTGAAGATAACCTGGTCCTATGCCATGGGTCGCCCTAAAGGTCAAAACTAGAACCTTAAAGCGAACCCGGAGAGCCACCGGCAACCAATGCAGCTCGCGCAGAAGTGGCGTCACATGGGCGCTACGCGACGCCCCCATAATCATCCGCGCGGCTGCATTTTGCACCAGCTGGAGTCTCCGGATGCTCCCCGTGGGGAGCCCCATGTAGAGGGCATTACAATAGTCCAGGCGAGAGGTGACAAGGGCCTGAGTGACCGTGCGCAAGGCGTCCCGATCCAGGAAGGGCCGCAACCGGTAGATCCGACGGATCTGATGAAACGCCCCCCTGGAGACGGCCGCGATGTGATGTTCAAGCGACAGCCGTACATCCAGGAGGACACCCAGGTTGCGAGCCCTCTCTGCGGGGGGCAAAACTTCCCCTCCGATAGCCAGCAAAGCTGTCAGCTGGCTATATCGGGGCGCCGGAAACCACAGCCACTCGGTCTTGGATGGGTTGAGCCGAAGATTATGATCAATCTAAACTAATACATTAATAACTTTTCAGTTACATATTCCTAATAAGCACTATAATAAATGTACTACTGTTGAGAAAAATGTGTGTACGGTGCATACACAATAATTCATATTAGCTATACATATGAATATGGCCCTCCTCCCCAATACAGCTTCATTCTAAATCACTCTTTACTGAAGAATATCTAAATGAGAGCTCTAATTTGTGTTTGCATGTGGTTCAGGCTCATATTCACATTTGAAGAAAACAATGAAATTAGGTATCAGACTTTACTCCTGTTTAAGGAATCCTGAAACATCCACAAAATTACGCTTGTTGTCCTCAGCATTCTCATACACAAAAAAACCCATGGTTTCTCCCAAATTAGATGAAACTTTGAAAAATGGGGAAAGTAAAAGTGTTTCAATAAGTGAGAGAATAAACACCCTCTTTATTAGCTCAAGCAGTCCTGCTTTATCATATCTTACAATACAACCAATCATTAAATGCCATTACCGTACTGTACTTCATAAGAGGGTAACCATAATATTCATAGGAGTAACACCCAGTATCAGTTTAACTGCATTATTTCCAATATTAAATATTTTGCCTAAATGCAAGTTTGATCAGCACATGCATATTTATATTTTGAGCTGAAACAACCGATAGCATTCCAACAGCAGATGTTGTTTTGTCAGTGGAAAGGATTCTTAATAAGCTGCTATCATCTTGAACAGTTCCTACATTTGCTTCTGGAATATGAAGCCTCAGAATAAATTAGAAACATACAAAATGGTGGTATGGTCTTCATATTTCACGATTCGATCTTAGAGCTTTACTGTCTGTCTGAAGCTGCTGAGAGAAATTATCCTAAAGTATGAAATGGCATTATATGATGATACAGAAATCAATAAGAAGCTCAGTCCAATAAGTTGTATTCTCTGTGAGTGAATAGATCCTCTGTTAGAGATAAAGCTCAGTTTGATATTAGGAAGACTCTTGCATCTTATTTAGGGCCAAGTTCATAACTGAGCCAAGACTGAACAGTCAAAAATCCCACATAATATCTTTCCTCTCTTTGGATAAAGAGTATAGTCACCATTATCTAAGTTTTAATAACATACCACCAAGGATACAATGCAAATAACACACTTTGTATCTAGTAGCCCTTGAATACAGCTTTAAAACATTACTACAAAAAATGTAATAGTTAGAAGTTTTAATGGAAAAAACATATCTGGTCAATAAACAAATAGCTTCACTAGCTCCTGGTTCAAAAACAAGCTATCTTTAATTTAAAATTTAACTTTTCTTAACCTTTTACGGCTTCGGATATAAGTATCTGGAGACAAATCTGCTGCTGTATAAATTATTAGTTATTATTAGTTTACATTTTTATTACTTATTATTAGTTTACATTTGCAACCTATTTATTACTTATTATTAGTTTACATTTGCAACCTATTTATTTGGGAAGCTTAATGAAGTTTACATATTGCTTTTAGCAGGTACTCAAATTGTGGTTAACTCTGATTGGATGAAATTTATAAATGTGTCAAAAGACATCCACTCTAATCTCAAACCTATCTTGCTCTGTTTCCAATAGTAGTCAGCTTCTAAAAAGTTTACAGTTCTTTTTTCAATTTACATCTGTAGCATCTGATAGTCATGTCTATTGGCTCTGAACATGGGAACTTAATAATCATAGATACTTTTATCTCATGGTCATGATATAAAATTATCCATAAAACTAATTGATCAATGGGCTCCTGTTCCCTCACTAAGCAAGATTTCAATTTAAAAGAAATGATTCTCACTCAGCAAGTTATTTACATTTTAATAGAAGTTTATTTTTTTACTTAGAATGGTGCAAACAAAGATGTTGTGATTTGCTTGGAAACTATGGCTAATAATCCCACCTCAATAAAATGCAGATATTTCATATTTGGCTTCAGCTAATTAGCACTAGAAGTATAAAAATCACATGAACCTTACCTTAATTCTTGTTTCATTTTTTTCAGCTTCAAGCCATTTTTACAAGTAACTCATTGCAAAAATAAATACAAGTAGTCCTCAATTTACCACCACAACTGAGTCCAACATTTCTGTTGCTAAATGAGACATTTGTTGAGTTTTGCCCCATTTTATGACTGTTCTTGCCACAGTTGTTAAGTGAATCACTGCAGTTGTTAAGAGTTACACAGTTGCTAAAGTAAATCTGGCTTCTCCATTGACTTTACTTGTCAGAAGTTCACAAAAGGAGATCACATGATTCTGGGACATTGCAAGTCATAAATACATGTTAGTTGCCAAGTGCCCAAATTTTGATCACATGACCTGGGGATGCTGCAACAGTTATAAGTGTGAAAAACAGTTTTTCAGTGTCAATGTATTTTTGAAATGTCACTAAATGAACTGTTATAAGTCAAGGACTGCCTGTATGTAATATTGTGTTATTCCCTTTATTCTAGTACTTTACAATAAAGTTAATGTACTTGCTTTTTCAATTCCTATTAATTCCATACATGAGTATTGACATAAACAGCATTGTTTGTTGTTAATTTTATTGCATATAATCCATCCATAATTTCTCATTAACACAGTTTCACAACTCAAACGTTTTAGTTTGCTGACAAACTATAATATCCCCCCTCATTATCTAGAATATGTATGTATTACAAATGCCTGTTAAATAAAATCCTTCTAGTTAACATCATGTTTAGGATAAAAATATGACCCTCAAACAAGCTCCCAAATTGTCTCAAGCGAGAGCGTGTTTAAGAAGAATGCCTTTTAGCTTCAGGTGTTAGGAGTTTTGGGGAGACAACCATTTAATTACACATACACATACCCACGCACATGCAATCATGGCCACAAACAGAGAGAGACAGAGACAGAAAGTGAGAATATAACTTGAATACACTGTAATCAGTTGCAGCTTTCATGAAAGCTTTCAGTTTTCAGAAGCATAACTATAAACCTATTTTCCTTCCAGTGAAAGAAAAGCGCCTTTCCTAAAAGCAATAGACTTTTAGTCTATTGCTTTAGGATCATGATTTCCCAGGGCACCTACCAAGACTAAAATACAGCAGAAGCATATTCATGGTGTCTGATTTTATGATCTAGATAATCCTGAACATAAGCAGAAGGGTGATAGTTGGCATTAAGTGATCATGGAAATTTAAGAGACACCAGTGGATATAGCTAAACTTCATTTATTTGTACCTTAAGAGAAATATAAGCATATTGGAAAATGAAATTCTTTTAAAACTGAATTTGTAGATGGAGAAGAATTGAGAACTGTGAATGTGACTTGAGACTTGAGAACTGTTAATAGATGGAAGTTGAGAATTCTCTACATGAGAATTGTACGGCTTTAAAAGCTTATTTCACATAAATAAAAATAAAGATAATTAACAATATATTTAAAAAGGGGGTGATGTTCCACAGTGTCCGTCTATCAGGAAAAGACATGATTTCCACTTCCATACATATGATACCCATCTGCACCTCATTAGCAAATTAGGGAAGTTATTTTCATTTTCATTTTCTAAGGTTAATACCAATTTATTATCCAGTAATCTCATCACATTATGACAGGGGTGTCAAACTCAAGGACTATGGGCCAAATCCGGCCCTTGGGGAGCTTAGATCTGGCCCGCAGAGCTGGCCTGAAAACAGCAAAGGACTGGCCCATGATGCCTCTGCTAGCAAAAATGGAGTCGTGTGCCATACGCGCCCCCTGACTCTGTTTTTGCTGACAGAGGGTTGCAGAGGGCTGTCTAGGCTGAAAAGGGGGCATGGGGGAGCAGTCCCATCCCCCCCCCCCGAGCTCCATTTTTGCTGACAGAGGGCTATCAAAAGAAATTAAAAACAAAAGGAAAAAAGATTCCCTTTTTGCATTTGAGCATGCAACAAGGGATAGGAAAGGAGAAAGGGAAACAGGAAAGACAAAAAAAAAAGAAGTAAAGATGGGAAGAGAGCAAGGAAGGAAAAATAAGGAAAAAGAAAGGAAGAAGAAAGGAGAATGAAGCAGGGAGGAAAGAGAGAGGGAGGGAGGGGGGGAGGAAGGAAGGAAGGAAGGAAGGAAGGAAGGAAGGAAGGAAGGAAGGAAGGAAGGAAGGAAGGAAGGAAGGAAGGAAGGAAGGAAGGAAGATTATGAGAGTGAGGAAGAGTCTCAGGAAAGTTCTGCCTTAGCACTTGGCTACCACAGGTGCCCCCAACACAAGTCCTATGTCACACCCACCATGGCCAGGCCCACCATGGCCACACACCCCACCACCACTACTACTATCCTGTCCCTCTGAGGTCAAACACAACCCTGATGCGGCCCTCAATGAAATTGAGTTTGACACCCCTGCATTATGATAATGGTGCTATTCTATTTCTTGGCAATCTATTCATATCCACTTTGCAACTTCATACAATCCATCTCATTTTACTTTCTAGTTATCTCTATTCATCTTCTCTCCTCTCCTCTTTTAAATATTGTTTGACCATTTCAACTTTATCTTGAAATAAATGAGTCTACAGTTGTTTCTATTCATGATCCCATTCAAAATACCCTACCCTTTTTCTGGGAAGTATATAACCTTGACTGTATTTCCAATTGACCCACTGCATCTTCTCTACACAATCATTCCCATGCACAATTATTCAGAACACTGGTGCAAAACATTAAAACTAGACATGTACTGAATCATGAGTGCAACACATACTGAAGTCTAGCCTCTCATATATACACCAGAGAAACACATATTTATATATGAAAATAAATAATTTCAAGGATGAGCAGGAATTGCACAACTCCACCACAGTAACAGACTAAAATCAAATGGAATATATTCAGGTCCATGGGTGAAACTATTTATTTGTTTTATTTTGTGTTTGTTTGTTTGTTTTAAAAAAGCTACTGCAAATTATTTATTTAATTATTTAGTTAAAGCTACTGCAAAGTTTCCAATATATTTGCCTGTACTAATATAGAGCAGGTTCTGGGTAATTATTTAAAGAGAATAGTTTCGAAACTCTCTAAACAAATGTGTTTAAATACTTTATATTCCATTAAATTATTTCTTTTTAAAGGAAAATAAATAGAGGTTATTATCTTTCTACTTTTATCTGAAATAAACACAAATGTTGAAAGGTATGCCTTAGGTAAGAAATGTTTCTATGTTTTCAATTTGATTTAGTATCATTATGAAAAAGAAAAAGTAAAGCTAAAGATACATTGCTGACTCTAGGTGGCCATATTTTGCTAGTTTTGCATTCTGCAAACTACAATATTTAAAAGTAGAAAATTTATAAGTCACAAATTGTAGGTATTATATATGCATTTAAAAATATTCTAAAAAAACAACTACACTTGTCTAATTATAAATATTTATAAAGCTACCTAGAGTCAGCAGTAATAATAAATATTTTGCCAGATAAAAATGTTATTATTAGTTTTTTCCACAAGATGGCACCATGCTCCCATTCTTTCTTGTACAAATTAAACTAACCAGGGTTTTCCAGTATATTATGTGGTTGCATTCTAGCTGTTTATACTTCTGAATTCAGTGAACCATCATTTTAAATGTCCCTGAAATATATATGTCTTATGTATGTAGCAGAAGTAATTCTTGCCAAATCATCAGAAAATCTTTTTTTTTTTAATTCCCATAGAAGATGATAGGTACCCCAGCGTTTCTTAAGCCTTCATGTTCATGATGTGTAATTCGTCAGGAGAAAAAGCAACACTGCAGACTACAGTTTGAAACTCAGTAGTAGCCTCTAATTAACCTTTCTACCTGTTTAAGCCCAAATTCTGTTACATTCCACTCCATCCCATGGTATATGAACGCCTTTTAACATAAATTGAGTATTCTCATAAACAAGCAGTGCTTCTACCTACCTAATAATATGTATTGCATAATATTGCACACAAAACTAATATAGTAATGACTAATAGCATTTTAGCGTTAAATCTCCATGTTTTATATTATGTCGTGACTGTAATATTGTGTTTGTTAATACCGTTACCACTTGCTGGCCTGATTTTCACATTACGTTAAACCTGACAGGCTAGTTTACATAAAATATTAAGCTATAATGGATGGATTCATACTAATCCCTAACATAAGAAATTACACCCTGTATTATGACAATCCATTGTGTACTAATGTAGTTTGCCCTTCCCAAGCTTATAAAATCATTCCAATACAATGTGAATACTTTAAGCGTTTTTTTTTCCAGATTAGGCTCTTAATTCATAATCATAATTTTAAAAAACATTATAAGAAAGGAATTGTACAAAACACTCTGTAAACAAATTGCTTATAAAACAAAGCCTAGATAGTCTCCTGTTAAATGGAAAAATGATCCATTGAACAAATGAGTTCACCATGCTTGTGTTTTAATACAGACGTGATTGCTAGGAGCGGTGCCTTCAATAGAATCTTTGCATTCTTGTCTAGTTAGCTTCCTCAAGTACTTGTTGTACCATTGCTATATTTCTTTTCCATTTTGCTTTATATATAAATAAATATAAATAAAATAATGTAATTGGAAACAATAGGCACTTTTACATCCATTAAGCATCAAAATCCCTAAGGCTTGTTTAAAAGAAATGTTTAAGTAGTTTCGTACAAGTCAAACTTTATATATTGCAAGCAATATATGAAGAATTACAAATATACATTTACAAAAATTAAATTTTGGTTTCAGAAATATTTTCTGAATAATTAAGTAGCTATAGTTATCCAGTTAAAACCCTGCAAATACGTTTTGGCTAGCTTTATATGTAATGTTAAACAATGTTGTTTTTAATCTTGATTTGTTGGACAAGCCACAATGGCCGGATTCCTACAAAATGCTAAACCATAAACTATTGCTTATAAATACAGTGATGATATAGTCAACAGTATCAAATTTAACATAATTGTATACCATCAATTCCAGGCTACCAGTATACAAAAATCTTTTTAAAAAAATAAATAAAACTAGCATACTTTTCATTCCAAATCCATTTTTTAATAAAGGGCAGAAAATTATTACTTAACCTAACAAAACACATTAGCATTGTTTGCTATTTAAATAATCTTTATTCTTTTTTTCAGCCTCACGCTAACTGTAAATATTTATATACTTAGTTTTCTTCTTTCCATCATGAGAGATCCATCTGTACTGGCGGTATACAGGTACAACATTCACCTCAGCAGTTTTGAAGAGGGAGGGAGGGAGAGAGAGAAGAAGGAAGGAAGGAAGGGAGGGAGGGAGGGAGGGAGGGAGGGAGGGGCATTGGTTGTTACCTGATACACCCATTCTCCGGGACCTATGACAAGCATCCAAGTCTGGATTGTGCTTCTGTCTGCCGTTCAATAGGCTGAGCAAAGTCCTGAGGACACTCTCCCTTGTTGCTTGTCCCCAGTTTAGCGAAGTCGAAGTTGTAGTTACTCCGCTTGCATTCTTCACGTTGCTCATCATGCTTGACCAGTAAAGAGACCCAGAACAAGATGGTCAGCTGGGTGGAGCTGGATGCTCGTCACAGCTCCCGGAGAACAGCCTATCAGGTAAGAACCAATGCCTTTTCTCCATGGAGCTGTTCCGAGCATCCAGGTCTGGGACATACCCAAGCTGGCATGTCCTTACGGCCTCCATCTGGTCTGGAGTCTCCCTCTCCATGTGAACTCTTTGCAGGACATGTCTGCCAAAGGCAGCTTCTGCCAATGCAAAAATGTCCAGTTTGTAATGTCGTATGAAGGGCGAAGGTGAAGACCATGTTGCTGCCCTGCAAATTTCTGTGATGGAAGCTCGCATCACCTAAGCCGCTGATGTGGCTGCACTCCTGGTGGAGTGTGCCATGATATCCCTGGGCACCGGTAGTGTCTGGAGTTCATATGTTTTGGCAATAGTAGCTCTGAGCCATCTGCCCACTGTTGAAGATGTAAGTTTCCTTCCTAGGGTGGAAGGCCTCTGTCTTTCTGTGGGCAACAGTCCTATTGATGTAAATGCAGAGGGCCCTATGCACATCTAGGGGATGCCATTGCCTTTCTAATGGATGAGTTGGTCTTGGGCAGAAGTTGGGAAGGATCATCTCCTCACTCGCTGGAAAGAAGTATTGACCTTGGGTATAAAGGTCAGGTCTAGGGAAGAACCACCCTATCTGAGTGGAAAACACAAAGGTCTTCCCTCACCAAGAGAGTGGCTAGCTCAGATATTCTCCTGGTGAAGTTATAGCCACCAGGAAAAGGTAGAGACTGGTAACCTTCAAAGGGTGGTTTGGTGAGCGCTGTAAGAACCTTATTCAAATCCCAGATGGGGTATCTATGGACTACAGAAGGTCTTAAGTTAGTGGGCCCCCTGTTGGAAACTTAGCATTCGCAGATGGTGAACGAGAGATTGCACTCCACCACAGGAGAGACTGAGGCTAGGGCCGCTATCTGCCTACGCAGTGTATTGGGGAAGAGATTGTTATCTAACCCTTCTTGGAGAAGGTCCAGGACATTTGCCACCAATGCTGAGATAAGGTCTATCTTATTTTTTTCGCACCACGAAAAAAATTTCCTATCATATCCCGTGGGATTAGGATAGGAGCCTGTAGAGCCCACTGTCGCTTGACCATATCTGCGAACATTTTTGGGACTGGAATGACCTCTGTCTCTGTGATGGGTTCAGAAAAAATTAAATCCTCTGACTCCCCTCTTTTAGGATGGGCATGTGGTTTTTGCTTGAACAACAAGGACTTGAAAAGCTGCGGGCGGAACAGCCCCATGAAAGAAGGCTGTTCCGGAGCCAGTCCTTTGTCTTCTGATCAATACTTATCAATTTGGCCCTCTGCCTCCAACAAGGAGGAATCAGTGTCATCTGAAGAGACAGAGGAGTAAAGATCTTGGTCCTCCAACTATTCCTCACTGAGTTGAGTTTGTGGTTAAAATTAATTAAAATGCCCTATCAGGTACATGTGTTGGGGTGGTACCTGGAAGTCAGGTGGGTTCACCCTGACTTGCGTGAGTTGAGCCTGGGCTCAATGATGGGTTGGTCCCGACCTCTGCGATGCCATCTGTAAGTTTGTTGCATTTCCTCGGCGATGCCATACCTGATCGCCTCTGTCATCCAGAATCGCATGGAAGGGGGAATTTCTGGAGGAGGGCATTCCTCTGCATGGAGCCCTGTTGCAATAGGCATGAAAGTAGCCTCACGTGCTGGTCTGGGCCTCCTGGATTGGTAAGCCTGACCCCCTGTTGGCATGGCGACAGGGTACATGAGGTCCATCAAGTTGTTGTCATCTGGTCCCTGGTGCTCCTCTTGGTGACCAGGGTAGGGCCCTCACGTTGTCACCGCCTCTGGTGATGACTAAAAGATCCAAAGGAAGAAAGATGATGTTGCCACTGCTGGAGAGACTGATTGCCGGTTTCTTTCCACCTCTCTCAGGCTCCTCTCCATGTGTTTCTCCAGTGTCTTCTGGCAGCATTTTTCATACTTCTCCATTGCCTTGGAGATCTTCCTGGCCCTGGAAGTCTTGGATTTGGTCTTTGACATTGTTTTGGTAGATGTTCTGCAACCTGACCTACTGGACTGAGCCTTCTTCCATTGCCCACATGAAAACACAGGTGCGTTTGAAAAGATAATTTGTGTAATTGGCACACCGAGGAGTCAGCTTCTAGTATAAGTCCAATTGATATGAGTCAGATTCTCAACCCAAATTTTTTTTTCAATTTAAAAAAAAAATTGTCCGAAAAAAATTAATTATCTGATTTTAAAATTCAAAATTAAATTCCAAAAAATCAACAAGAAAAACAAGTAATGAATTGAATTGAATTGAATTTGACCTGTCACTTCTGAAGGAAGAAATCCACTAGACCCTTCAGCCTGTAATTATCTGATAAAATTGGCCTGATGGTGCTTAAGCAACTCCTTCGTTGAAGGATCAAAGCCAACAATTAGAACAAAGGTTCACTCCAGCCTCCAGAATAATGTGGATAAGACATGAAATTAATCAATTTATTTAATTAAGCATTTATTACTAAATAAACATATCCAAATCTAAATTAGTGCTATGTTTTCATCCAATAAGAAAGTAGTATGGAAATCTTAAATTCTTTCAATAACGTTAGCATGTATTTGTTCAACAGGAGACTAAATAGACAACTATTTTGATAAACATGCCACATTATTATGATTTGTTGCACAGTCAGTCAGATGTTCAGACTGGATTTGGTATTTTTATCCACCTATTGAGTCCTTCCCACTTATAAATCAAGGCAGCAAACACTCTTAATACTCCTGCCTCCTTATTTCCCACAATAACCCTGTGAAATAGGTTGTGCTGGAAGAGAATAGGCGTTGGTTCTTACCTGATACGCCGGTCCTCTCCGAGCTGCGAGGGAGCATCCATTTGATTGGGTTGGTTCAGTCTTCGTCCTGATAGGCTGAGCTTAAATTTAGGAACGCTCCTCCTCCTCCACGAGACTCCTCCCAGTGTTCCCCAGTTTTAGCGAAGATCGCAGTGAAAAGGCAGATGTCGCTTCTGAGAAAACTAGTACATCAGCTTGGTCGTATAGCAGGACTCCCACAGACGGAAGGAATAAACACAGTTAGCAATAACACATAGGGTGGGGATGGATGCTCCCTCGCAGCTCGGAGAGAACCGGCGTATCAGGTAAGAACCAACGCCTATTCTCCTACGAGCTGCTCGGAGCATCCATTTGATTGGGACATACCAAAGCTTGGCCTGGACTACGGGCGGGATGCTGACTGGACCTGGAGTCTGTCGCTGTCCTGCACACACCCTGTAGCACCCTCCTACCAAAAGACGCATCTGCAGATGCAAAGATATCGACCTTATAATGTCTGATAAAGGGGGAAGGAGACGCCCAGGTGGCGGCCTGACAAATGTCAGAGATAGGAGTTTGGGAGTCCCAAGCCACCGTGGAGGCAGCACTGCGAGTGGAGTGCGCCGTGATGCCTCTGGGAACTGGCAGGGCCTGGCCCTGATAAGCTTTAGCAATAGTGGCCCGCAACCAACGACCTATGGTGGTGGAAGAGACCCTAGTACCTTGACTATGAGTCAGAAATACAACAAACAAGGCCTCTGTCCTCCTAAAGGATGCCGTGCGATGGATACAGATCTTCAAGGCACGCCGGACATCCAACTTATGCCACTGATGTTCCAACTCTCGGGAAGGATGAGGACAGAAATTGGGCAAGACCAACTCCTGTGCCCTGTGAAAGGCCGAATTAATCCTTGGAATAAACGTGGGGTCCGGCCGGAGGACAACCCTATCTGCATGAATAACACAGAGGTCTGACCTGATAGATAGGGATGCCAACTCGGAAATGCACCGAGCTGAAGTAATGGCCACTAAGAAAGCAACCTTATATGTAAGAAATAGTAGTGATGTGGAACGAATCGGTTCAAAAGGAGGTTTGGTAAGGTTCAAATCTCAAGTAGGATAACGATGAACCATGGGCGGTCGCAAATTATTAGCACCCTTAAGAAAGGCGTGAATAAGAGGGTGATGAGAAAGAGATAGGAAATTCTCATGGTCAATCAAGGAAGACAGGGCAGAAACTTGTCTTCTCAAGGTATTTAATGAAAGCCCCCTATCGAGACCAGCTTGTAGGAATTCCAAAATTTGAGCAATTGAAGGAGATCGTGGATCAATATGAAATTGGGAACACCAGCTGGTAAATATGGACCAAGTTGCATTATAAATGCGATCTGTTGAGGGGCGCCTTGCAGCCTGGATGGTTGAAATAACCTTGTTGGATAATTGCTTGCTGATTAAACGCGACCGCTCAACCTCCAGATGGTCAATTGGAACCACTGAGGGTTCGGATGTTGAAGAGGACCCTAGGTTAGCACAATCCTGTCCAGAGGAATCCTCCATGGTTTGAACACCGACAGACAACAAAGATCGACGAACCAAGGGCGTCTGGGCCAGTATGGAGCCACCAAAAGTAGATCTGCCCGTTCCTCTAGCATCTTCCGTATGACCTGAGGGATCAAAGGAAGAGGGGGAAAGGCGTACAAGAGCCCTGGGGGCCACGGGCAGCGAAGGGCGTTGAAATCCTCCGCCCCTTGAGAGGGGAATCGGGACACGAACCGTGGCAGGTGGGCATTGAGAGGGGAGGCGAAAAGATCGACCTCCAGAAAACCAAACCTCGTGACTGCCTCTTGAAAGAGCGACTGATGAAGACGCCACTCCGTGGGATCGACTGTGGCCTGGCTAAGCCAATCTGCCTGGGTATTGCAGATGCCCGAGATGTGTTCTGCCCTGATAGAAAGTAAATTTGCTTCTGCCCAACGACAGAGACGTTCCGCCTCCTTCATGAGAGGTTGAGACTGTGTGCCCCCATGCTTGTTTAGGTGCGTCTTGGCTGCTGTATTGTCTGTGAGAACTAAGATATGTTGGTTGCATACCTGCGGCAGCAGAGCCCGAAGGGCCAGATGAATTGCCCGAAGTTCCAGCCAATTGATATTGTGGGACTGTTCCCTTGCTGACCAGCGACCTTGAATTGTGGATGAGTAAAGGTGAGCACCCCAGCCCAGCAGGCTGGCGTCAGTGGTGACAGTGAGTCTGCGGGGCTCCTTGAAGAGACAACCCTTGTTGGTTGTGGGCCGGGACCACCAAAGAAGTGATGTAAGAACTTTGGTTGGAACCTTGACTTTGTGACCGGAATTGCTGAGACCGGAACGTTGAAACGGGAGAAGGAACCACTGAAGGGACCTGGAATAAAGACGAGCCCAAGGAATAATAAAAATACCTGAGATCATTTTCCCAAGAAGGGTAGAAAGATCAGCTAAAGAAACAGTATGTCGTGATTTGATCAGCTGCACTAGTTGTTGTAAACTTTTATGCCTTTCGTCAGAAAGGTAAACCTTGCATGCCCGTGTATCAATGATGGCACCTAAGTGTAACAATCTTGTAGAAGGAATTAACTGGCTTTTGTCTCGATTAATAGCAAATCCATGTGCTTGCAAAATGCGGGGAGTCATCTGAGTATCTCGGACAGCTTGGGTAGAAGAGCTGGACAAAATTAAAAAGTCATCTAGATAACAGTGCAACCTGATGGGAAGGGCGCGAATATGGGCAGCTAGAGCAGCGAGGACCTTAGTGAAAACCCCAGGAGCAGAGGCTAGACCGAAGGGAAGAGCCCAATATTCGAAATGTTGACTGTTATAGCAGAATCTTAAAAACTTACGATGTGATGGCCTGATCGGAATCTGCAAATAAGCTTCCGTGAGATCTACTGAGGTGAGAAAATCTCCCTCTCTGATGCTAGCAAGGATGGAATGTAAAGTGTGCATCTTGAATTTGCGATAGACTAAAAATTTATTGAGTCGTTTGAGGTCCAAGATAGCTCTCCACCCACCAGAACTTTTCTTAACTAAAAAGAGTAGAGAATAAAAACCACGCCCTTTTTGGTCTGCGGGGACCGGTTGAATGGCCTGTATGTGTAGAAGATGCAATATGGCTGCTTCCATGAGGCTATGTTTAACCAAATTTTTGGAAACAGGGGATACCCTGAAAAAATCAGATGGGGCGGACTGGAATTCTAAAGCCAGGCCAAACCTCACAGTATCTCGGACCCAGGCGTCCGAAGTAGAAGCGTCCCATCTATCCGCATAAAACCTGAGACGGCCCCCTATGGGAAAGGACTCCTCAAGGCTAACGTGGACGCCTGAAGGATCTATTGCCGGAAGAACGGAATGATCGCCTGGATTGGCCGCCTCTCCGGTACCGATCCCCAGGGTCGAACCTGTTTGAGAAGAATCCCGGGCAAGGAAACTGGGATCTAGACGGTCGAGACAGAAAGGAACTCTGGGAGTAAGGCCGAAAGGAACTCCTCCGAAAGGACTGGGGATACCTTGGGTCAGACTTCCGAAAAAGAGAAGGAAGAATCTTTTTCTTGTTCCGGGTCTCAATGAGAAGCGGATCTAGAGAGGGGCCAAACAGCTTGTCGCTGTTGAGAGGAGCAGAAGCAAGCTTAGATTTGTGCTTGATGTCCGCCTGCCAAGGCTTAAGCCAAAGGGGTTGTCTGGCTGAAAGATGAGATGCAATGGCTCTAGTAGAAAATTTTATGGCATGAAAGGTCGCATCGGCTGAAAATTCAGTAGCCGCCGTGAGCTTAGCAATGTCCTGATGGGCCCTTAGATTAGATGCAGGGACATGCTCACGAAGTTGTATCAGCCATCTGAGTGAAGTCCTATTGAAAAATGAGGCCGCTGTGGCAGCTCTGATAGCCCAAGCATCAGCGTGATGGGCTTTGCGTAGCGCTACCTCGGCCCTCTTATCCTCAGGCTTTAAAACCTCAAGTGGCTCGCTTGGAAGAGAAGTAGGAGAGGCTATACCCACAATGGGTTCATCGACCCCCGGGATATTTAACAAATTGAGGTATTCTGGGGCCATATTAAAGAGTCTCCTATCGTAACTAGTAGGAGCCGGACATGGTACGGGAGAAAGGAACTGTTTTTGAACTAGTTCCATGAACCTTGGAGGAACAGGGATCACTTCAGCCTGAACAGTAGGCTGATGAAACAATAAATCCTGGGGACCCTCCTCTACAGGACCCACGGGGGGAGCTGATGTGTTAATGCCAGCCGTGTTAGTTGCCTTAAATAGGAGGGATTTAAATAGGTGAGGCTGAAACAGGCCAGTAAAAGCCGGTTGGTCCGGGGAAAGACCCTCATCCTCGGACATCCCCCCTTCTAAAAGCTCCTGTTCGGATAAGGAGTGCTCCGCCTCATGAAAGGATTCAAGGTCACTGTGTTCCAAATCTTGCATTTGAAACAGCTCCTCAGCCTCCATGTCCAGATCCCCTCTCTGAGTGTCCTGCATCGGAATATCCTCAAAAGATATTACCTGATCAGCAGTTAATTCCGGCCTGACTAGAGGCTGGGGTCGCTGAGACTCCGGGTCAGCAGGGGCAGGCTGAGGTCATGTCATAACAGCATGTTGTAAACCGGCAGAAATCCCCTGCCTGATTGCCATCTCCATCCAAGATCGCATTTTAGGTGGAATCTCCTCAGGCAAGGAAGATTCCTGGCGAAGGCCTGCAGCAGTGGGAGTAAAGGTGGCCTCAGGAGGACCCCTAGAGGCTGGCCGGTCGGATAACTGAGTCTGGTGTCCCACAGAACCACGACTGTGCCTGGAGGAGAGGGAAACATCTAGTCGAGGGGAACAGACATGAGAAGAGGGCCCAGGAGTAGAAGGAGCAAGGTGCTGAGAAGGTCTCTGAACCTCACGAGCACACTTATCTATTTGTCTCTCTAAGGCCCTATGGTGCCTTCTGGCATCATGCTCAGAAGCTTTAGAAATACCCCCCCACATTTTTGCATTTGGATTTTGACTTGGCATGCAAAGCAGAAGGCCGAGAACCGCTACCCCCTGCCATGATAATTCAGTATAATACAATCTGCTGATATCTATGTAAATGAGGCGGTTGGCACGCCCAGGGACCGTACCCAGTAGGGAGGGGGCCCTGATATTAATATATATATTCCCCTTGATGAAATAATTGGATTTATAAATTTGCAAAACTGGAAGAAAAAGAAGGGATCACCAATCAGCCAGATTAAGAACGCCAGTGGGGCCTACTCAGAAAACAAAAGGCCCAGAACAGCAATAACTGCACAGGCTGACTCAGGCCTAGGGTGCTTGCTGTATGCTGCTAGGGAAGACTGTGAGGCTTAGCCAACAAGTTTCAGAACACTCAAGAATAATAAGGCCTTCTGTCTTATAGGATATCATAAGAGAGCACAATCTGATCCCCACAGTCAACAATTAGGGCACAGGGAAAGGCCACGAGGCTCTGAGGCCTTTGGAAAAACAAAATGGCGGCCGCCCGAATTTTGGCGCGCACGCGATCCCTAGCAGCAAGGGTCCAGCTAATGGAGGACCCTAAGAGAAATCCACAGAAAGCTAGTTAAAAGAGGGAGGGAAATGATCGCACTCCACTCCCTCTGAGACAAAAAAACGGCGTTCGGGGAATGCAGAGAAAAGCAGCTTGCCTTGCTGCAAAAAAAAAACGGAGCAAGACAAAATCAGCAGGGGGGGGGCGGCGGCAGGGGGGGCTGGAAAGCAACGTTCCAGGGGACCCCCTTTTACTAAGGGGGGGGGAGCTGAAACTTCTACCCCCCTCAAATAATTATTTGAGCCTTGATCACCCAAAAGGGAGAACAGAGGGACTGTGCTCTCAGTGCCCAATTAAATATAAATAGAACAGAAGTAAATCGAAATGCAAAAAAACAGAATAATAAAAGGACCCAAGACAGGGAAAGGACACTAAAGAATAAAGGAGGGATCAAGAGAATTGGAAAAATACAGAAATCACCTGCTTCGACCAGAACAAGCTCTTAAAACAACCTATTCAGGCGAGGCTGAGCTAAAACTGGGGAACGCTGGGAGGAGTCTCGTGGAGGAGGAGGAGCGTTCCTAAATTTAAGCTCAGCCTATCAGGACGAAGACTGAACCAACCCAATCAAATGGATGCTCCGAGCAGCTCGTAGGAGAATGACTTGATCATTCTCTCATGCCTAAGGCAGGTCTAGAACTCATAGTCTCATGATTTCTAACCCAGCAGCTCAACAATAAAACAAACTGGCTCTCACCATAAAACAACAAAAAATATATCTTCTTCTCTAATGATTTCTTCAGGCCACCTTACAGATGAAAGTTGATTTTCAATTGCCATGGGTCAAAGTACAATATATTATTGAGCAGTTTTCAAGAATCAGGAAGTTCCAATTATTTTTTCTCTATTAGGAAAGGCTAAAACTATTCTTATGTAATTAGTAACCATGGCAAAATAAGATAATTGAACTAAATGAATATAAGATTGAATAGCATTGTTCTTTGGTCTGGCAAAACCTAACAATATAATTATTAATAGGGTTTTTATTTAAAAAAATCAAGAGTAGCAGGGATAATAAAAATTCAGAAGCAAATTTCATATCAGAGAATAAAAAAATATTCTCAGGAAGGGCTGCTTCACTGTCTGGTAATCTCAACGTTTTTTCCCAAAAATTTAATGTACTGTAACTATGAAGTGTCCATGAAGAATACAGTAAGATTCTTGAAAGTATACAAAGAGATAATGTAAAATTATCCTTTATATAAGGCAAAAGAAATTTATTTTTCTTTTAGATCTATTCATTCTTTTGCCATTTTTCTTACTACAGAATTTATATATTTCTCCACTCTTCAAACTTTAAATTCAATGTGTTTTACAAAATAAAGAATTTAAAACCGTTCATTTATTTTATAAGCTGCTCAAATAATTTTAGAGAGAATGAATAGAATTCCACTGAATATTTAAGATAATA
This sequence comes from Bungarus multicinctus, assembly GCA_023653725.1. Classification (NCBI taxonomy): domain Eukaryota; kingdom Metazoa; phylum Chordata; class Lepidosauria; order Squamata; family Elapidae; genus Bungarus; species Bungarus multicinctus. The sequence continues at coordinate 73,733,558 of CM042838.1, forward strand.
TAACTAATTTGTGATTCAATATTGCTTTGGTGGAAATGATAACTTATTTTCAACCACTCATAAGAAATTTAAGAGTTAGACTTAATGCATTCACTGAATGGATGTTGTAATAAAATTTAAAGAAAGGACCAAGTATCTTGCCAGAAATTAAGGGGAAAAAAACTGAATCAAATCACAGAATCTGTGAATATTATTGGAAACTCGTAACAAATGGATATATATTTTCTATGGTTGATTTATGTTAAAAATGAATAATTACAACCTGCCTCCTCAAAGTCCAGCCTTGTATCAACATCATGAGGGGTGGTAACAGGACAAAGTAAGGGATTATTAGGAGTGGGCAAAGTAAGGTGTGGCCTTGTGCTACAGGAGCATTGGGGCAGCCAAAAAGGCCATCTTGGGTCACCCTGAAACAACCTGGCTAAGGGGATCTGGTGAAGTTGAGACAGGCCCAGCAGGCTGGGCAATGGATAATATATTGCTACGGAAATTATAATGAGATACAAATGATCAGATAAAAAAATGAAATAAAATAACGGCAATGAAGTTAAAGTACTAAAAAATAGAACAGCAAAATACAAAATAAAAACTTTGAACACTACTGGCTTGGGAAATAAAACAGAAGAAACTAGAAATAATGCAAAGAAGAGGGATCAACATAATGGGACTAGCCGATATAAGATGCAAACCACATAATAGTAAAAAAGTTCACAAAGGATACTTGTTTATTTATTGAGGAGAGACCACAGCAAAGAATGGAGTGGGTTTCTTGAACATACAAACATAAAATGTACACCGGACATCAATTATTTGACAGAATAATAATACTGAAAATCAAGAGAAGAGAACAAACTGAAACGTTTGTACAATTATATGCCCCATGCAATGATAATTACACAGAAGAACAAAAGGATGAGTTCTTCAATGAACTATCTGAGGAGATAGAGAAAATGGAAGCTAACAATATACTGTAAGTAATGGGAAATTTCAATATTAGACTGAGTACTAACAGAAGAGAGTATTAGTTCATCAGCCCACATGCTGCTAAGAACAGTGAAAGGAACGAAAATGTGCAAAGGCTACTGGACTTTGGACACCAACTTTTTACCACTAACACATTTTTGAACACCAAGACTCACAATGTTGTGCATAGTGTAAATGGAATAACATCACCACTAAAAGTCAGGTGGATTACATATTAACAAGAGTAAAAAGAGGTTTCAGAATACTTGGTGCAAAAATTATCCCCAATGGAATATATGATAATGATGCCAATCATAAGATTGTAGAGCTAACAACAAGGTATGACAACTCTAATATTAACAGAAAAAAAACAAATAAAAACCATGAACTAATTAAGATAGAAAATTTAAACAAGTATAAACAAATGACAACAAAGGATGGAGACAACATTTAGTCAACTGTCACCAAAGTGGGAAATATGGAGGATGAATGGAAGAACTACCCTGCTTAACACAGCAGAATTATGCAGAAAAAGGAAAAGTGAAAAAAGAATGTAACCAAACACCCTGCATGAAGAGGGTAAAGAAGCAGAAAGGTTAAAAAAAAAAGAATTACACAAACGTTGGATAAAATCAGGGAAAGAAGATTATATAAACTACAGATTACAATGCAGAGGTAGCAACAGGATAATCAAGAAAGCAAAACAAAAATCCTAGGAATACTTCAGGAAATCATTAGCAGATAATGAGAAATCAGCCTGCACAATGTTTTTCAAAGTAGCCAAAGGTATATGAAAAAGAGAATAGAATTATAACCCCAGAGAAATAATCAGTGACAAGAAGAGACGGCCACTAACAGAACCATCAGAAGCAATAGAAAGGTGTAAGGAAGACTTCAAAGAGCTCCTCAATCCCCCAGGAGATAATCATGAAGAAGCAATACAAGACCTCAAAACAACAGTGCTAGAGCCAGAAATAATGATTGAGGAAGTAATGAGAGTTGTTAAAAAGTCACCCAAATACAATGCACCAGGAATAAATGGTCTACCAACAGAAATAATTCAAGGAGCAGGGAGAAGCAGTGTCAGATAGTTACAAACAATTTTTAACAGAGCATGGACACAACTAACTGTACCTACTGATTGGCAACATTAATAATATCACTGTGGAAAAACAAAAAAAGAAAATGAGAATGCACGCAATATAGAGGCATCTCACTCTTGAGCCATTAGGAAAAATATACATCAAGACAATAGAAACAAAATTAAGACCACGTACAGAACCTCAACTAGCAGAACAGATGGATTTTAGAAGAAATGGAAGCTGCACAAATGCAATTTTTGTACTTAAACAATTAAAAGAAAAGAATACGGAGTACAATAAGTAACTCTTTGTCACATTTGTAGATAGAGTTGATAGAACAATAGAACAAACCAAGGAACATCAGAACCCTTCACAATAACATTCAGGGTAAAACAATGATATGTAGTATTATCAGTATTCATTATTACCTGCACTGACAGCATAAACAAGGAAGCAAAACTCAAGAATAGAAATAATAGCAATAAAGTGCTCTGTGCAGACAATCAGGCAATGATAGCAAGTACAACTAAAAAATGGCAACAGCATCTTACAACCATGAACCAAGAATGGAAGACATATAATATGAGAATCAGCAAAGAGAAAACAGAAGTAATGGCAATTGGGGCAGGATATACCTTAAATACAATAATAGAGAAACAAGCATGAAACAAGTATCAAAGTTCAAATAGTTAGGAACAACATTCACCCAAGATGGTAAAATGGAAGAAGAGATTAATATATGATGCAGTTAGGTAAACCAAATATTGGGATAGCTAGCTCAACTCCTATAACATAGGGCACTACCAATCTGTACAATAATTATCATGCAAAACATATTCATCCTCACCCTATTTTACCAGGTTTTTTAAAAAAACATGGACACTTATAATAGAACATAAACCAAGTTAGTCACCACAGAAATGAGATGCTTAAGGAAAGCTGCTGGACCAGAAAAGATAAGATTAGAAATGAGATCATAAGAGAAAGAATTGGCATAGAACCAATCTTAAATTACATACAAAAACAGCAAATAAAGTGGTTTGCATAGTTTGCTCACTGGAGAGGATGTCTTGGGATTCCATACTATATAAGGCATATGCAAAGAAAGAACACAAGGCAGAGCCAGAAGAAGATGGAGAGAACATCAAAGACACTATATAACATCAATTAACAATGATGAAAACCATTGAGTCAACTTACCCACAACAACAATGGAGCTTATACACTCCCAACCAAAATGCCTTGGGGAAACAGCCTGGTTTTCAATCACTTGTGAAAGGCTAACAGGCCTGGACCATTTAAATCTCCAGCAGATGCTGTTCCATATTATAGGTGCTGCCCCTGAGAAGCCACTTCATTGTTCAACAAAATGACATTGGTTAATAGAGGGGACTCAAGAGTTTGCCCTCTCAACTAGATCCTGTGAAGTGGGCAGAAACCATGGGAGAAAGGAAGTAACCTGGCCTATGCTATGAATGGGTTTATAAATAATGATCAGCACCTTGAATTGCACCAGAATCCTATTAGGAACCACTGCAACATCTGCAGCAATAGCTACATGGGCATAATAATAAATATCAAAACCTACTCACGCTGCTGCATTCTCGACCACCAGCATTTTCTGAGTAATCTTCAAGCCCAACTCTACGAACAGTGAGTTACATGGGAGGTGACTAATGCAGAAGCCACTATGAGTATGGCATCCCCTGGCCAGGAAAGGATGCAGTTAAGATACAAGACAAATCTGTGCAAAAGCTCCCCTGTCCACATAGCCACCTGCTCTTTGAATAGGAATCTAGAGTCCAGGAGGATCCCCAAAATGCATACCAACTTTAACCAGAGAAATGCACCTCCATATAAAGTGAAAGGTCCTGATCCCTGGAACCAGGAAATCTTAAAAACAAAATCACATTTTACTAGGGCTGAGCCAAAAACTGTTCTTCCCGTCCTTTCCAGGTCTAGGAAAGGACCTTGATAACATTGTTTGGTCAGGGAAGAAATATATATCTTGTGCCAAGGATGACTGCACACAGTGCCTTCATGTAACTGCTTTAGGAATAGAGAATGGGTAGAGATCTGAGGCATCTCATAAAAGCAGGGGCTTCAGGCTCAAACTCTCCCTCTCCCTCCCTCCCACCACCACCAACAACTGGAAATGAACTGACCCTAGAGAAAAAAGGAGAATCATTGTACCATAGTGTTTCCAAACCCAAATCCCCTGAGCTCATCTAGCAGGATACCATGACTGATGGTATGAAAAACTGCTGAGAGACCAAGAAGAACCAGGATGTATACACTACCCCTATCCCAACTCTGTCACATTGATAAGCATAGCCAATGCTGTCAGTGTTTTATAGCAAGGTCTGAATCACAACTGTAAAGGGTACAGATAATCTGCTTCAGAAGTCAGAGACTGGACAAACATTTACTGGTTCTAGATCTGTTCAGTCCAGTGGTCTCTTAAGGAGGGGGCAGAAAACTGCCTCTTCTCCAGCAGAGCATTTTAGTACTGCCCAGATCCAGCTGTCTGCCACCCTTTGGGAGATCTTAATCAACCAGGAGGGGCAGACACCTAAAACACAAGTGGTGTGAGAGAATGAAAAAGGGAAGGAAATGTCAGCAATAGTACATAAGCTTCCCAGGGAGAAGGCAGCAGAGAGGATTCCAAAGCAAGAGACTGAACTGGATAGGAGAGGGAGGAAAAAGTTCAGGCCATATGCCAAATCTCCCAGGGTATATTTGTTACATAATAATGTTATAGCTTTAGTCTGGCAAGATTCTGTCTATTAGGTGAAAGCTATAAGGATTGGACTTGATTGGATCTTGCTGTGTCATATTTGGGTTTAAGATTGACAAGTGGTCGCATTCACTGCTCCAATGATCCTGCCCACTTTATCCCCATTAACAGAACTCTTCCCAATAATTTATTATTAGATTTATTTATTTATTTATTTATTATTAGATTTTATATACCGCCCCCTCTTCCAACGGGACTCGGGGCAGTGTACAGCCAAGTAAAAACGAATTCTACTAGATCTGTACAATTGGAGTACAATATCTATGAGGGATCTGGATGTGACCAATTTAAGATATTTGAATACTGTCAAGTTGAAAAAAATGTGAGATTTATAATTTTGCAACAAAAGTATGGCTTATTATGAGAATTATAAAATGTAGAATGAGAATTATCCCCTGAGAATGGGGATAAAATGTATAAAATCCTATTATTTTAAATGTGATGAGATAGAGACATACAACTAATCATTTTAGATATGATTCAGGTAATCATTTTAATTATAAATTGGAAAGCAGAGTCAACTGGGTCTAAATGATTCCTGATAGATCTGTTTATTTATTTACCAGTTCTTATCAAAAACTGAGATAAAGCAGACTTTTATACAGAAAGAAATAGAATCTCCAACCCAGAAGAAGAAAGATATCTAGAAGGAACTCAATACAATTTATTTCATACTATAAACAATGAGAATACAATATGGTTCATTAGATTCCTTAAATCATAAAGAATACAATATATTTATTAGAGAAATATTAATTTATATTGGAAGAAAAATTGTGGACAGTAAATGTGATCATATGTGACAGGCAATGTTCAACCATTAAAAATGTTTAAACTGTAATTTGTCAGGATTAATAATCCTATTAGGGTTATTTACAAAGCCCCCTGTTATTCTATTATCAGCTTCTGATGACTTACAAATAAGAGTCATCAGGTACGTAAATAATAACTGAGCTTATTCCAAACTGCTGCCTGTAAAATTATAGCCTTGTATGGAAATACAATATGGATTTCAATTAATTTGTACCATGAGAGTATGGAACTTGGCCATAACAAACCATATGAGGATGAGCAGAAATATTAATTATAAGGATGGTCACAATTTACAACTTGTATTAGCAATGAAGCTAGAAATATCCAATCTCTTATGATCTATGGTAATTTGTGGTAGTTATAGTGAAGTAATTTTGAATTCAAGAACTACTAACAATGACTAGTAGTTTCTACATAACTTTCATTCTGATTATTTTATTCTAACATTCTTTTCCATTTCCTAGAATGTGCTATTTTGATATAATATTTTTCCTTCTTTAGTGTTGGTATATAAGTCTGTTTTAATGTTTTTTTTAAATCCATAGAAATATTTTTGTTTCACAGAACAAAACTCTTTTCTTTGCAAAGAACATCAATTATGTATTGAATTTATAACCTAGATAATATCTGACTTAGAAGAGGACCATACAAATCCAAAGATATTATCAAGAGTTGCTAGACTTGAAGGCAAATACTACCTCCATTATCTGATGTAGTCTGTCTCTGGTTGGCAGCTATTGTGACATTAGCTAAACTGGTATTTAGTCTGATCTAGCAAAATTTTTCTTAGTTTTTGCTGAGTTGTGTACAAATCCAAGCAGCAAATTAGATTACCTAGATAGAACTTGCCTTTTTCCTATGTGTGATCCTTCTGTATCTAAAATTCAATTTATATAAATTGCAGATGGATGAATTGAGTGTTATAAGTTCTTTTTTCAAACTGCTACAAATTGGTGTCTTAGAAGAACAGAATAGTTTAAAATAAAGCATCAAAAGACACATCATCTTTTTTAACTCAATATATTCTGTATAAGAATTCAAGACTAGTGTTTAAACCTAGAATGCATAAAGGATTAGACTTGTATATCATATCTGCCAAAAGAAAATAATTATGAGCCAAAATGATATGAAATAATACTTTCCAGATATCTTTAAGCTACATAAGCTCATGTTACAAAACTTGATATTCCACATCAGTATTTCCTGATCAGGCCACCTTCTTTAGTTTAAACAACAAAAGGAACCAACTCTTTCTTTTCTTACTCCTCTGTTCAGCATTACTTATCCAGCTTTTCTAAAGCCCTGCCTGCTTGCCTTCATATCAATACACCAGCCTACACTGAAGTATCAAAAGCCAGTTTTGCTATATATAGGGGGCGTGCATAAGCGCACCAATTTGCCTACTGTCCCTGTCCTATTGTTTCTTTTCTTTTATTTTTCTCATATGTATCCATATATTCATAACTATGTTTTTACTTATACCTATTATCTCGTAAGCAATTGACAAACCAAATAAAATAAAATAAATATCATTCCATTAATCATACTTCAAGACAGAGAAGCTGGAAAGATTGTAGACATAAAATAATTAGAAATGTGACAATAATACCAGAAAGATGAAATTTGGGGCTAATCGATAACAAATTTTCAAATACTGAAAAGTGAAGTATTCTTTTGGGGAAAAGAGTGTATGTAATTGCACAACTGATAAAAGCAAAGCAGGAAAATATATCAACATTATAAACATTTAAAATTATTCAGAGTCCAGATAAAAAACTATGACATTGACAATGTTGCAGTTTAATTGAAAATCTAAAAGGAAAATTGTGATTAAATGTGACAATTTAAATGATATAACAGTACATACTTGAAGGACCAGATTAGGGACAGATTTGTCATGGAGAAAATATATCAATGTGATCACTAAGAACCAACACTAACTTAATGGCATGTAACCAACCAATCAATTAATGGTGTAAATTTACACGATAAATACTAACGTGGAAATTAATGGGAAAACGCTTCTATTTTTCAGGATTATGTGCAACTGAAGTATAGGGCTACTCATTCTGGAAGCAACACATTTCAGCAAGGGCTCACTAAATTACTGTTTAACAAGATGCTCAATTCCATCATTTTGTTTCTTACTCCCTACTATGTCAATGAATGAATACCAAGATGCTTGTCAGCACCAATATGAAGAATCACTATATTAATTTTGTATACATTTGGACTTGAACCACGTATCAGTTTTATTTAGGAGCAAGTCTCACAGAACTCGGTAGAACTTACTACTTCGTTTGCCAGGACAAAACTCCAGTTGTTACTATGAAGGCAAAGTGCAATATGGGGCTTTCCTCTGAAGGCATCGCCCTCCCATTTCTCCCCTCTAACAGCATTTGTGGAAAACACATTTACCCAAAGGGGACAGTGTTGTTGTTCATGCAAGTTCATGAATCGGACTCCAAGCCATCAAAAGTCGCAAGAAGCGTGCTAGCTTTGAAGTTATCACGGGACTGTTGAGCTTTTTTTTTTTGCTACAACAAAAGGCAGCGCCGCTCTGAACAAGCCTCTAGCCTGAGAAAGCATCCGAGTTAAGAAACGGGGGGGGGGGGGGGGTATCTCATGCGCACCCACCCCTGTGGGATAAACCGGCGAAGACGCTGCTCTTTTCCCCCTCCTCCCCCCGCTCTCCTTGCAACCGGCAGCTCCGGGCGCCCCAAGGCGGCGAGCATCCTCGCCGTCGTCATGACAACTTGGACAACTTGCAGCTTGTCCCCGCGTCGTCCCGGCGGCAGAACCGCTCGCTTAAACGTCCGCGTTCGCCCGCTTTCGACCCTCTGTACCTCACCGGCACCTCCTCCTTCTCCTCTCAACCCCTGCAGCTCACCCTCGCTGACCTGCCGGGCGGCGGTCTTCTTCTGACACACTTGGGCACCATGGCGTTGCAGAAATTTTTCCCCGAGTTCAAATAGCCGGAGAGCCGCAGATGGTACAGGCGCCGCGCGCGGACAAACTAGCTCACGATGCGGAGTCGTTCCTTAAGTGTTCCCGCCCCCTAGTGGGACCGGCCGGCGCCTGAAGAGGAGAGTTCTTTTTCTTCGTCCGCCTCCCTCCGAGCTTCTTTTTGCGTGTGTGTGCGAGTTCAGAAGAAGAAATGATTGGGATGACAGCTGATTGACTTTTATGTTGTTGGTTTATGCTTGGAGCTCAAATCAACAAAATAACTACCAAACCCGAGCTACTAACATTCAAAGATTGACCTTCTGTTTCTCCAATTGGGATATCATATTCAAAAATCCGAGCCACCACGGGATTACGGGAAAGGATAAACGTGATTTTTCAGTCCCTTTGTGGCAGCCTTATGTCCCAATCCTATAAATAGGTGCCTTATTCCTTGAACTGATAAAATTAATTTGAAAACAGTGGATTGATTTAGGGGTATGTTAAGTCTCCTTTAAATAACCCGAATTTCTTTTTGTTACTTTGATACTAAAGATTAAATTTGTTACAGTGGGGGGAGATTTCTTTGACATATTTCTCTGAAAGCGTGGATATCTAAAGATGCATTAATAATAGGAATTATGTTCATTTGTTTAACTGTGTCCCAAATTGTCTGTTATAAGCAAACTCAACATATTTTCAAAATCAAAACAGCAATTTCGTCTTTTCTGTTCTGTAATGCGGTGTCCTTGGTACTCTGAGCTTTCTTGTTTTCTTGCAAACGTTTCATTATCATTCATTAACATCATCAGTGCTGAGCTACAAATATTCTCCTTTATTGATTTTGTAATGTTCTATGTATTACAGTAGTGTTTATAGTGGAAAGTTTTACAATAATATCTGTCAGCTGCACTATCAAGTTTAACAGTATTCCAGATTCAACAAACTATTTAACTCAGTCTCCTTGCTTATCTTTTGTTTCTAAAGATATGGACTTCTTTACTTTTTAATAATAAAATACTCTGACAAGCAAACTAGTCAGTTTGCTTATATAGTGCAATTTTCTGAAAGAGCCAGGTGCCTTTTTTAATAGGATTAGTGATGTCATGATATTGCAAAAATGAAAATACATTATCAAAATACATCAAAATGCACTATTATTCAAGAGGATTAAATTCAAATATACTAAAATATTATGTGATATAATTATTTTTGAACAGTATCAGGTCTAGATACTAATAAGGGATAACCTATTGAGCAACAGGGACATAAGCATGCTCAGGAGAAGTTGATCTTAATGTGATAGGTGTTCCTATACAGTACTGTATTTAAGCATACTGGCTTGGTTCACATTACACCAAGCATGATTTCTTCTATAAATTACAGTGAACTACATTCATACATTGTACTATATCATTTGTTTACTGACTTTAGTGATTAGGTTCACCTTACACACTGAGCAAAAACCAAACAGATCACAGTAGTGTATCGTGATATGTGAAGTCCAAAGTAGCTTCAATATATGGCAACTGGAGAGAAGGCAGCTCATTAAATTTAATATATAACACCTGAACTGACCATTTGCCATTTAGAGATTGACAATGGCTTTGCATGCCAGCAATGCTTATTTTATCAGGCATTGAAATTCCATTCATCTATCCAATGTCAGATTAGACTGTATAGGCTTTCAGAATATAAACTATGTTGATCAACATGATAGTGCATTACTAAAAGCACGGAACAATGGATTGCTGTACTCTGATCGTTTTCAAAGTCAAAACTATTGACAGCCATGGTAGAAAATTAAACAATCTGTTTGCATTAGAACAATAGAATGTTCAATATAATTATAACTACAATTTAATAAAAACCCTTGTGTTCTTTAGCTATAGTAACAGTCATTGCACAGTAAACTTCAATTATTTATTATGCAATCTTAAATGCATTTATCAGAAAATATATTTTATTAATCTCACTGGGGCTTACTTATTAGTAAAAATATATAGGATAGCACTTATCTATTAAAAGAAAAAGCCTAAATATTTAGAAGCATATAATGAGGGTCAGTAGAAAATACAGAGAAATTCCTGCTGTGGGAACAAAAATCCACTTACCTCATTTTAAAATAAGGTTCAGAGTATTCCAAAGGGTGGAACAGCCCCTTCCACTGAGTTTTGAATATTGCCATTTCTAATACCATTATCAGATGTATAATCCATTTCTTCTTTTGTATAAATACCGTATTAATTGTATCTCCTGTATGGAAGATAGTATGCATCGCCAGACCTCCTTAGTAACAAATATTAGCACATACTATATATCATGCTGAAAGATAAACCCCTAATATAAAAAAATATTGTGAGCTGATACAGTATGGTTTCTGTGATTCTGGAAAATTTCTAGTCCTTCACTGGAAAACATTATTACATTTAAAATAAAGAATTGGTTTAATGAAGATCGAGTTCCTAAAAGAAGTGAAATACAATAAGGATGATAACAACCTTCTATTTTCCACTGTGTATGTATACCTTATTTTCAGAATGCCCGACCCTAAGGAATGGTTCTGATAGTGCTAGGGATTATGTGATTCAGCCTCCAGAGTGGAAACTATTGAGAACCAGTTCCAGTATAAATGGTGTAATTATTCCTATTTTATTACCTGGCAATGGAAAATACTGTAGTTATAAATAAATGCTATAATTGCTTGCTTCAGTATTAGCATTTTATAGCATGTTGATCTAGATCAGGGCTGTCAAACTCCCGCCCCCATGGGCCAGATGCTGACCACACCTATGCCCAGTTTAGCGAAGAGGGAAAAAGTCCCGATACCTCACATGACAACACCGTGACAACGTGAGTTTGACACCCCTGATCTACTGTAGATGTTGCTAGTTTTTGTAATTATCTACAATGTAAGTTTATTGTCATACATTTCAGTTCTCATTTCAGAAGCACTAAAATGCACTTGTTCCTTTCTCATACAGTACTTCTATTCTTTTGGAAAAAGAGAACAGGTGAGTTTAAAATCCAGGGCTTTCTTAATGAAACAGAGAGCACCTCTGTTTTCAGTATCATCATCTCCACTTCCAAAAAAACAGAAACATTCTGCTTTTTCCCAAGGAAGTCCAATCTAAAGATGTCAGCAGCTGAATCTCTAACAAGGCAGGGCCTCTGCAGTGGGTGGTGGGTGAGAAGAAAGAAAGGACTTAAGGTGGCAGGCACAACCTTAGATAAAAGCCCTGCACCTTTGTGTGTGCATTCAACATCGGGGCACCTACAAAGCCACTTCACCTGAAGAAAATGTTACATTGTTTTGTAAACAGAAGTGTTAATATGTGCTTCTAAGTTCTAAATAATATATAGCAAATATAAGCAGCTACTATTATTTTCTACATCTTGTGTATAGTTTTGTCCTACTTACACTAGCTTTTCTATACCGTATTCATAACCAAGTGCAAGCAAACAAATTGCAGAAATTTAACTTTTTTATAACGAGAATAAACAACATCAGAGAGCCCTCTAAAATATTGATGGTTTAATCCTATGCATAAGTACTTAGAAATATAGTGTGTTTATACCCTAAAAGATTGTTAGAAAATATAAAATTTTCATCAAAATGAAACCCAAGATAGGCATTCATGGCAAGCTTTTTAAAGGCTATTGCATAATGCAGGTGCTGCAACAGAAAGACCTCACCTTTGCCAGCTGCACTTCTTTTCTGAAGAGTAAAAGGCCCCAGAAACAAAGACTTACGGTATTCCTGTAGAAGGAGGTGATTCCTGAAATGAATCATTGTAAGGACTGAAAAGCCCCCAAATGTTATTTTATCACATATTTGTCACCTATATTTATTTATTACAGCCCAAATACATAAGAACATTCTCCAAAGCAGAACGGCATAGTGGCCTAAAGGAGAAGACATTCACCTCCCACTCGGAAGGTTGAGAATTCAATCCTAGGCAGTGACAGATGTTTCTCTATCAGGATGTACAGTAAACAGAAAATATCTGCTGCGAGCTCCCCATAAATGCGAGGAAGGGTATCCAGCCTGTAAATGCTCAGCTCCATTCAGTTGCCCCGACTCCACTCCAAAGCAAGGATTAGAGTCATAAGAAGAAGGAAAATTCTCCAAAGTAAACTTTTCAGTACAATGTTTCAAAGCTATTTTTAAAGATATGAACTAAGCAACCAGCGTTAATTTTCCAATATAATATCCAATATTTCTTTGGAAGAAATGACAGTTCTGCAGCTGCCTTTCCTTCGTGTGCAATTATTTAGGAGCTCCAAGTTGAGCAGCTAGCTTCATCAAATCATTATCTATAGGATTAGATGAGATTATTGCCATATATAAGCATTGACACTGAACCACATATTAGCAAACCACATTTTAGCCTACTGTGTTGGGTTAAAACTGAAAATTAGTTAATTCTATAATTAACCATAGATGAGTGTATTGTAGAAATATTATGTGGCAACATTTCCCACGAAGAATCATGACAAACATACATGTTAGTTCCATAGAATGTACGGGTAATCCTCAACTTACAACAGTTCATTTAGTGATCATTCAAAGTTACAACGGCACCAAAAAAAAGTGACATGACTATTTCTCACTTAAAATCATTGCAGCATCCTCAGGGTCATGTGATTTATATTCGGATGCTTAACAACTGTTTCATATTTATGATGATTGCAATGTCCTGAGGATATGTGATCACCTTTTCTGACTTTCTGATAAGCAAAGTCAATGGGCAAGCCAGATTCACTTAACAGCGGTGTTACTAATTTAACAACCGCAGTGATTCGCTTAGTTGTCAAATTAGTAACACCTCTGTATATACTAATCTTGCTTAAGAATTAACATGTCCAATCACTCAGGGAGAAGGAATGGTCATAGTACAATATTGTGACTCTGTTCACAAAACGCAACCCATAGTTTATCAAGGTTGCATAATTCAGATGAGTTTACTTAATTACTCGGGACTGCACAATACATTGGACACAAATTTCCCAATTACATTATCCTAATGTACCAGGTGAACCCAGCTTGTTGGTTGCCTAGGAAAAATGTATATATCATCATTTATCAGATTGATAGTCTATTTGTTATAAGAACCAAAAACTTCACACTCTGAATTTCAAAAGCTATTATTCAGTATTACCATAAAACAATCTAATTAAACAATAAGAGCAAATATTAATAACAGAAGTTTCAGTATGTCCTAAAGCTAATTGTCTTTTTAGATTTAGTACAAGGAGAACACAGATACTATCATCTATGCTTTCAGAACTTAATTAACAACTCAGTGTACAGGTTATTACATATGTTATTATGCGTGGCTAGTTTCTCATGGTTTTAGTATTCATACGGCCAAAAAAAGTTTGATTGTAGGTAACATAGCATCTTGCTTTCAGAGAATGATTTATTGTATGTACTGCAAAATCTGCTTTGAAGGTTCTGCTAGATCTATATTACATATTTTGAGAATATATGTAAGCAATTATGAAGAACTGAAGACCATCTACCCATATAGCATTCACTTTCATCAAATTTTCTTCTCAATCAATTGACCAGATTCTATTTTGGTAAGCTATATTGAAGGATATACTTGGGTATATATTTTTTTTTGGGAGGGGATAAAGTGCTTAATGTTAGAAAACACTTTATCTCTTTAAAGATATTTCAATTTAGCGAAGTCTTCCTCAGGTCTATTTTCTAGTCAAGATTTTTTTTATCTTGCTTATCAACTGCAAACATCACTATTGAGACTAATGACTGGGTCACTAAACAAATATTTCATTTGTTTCCAGTGAACCGTGTCTGTGGCCACAGATGAGCCAGCAAGCATTTCAGGGCAACCTAGAAAGTTCAGTTGCTACTGAATACAAGGGTTGTGTTGTATGAATAAGTTGAGTTGCCAAAAACATTTCAGCATGTCTTATGGCAGCATGGATACGAATTATCTTCTCATCAAAGAGCTATATACTAACTGGCTTTTTGCATCTAGTAGTGATGAGCATAAATAGAGTATGAAAAAGCAAGAACATCAGCCTGACAACCAAATGCAGATTAGTCTGCACTACTACATTTCCCATAGTTACCTAGTGTTGCAAAATTTGGACCATGAAAAACTAGACAGAAAAATTGACTTGTTTGAGCTGTAGTGTTGAAGAAGGCTCCAGTTCATTTCTTGATCAGCAAAGGGGACAAACAAGCAAGTAACAGAGCATACAAATTCAGACATATTACTGGAAGGCAAAAAATTCCACCTTATTTATTTTGGCCATGTCAGGTGATCAAACTCATTGGGAAAAGGCATTTATGCTCAGCAGTAAAAGGAAATAAGGGCAACAAAAACACAGTGACTGGACACCCTGAATGCTGACACCGATCACGGCATTAAACTGAAGTAAATCATACAAGATCAGAAAATGTGGAGAGAGATAGTCCATAGAATTGCCAAGAATTGGACATAATTGAACAGATACCATCATCATCATCAATCTTATATATACATATATACAGTCCTAGTCATATAGATTCATATTTGGGTGCAAATCCACCAGACTTAAGGAAATTTACTTCTGAGGTGTGGTAATCTTAAGGCTTCTATTCTAAACACAATTGCTAGAAAGTGCAAAAGAAATTTAGTAGATGCTTAGAGAATAATTGCATTGACTGTGATTACTAGATTTGAATTGCTTCCCACCACTGGTTGGAAGCAAAGAAATAGGGCAATTCCAAAATGCACCCTAAAGTGCTTCTCTTCCATGTTGCTCCTGCCAACTTCAGAAACTAGATCTGGATTGCAATCGGTGGACAATGGGGCCACTGGCTCTTCCCCACTAGATTGAGATGGCAAACCTCAGTGGCTAGCTTCTATGTGGAATCGTCTATCAGTTCCTGCCTTTTCCTTCCTTCAGGGATTGTTCCCTTGTCATTATTTCTTGTATCATTCATTTCCTTATATTTACATACATGGATGCCTTTACACACACCAGGGGAGTGGGGGAGACAGGAGAGAGAGAGACAGACAGACAGACAAAGACAGAGAAACAGAGAGAGGGGGGTGGGATTTTGCCCTCTCATATTACATCTTTTAACACTTACATAGGCTGTTTCTATTTTTAATCCCTTTTGGTACCCTTGTGGTTCCAACACTACAATAATCAAAAGTAATAAGGAACAGGATGTTCTTTCATTTCCGCTTTCCTCTGTAGGTCTATGGAAACTTCATAGCAATGTTGAGCTGATTGTTTAGCTTCATAGAAACAAAGTTCTAGTGTTCCTATTTCTAATGTAAACAAATAAAATAAAAGGAAGGCAACAGAAGTTTTACAGTACAGATAGACCTCAACCTATGGCCTACTGATTCAGCTACATTTGTTGCTGAACAAATGTTACAACCAGTCCTCAGAGTTCAGCCATCCCAGCACCCCATGATCTCTTGGTTGCAATTTAGGCATTTTTATTTTTATTTTGTCAAGCAATTATAAGATAACAGGTATGAGTATAAACATAGTTATGAATACATAAAGTTGATACATATAAGAAAAATAAAAAGAAACAATAGGACAGGGACAGTAGGCACATTGATGCGCTTATGCACGCAGTCTAAAGTTAAAGTTTTTGGGGTTTGGGGAAGAAACCGCAGAGTCAGGTAGAGTATTCCAGACATTGACCACTCTGTTGCTGAAGTCGTATTTCCTGCAATCAAATTTGGTGCGGTTTACCTTGAGTTTGTATCTATTGTGTGCTCTTGTATTGTTGTGGTTAAAGCTGAAGTATTCATTGACAGGTAGGACATTGCAATGTATGATTTGATATACTATACTTAGATCGGATTGAAGGTGGCGTAGTTCTAGGTTTTCTAGGTCTAGTATTTCAAGTCTGGTGGCATAAGGTATTCTGCAACGAGGAGAGGAGTGGAGAACTCTTCTTGTGAAATATTTCTGGACTTTCTCAATTGTATTAATATCAGATATGTAATGCAGGTTCCAGACTGATGAACTGTATTCAAGTATTGATCTAGCAAATGTTTTGTATGATCTAGTTAGTAGTGTGATATTACCAGAGAAAAAGCTAAGCAGGATTAGGTTTACAACTCTGAATGCCTTTTTGGCTATGTAACAACCTGTTTGCACTTACGACCCGTTGCCAACTGTGCTAGGCAGGACAGTTCAGTTTTTCTAGGCCAGAACTGCACAATTTTTTTTCAACCCATCAGTAACCTACCACAAAAAAAAAAATCTGCCCATCTTTGTTACCTCCATGTCAACAGTAGTATTTTCTCACTTCTGCCAGGATAAGGTGTGCCAAGCAGTCCACATGCTATGCTTCACTTTGTTATAGGTGATGACTTTTCTCCAAACAGCTATTGTTTGATGAGCATGCCCCCTCCCTTTTGAATTTGGATGTAGCCCTCCGTGTCAATTATCTGGGTTACCATGCTGCTTGCTCCCCACTCCCACTTCATAGGGAACATTTTCATGCTAAACGGCCTTTTTCTCCACTGATAAAATTGTGGGGTTTTTTAATGTTCACTGATGGTGGATTGAAACATTGGACATTCCTTTTCCTTTTAATATCCCTAGGTAAGTGCTGAAGCTACTTGCTGCCATCATTCCCTTGTACAAATTGTCAAATAAGAATATTTGGGAGCTGGGTGAAATTGACAATTCAATTGGGTGAATTCACTGTTCTTCTTTTAGAACAGGTGACTGGAAGGACTAAGAAACGGTGGGTTTCCCCTTGATGGACTACTGAAATGCCAAGAATAGGAAAATACTGAGCCTGGGATTGGAGTAGATGACTTCTAAAATCCATTCCAACTATATAACTGTGGTTCTATGATGTTTGCCATTGTTTGCTTATGCAAATGGAAATCATATATCCTCAAAGAGCCACCCACAGAAAGAAAAGTGATCAGTCCTTATTTTTGCAGCATGTGTGAGAGGGGCAAATAAGTATGGGATACCAATCAGAGGCCATAGACCCCTGATGGCGAACCTATGCCATGCCGGAAGTGGCATGCAGATCCATCTCTCCAGGGACACAAACCATCACCCGTTGCTCTTCCAGGTTCCGGCGTGTCAGCCAGCTGGTCTTCACATACGCGGGAGCATCGGAAAGCGGAAGAGCAGCTACCAGGTGCGCATGTGTTCTTCGGCATGCGCATTTGCACTGGCCCTTTTGTTTTCCAGTATGCACATGTACACTGGCCACCTGGTCTTCCGGTTTCTGGCATGCATGCATGCACGAAGACCAGGTGGCCAGTGCACATGGAAACTGGAAAATCATCTTCCTGGCGTGCGCATGTGCACTAGGCAACTGCTCTTCCAGTTTCCAGTGCACTCGTGTTCACCAGCCAGCTGGTGTTCGTGCATACATGCGTGCCAGAAACCAAAAGACCAGGTGGCCAGTGCACATGCGCATGCCAGAAACCAGAAAAGCAGCCGCCTGGTGCAAACATGTGCACCAGGCAGCTGCTCTTCCGGTTGCTCCTGTTTCGGCACTTGGTGCTGAAAAGATTCACCAACCATTGATGCCATAGACTATGCCATCAAGATAGAACATCTGGCCAACAAAATTGCTTGAAATTCAGACACCAAATTTTTAAGCTAACGGCTCCATATGCAAGCAGATTAAAGACTGCTGGGAAGAATTGCCTTAAGGACTTTACAGGAAATAATGTAGCAAAACAATTTACATTCCTTTCATAGGCTAGTTTATTATACAATTGAAAAAGAGACATTTTCTACAGAGTTTATATTGAATATTATTCACATCAATAATGGAAAAAATATTCCAAACTTCCTAATAACTCTATAAACTCACTTAAAGTGCCTTCCACTGAAACATTCATGGATACAATATTGAATGAATTCATAAAAATTGTGCTGAAAAGCCCTCTTGGTGTCCAGCAGTGTTTTTCAACCTTGATAACTTTAAAATTCCTTGCTGGCTGAGAAATTCTGGAAGTGGAAGCCCACACATCTTAAAGTTGCCAAGATTGAGAAACACTGATTTAAAGTATCATCTAGTAGTATATCTGCGAAATTGTTATCCTTTGAGCTTTAAGAGATGAGAACTGGGGAAGATAAAACGTCCACTACCCATACTTCCAGTTGCTCTGTATGAATTACATAATTCACAGGTTTGAGAATGAGGCACATGGGTGGCTTTATGAACATAGCATGATCAGGGCTCAATATATTATAAATTAGATTCCATACTGATCAAAAGGGGGCAAGAAAAATATTATCTTCCTCTATCACTCTGATAGTTCCAAAAATTCACACTTGTTGATCAGCTCAATAACATCCTCTCTATTTTATAGTGAAATCAGACAAAGAATTAGGATAATCTAAACATATATGTAGTGTGAGTTCTTGGTGTCTTGGTATTCACATCTCCCAATTTCTCCAGGAGTAACATTCTTGCATGATGTACTTTCCATTTTTATTTCTTGTAGAGTTACATTCTAGAATTCTATTAAGTAAAAAACCAAGACCTCCTGTTTCTTTAGCCTCTTAGGATATAGTCAACCATCGACTGCTTAGCCAACAATACCACATGCCTAGAATGGCACTGTAAGGTAGATTTCAGTTTCTTCATTGTAGGAGGAGATAGACTTAGACAGTGCTGTCTATAGTATAACAATTAATAATTATATTTTAGGAAAACCAAGTGGGAAATATGTGTTGCATACAAAAACTGCCAGCTATATTACTGAAAAACTATAAATCAAATTAATTTTAAAAATAATTTTAAAAATAGCATACCAATACTAATCACTATTTCATGATTGAAACTTCTGTCTAAATACAAATAATTAAACAGAACAGATAACTTGGAGACTGTCCTTTAAAATATATTCTGTTTAGAATGTATCCTCCCTTCACAGAAATAAAATCAATCAATCACTTTGAAATTCATATTAAGCCTTTAAATATACATTTTCCACCTCCTCTTACAAAGTCAGTTCCTTTGTTGTTGCTGTTATTCATAATATACCAAGCAATGTTCCAGAAGTCATACTTGAGAGAAACCTTTCGCAGGCCAAAACATGGGTCTTTTAGGTTTTTCATTTTCCTATTTAAAAAGGGAAACAAACAGGTGAATTACATAAACATCTCATCTTTTTCATAATTATTTTCTTTTACATTTAGTATTTATAACCCTGCAACTCAAACATATCCTGATTTATTCAACAGTTTCTTCACAATGAAACTGTGGGTGTACCTGAATAATGGACACATTATGATAATATAAGGAAAGGAGCACCCTCATCTAAACGGTATTTGGGAATATATTCTCAAACACATCAATTCTGTACCAACAGCTTTGAACAGAATTAGCTTTGTGGCCATTTAGCTCTGAGGGGAGTTTGCTCTTGAATTCTTACAGCATGTCTTCGTCTTCTTTTAGGCTGGATACACTCTTGCCTATATGAAGGCCACTGCAATCCTTCGGGGGTTGCTTGACTATTCTCATGTTCCACATCTTCTAAATCAGAATCATCTTGTTGTACCAAGGGAAACCTTCTCTCTGGATAAATTTCCTTGAGCTTGCTTTCGAAGAATACTTCCAGGCACCTTCCAGCCTCAGCAACTTCTGAATCAGGCTGCAAAAGAAACACCATAATTAATTAGGTCATAATGTTGTTTAGGATAATAAATCTCTATTATTTTATCTTTTAAATATTTGTTTTTCAAAACTAAATCACTTTACAGTACCATATATAGTTATAGCAATAGCACTTAGACTTATATACCGCTCCACAGTGCTTTACAGCCCTCTCTAAGCAGTTTACAGAATCAGCATATTGCCCACAACAATCTGAGTCCTCATTTTACCAACCTTGAAAGGATGGAAGGCTGAGTCAACCTTGGGCTGATGAGGATCAAACTCCTGACAGTCAGCAGAATTAGCTTACAATACTGCATTCTGACTACTGTGCCACCAGGGCTCATATATAAAGCCAAAAGATTAGTTGCAACATACACTAAGAAAAATGGTCCACAGCAATAGCATGTCAAAATAAATGATACTATATATTATACTATATATTATACTATATATTAGTATAATATATATAGTGGTACTTCAGTATCATCATTAATTGGTTCCAGGAGGCATGCTAATACCAAAACCGATGAGTACTAAACAATTTTTCACCATAACGAATATTGTAATGAGTCACAAGGCAGCCAACACCAAGTTCTAGTTTGTGCATCAAGTAACAAACAATGAGTACTGGGACAATTTTTTTGTGTCAAAATACATTGAGTACCATATTCGAGGAGTTCCAAAGCAGTTGAGTACAAAGTACTGATGTAATATATATTATACTATGTAATGGAACTAGAATAGGTGGTACATAAGTTTAATAAATTATCTGTTCACAACAGTGTGAAATTTGAGCTGCCAGTTCTTTATTTGGTATGGGCTTTCGTATGCATCAAATTCTTTCAAAGAACCTAGAATGTCATAATATATCAGCATAATATATATGTGGATCCAAGCAATCTGGCCTTTTGCAACTGACAAAGGGAATTTTGTCAATATGTACATTTTCTAAGTGCCATCCAAGATTTTTTAATATGGCACCCAGTATACCGGTAACCCACTGGAACTACTGCAGACATCTCTCAATTTTGATTTTCAGCTCTCAATATCTCTGATGTACTCCAGTTCTTTGTCTTATATTCTATTCATCACATCAATTATCCACAATTTCTTTTCAAACTATTAATAGTCTCTAGGCAGGTTTTTCAGATACAGTATTTTACCATTGAAATTAAAAAATAAACAACAGATTAGGACAAGCAAAAATGACAACAAATTACGATTTGCTGAAGACATGTCAACCATAAAGTGATTCAGCAGATACTTGTTCCCTAATTTTTTGTACCTTAATTTTTTTTCTTTAAAAAGCAGTGGAACATGCAGATGGGCACAGACTGAAAGGATGAAGTACTTCTTTCTCCTTTAATTCCCTTAAAATTATTCTGAATTACACTTTTCAAAATTAAAATATTCAAACCAGAACTAGTACCAGTGTTTTTTCTATATGCATCTTTTCTCCTTTTACCTCTAGCCAACTTTCTTTATCTACAATCTAATTTAAAAACTCAAATAAAAATACCCATTGCAAAAGAAAAGCCATGTCCTTTTTGGGTATAAAGGTGTGCTGACTTCTGAAATATTAGAACTTACATAGTTGAATGTTGCACAGTTCCAAAACATAAGGCGCACATCAGACACCAGCTCTTCTGAAGAAGTATAATGCAGTTTGTCTATGTTTTTCTGAAGTTTTTTCCGAATGATGGACAAGTCCATGGGCTTTTTGATAATCTGATAATAATGGCGAGCCTGCAAATAATCCCATTAGCAAAATATTTGATAAATCCCATGATGGTAAATCATTCACAAACCAAATATTTCCTTAATATTTGTAATCAGTAATTCTAATAAAACCTCCAAGTTTCTCTGGTACCTATAGAAGCCCGTTACTTATGTATGTATTAGAGTGAGGTCCCACTGGTTGATGTGGAACTCAAGAGGGTGTCATGTTTTGAAACTAATTTTTATTGGGAGAAAAGAGCAAAATTATTAAATACATAATTACAGATTCATACTAATTCACTGAATTTTAATTCAATGTATAGTCAAAGTCAATAGAATAAAATTCAATTTATCTTTGTCATGACAGTACTCCCTACTTTTAAGGAGAGTGGCCACACTCAATCCATTCAAAGCAAGTGCAGCCATTCACCCAAAATGTCTATGGAGACTCTCGGTCATCCAGGTCATGGTTGTCCCAAATATGCTTTTTTCAAGAGGCAACTGGCCTTCAGTTTTGACTAAAGATGCTTTTTGGATGAAAAACTAAATGCCTTCAAGGGGGGGGATGACTTCAAGGCCAGTTGCCTCTTGAAAAAGACACCTTTGGAACATGGACCCAAAAAAACTAGCATGCTTAGCTTTTGACAATACTGACCATGTGAAATTTTAGCTATATGTGTTTTTTTAAAGCAACATTTTAAACATTTCCTCTGCACCTCTTCAGGATGAGAAAGAATAGCAACCTTAAAACTCTTCAGCAAAGCACCAATAGAAAAATCAGGCTGAACCAATCAATGTAATGAATATCTTATACCAACTAAGAGAAAAAACTTTAAAAAGCTATGACCACCTGCTTTTTCTGGAATGGCAGATTGGTTGGCATGGCTTATTGACAAAATTAGCCTTTTCAGTGAATGATGGATTATGTACTGCTTGTGGAACAATTTATTTATTTATTTTATTTTATTTATTTATTTGTCAATTTGTCAATTGCTTACAAGATAATAGGTATAAGTAAAAACATAGTTATGAATACATGGATACATATAAGAAAAAATAAAAAATAAAATAAACAATAGGACAGGGATGGTAGGCACATTGGTGCGCTTATGCATGCCCCCTACAGACCTCTTAGGAAAGGGGTGAGGTCAATAGTATTGATTGCAAAAAAGTGATTATTTATTATTATTTAATAGAATAGCCAGTTCTCTAACATAGCAACACTTTCTCCTTTCAAAAGAAATGCCCTTAAATAAATTATAACATAAACAATAAATAAATTCCTCAAGTAGGCAGAATGTATAGAAGTCATCAAATTTACTGGCCAAATACAGGTAATCCTTGATTTACAACAGTTCACTTAGTGACTGTTCAAAGTTACAATGGCACTAAAAATGTGACTTATAACCATTTTTCAGACTTATGACTGTTGCAGCATCCCCATGGTTACATGGTTTACATTCAGATGCTTGATAACTGATTTACATTATTTGATGGTTGCAGTGTCCCTGGGTCAGTTGATCACCTTTTGCAACCTTCTTGACAAGCAAAGTCAATGGGGAAATTAGATTCACTTAACAACCAGGTTACTAATTTAACAACTGCAGTGATTCACTTAACAAATGTGGCTAGCAAAAATCGTAAAATTGGGCAAAGCTGACTTAACAAATATCTCACTTAGCAACATAAATTTTGGAGTCAATTGTGGTCATCAATATTAAAGAGCACATTGTACCTCCCTTCCTCCAGCTTTGTACATGTAGTATATGGAAAGAAAGCTGGAATAGTGTTTGAAAGTCCATTGAAGCTCTAACCTGCCTTCACATTTTTTTGTTTACAAATCTACCAACTGACTCAATTACAAGATTAGATCAATTTCTAACATAATTGGCAATTTTGTTGAAATAGTTCTGCTCATTTAAAAGTATTTTCATTATAGAAAGCAAAGATAAAAAAAACTGTATACACTGAAAGGGAAAAAAATGTAATCATTGATTGATAAGGTCCTACTGCCCAGAAAAGTTACTTCATTCTGTGTACTTACCAGAGGACTGACGGGTTCATGGAATGGAAGACTCAAGCTATTGCAGAACAGTGAAAGCACCAATTTTTCACACTTCTATAAAATATAAATCTACAATTAACTTATGTATATTAAATGGCTATATGAATATCTATGTTCTGTATAAATATTTATATTATATACAGACATTTGTATTTCTTAATATTCCTAGTTTCTTGTAGTATAATTCTAAAACAGGTTGATCTCTATGCAGCTCAAAACAAATTATTGGCTAGCTTCCACTGTTTCCATTCTATTGTTTTAGCGTAATATCTATAGTAAAATTCAGCACAATATAATAATACAATTAGTTTATTGTAACATACTCTGAATAGGGTAGCCCTGACAAGGCATGAAGACCCAGTTATTTCTCCAGGAGGCATTCAGGTCAGCTCTGCAGGTGTTGATTTGTATTTTTGTGATTGGGGGTTATTGTTTTAATTTTGGGCATTGTGGATTATATGTTGGGGTTTGTGTTTTAATCTTTGTACACCACCCTGAATCACTATTATGAAATGGTCATCCATACACATCATTTAAATAAATACATTCCAAGTTAAAAATTAGTATCCTGTACATATTTTCCTTCTCCCCTTTCATTTCACGAAAGAGAGAAAAGCCAAAATAATTCAAAAACTGCTTAATTCATCTAGATAAAATTCAGTCCAAGTCCTATTGTAACTCAAATCTTAGAACTCAGTTCTGCCCAGAAGCTCTTTCAGTGCTGTTTTCTGGGACATGCAAACTTACTGAAAATACATTATTGGCAAAGAAGATAGATTTGTCATTAATACTGTTACCTGAACCTACCTTTTGGTCATATTCGCCAAGGCTATAAACTGGTCTTGCTTGCATGAGTGTATTGTAGTCAAATCGTGTGTTTTCACAATCATAGACTACCTCTGGGTTTTCCACATTACGACAAAGTGTGCACACCCATTCTCCTCTGCAGCATAAAAAAAACAACATGCAGCATTGGGCTACTGTACAGTTTGATTAAAATGGCAATGGTAGACAATGATTTAACCAACATTCCATTAGAATCGAGTGTCAAACTTGATTTCATTAAGGGCTGCATCAGGGTTGTGTTTGACCTCGGGGGACGAGTGGGCATGAATGGGGTAGGCGTGGCCAGGGGGTGTGCGGCCAGCTCAACATCCTGCAGTCCTCTGCCACAGTGATTTACTACCGGTTATGTGGGCATGGCGTGGCTTGGTGGGTGTGGTGCGGTTTGGTGGGCATGGCTTGATGGGTGTGGCAGGGGAAGGATACTGTAAAATCTCCATTCTCTCCCCACCCCACTAACCTGCTTTCCAGCTCCGTTCTCCTCTGCAGGGCAACAAAAGAAGACCCAGCCGATCAGCTGGGACTCAGGAGGCAGAGAATAGATGGGGGCGGGGCCAGTAAGAGGTGGTATTTGCTGGTTCTCCAAACTACTCAAAACTTCTGCTACCGGTTCTCCAGAATTGTCAGAACCTGCTGAATACCACCTCTGCTCTGCCAGCAAAAACAGAGCCTGGGAGTGCTGCACGTGGCCCTGCTGAGCTCTATTTTTGCTGTACAAGGTCATCACAGCCAAAAACGGAGCTTGGAAGGGTCCCAGGTGGCCCTCCTGAGCTCTGTTTTCACTGCCAGAGACACTACAGGCCAGTCCTTCCTGTTTCCAGGGTAGTCCCGCGGGCCAGATTTAAGCAACCCGCGGGCCACATTTGGCCCATGGGCCTTGAGTTTGACAACCCTGCATTAGACTAAGAAATTCTTCATTTTAAAAAAATCTGAAATGCTAAATTAGAGAAGAATTTTCTTTTACTGATTACCCCAGGCAAAAAAAATCCCATTACAACAAATACTGCAGAAATCTATATAAATTATAAATTATTTAAGTTATTCTAACAAATTTAATAACATAAGAAAGGATAGAGGATAAACATAAACATCAGGAGCAAAGAAAAAAGTTTCAATATTCTTTCAAATATACTTCCTTGTTTGTAGAAAGTTAGATTGTAATAACCTGAAAAATACCCAAACAAGTCTTTTTGATGTTTGTCCAGCTAATTATCCTCAATGTTTGCCTTGTTTCTTCTCAAAAACAAAAATTCCATTGGAAACATTTACACTGTGTTAGATTTTTATATAATCCAAATTTAACATTGAATAAGTTCTTATTTATTCAAGATTTCAAAACAAACTAACAAAATCAGTAGGAAAGAAGCACTAAAAGTAACACATCAGTTCAAGGACAGATATTTAATTATTTGGGTATGTATGTTCTAAAGCAGCTCACTTGCAAAAATCTAGCCCTAAAGAAGAGAACAGATATTCCTAATTCTGTTATACTCACACAGGAAAACTAAGTAATGCAGGAACATGGCATGAGAGATGAAACACCTTTGGGCAGTAATCACAACACAAAAGTTCTCCTCCATTTAGGCAAACAGCACAAAAGTCTTCATTCTCAATAGGGTGATCTTCCAGAGGAAGCCCAGATTTCTTCATATTATTACTGATCCTGTGATCTCCTGAAGGAAGTAACACCTGTTCAGTCAGCTGGCTTGTGAGGATCCTGCTTTTCTCCAGCTTTTCTCCAAGTTTAGGATTCAGACTTTCAGATGAATGTCCTTGATTGACCTGTGATGAAAAGTGAAAATATTTCCACAAAAAGTGATTGATATACTGCAGAAGTTTAAGTACAGTACATTTCCTGTAGCAAATGTAATATATTAGTTTCTTTTGAAAACTGAATATTGGGGATGTCTCCTGAGGTTTCAACTGTTACATGATCTCCAGTTAATATTCATTATATAATTACTTAATTTTGCCCAGAGTTTAAATGACCTAACCAACATAGTCACCAGCAGTGGTGGGATTCAAAATTTTTACTACCAGTTCTGTGGGAGTGGCTTGATGGGCATGTGACTGGGTGGGTGTGGCTTTTTTTGCTTTTTTGCAACCCCCACCCATTTTTGGGAGCTTCCTAGCTTCAGAGGAGCCTCTGGGGGGCATTTTTGCTCCCCTAAGTCTCCTCTGAGACTCAGGAAGGAAAAAAACAGAGCATGGGAGGGGCACGCAGCATCCCTCCAAGCTCTGTTTTGGGAGCTTCCTAGCCTAAAAGGAGCCTCTGGGGTGGTGTTTTTGCTCCCCTAAGGCTCCTCTGCAGCTCTGGAAGGCAAAAAATGGAGGGGGGCTGAGCTCCTCCCTCCATTTTTTGCCTTCCTGGGCCTCAGCAAGCGGAATCCCGGCAAAGCTGATCTATGCACAGCTTATTTTCAGGAGGGGGAAAAAAAGAAATACCTTAGGCAAATGTCAGGCGGGTGGGTAAGCGAGCATCGGGCGGGATGGTGACCGGATCGGGGGCGTGGCCAGCCAGAAGTCACCAGAAGTTTGGTGACCCACACCAAATTCTTGCTACCGATTCGCCGAACTGGCTGAATACCACCACTGGTCACCAGCTAATTATAAAGCTAAAATGTTTGCATCTGAATGGAAGTATACCTTATAAGTTAGACATATAAGCCCTTCCTTGTAGTCAAACTGGCCTTTTAATGAAAAAAGATTCCTTCCATTTAAAAGAGGGAAGGAGGTTCAATGAAGACACCCTAACAGAAGAAAAGGGACATGAGGGGCGGGGAGAACAGCATTGTTTGTCAATTTGTTCTTTTTCTCTGCAATCTGCTTCACATGCTGATCTGAAGAAGCCTCCATCTGGGACAAGGGGATAATAAGGGGTCCTGAAGGGAAATAAAATAGGAATATACCATAGGCTGAATGACGTTTCAAACTGCACTCTGCTCAATGAAAGTTGCAACCCATCGATGATATTGTATTTTCATTCATTATGATTTTAAAGCTTTGTTTTAGGCATGATCGCTCTTGTTGGCTTCTCCATTAACTCTGCTTGTTAGATGACAGCAAAGGAGTTTCAAATGCCAATCACGTGCCCATAAAACATTACAATGTTATAATTGTGAACCAATTGCCAACTGTTTGAATTACAATCATGAGTCTGCAAAGATATTGCAACAGCCATAAGTATGAGGACCTGCTGAAAGTCCCCATTGTTCAACATTGTCAAAATTTTGAATGGTTGTTGACTAAGTGGAATTAAAAGAGGACTTCCTATATTACTTGTGAAATATAAGCATGACAAATTGAGATGAACATATAATTATTATTCACTCCCCGACATTCCTGCAAGTAAAACCATAGCCTTATAATCTTCAAGTAAAGTCATTGCTTTATAATATTCAAGAGTGATATTACTTAAAATAAAATAAAATGTATATATTAATGAATATTAATTTAATAATTTCTTCAATGGCATAAGCGGGTAAAGCCCACTCAAAGAAAATAACAAAAAGAGTAAATACAGTAATATTTGGGTTCTACAAGATTTTAACCTAGCCACTTAACAATAGTCTCAAAAGCATTGTATACCCCATCTAGCTCAGTGCATATGCAGAAAGAACAGTTATATATTTCACTTCCATAAGTCTTTGACACAAATGGAACTATGATTTTCAACGTTTGGTACACAACGTTTGAAAACTCATTTTTGTTTCTTATTTAGTATACTACTGTATACTGCTTCCATCTATCAGCAATTACTCTTCCAAAAACATCATAACTTCTAATGAAAGAATACTTCCAAGTCAAGATCCATATGTAGCATTTATTTCTGAATATTTCTCCCATTAGGATATTCATTTTGATATTTGGGTATATGTATTTACCTCAGAAAAATGGCTTGCCAAAAAACTACCCTCGTGCCCAAATTTAATGCTACTTAAGCATTAAAAATTGGGAGGATGTGATTATGAATCCTAGCTGTCCCTATACTTTGGCTCAAAGTATATCACCATGATCAAAGTCACCATGATTATGGTCCTCAGAGAATGCTACTAAATGCATTTGAATAAAATGGAAAAAAACAAGTTAAGGCAGATAAATTAAATTTACCTTAATAGCCATGCTTGAAGACTGAGTACCACATTCAATAATCAACAGAAATGTCCCATCATGTGTACTTTTCTGTGGCTGCAATTTAAAAATTGGAAGCTCTCCAGATTCTGATGTGCATATTTTCAATCGTTCCAATCGCACATAAGGGATTTTCACCTCTTTGGCACAAATTCTAAAAAGTGTTAAATAGTGGATCAGTGCTATGGGTCATTCCTCTATCTTACCTTTACCATTTTAACACAATTTGACAAACTAAGTCAAAATACTTTATTCTGTTAATATTTAAATCAATACTAATGTTTTAACAATTTTAATTTTAAAAAATTAAAATATTTTAAGATTGTTTTTATTAATTAATCTTATATTTCCACACTATTGTTTCCATTTTAAATTCAACAGATTCCCATATACAATAGTAAGCTATTTCCATATTTCCTCAAATAATTTTTATAACTGATTCCATATATTAGTAATTTTGGAATGATGTCTAGGCTTTTTAGAAAAAAGGCAATATAAATATATTAGATATTATGATTTCTTATGATGCATATAAAAGAAATATCTGATTTTAAAAAACATATACAATTGTTTCAAAATTAGATAAACTAAAGTGAAAAATGGTTTTGTGTAATTATAGTCATGTTATAATTTCTTCAGAATATATAATTCCTTTGATGTATTGAGTCATTTATGCCACTCTTATCTTATTAGGTATGGTACTACTTAAACATAATAGCTAGATATATTAGTATTCAAATCTGCAGTTTTACAGACAAACTTACAGTTTTCCATTTACTGTATAATTTGGATTAATTTATGTTTCATACATTTTTCTCATCTAGAATTGCTTCATTCTATCTCGATTATTTCAACAATCTATCAATTCCAATTTACATACTTTCTAAATGAAAAAAAAAATTCATTTCTTGAAATGAGCTTTAAAGCTTCCATGAATTCTGATTACCTGTTGTTCTGACTACTTTTAATTTCCTTTTCAAAATGTTCTTCTTCATAGTTAGGACAATCTACAAGAAATAAAATGAGTAAAATAACACAAAAGCTACCTTGATTAAAGGGGAGAGATATTTTTTTTAGCATCCAAAATACAGACCTACAGTAAATTTCTCACAGAAGTACAGGGTCAACTTCAATTCGTTTAATGCTGGTTTGAAGCTACGATGATACTGAAAAAAATGACATACAGCACATCCTTGAAGTTACAACTGTCGCACCCACCCACCCCTCAGGGTTATAATTCAGACACTTGGCAACTGGGTCACATTTATGACAGTTGCAGTATCTTGTGATTACATGATTGCAATTTTTTCCAGCCAGCTTGAAACAAGTACAATCTATGCGTATGTGTGTGTATGTGTGATTTGCTTAATAATGTGATTTGTTTAATGACCATGTGGTCTGCTTAATGAGTCAGTTAATGGCTGCAATAAAAATTGTTGTAATCAGGTCTGGACACATGATTGCATCACTTACTAACCAAAATTCTAGTCCCAATTTTCATAAATTTAGGAATATCTGTACTGTAATTTCAGTCAAAATCACTAAGATTTGCTCCAATGGAATCCATTGGAATATGAACAGATGTATTCCACAGAATTTCTTATTGTTGTCTCAAAATATTTCTTAGTTCAAAAGACGTGGACAAGGAATTTATTGCACTGCGTAGAGAAAGTTGCATGCAGGGCAAAGATGGCTACATTATGACGAAGATGTACAGATAACATGAATATCAGAAGCTGTAATTCTGGGGCTATTTTTAAAGTATCACACATTTACTGAACTTAGATTGATATGCATATCTTTAACTCATTCCTTCCGTAGTCCATTAACAGAGAAATCATGTAGGAAGAGAGAATTCATGGCAGGACAATTCCCAATGCTTCTTGAATCAATGCTCCAAAAACCATAAAACAGGAGGGTGAGTTTTTGCCTCAAACTTTATTCATTGTTTGCTTTTGACAATTACAACAGCTCCAGGGATGACATAGTTTTCTCCAATTACAGGAAGATACTGAGAAATAAGGGGTTTTGTATCCAGCAGATATAGATTCTGCTCTACTCTGTCACTCAGGTGATCTTTTTAGTCCCTCACACAACTATATTGGTGGAGCTCATCCCTGGAAGTCAAAGGGAATTTGAAGTTTTATTTTCTGTCAGCGTGCAAATTTCTATATTCATTTTTAGGAAAACTTAAGAGTATCTATGATTCTTGAAACCTCTTAGGAATTACAGGATTGTATCCTAACACATGGGCAGGAAAGTCTAGAAGAAAATGTTCTTGGACTCTTATTAATATAGAGGTAGTTTTGTTTTTCTTTATACTTATGAATCTACTTTTGTGTTTTCCTAGGGAAGGGGGCATTGCTAATCTTATTTATAATACTGACCATCATTGTCAATATGTTGACCTCAGAGAATAAATGCTTTTTACAAAAACTTTTATTAATAAAGCAACATTACAAAAATTAGAGATACAATTAACATATAACATCTAAAAATAGGCTGATCTATTCACAAAGTTTCCCTACTTTTGACCTGACACAAGTCTAAAATCTTATCAACTCTCAATTATGAATCTTAAATTCATAAGGTTATTATTCTGAGAGCACAAGTCCTCCACTGGCAACGTTAGTGGCTGGAGGAAGCTAGGAGCTTGGTGGTTTTCCAACGGCCTTTGCTGTCAGCAAGGAGCACTGCTGGGGTGAGATCCAACCACGGTGAAGACCTTTATTGCATTCAAGCAGGCGGAAATCTGTTGGTAGTTCTCCTTCCGGCAGTAGTCAGCAGGAAGCCACAAAATGGGTGTTCTGGGGTGGGGGCATGGAAGAGTCAGTTTTAGATCTACTGGATCCAAAGCCATCCTATTCTCTCAAATGGACCTAATCAGTCCTATCAACTATACCAACCCTGGAGTTGCCAGAAATAATAGCCCCTCCCTAAATGGGAAAGGAAAATGCTATAAATTTGAAGATTCAGTGGGGCAAAAAAGCTAAAGAAAAAAATTGTTCTGTCTGAGACAAGCCAGCAGAGCTTGAAATATAGCAGAATTCAATAGCAATTTCATTCTGAAAGAATTGTGATATATAATTGCCATCAATGGTATCCTTGTATAGAAAATACATATATCCTAATTTGGATGTCCTAGAATTTGAATGATAGTTGGCAGATGTATTGAAAATGATTATTCATCCTACAAAGTTACATCACTTTTACCTTCTATAAACTGGCCTTGCAGTACCAGTTAATCACAATGAATAAAATATGCAAAGGAGGATGGTCAAGTGATGGTGATAGTATCTGGTTGTCATTCTTGAATAGCCAAACTCCCTGCTACCTTTTCTACCTTAATGCATAATAAACTCTTCTCTGCTATTTCTCTTCTGAGTAGTATAACAATACTGATAACATTTAAAATTGTACTGTATCGTTTTTATTTATTATGTTATCAGGCTCATTCAAATTACCGGATCTCTAATATAATAGCTCTCTAATATTAAATCAAGCCTAGACAAATATTCTATTTTTATGTATTATTAGCCAGGAAGTTGTCCATGTTTACTAAAGGCCAGTATAGTAAACATTAATACAAAACATGGGACAGTTACCTAAATCATAATTTAATTAATGGTTTCTCATTACAAAACATTTGTATTTTCAGCAGCAAATCTTGAAATAATTATGCTATGCAATATATGATTTTGAACATCCATGAAATATAAAGAAAAAAAATCTGATACCTTCAGTGTGTCCTGGTTTGGGATTAACAGATTGCATGAAGGTTGTGTTGCTGATAAGTAAGGGAGGGGAAGTACATGGCTGAGTTTTCTTCACTGAGAGATTAATAGGCTCTTCCAGAATATTTTGTAAGGGAAGAGCCATTTCATTCATGTCTTTTGATTGTGCAGTGACAATATTGCTCCCAAGAGGATAACTCACATGGCTAAACTCTTCATTTTCCAGCTGATAATTGAAGGGGAAAAAAGTGTGATTTGCAAAATATTTGATACATCAACAAAATAATCAATAGAAAAGCGGAAATATTTTATTCTGTATCAGGATGCTTCATTCTGAGGGGCACAAAGAATGAGTTCAAATAATTTAAGATCTTGGAATCACATATGTACAACAAATTTTCACAAATTTCTCAACATCCTATCATATATATAGGCTCACTCTATGTGGCAATAGCAAATTACTTCTATAATGCTGCCAGTAAAATTCCTTGAAACTGTTCATGAAAATCCAAAGTCTAATTTTTCTTGAAGGAAACTTTTAACCTTTTGCCGTAAGAACAGAAAAGTCACGCATGGATTCCAAGTCAAGAAATAAGAAACTCTTGGCAGGAATTTGGTCTGCATAGAAGCTTTTGAACTGGGTTTATACAAAAGGCACATCGAGTACTGAACTTCCAGATAACTTAAATGAGGCCTGCATAAAAATATTGCTACAATTTTTCAGGTTCCAATAATCTCAGCAGAGATTTTCCAGTTCTGTGATGGTTTATGAAATAAACTAGAATGACCATTCTTGTGATTTTTTTCCCCCCACCAAATGATTATCTGATGGATCAACTGTTCTTACCTTGCAAACTGGGTTTACCAAAGGCATGCCACCAATTGCTAAGTGTTCTATATTTTCAGAACTCAGGGTCCTCGTTCTATCCAAGGACATATTGTAAGTAGATATAGATTCAGGAAGCATTTCAGAGACATGTGGTACATTCTGGGACAGGTTAGGTGTTGCACTGCAGATTTCTTTTGCATGTGAATCAGCTTGTCTGGGTGCCCTTGTCGAAGACAAGTCAACTTCTAAAATGTTTGGAAAACCCACTATGTTCATTGAAGCTGACCGCTGGGGGGAAGAAAAAAGACCATAGGAAGCTCAGTATTCATTGCAACATTAATTCTTTCACTAGGAAGGTTTTTGTAGCTTGATTGCAATATTACAATATTTAATTGTTTAATTTTGTCTAACACCATCCTGACCATAACAATGGTCTGTCTATTTTAAATGTTTGAATCCCCTAAAAGGTTCCTCAATTATCAGTCAACATATGTGTTTTCTTAAAATGTCTGCATTCATTCATTCATTCATTCATAGATGGATAATGTCCTAACAGAAAGGATCTTTTTTCATCTCATTTAAAAGTAGAAAATGCTTCTTTTTGAAATTACATATACTTAAAACCCTCAGATATAAAATTTAAAAGCAAACTGAATGGCTTTTCATGATTAATTCGGTTAATAAGTTTTCGAGTATGTAAACCTCAAGCAAATTTTACAAAATTAATTGTTATGATTTTTCATTGAGTTATATTTTGATTTATTTTATATATAAGGAAAGAAAGGAGTTTTTTCCTGTTATATACCAATGCTATTTTTTCCTATGATAAGAGTTATAGTATTTTGGTTCATGTATTGGCTTTTGGAATTTTCATGAAAAAAAGTCTTACCAACTGGAGATTCCATATTTGGGAAATCAAGATATTAGAGCTTCCAAGTGCTAGAATCAGAATTTTAAGAATCTCCAAACCCCAAAATTTGGAGACTCTCATGTGACTGAACCATTCCCTGACTACTGTATGTATTATTGGGTGGAAGTGCTAATCACTCATCCTTGATTGGCTCCAAAATTGTCATGTCTTCCCTGCCAAACCCTGTCCTGCTTCCTGCTTTGGATGACTTCTAAATCACTACAAAATAATACTGTTAATAACCAATAATAAAAACCAATAATAATACTTTGAGAATACGTTATTCACAAGCAAATTATTGGTTTCTTTTCTCTGACTTGCTACCCATTCCAGCATACCACCAGCCAGTGGAAAACATCACTGTGGCATCTCTAATTTCAGGCCTCTCCCATGATCTATTTTCCTTAGCTTGGGTTGATGAACCCTCCTCCCACAGTTCACCTGGGCATTTCCCAAGTTCAAAGAACAAACATATGGGAAGGCGTCAGGGCAGAAATTGTTCCAGAAAAGATAGAAAACTGGTTGTATAACTAACATAGAAGAACTAAAACTGATTTGCTAGTGGGCAATAGATTTCTTCCTTTAAGGAGAGGGAAAAAGGTACAGAACATGGCAAATACAAGGAAACTACCGTAGCAAGGAAGTAAACCCTACTTCTTCCCCAAATAAAATAGGGAAGATGAATGGTGCTTTGTCTTGTTAAACGACTGGAGAAAAAATGATGTCAAAAGCAAAGAGGAGAGTAGTTACAGATTTAGAACTAATTTCGGGATATAAAGTGCTAATAAGACAAAGGCTGAGGGAGAAATGGCCAAAATGAATGCTAGCTAGTGACCAGAGAAGAGGTATATCCTTGCTTCTGTACATTTCAAAAATACGACTCAGACCACATCCATCCAAGATATCAGGATGATAAACTGTAAAGATTTTTTACA
The DNA here is from genome assembly GCA_023653725.1 of Bungarus multicinctus. Taxonomy (NCBI): domain Eukaryota; kingdom Metazoa; phylum Chordata; class Lepidosauria; order Squamata; family Elapidae; genus Bungarus; species Bungarus multicinctus. Next base: position 73,768,954 of record CM042838.1, read on the forward strand.
CACTGGGGCTGTCCTTGGATGGAGTTGAAAAGTGAGGAAATATTTCTTTGTTACTGGTACAACTAATTATACCTTCAGCTAGTCTCACCCATGAATGAGATCAGGGCAACATCTTGGAGACAAATAAGGACAGTGTCACTGTTATGGTATTGTAACTCCGAATAGGAACTTGGGAAAGACTTGGTACTTAGACCTCAAATTACCAATTACATTGAAGAATTTAAATTCTATTAGTAGCATAGTTACATGGAAAATATAACTCCTTAGGTCAATATAAAATTTTAATTTTACTAAAAGAACGAAGAAAAACTAGCAGGGATATAGAAAATGAAGCTATCATGTCGCCTAGTTCTCTCTGGAATAAAAGTTAATTTTCTGATATCAATAATGAAGAAACTATGCAGTGCCCAATAAAATATGTATATGGAATGTTGTGCATATGTGTGTGTGTGTGTGTTTATGTGCCTACTTATCTAAGATCCCAGCAAGATCTGATGCATTTTCATGCTGATTCACAAAGCTACTGTCAAGGATGCAATAAAAATGTATTGGGAGTAAGGCTCATTAAGTCCAATTAATTATCTCTTTAAAATGATCATTCCTTTTTCCATTAGTGGAGGAAAGGGGGAGGAACCGTCCCCCTGTGGTTTTTACTGCCCTAAATTATGATACTTCCATCCTATTTTTATGTTGTCTAAAAAGATTTAATATCTCACCCTTCAACAACACAAACATTCATGTCATATGCTTTTGTGCTGCAACTTGTGCTATCAATTCATTTGACTTGATATATTAGATACTGCAAACACTTCTGTTTACAGCCTCACATATATTCTGCAGTTTGCTTACTTTTCTCAATCCTTATGTGTTCACTTGTTACTCATTCTCATTTGGTTCCACTCATGTAGTGAAAGAACTACCTCACTTCTGTATTTCTCCTTAGACTAAATTGCAGGAGCATCTGAAGTGATGCTCTTTATCTAAAATGAAAATGATTAATTATGACCCTAATGAAAAAAGTATTTATTTTCCTACATTTGCTTTCATGTTTACTGTGTGGGCTTCAACTTTAATATTGTAGGTGCCAGTGATTTCACTGTCTTTATTCCATACATTTAATGTCAGCCTTATATAGAAAAAATAGGATATGATAATATTAATGGCATGAAAGTGGAGAAAATATTAACTTTCTTGTTTTTACAGTATCAGGAACAGCTACAGAACAAACTGGATAGAGAAATGACAACTGTTAATAAAAAAACAGATTTGGGATTTGCTAAAATGGCATAGAATCTTTGCAGCCGTAGAGAAATTACTGAGAATGGCTACAAAGTAATAAAAGATGTAGTTAAGTAGAACAACACCTTGGCAACTCCTTTGTGCTGTAAACTTAAACAAATGCAGTAATTCAAATCAAGTTAGCTCAAATTTAAACCTATACCTGAATTTAAATAAATTGTTCCTGATCAAAAGACTCTCCTGTTTGCACAAGAGGGAACATAAAATCAGCTCTGTATTCTGTAAAAATTCATCCTGAGCAAATTGAGTTGGCTTAACATCACAGAAACCATCAGCAAAACACATAGTACTGTATATTATTTATATTCCTTTCAAATCAAATAAAAATAACATTATTTTTTATTGTTAATAACAATAAAAATAAATGATTTGACAATTGTCTCCCCTAAAAAAACAGAAAGGGTGAGGAGAGATGATGAGTTGGCCTTCCCTAATGTCCAAGATTCATAGGGTGCTTAGAGTCGAAAGGCTCTGATCCTTGCCCATTTCCACTGATCTACCTCCATGACATTTGTGGTGCACTGGCATCATGCCCCCATTTCTAACATTTAGGACTGCCAACTGACCTAAAACAAGGGGGGGGGGGAAACTAAGCAACCTTTCTGCAAAGTTCAAACCAGCTTGCCTGTTCAAACACATGATCAGGAAGACAAAAGATAGTTGCTAGGCATATATTGAGAGATGGATAGCATAGCTTCTCACAAGACATGATCTGAAAGGAACAACTTGGCTGATGCTAAATACTTACTCTATCCTTAGTGCTTGATTAGTAACAGAATTACTTTTTTGTGCTATCATTTTAAGTGAATTCCAAATGTAGAGGTGCTTTGGATAGCAAGGTGGATGGTATATATGCTTACATAAATAAATGTATAAATAAATAAATGTATAACTAAATACATAAATAAATAAAGTATTACTTATTTATAAATTGTCCTGCCTTTATGTATAATTAAGAGAAGTAAACAACAGAAGTAAACCTACCAAATTAAATCTATGATAGAAACAAAACTTTTTAAATGTCAAAAGACTCTGGGATAAAAAGTATCTTTAGGAGATTACTATCTGTATTCTGGTTTTATTAAAAGAAACAGCTTAAAAACCTGGTAAAGTTACTCTGACAAAGCTGTAAGCTTATGTCAAGTGCATATTTAGTAGTGCAGCAAGATTTAGGATTTAACCACGAATGACTACAATCATCAACAAATTTTGAAACCTTACTTCCACAATAGTGCCAAAGCTTTTAGTTATAAATTGGATAAAATTGAATCTTATAATCCCAGGTTTCTAGTACTCAGGGAGGAGGGAGGGAAGGAGGAAGACTCCAAAAGTGCTATATTTGAATTGGTTTTTATGCTGGTTGAAATGGATGGTTAAACAACACAAGAGACATGTGGCAAGAATTCCTCAATGGAATATGGATCACCTGCACTGGTTCCCAAGCTTGACTGAGCCTCCACATATGATAACAATGGCATTATGTTGTAGATTTTAAATGTAAAATAAATAAATAAATAAATGCACATTGAAAGCACAGAAAATAACAACATGCATTGGTTTACTGCATCATAAAAAACATCCTGGAAAGGACACATTTTACTAAAAGAACCAAGATAAAGTATGAAATTACACATTTTATTGTAATTAATTTAAATTGCTCTGAGAATTCCTGTTCGCTATCTAAATATTTGTTTTTCCTAAGCCCAGACAATTATTGCTGTTAAATCGTTCTGAGATGGTGCTCAATTTTCAGTTTAAAGATTTCTCAAGACAGTCATAATCATGTACAGATGGTCTTCATACGACACTGCACTTGCACATATGCTGGTCATATTTTTCCTGCTATAATAGTTATTTCAGATAGCATTTTTATAAGAGTGAAGTGAAGCGATTCATATTATTGTTGTCCTAGTATGAGATACCAAAATGATTAGTGTTTGCATGTGTGGTAAGCTTAAGGAGAAGCTTAAAATGAAAGTTGAGTAGTATTGCTATTGGGCTCATTTGATGTTTTGGGTTTTTAACAGGTCACAAGTCACATATATGATGCTTATGTCATCACAGCAATTGCAAACAAAGTACAAATAATTATCACCATCTTTATGCACAGTATAATTTTTTACCAACAAATCCATACGATTGATATGCTTACATATATCTCGATGAGTTGCACATGACTATATTTCTATATATCATCCACACGTTAGCAAATACAATAGAGTTTTTGTTACAAAACTACAGTGTTAGTTGAACAGTCAAAGAATATTGTATACTTAGTGATGTTCTCCCAGAAGTATTGACACTGAGAATGCAATATACAGTATCACTGGAAATTATCACGTGAAGTTCTGCATCTTCCCTCTTGTGTTCATGCCACTATTGCTTTCTCAAGCTATCAAGGTTTAACCTCTTCCTTATTCAGAACCACCTGTACAAGATTGTATGTCTAACCAACATTTCAGAAAAGACAAAAGGCAGCATGACTATAGCTCCATCTATTGGGTAGAATGAATATCCTCATGTTCTTAAGAGTTGTTGTCATGCTATCTTGCATTTGCCAAATTACATTTTCAATCATTGTTTGCAATAGCTCTGAATATATATTACTGCAGTCTGTCATGTAAAGTATCTGAAAAACCTGAAACTAAACAGAGTTTCCAAATGTGTGACTGCATTATTTTTGGAATGTATCTTCTATCTGCAGAAGGTGATTATATAAATATATCGGTTATTGGATTTGATTCATATATAATCATAGTGGCATCTGCTAGCTGCAGTTACAGTATTGCATGTCAGGGCACCGCTTTGAATGCATGGGGATGGGAAACTGCCTGATGGTACCAAACATAAAAATACTCTTTAAGTCTTCCCTAGGCATTTGGTTATCTTGTTTTTTCATCAAGAATTTGTGAAGGAAACATCAACTGCTTTCTGTGAATAGGAGGCTTTAAAGTCATATTTAGCAAAAAAAATTTGCAGCTAGTCAGTTCAAAAATTCTCCCATTACAGTTAAATAAAGTCCTAGCTCATTTAACTGAATTAAATAATGTTGCTTGAAAGCATTTTAAAATAGTATTTTCTTGAAGTTAATGTTAGTCGTGATTGAGTTTCAGATATTTTGCCAACTTGGTAATCTAAACCACCCCCTCCATTTTCCAAGTCCTTCTATGAAAGTTTCTTCTTAAAAACTGAAAGATAAAAAACAAATCAAGGGACAAAAAATTGTTTGCAGGATAGCATTACATTATTAAACTACATGCTTCAAATGTTGTCAGTAAAGTTTCCACATGTTATTTGACCGATTTGAGAAAATGGTACATTTGAAAACGCCAATGTTGAAACTATATGACTTCAGCTTTTTGTAATAGGTTCTTGAAGAAGGCAGAATTTTCTTTAAGAAGTTGATGTGGCTTTGCTGCTTTCCAGTTGGGGAAGAAGACAAATCCTACATAGCATCAGGTCAGAAAGCAGATTATTTTTTCAGTAGTTCTAAATAGTTAAGAGTATCTTTAATGAAAACATGTTGAGTATTTACTTAAGTCTATCCCTATGATATTTCCTAAACAAATAACTTCCAAATCAAGGCATCTAGAATAAAGTGATTGGCATTGGTGTGTCCGATCTGCTGAAGCTTTGAGAGACATATAGATAGTCAGTTAATAATTGTAGTGAGTTCGTGTAAAATCATAACTCTGTTGTATCAGACTGATTTAGTCATAGTTATCCTTAAGAGTTTTGTGTTGACTTAGGGAAACTGATGAAATAATAGAAGAGTCCAGGGATTAATTTGTTTCTAGCATGCAGTTGGTTAAAAAATGGTTGTTGATTGTACCAGAAAGACCTGAGGTGACACCAGTTTGATATGCTGAACAAACTGATGAATTGTTTTAGGAGCAACTGAATTCCAGTAATAGTTGGCTTTATATTCACATGTTTTATAAAATCTATCAAGTCAATCTTGGTAGGGAGAAATTGAAGGTCCAATCAGAGAAAAGGGCTGTATTGTTTCATATTTGGTTCACTATATTTACCAGTAAAAATATTCTTCAAATCATATTCATAATCTGGTAACTTCATGGACATAACCTTCATTGACATAACCTTCATTACAATAGTATAGAAGTTGTTATAGTTAGACAGTTAGCTTCTCTAACATCTCTTTTGAGATGAAAAGCATAAAAGTCAATTCTTTATATCAGCTCTTATTATGTAAATAGTTAGCCTGAAAAGCCATGGTAGAGTTAAACCCAGAAAGCATCTGACAAAGAAAATACTTGAGGGAATTCAGCACAACAGTTTTCTTATCATGGGACTCAAATGATGGGTTTTTTCTCTCTTGTGCATTATATCAAAAATGTAGAAGACTTTGTCCATCAGGTATCATCAGGGGATGAATTCCATTTGATCAGAATGGGTGTACTGGGTGTTGTCCAATCTATCAGTTAAGACCGTTGTAAAGTTCTTCAGATCCTAATTAATGAAGGACATTGAGCAATAAGAGGCAATCATAGCCTTTCTCTGGTTTATCTATCAGTTGTTTTCTATTACTCATGAACAGTATCTAATTAGTCAAATTTATGCAAAATGCCTCAGTATTTTTCTGTAAGAATTATATACAAATATGTCTTTTTGCCTTGCTTCTTGCTTTGCAAATGGCTCCAACAAATTCACTATTAAATTGCATTTGTAAGGCATCCCTTCTTTATTATCTATAAGCATTTCATACCATGAAGTACACCATGGAAAAGAGAACAGAACAGAAGAAGATCAAGAACCTGGAAAGAGCTAACTAACATCAAGGCTGACACATGAAGAGCTCAAGTTGCAATTCCAAGAAGAACTGTCTCATTTCCATATCTGTCAACTTAAGTAAGCAGCTTTCATAATGTTATATTACTTATATTATAAGAGGAGGTTCCATCAGGCATGGCTGGAACTGAAACAACAACCACATATATAGTAATCATTGGTACAGTCCTTAACAATTTATTTCTCTGTCTCGCTATACATGTAATATCAGGAAAGATACCTTCTGTGCATGTTAGAAAACAAGATACTTTTTCAATATGAACCAACCAGTAAGGACAATTCTTCCTATGTGTCCACACCATAAACCTCCCTCCACCCTATCTATATTGATATCAACATAAATGTATCATTTTTATTGTCATTGAAGATAATAAATATATCACTCTTCTCAGCAACAGGCCAGGGGGACATCACTTGAGAGTATGCAAAGAAGACTTAGCTCATCTACCTCCTTAGCCTCAGAATCCTTACTAATCTACCAAATCCTTGTATTCCTCTCTTTTCTCTTCATGTAAAATGTGAGGCAGGGGGCAAGCGTTATCTGAGGCATTTTCATACACCACATTTTGGCCTGGACTCAGGCTTCATTTATCTGATTGTTATCTTGCTAACAGATCTTCCCTCTTCCCTTCAAGGCCAGCTTTTGTACTCACTATAAACTATCATGCCCTGTGAGCAGTCTCTCAGTTTACATATGTCACCTTGCAGTCTACTGAAGTTCTTGCCCTCCCAATAATATATAATATTATTCAAGGGGATTCTGAGATTTATAGCTCTTGACATATCAAGAATTTGGAAAAAGCTAAACCACATGATAATTCTACAACCTGTGGAAGTAGGAATTAGGAAAAAAACCACATGCCTCATCCTGACATCAGGATTGTCATTCTTTGTCTTCTTACCTTTACAACAGTCTTCAATTCATTGTAATTTTCTATATTACATGTCAGATTTGCAAACATTATTGCTACAATTTTGTACATTAGTTGGAAGCCTTTAGTTATAAATTTTAATTATTCACAAAAGAAACAAAAATAATTTTCCACATGAAGGAGCAATACTGAAGTTCTTTTTAAATAAAAAATACAAGTAAATATAAGGTTTTAAAATATCAGATCTTGCTTGATTTATGATAATAAGGACAGAGTTGTCCAGAAAAGATAGAAACTCCCTACAAAATGTTTTTATTGGTAAGTCTTAATGTATATTGGCTGCCTTTGCAAATTATTGAGTATTGATTTGATATTAATAGTAGTTTTAAATGCTAATTGACAAAAGATTGTCATTATACACAGTATTATCTAACATTGCTTTGATTTTTTTTTCAGTTTTATATAATTTTAAAATCTCTTTTCAGCTTCTTCCCCCCCCCTTATTTCTTGATTATGCTTTCAAATAAAATAAGTAAAATAAAAATAAAATAAAATATTATTTTAAATATATAAACAAACATCATCTATGAAACAGCCCTAAAACATGAATGTCCATCTGGAAATTCATAACTCATAATTCATTGAAGAAAGACCTTTGGGCATTTTTTCTGGTATAATTACATTTCAAAGATTCAAAGGTGTATGTGTATGGGGGGATAGGATGCTTCAGCTCTAGTTGTAATTCAAAGGCAAGTGGATTCAAAGTTATATAATGTTATTTGTCAGTAGGGACAGTAGAAACATGCTGACACAAGAAAACATCAGGCTTTAAGAGAAATGCAGGCCAAATGCAGAATTTTTTTAAGAGCAGCAAATATTTGGGTCAGTGCTTATGTTAGCCTTGTACCCATTTATTCCTTAGTGGTTAAACCTGTCCCACTCATGAGGAATTTAAAAATAAAAATTGACCCAGGAGACCCTGGGTTGGGTAACCATGAGCCCATATTAAAGTGCTCAGAATTAAGTGCTCAGAGTTAAGGTCAGATATATTACATTCTATGTCCAGCATGATAAAAGAGCAGAGTTAAGGCTTGTGATTGGCCACATTACAGAAAATGGCAGTTGAAAAAGTAAATGAAACTCAATTCAAGGTTAGCTTTATCATCCCAAAAGAGCTCTGGTTGGCAGGCAATTGAATGAAATCATACATGAGATGCTGGTTATTCATGTCAAGGTCAGAGAGTCTGTTACACATCACTTCCACCCAATATTCTCAATATATGAAAGTGAAATTGCAACAATGTACTTGTCTGCAACTCCCAGCAGCAGAAAAGCCTCTGAATTTGCAAATCAAATTGAAGTACTGCATATTTATTAAATTTATTACATCAAAATGGGTCCTTGCTTCACCTTGCAAATCTGCTTTGATAGGGTGATTTGAGCAAAATATTTTGTCGAATCAAACTATCCTTTCAGAGTTCTACCTTGCCATAATGGATATCTAAAACAAATGAAAGGCATTTTGATACTTAAACCTTAAAATGGCTTCAACTGTTTTGCAACAGAAAGCTCATCTAACAAATACTTTCCCCCCTATGTTTCACTTCATTCACAATGATCAAATGTGCTTATAAATAGCATGATATCATGTAAGGTTTCTACACAGAATTCCTCTACAAAGGTGAAAAATTCACCTTCAATTTTTATAAAGGTAGAGAAAGAGGGTTTTTTAAAAAGCAGTCATATAGAATTAAAAAAAATATTTTACAGGAAGGAAGCTTTACCTTTCTGACTGGACTCAATATACTCTCTGGAGATTGCATGTTGACAGTGGCTTCATCTCCTGGTTGAGACATAGATGGAATCACATTTCTGTCAAGAGGAAGTGCTGGTTTTTGACCTTCTGATTCAGCAGACTCTTCACCAATCTTTCATAAAGAAATAGTACATAGATATAATAGTTTATTCAGTCAATGATCAGAAAAATAAAGGAATAATAAACACATGGTAACAAGATCACTTACAGTACATAAATATGATCATTTATATTATCCAAACAAATGGATAGTTTTCAGGCTTCATATATATGTATATTCTACGTTAACCTGCCTGCATTTGGCTGCCTAGATATCCACCAATTTAGATGTTGGTATCCATTTTGAGATTCTTAAATGTCCTTACCCCAACATTTCAGTGAATACATCACTTCTCAAATGAACTTCATAATATTTTCAAAATTTCTGAGGTTGCTTTTGATTGTACATAAGATAAATTTATGAGGTTATGGAAACCTGGGAGACCGCCAGTGGCTGGGAATCAGCAGAGTGTAAAAATAGTCCCTATATCCTATTTTTCTCAGTCATTTAGTTTGAATTTTTGTTGCTGTAGCTTTTGTTTGTTCAACTTTATTATTATTTAAAAAGAATATTATTTGAATTAAAATATGGTAAATCACATCAATTGCCTTTCAGCGGAAAATATATTAATAACTTTTATAAATAAAAAGATCGTACTATCTTAAAATAACATTTCATTATTATTCATCTCAGAGACAGCATTTTCATTCCACTGGTATTTTAAACTTATAATGTTATCTATTATGAAGAGAAAAATGTTTCTTTTACAGAACATTCTCACATCATTTTCCAAGTAATGAATCTGATCATACATTTTCTCCAAAACTGTTATTTGTCCTGGAAATACCAGATTTCCACCCAGAAAAGGGCTAACTTTTTGGGAAGGTGAGTTTTATCCAGCTTTGTTTTGTTTTTTTAAGAAAAGGTAAAGATTTCTCCTACCAGACATGTCTAGGGTGCAGTGCTCATCCCTGATTCACAGCAGAAGATTATGGGTGCATGGGTGTAGAATTATGTAATATGTGTGTGTGTGTGTGTGTATCATGTGTATATGTGTATTACATATGTGTACACTTTTGAGAGCAGGCAAAAGAATTTCATTTTTAATGTGTATCGGTGTGCCCACAGTAAAAAATGACAATAAAAGTTATCTATCTATCTATCTATCTATCTATCTATCTATCTATCTATCTATCTATCTATCTATCTATCTATCTATCTATCTATTAAGAGTCAGCATTGTCCAAAGACATACTGTATGTATCATGTGGCCAGCATGACTATATGCCGAAGCCGCATGGAACGCTATTACCCTGGAAGTGGTAGCTATTTATCTATTTGCATTTGCTTGCTTTTGCTAGGTGGGCAGGACTTGGGACAGGAATGGGAGCTCACTCCATCATATGGTACTTAGGTCTCAAACTGCCAGCTTCAGATTGACAAGCCCAGCGTCTTAACTTTCCATGCCCTTACAGCATGGAAATATAGAGAGAAAATTCACTCCTAATTATGGCCTGGGAATTTCTCAGTGGATTCTATTTAAACAATGTTTGGTATAACTTTAATGTAAGTTGACTCTTAGAGTAACATGTCAAGCCACATTCTTTTCATCATGCACTAACTGTTGATTTGTTAAGTATTCTCCTTTAGGGTTTGTACTGGTCTAAGACCCTAGCAAATGTAGGCATCCTACAATCACATCCAAGTAAAAACAGGGCAGTTTAATGGGGTTTTGAGTAACATGACAATATTAATCCACCATCCTTTCCTTGATGTTATCTTTGATTTGCACCCCATAATATTTCTGATCCAGTAACCATGCTCTGTTCTGAGGAGGCCCAAAACATTTAAAAACAAAAACAAGCACTAAAAAGTAAAAACAGAAAACCAGCTTAAATAAACATTACAATTATCTAACAATTCTTCACTTGGAGAAAGAGAAACATCTTTGCAGATTTCCCTAAATAAAAATGAGAGAATGGGAGCCAAATGCAATCCATAAGAAACTGTTCTGTAGCCCTGAAACCTTTGAAGGAAGGATATCCTATAACTCTAATTTTCACATAAATCTCATTGGAAAGCTTAATATTTCAAGCCTAGCTTAAAGATCAGTTACCTGATAAACATATCTACTTATTTATTTATTTAAAATAAAGTTAAGAATTATTCTGTGATAATATGGATGGCCAATAAATTTTACAAATAAACAAATAAATAAGGTTAAATTAGCAGTTATTTCTTAATCTGGGCTAATTGTCTTTTATTCAATCCTTAGCTAGCTCTATTTAAGATTGAATAGTCATTAACATTAACAAAGAGGCGACCAAATGTGAAGATCAAAAGAAAATAAATCTAGTCAGCTCACTTGCTGTACTTCTTCTTGGTTTTGCTGCTGAACCGTCGCTGGCTGCCTGACAATGTAGTTTATTTGGCCAACAATGGTTTGCTGCACATGCTGTGGCTGCTTGGCCTGATTGAGTTGCAGGCTTGGTTGCTGAGCCTGAAGGAGAAGCTCCAAATCTTTCTTCATTTCCTCCAGTTCAAACTGGTGGTGCATGATGTCCAAGCTCTGTTGTATCACTTGGTCATGAGCCTTCTCATTTGGGCCTGCGGCAGGTGACTGCTGAGGTGAGAGTGGGGGTGGGGGTGGCAATGGATGTTCCTGTTGTGGTGGCTGTGGCTGAGGCTGTGGTGGTGGTTGTGGTGGTGGCTGTTGCTGTTGCTGTGGCTGCAAATTATTCAGCTTTAACTTCTGGAGGGGACCGCCTTGAACCTGCACTGTTGGACTGTGCAAAGAAGATTGTGCAGGGAGTTGCTGGGAGTGACTACCTTGGCTTTGGTGGCCATCTTGTGATGAAAGGGGATAAATAGGTGGAAGGGCATGGTGCATTGGCTGCTCATGGGAGTTCTTGCCCAATCTGGTAGTTAGGCTATCAGACTCTTGATGAGATTTCTGCTCAGCACAGGGCTGCATGCTTTTCAGCACTCGTGGGGCACACCTCTGCTCCCTCTCATGTTGCTGCAAGCTGTACTGCACAGGGAAATGCTGCGGGTGGTGTTGCTGCATTTCAGAAGGCTGGCGGAAAGCCTGAGGATGGCTCACAGTTTGATGAGAAAGCTGCCCTTTGTTCATATGTGGGATATTAAGGCAATGAGCACAGCACATGGGTGCCAGGCAATGGACAGGAGGCTGAAATTGGTGGGGCTGGTTATTGAGTGGGTCATGTTGTGGCACTGGAGAATGATGGCCGTGATGGTGATACAGAGATGGCTGTATTCCTTGTATACTTGCATAGGTTGGTACATCCGAATGGTGGCTTGGCCCCCCTTCCATTGACAAGTGGCCTAAAAAAGAACAAACCAGAAATAATGGAAGACAGCATCAATAGTCCCCATTTTAAGACTCTTTATACAGAACGGGATGTCTATGGAGATTCTCAATCATCCATGTCATGGTTGTCCCAAAGATGCTTTTTCAAGAGGCGACTGGACTTTCTGGTTTTATTTTTTTAAGACATTTCACTTCTCATCCAAGAAGGTTCTTCAGTTCTGGCAGAGCTGAAAAAGCTTCTTTGATGAGAAGCAAAACGTCTTCAAAGAAAAAGCAGAAAGTTCAGTTGCCCCTTGAAAAAGCGCCTTTAGGACATCCAGAATAGGACAATTTCATGTTCAGTAAAAGGTGTAGAGAAGATACCCATCTAAAAGCTTTCCATCCTGGAATTCTGCTTACCTTATACAACAAGTATAAGAGCAGCAGGAAAACAGCACTGATCAATTGAATTCTGAAAGACAGATCTACTCTAAAAACGTAGTATTAAGTGAAAACAATGGTTTGATCCAATCTATCAGTATTTATTTTTTTTATAAGCAAATATCTCTGTAAGCCTGTACTTGAGGTGGCTGACCCATACAGGGATTGAATCCACGACCTTGGCATTATCAGCACCAGCAGCAATATTAGTAAAATTGTTGATATTTGACCAAAATGCTAAGCATCAGGAATCAAAAAAGGATACTGCAAAATGTATATGTAGAGTGTGCCCTTTTCTAATTACAGTCATTGTTGATTGTCTACTCCAAAAAGCACTAGACTGAGCTAATGTACATTGAAGGAGGGCATTACAATGTAGTAATCGATAGAATATTAATCCATAGAAGTCCTTAATAATCAAAATAATAATGCGGTGGTTCCAGTGCTTATCAGCACGCTGGGTGTATCTGCGCATCAACAAAATGTCATCAAAACAGGATATCATATTCCTAGGTTCAGGAGCCTTTCAAAACCCTGAAGACACCAATTTTGAGAAAACTGTCAATAATCTTGTTATGCCATCTAGCCTGAAAATATAATATTTTACTTTTTCTGTTAAACAGGAGACTGGATCATTAAGATAATCAGAGTTTTATTTCCAATATAGCAACAAGAAGAAGACCATTAAAGAATCCCTTGGCTCTGCCAGTCGTTTAAACCCTCCAGTGACCCTAGAGAACTACTGGAACAAAGCTCTTTTATTGGGAAATTCCCAACCTGCAGTTTCTTACAATGGTCTCTCCTAGATTCTGATTTGTGTTCTGTTCTGTCACATCTAAAACTTTTTTGGAACTGTAAGAAACAATTCTGAGCCGGCTTCCTCATTCCCTGGGTCACAAAAACATTGGAGAAAGGACAATGTCACTTACATAACATAGAAATAAAGACCCATTCTCTCTCTTTCTCACACACACAAATACATACATTTTTCAAAAAAACTGTATAATTATACAATATATTTTTTACCTAAATTGGATAGTTGTTTAGTCCAAAAAGATGGGTCCCATGTGAATCTGATCTTCCAAGGACAACCCATATCTGGATTACAATTGGTTTCTAGCAAACGCTGGATCTGAAAAACAATCTAGAGAGAATCCAGAGAATTATAGTTTATTGTAATAAATATATAATTGGCTGCTTATAGCTTAGGCCTTGAAATTGGCACCTAGTCCCATATTTCCTTATTGTTCCCATTCACTTGCTTACATGGGCTTGCTTAGATATTCAAGTAAAGAGTCCTAAGCTATTATGAACTGAAAAGAAAAAATGAATAGAATGCCATTTACCATAAAATAAATTATCTTGCATTTAGACAATAGAGTTTTAACTCAGTTTTATCAGCACTAGAAATTTTGGAGGCAACAAAGGTTGGCCACCATAGTAATAATATGAGGATAAAATCAACATGGCTCACATGAAAAGCCATTCCAGAACAATGTTTATTATACAGGTAGTCCTCAACTTACGACCCCAATTGAGTCTAAAATTTCTGTTGTTAAGTAAGACATTTGTTAAGTGAGTTTTGCCCCATTTTACAACCTTGCTTGCCATAATTGTTACATAAATCACTGCAGTTGATAAATTAGTAACCCAGTTGTTAAATGAATCTGGCGTCCCCATTGACTTTGCTTATTAGAAGGTCACAAAAGATGATCAGACAGATGCCAAGCATCTGAATTTTGATGACATGATCATGGAGATGCTGCAATTGTCATAACTGTGAAAAGCAGTTGTAAGTCACAATGCTATTTTAACTTTGAACGGTCACTAAACAAACTGTTGCAAGTCAAGGACTATCTGTACTTTTTCTTAGAGACTTAATAACTATTTACTTCTGTTGGGATGACTATCTTTATTTGCTTAAAAAAGCCTTTTAAACATTTTATTCACAGGAACAAGGCACCTTTGACCTATCAGTACTACCTTCTTATCATTGTCTACTTATTTTATTTCTCTCTTCATAATCTTTCACTGATCGTTCAAGAAAGATCAATCTGAATAATTCTTATAGCAAACCCTGTGTTCATTTAAAAGGTCAAACTACATTTTAGACAAGAAGTCCATCTAAAGTATCTTGAGGTGAGCATTTACCCTTACCAGTTCTTTGCTGAAGAGGAATGGAACGGTGCTTTTACTGCATACTGCCCAGCTAAGAAAGTTTTGCACGTGTTCAAACTGCCTGTTTAACACCATGATGCCCTGAAGTTGTTGTTCCATTTTTTGCTTCCTTTCACAGGTGATCCTCTGTCAACAATCAGAAACAAAGAAGCAAACAGTCATTTTAAAATATAGTTCGCTTTGTAATAAATGATATCTATATTAAAAATGAGATATAAAAATCCACAAATTAGATCGGGAGTAAATAACCTTTGCTAAGTCAATAGGCACAGATAAAATGGTTCAAGTCTATGCTCGGCACTCTGAGAAAATGGCTGCCACCATTTTCTGAGTGATTTGTTCACATAACATTTAGGCATGGCCCAGTAAGTACGGCTACTCACAAAGTATTCATTCCCAGAAAAATAAACTGTTTTTGCAGCTCTCTGTCACCTTGAGAATTTTATGACTGTAGCTTAGTTTTGTCTCTTTTTCTGTGTAGATGAGCAAGCACTCAATAGAACAGCCAATCTCCATTTTTATTTTTAAAGATGTCCTGTAAGACTTGGATGGGATCTGGAGCATTTCTTGTAAATATAGTTATCAATAGATGGTGAAGTTTTTGTTTTAGCACACAGGCTGATTTATTTGTAATTTAAAAAATCTTTGAAAATTAATTCAGGTTATGATTGAACACTAATGCTTTAATCAATAAAGAGTGGTAGAAGTTAGTTTTCATTCATTCTCTTTTCCTTAGAGCAGTACTAAGAACTTAGTACTAAGCCTTCAGTACTAAGTTCCCGTAGATCTAGGTTGACATTGTGAATCTCATTGACGGTACAGATCTAATAAATATCCAGCTGTTTCTCTCTTTCAAACTTGGTAATTGCCCAGGGAATTGCCAGACTTACTTACAGAATATAAATATCCTTCCAAGTTTTATGTTCCCTCAACTAGTGTCAGCTTTCCCAGGTAGATCAGACAGGAAACATAACTAGGTGAGCTAATTCTACTTTACTGCAAGGCTACATTAAAAGAATCTTGCAAGTCTGATAGTTGAAATTTCCCAGTCTTTTCTTATAGTCTGGGTTTCTTTCTTTGCCTATGTCCTCTCTTATCTAAACATTCCCTAGGAAGCATTTTCTCCCCCACCCACCCCAATCTCTCAAGTCAGTCTCACAGATTATTATAACTAGTGATTTTATCAACCAAATTGGCATCTCCTGCCTCCTTATCTTCTTAGCTTCAAGAACCATCCTATTTACCTCCAACTGTTCAAGGAGAACATTTGTCCGCTTATTTATTTCACTGATCAGGACCATTTTGGCCATTTTGATTTGATTTTCTATTTTCCGTTGCAAGTGTTTTGCTTCAAACAATCTGTAGAGAGAGATTAACAATTTCAATAACTATAATCATGTTTCAAAATGTTTGGAAGAAATCATATTTATGGAGGTTAAAAATGTGATTAGCTGCTTATTTATGATGTAAACATGTGCAGAATGAATTTGTATATGGATTTAGGGCCTGAATTTTTCAAGTTGCAGGATGCATTGATTCACCTAATATTTATTTTTTAGCATTTGTACACATTTAAATGGTATACTTAATGCGCTTATCATTTTTTTCTCAAAAGTGAAGAATAGTTTTGTCAATATTAAGCACTACATTTTTAAATTTTATTTGCCAGGACTTTTGAACAATTATTAATTGTATAACGTTCAATATTTATTTGACACACATAACTGTTTCAATTTTATTTTAAGAGTATTTTGGTATCTATTTTCACATCTTGAAGAAAACCAACCTAATGTTCCAGCACTTTTTTCTCTGAAGTGATATCACACAATGTAACTTTATACCCATAGAACATGGGTTCATATTTTACGAATATTTATGAATATTAAAAATCTATTTTTAACCTCCATGAATATTTCAGAAACTAAATAAACAAAAAGGTTATTGAAATCTTGTCACCATATAGGCTATACTGACAGTGTCCTAACCTGTACTAAGTTACTTACTGCTCAGTAAGTCATAGTCCATACCAAAGTTACACCTCTGTAAACATCAGAAAAATGTCACTAAAGAAATCGGATTAAAGAGGAAACCTTAAAAATATGAAATGCTGAAGGTTGATACGAGGATTCTCTCATAGCTGAGGATTGTTAGTTAGTGCAATACAGCTACAGTGGTGTTTAAACAACAGCATGACTGTATGATGTCAATCCACAGTGAAAGACGCTATGAATTTGAATGAATAGAGAATTTATAGAGTTGCAGAAGCAGAGGCACCAAATCATTCTCTAGGTAGTCCCAGGAATTAACTCTTAGAATTACAAATCAATTTGTCAATGAAAAAAGCCATTACAGAATTCATCTTCTTAAAAGAGGGATCTCCTCAGTTACCTGTCTTCAATATGTTTAGCCGAGACTTGCATTACATTTTTTTTCTCTTCTACTTTGCAGGTTATGTTTTCCAGGATAACCCTTTGATTTTGCAATGCTTCTTGAAGATGCCTGAATCTAAGGGAAAAAAGAAAAGTCTTGGAAGTTTTACCTTGGTTCAAAAGGTCAATCAGATAGTTTCCCTAACAGCTTTCCAACCCTCCTCTTAAGCTCGATCCCTTCAAATTTCATTTCTATTCTCTCCTCCAATTCCATAGGAATTAAACAGTAACTCTGTATTCCTCAACAACATACTACATAGCAGAGATGGGCAGCATATGTCTCTTGGCCTAATTTTAGGTATGTGTGGGAAGCCTAAAGCCAGAGAAAGTGGGCAAGAAGAAAATAACAATAGCAATACCACTTATATACCACTTCATAGTGCTTTACAGCCCTCTCTCAGCGGTAAACAGGATCAGCATATTATCCCCAACAATTTTACCTTGGAAGGATGAAAGGATGGGTTCAACCTTGAGCCAGTCAGAATCCAACTCCTGACAGTGAGCAGTGAGTTAGCCGGCAATACTGCATTCTAACCACAGTTCTGATGTAAAGGAGAAGTCTCTCCGGTGATTATTTCAGATCTGGGCCTATATCAATGAGAGTCTATGGAGATTCTCAGTCATCCAGCTTTTTGCTGCAAGGACTACACTGGGCAAGCACCAGGAGTCAAGGCACAAAAATGAAAAAGGATAAAACCTCTCTCTCCGTGGTTAGAGAAAAAAGAAAAAGAAAAGGATGGCAAGAACAAAATAGGTGGGAAACAGCAAAGTTGTATGCTGCAAGCTGCAAAAAGGAAAGTTGTATGCTGCAAGCTGCCCAGAGTTGCTATTACAGAGAGGGTGGCATATAAATGTAATAAATAAATACATAAACAGAATAAAGCCCTATGTATTTTTGATTCTAGTCCTGCTTACAATGAGCAGGGCCTCAAATGTATTCGCATTGGCCTTATTGGCCCACTGATTTAGTGGGACAGAGAAGCTTCCCTGGGGTGGCCAGGAATAGGAGCCGGCACGTGGGTGTTGACAAACTGAAAGGAGGAGGACTTCCAGCAGGTATAGTTTGCTTGAAAAGTTATACCTGCTCCAATTCTTTTTTCTCCCTAAGTGTTAAAAAGTGAAAGGACCTTGTCTCTTGTTATACCAAGCCACCTTTGGGTGAGTCAACATGGCAATTTTGATTTTCTACCTGTGATCCTTGTGCTCCGTCAGGAGGCAGCAGCGACAGGTAAGGGCGTCACAAGTCTCACAAAACAGCTTAAGCCTCTCTTGGCTGTGAATTGGACAAAACAAGGGATATTCATTGGCTTCCCCTTCAACTCCTGAAAAAGAAAACATTGCTATTAAATAAGAACAGTTGCAATGGCCTACAATATCAGGCTCAGGTAACAAGCTGTCACAGCCCACGGACTGGTAGTCAGTTGAACCGAAAAAAGTGGACCCTGCATTTGCGGGAAAAATTCTAGGGGGAAAAATGCAGATATAACAACATGTTGAAGTTGATTTTTAGAGAAATATTGGTTTAAATTTATGATTACTAAATGGTCTTATATAGTAAATTCTGAAAGTTAACACAATTAATCTCGGGTTGTCAGGAGTCATGTATTTTCGTATCCATCAAATTTCAAGCTCATTTGTAAATCATCTAAATTCTTCATAAGCAAATATCATAAATTTATTATGCTTTACTATTTCAATTTAGAACTGAAAATCTTGTAGAGAAAAAAAGAACAGAATGTGACCATGCCTTCAAAATACACTATGTCCTTTCTCTGGAAGGAGCTAAAAAAAAAAAAAAAATAGAATACGCATTTAGGTGAATCCACAGAATTTCAGAACCTTTTTCAGTTTCTCTTTGCTGATTTTCAGAAATTTTCAGGAAGGATATAGAAATTCTAGACCAGCAGCCCCTAATCTTTTGGGCACCAGGGACCAATTCTGTGATGAGAGGTTTTTCCGCAGGGTTGGGTGGGAGTTCTGAATTCTGTTGAGAACTGCAACACATTAGATAAGGGAGTGTTTCTGCACATACACAGGTCCTGTAAGTGAAATACAGATATATTGTTCAGCATAAGAATGGGAATAAACATGAGCGGGTTCCATTTCTACCTGAACATCCCTTCAAGGAGACTGGCAAAAAATGTTCTCCTCCAGTTTCTTTGCTATGGCTGTGTTCTTCTGTACATAAGCTACAAAGCCACTTGTTGCAGTTAGTACACAGACTGTGTGCAGGTCTCTTTTCTTTACAACCAGAGCAGTTCTGTAACAGATTCAAATAGGAGAAAAACAGAATTACATTGGGATTACTCCCATTAGCTGACAGTCATTGTCTCAATATAATGCACATTTGGAAGTTATTCTTCTTAAAGGTGGCATTTACTGTTTAATAGGTCAGTAGTGGTTTGAAGCACATATAACTATGATGGCACAGGTCATCTCTTTACTAGCATCTTATAGCATTATCCAGCCTTTGAAATTAATAATTTAAGGCAGAATTTATATCACTATAGTGATAGTTGACTATGAGATAATATAACTCACTAGAGAGAAAATAGTCTTAATGGACAAAGAGATTTTCATCTCTTAAACACTATGTAAGAGAGAGAGAAAAAATCAGGGGATGGTGAATTCACACAAAGAAAATGTTAAATTGTGCAGACCATTCATTCTGGTAATATGTGGGTTAAAAACTTCCCTGATCATCAAATCAAAGAAAGTCCTTCTTCAGAGCTCGCCCAACTAATTTTAGAGACATCCAGTGACATGTTTCCAATAGTGAATGTAAAGCTTGAGCACCTTATCTAGTGGCAGAAGTAAAGAACATATATTCTTTGACATATCACATTTCCAAGCTATTTAAAACAGAAGTATGGGATTTCTGGCTCTCTTATTATGACTGTATGGGTGCCTAGCATCCTTCATTATCAGCCATGCTAACCAGGGTTGCTGGGAGTTGAAGTTTAATAAAATCCATTTTCCATCCTTTGTTTTAATAGCAACATTTAGCGTTCTGCACCATACATTGCACCATGCAAGAGAAATGGAGAAACAAGCACATGACCCATGCTTCTTGATCTCTAACCATATTTAATTCACATATTCAGTGAATGGATAAGGAGTCTGAAAATTCAGGTACAGGAAGCTTACAATAAATTAGGAAACTTTTATATGTATGAGACATATTTAAACTATTTCATCACATCCTATGTGTTTCTTTTCACCTCAAAATATATGGGAAATAACAGGTAAGGGTATCATTTCAGTCTTAAACTCTTGTTCTATTTTTCTAACCAGTGTTTATCAGAATTCAAGCATAGTCTTGAATTCAAAATATAAATTTTGAATTCAAGGCAAAATATAAATGTATCCAATCAAACACAATAGCAAATCACCTGTTGCAATTTTTAAAAAATGAAAACAAAAAGTAGCAGATTCTCATGATCTTGTTCTCCCTAACTAATAGCTATGCTTTTAGAGTGACAAATCCTTGAGTGATACGTGTGTGGGGAAACCCACAAACTGTTCTTGAAAAAGTTATTTTCAAGTTGGCAGGTCATAAGTGGAATGTCTGTCTTCAAATGTCTTTTTCTAAAGCCCATGTTTCTTTTTTCAGGTTTCCCTCGATTCATTTTGGCAAATGAGTAATAATTATTTAACAGAAGTACACACCCCTATACTAGCCAGAAAAATGCCCAAAGTCTCATGGAACTTTTTGAAGTTTGTAGATCCCACACTCCTGCACAAATATAATTAATCATAAATCTAAATTTCAACTAAAAGTAGGGTGGCCATGAGAAGTAATATATATAAAATTCTTCATCTCTAGATCATACTACAGTACTGCCTAATTAAAAAAAAAAACAAATCTAGCGTGTGGCCAGCTATAACTTTTGAGCTATTAAAGTCTGAAATTCTTCATCATTAGCTGCCATGAAACCCTGAGCTGCTGTAACCATTATGGCCTCAGCCTGGATATCTAAATCCTCCAGAACTGCAACCTTTGGTGTCTTCAACGGAGTCCAGTTCCCTGTTACCTAGGCTTCCTTTGTGTGATTACTCAGAAGAGGAAGTCCCTCTGGGAATTTGCCTGAATTAGACTGACTGAAAGCTCAGGAAAGCTTTTCTCTGCATTCTCAGCTTGAGCCAGACTGTTGCTGAAGTAACATCTCTCTTGGGGCTCTGAGATCCTGTTTGTGCTTTGCCAGCTCTGAGGTTCATATTGTAAGTTTTATCAGAAGTGAGACAATGGAGAGTAAGAATTGTCTTTTGGGAAAAGACCAAGGCTAGGGTGCAGTAGTCATTCCTTGCTATTCAATACTTCTATACATTTTTTTCAAGTCATTACAAGTCATTGACAATCTGTGTCATGTATAGAAATCAAATATAATTTGGTTCGATTCTATATCCCTACACAATTGTGACAATTCAGTTAATGGAAGTAAATACCAACTAATAAATGCTCTGTCCTGCACATTGGCAAAAAAAATCAGAACACCAAATACAAGTTGGGCGAAAACAATCTCGTAGACAATCCTCACTTTGTCAAGGACCTAGGAGTACTCATCTCAAACGATCTAAACCCCAGAGCTCATTGTAACAGCATTGCCAAAAAGGCATTAAGAGTTGTTAACCTATCTTGCAAAGTTTCTTCTCCGGTAACATTGTATTGCTAACTAGGGCGTACAAAACCTTTGCCAGGCCAATTCTTGAATACAGCTCATCCGCCTGGAATCCACACTGTATATTGGACATTAACATGATTGAGGGGTCCAGAGGTATTTCACGAGAAGAGTTCTCCACTCCTCTACTCACAATAGAACCCCTTATGCCACCAGGCTTGAAATTCTGGGCTTGGACAATCTGGAACTGCGCCATCTGCGGTCCAATCTAAGCATAGTACATAAAATTGTCTGCTATAATGTTTTACCTGTCAACAACTTCTTAAGCTTCAACCACAACAATACACAGGCAAACAATTGATACAAACTCAAGGTAAACTGCTTTAAACTCGATTGCAGAAAATATGACTTCAGTGGTCAACACCTAGAATGTTCTACCCGACTCCATTGTTACAGCCTCAAATCCTCACAGCTTCAGCCTCAAACAGAGTACCGGGGACCTCACCCCATTCTTAAGAGGTCCATAAAGGGGGCGTGCATAAGCACACCAGTGTGCCTACCATCCCTGTCTTATTGTCCCCATTTATCTATACTTACTTCGTTTATGTTTATACCTATGCCTACTATCTTGTACATGTTTGACAAACAAACAAACAACTAAATAAAATAAATACATTTTAGTAGTGGATGCAGCATAAAAATTTGAAAACTTTTACATTATTTAGCTCTGATAACAATGAAAACCCATCCTGTATAACATGTGCAGACACGTGAAATGTATTTTATTAAGGAATTCAAGGTTGAACAGGACTAACCATTTCTTTTTAAACATGACTGCTTCTTTCAAACCACAACTATTGATCAACAAAAATGTATGTCCTGAGTATCTCCTTCTTTTGCTTCAAAGTGGCAATGGAACAATAACAACAATAAAAAAATATTGATGGAATTCAACTTATGCTCAGAATTCAAAAACTATTCTGTAGATAGAACATAGTAGGCTGTTACAATGAAGGATAGAAACTCTCAGTCATATCCCTATTATGAAATGGAAATAGTAGGCTTTAAAGTTTGTTAAACTGAAACAGAGTAGATTACTTAATCCACTAAAGGAGAAGCAAGACATGGTCTATAGTTACTGATTAAATTATTCAATTCAAAAGTGTGTTAAATTTTCAAAATAAAAGAACACACTGTCAATATGTCAGTATAAAGATATCTACGCTAATAATTCTGAGAATTTATTTTTTGGATTAAGAAATGATTAAATCAGATTCTTTTATAAAAAATTCTTTTTAGAACAATCAACAGGAACTGGACTATTTATCCAAACTTGTACCATTCTTAAAGCATGAAAACTCTGAAGTTACTTAATCTGTACAAGGCATACCAACTTATTAAAAATTATATACATACTTACTCTTGCCATGTCTGGCTTTATTGTGGCAACAATTCCTATAAAAGAAATCTTCTATGATACTACATTCCTTGGTACAGTAATATAGAAATTATGTACAAAACCGATGATACCTATATAAAGAGAAGGAAAAAAAAGCATCAACACAATTCAGAAAATCATATTTGAACACATTTTACATATTTGTCTTGAAATCTTAAATGATCATATATGCACCTAAGAATTCAGTATTTATGAAGAATTATGTATACAGAATAAAGGTATATACACCTGGCTAGTACAAGCCCTGACTGCTTGTTGAATGTATTACTGTATAATAACTGCATTGCTGCATAAAATCAAGCTGATTTTAAAATCACAATTTATTGAACAAATCATGGTGGCCTAGTTCATATATGACATTACACCAGAATGGTTGAATTTATACACCATGCTAAGCCAAAAAACAATAATACCTCAATTACACATAACATGAACTTGTTTTTAAATGTCTTTCCTTCAAATTATGCATTGCTATCATCATATTTGTTCCATGCTCTTCTAGAGAAAGTTCAGGGAAACTCACATGGGAGTATTTCTTTCACAACAAGAATAATGGCTAAGTGATGAAAGTAGGAAAGAAAGCTTTACTTCACTTGAAATGTATGAATGAGCTGAGAGGCAAACCTAAGATTTCCTTGTTCAGGTATATCACACTATCCTTTAAATAAAGGATAATAGATAAATTTTGCTCTTACATAACATCTCATTTCTTTCAGAAAATACATAGAAGTAAATAAAGATGAAACAGTTAACTGAAACCCAAATTTTGTCAATGTATTAAAATTTAAAATTAATAAATTTCTTAAGATAGTGGATTCTTACTTTTTCAAAATGTATTTTCAGTATTATGATGTTTTTCATAGTAGCATTACTTGGAGATGTCCTTATCACTTAACAAATGTAAATAAGAAAACAAAGGGAATATGAGGAAATTATGTTACTGACCTACTCACATAATATGGACAATATCATTTTTCCACATTATATATTTATTTGATTTATATTATTCTTTCAAGTCAAAATAAGCATTTAAAACAAATTTATCTGATGGCCTTGGAGCCTTGTTTTTTAATTTCATAACTGTTTTGAGTGATTATGCACAGATTTCACCAAATTGTGAAATTGTAGCAGGAATACCTTATGGAAGGTTCTGTAAACTATACAAAAATAACAATCAAAATAGCTATTTTCTATTTTATTTTCTATTTATTCTATAGCTATTTAAATAGTTATTTTCTGACTACCATAAATTTTTTGTACAATCTAATTGGTTTTTCATTGCTTTTGCTTCGTATTATTCTTATAGCATCAGTGATGACTTAGAAATTAATTTAAATAAAAAGCATCAACTAAATCAATCATTTTGTATTTAAAAACGTTTAGTACAAATTCAGAAGCCTGGGAGAAATTTCTTAAGAGTAAATGATGGACATCTTCACTTATTGTTCTAAATCAAATTTCAGGATAGAGATAAAAAATAAGTAATGAAAACATCCATTGATTTGACTAATCTATATATATAAAAATGAAATACCACTCATGCATCATCACAAAATCTCCAGAACCATAAAGCCTACAACTTGAAATTTGGCACTTATGTTCCTCTTGGCTTCTAGGTGCTCACTAAGAAAGAATTTTTCGAAATGACCATCAGAGCATTAGTATTTTGTATATTATTATTAACACACTCTGATGCTAAGGAGTTCTACTCTCCCTCCCCATGCAAAAAAAAATCTGTTCTAAATGGAAAACACAAGCAGAGGAGAGGAGTTTCAGTTTTAGTTTCACAGCACCAAGCAGCTTTAGTACGGAACACTTGAGATAAGCCACACCCAGGCTCCTTGGTGTCTTCTTGCTCACACACTAAATACTGTTTCAGTTTCCAAACAGGACACTTGTCAGATGACTAGCAATGGATGCTGGTAAGCAGAGGCAGATTTTTTTTCTCCTTATTTTCTCCCCAAAAATTAAGCCCGACCACATAGTATCCTAGTGAAACACGGGTATCAAGCTAGTTTATTTATATAGCCACCCATTTGTCAAGCAAAAATAGAAGATTGGGGAAACAACTGCCATAACTTCTATTTTACAAAGGGCAATTACATTGTATTACATTACATTAAAGAGGCATCAGTCTACCAACTGTAAGTATCCACTAAGTCAGTGGTCCCCAATCTTTTGGGCACCAGGGACCAGTTTTGTGGAGAGAGGTGTTTCTGCAGACTGAAGTGGGTGTGGTTTCGCGTGCTGCCTGCATCCCACAGATGGGGTTTCACTTGGTTTGTGTGGCCCAGTTTCTGGCATGCCGCAGCTTGGTGCCAGTCCACAAATGGGGATTGGAGACCCCTACTCTAAGTAAAAGAGTAGGCCAATCTAGATTAAAGAACTGTAAGGAGGAAAGCTGCGGTTGTTCAGTTGCCCATCAGGACTTATCACTTGGGCAGCACACAGAACAGACTTATAGTTCACTTAATCGGTACCTTTTCCACTGTTCTATGTCCAGCATCTTAACTGAGCATAATAGTTTGTTGAACTTAGACTGGGGAAATCCAAATACAAGTCCCCACTCAACCACGGAGTGGCATAAAGCTCTCCCTTCTGTATTTCCGAACAAAAATTTCCCAGGTTGAACATTTTTGCATGTGTGAATCTGGGAAGACTCAAACAATACAACACATTTTGTTACACTGCATCTTTTTAACATATCTCTGTAATAGTTTGTCCTAGCTATACCAGGACAAAGGAGAATTTGCGTCAAGCTGCTTTATTCTGATATGAAATAACATTAACTGCATAAAGCAAAACATTCATTAGGTTAATGCAAACATAATCAAGTTGTGTGTTAATAATGCATCTATGATTTTTTTTAAAAAATGCTGATTTATTATCATAAATAAATACTGTGACTATTCATGGAGCTCACTTAGTGATTTTGGGCCAGCCACTTTGTCAAAGACCTATTAACAAGATTGTTATTATGAGGGGACTTCTGTGTTAGCTAACACTCGTAAGAGGAAAAACAGGATAGATAATCAATCAATAAATACATATTTAAATTATTTAAATAAATACATATTTAAATTAAATTATAAATGTGTATCATGTATTTAAGTTAGCAAATGAAAATTTTATGCAAATTGATATCATATCTTTACTTCTTTTTGCTGATGCACTTCCATGGGGGGGACAATGCAAAGATGCAGGGGAGAAAACCTAGCAGAGGAAAATTCAGCACTTCCTTCCCCTCTCTATTCTGCTCAAAACAAGTCACTCTTTCTGGTGACTTCTTTTATTAAATCAAGTGGCCGTTATAAACACATAAAATCAATGCACAATGTGTTACTAAACCATTATTATACATTCATGGAGGCACAGTATCTGAAAATCAGAATAACTAGGAAAAATTGTTAGACTTTATTGGAGAAAAGATCTAGCAAATATGTTATACGTTCAGTTTTCATCAGTTGTTCCAATGTTTGCTTCCTTTTTAAACCATTTAAACTTTGTTTTTTAACTAAAATAATTTAAGTAAGATTATTTTTCTTGACAGCTGGCGGCTCTACAGTACGATTCATTGGTGCTGATAGCTGAAGTTGTGATGCAGAATAGAAATGCACAGTGTCCTTGTGGGGACTTGTATTTTAATAGAACAAATTAAAAAGCAGCCTATGGAAATATGCTCTAATTTGCACTTGTCTCTGCCTAACAACTGTATCTGAAATGGTGTCCCTGGAATTGCCATGTGTCAAAATTAGGTTAGCATGTATTTCACCAATGGGCAGATCTTTGAGATCAGGGGGGGAAAGCCCTCATCCAAAAACATATGTGACAAGTTCAGTACAAAGATAGAGGTAGTTTAAACAAATAAACATCTGAATCAACAAAGCTTCTGGACAAGGGACAAGTCAGGTGATTATGACCTTCAGGTCTTTTAGATAAGAAAAGAAGCAATGGCAACAGCAGCAGCACTCCAAATATAACTGCTAATATAGCAGACATAATACAGCAAAGTCAAGACATGCAGTTACTGCATTAATCAGCTTCCCTCTCTCCCTCTCTGCCTCTGCCTCTCTGTCTCTGTCTCACACACACACACACACACACACCAACTTTTACCTTTTGATCAGCTATCTAAATATTATTCCATCTAGTTTTTGGTTGGTACATTGCTGTCTTTATCTCACAGAGAGAGAACAATTGCCCTTCAGTTATTCAAAGTCAGAGCATCATCGACTTGCATTACTTGGTAATTTTAAACCTGAGCACCGAAGAGATGCACCAATCTCCTCCCCCTCCACGTGCCTCATGGCCGTTACCTTTTAAATCTATATATTATTTAATCATCAATACCTTTCCTATTGGAATGGCTATTCAAAGTTCATCAGCATACCTTTAAGCAAGTCTGGAAAAATAACCAGGCAATAAATCGTAACTGACAAGAGAGCTCTTCTGATCAGTAATGTCAAGGGCTTATGATCCCAAGCTGTGCACAATTTCTTCAGAAAAAAAAAATACTTCTCATGTTTGCTTACCTGTTCTCTTTCTAAAGCGGTCACTTAAGAGTCTCTTGTTTGAGGAAATGGGTTGTTACTAAGCAGACAAGCATGCACAGTGTAATCCCTGGAAACAGCTTTCACTGTTCAGCATCAGCCTTGGTGCTGCGAGAAAAGAGTTAGACCTTCATGTGCAGCATCTGAAGGTTCACTCATCTTTTCTTTTCTTTCTTTTTCTCTCTGTTAATGCCCACTTCAAAAACTAAGCAACATGGATAGATGCAGAGATCACTGAACAGGTTTGTTTTTCTTCTCTTACATTTAGACCTCCTCTGAATTGTTTTCCCTGTTTTCTGGAAGAAAATACAATTCCACAGTCAGGTAAGAAGTTCAGCAACGTCTCTTTTGTCAAATAGATTTTTTTTCTCCAAAGAAAGTCTCTCAACATATTTTACAATAAATTCTTACAAGGGGAAAGTACAGTATAATGCAGCAACCCAAATTACAAACAATCGTTTACAGTCAGGTATTTCATTCAGTTTCCTACCCATCAAGGTAGCTGAATTTTACACCCAAAACCATATCTCTTTCCAGCACCTGTATCTTAGGGAGACTTCTTTTAAATATATGATTATTATACCTCTGTTGGTAGAGGAAGAGTATTCAGCTTTGCTCTAGAGATTTACTGTTTGTACGTATGAAGAATGATGCAATCAGCAAATCTAAATAGCAATCCAAGATGAAATTAGATAACTCAAACCACAGTATTTTAAAAGCAATAGAGCAAATTCAGTTTTTGTATTATTACATGGTTCAAACTAACACATCTTGCTTCTTACAAAAGGCTGCCTTTAGTCTTTGAAAAATATTTTGATTTCTCCAGAAGAATTAATATTACTTAATGCATTCCATAGGGCTATGACTAAATTTATCAATTACTAAGTTGTTGGTTTGAATCCATAGCTTTCTATTTATGGCATTACAATGCTGTAAAAATAATCACAGTGTCACATATAATTCAGAATGAACTAACAAAAATCCTTAGACCATTAACTCATATAATGCTTATTTTGGAGTTTCCCACATCTTCAGAATGCAGAAGTAAATCACTTAATGAAAATAATCTTGAAATGTCAACCTGTGCCACATCTGGGTAAACAAGGAATGATAAAAATAACTAGAAAAAGCTAAAACGTGTTTCCATAGTAAACCAATAACATACCATAAAATCCATAGTGATTTATTTTAGCTACAAAAAAAAGTCAGGAATTTGTCCATACAGACATTAGAGGTCAGGCCCACTTTGATGCATCTAACATTATAAAAATAATATAGTATTTTTCAACTGACAAATATAATAGAATAACATGCAACAGTATAAAACTCCAAAACCAAATTTGGATTGAAATATAAAGTTTTGAAAAATAAACATTCCCCTACTTTACACCTCATCTGTGGGTATTTGCAGGGGAGGAAATAAGTGCATGATGCAATTTATGTTATTCACATCATTTACATGATGATGTCATGATGCCTATGATACAATGACTTTATTACTTCTCATACTATTATCTAGCAGGGAAGGGTAGCTAATCAGTCTGGATTACTGCAATGCACTCTACATGGAGCTGACCTTGAAAAGCATTCAGAATTTCAGCTGGTGCAGAATACAGCTGTACAGGTAATAAATGGTGTTGGGTACTAAACTCATGTAACATCACTACTCTATGAGTTGCACTGATTGCCAGTGTACTTCTGGGTGCAATTTAAGGTGCTGGTTGCCACCTTTAAAACCCTTCATGGCTTGGGACAGAATTCTTTCTACCTTGTCATGCTCCAGCTTCCATTGGCAAATGAACACCAACCACCAGGACAGAGGAGGTGTGTTTTTCTGTTTCTGGAGATCAGGATGGCCCCATCCCTGTGGGAATGGGACAACTCTCCACGACCAACTTGTTGCAGCCAACTCATCATGGCCAACTTGCTGCAGGTTAACTCATTGTGGCACAATGTAAAAATTCTATTTAATTATTTAAAATAAATAACAAATATTTAAATTTTTGCCCTTCACATTTCATTCTGTCCCTCCTTTTGCATCCTTTATTTAATGATTCTATTCCACCATTTCTTTGATATTAGTGTAAGTCTTGTCCTGCAGCAATTTGTCCTGTGGCCATAGTGAGTTGTTCTGCAGCAAGTTGGCTGTTGTAAGTTGGCTGTGATGAGTTAACCATGATGAGTTGGCTATGGCAAGTTGGTCATGCCGAATTGTGATAGACCCAATCCTGCTGGCCTTTTGAAAGGCCCTAAATACCTGGTTAAGTGCCTGGGACTGGGGCCCCAAGTGTGTGAAGAGTCCTGCTTGTTTTAACAATCATGGATTGCAATATTCACCTCAGCTACTGTGTACATTTTAAATTTTATATTACGACAGCAATTTGTTTTTACTTTATTTTATGAATAAATTTATTTTGTTCACTATCCAGAGTTACTTGCCATACAAGAGTCACCCGTCATACAAAATAAATAAATAAATAAATAAATAAATAATACTCAAAAAAGAATTCTTAGACTTGGAGGAAACGTAATTTCTTTATTGTTGCTTTATATTCCCAAATATTAATACAGTACTGATTCACTGGGATTTATTCTCCAGTGAAATCATATGGGATTGTATTGTAAAATGATTTACAGGTATAATCCTCTCCACTATTGTTTCAGAGAGTAAACTGCACTGACCTTAAAGAACATCATTTCTAGGTAAACATTTTTATTTATCTACCTGTTTGTTTGTTTGTTTATTGATTAAATTTATATGCTACCATCTCAAGATTCAATGCAACTCTGGGGGCTCTATTTAGCTTGTATATATGCCCGGTCAGCATTAGAGTAGATGTTTTACTGACACACCAAGCTTCAGATGTACACCACTATTCTTACAATCATAAAACATAGAATTGAATAGTATTTTAACAAATTCATATTACAGGGCAACCAAACCTATATTAGTACAAGTACTAACAGCTTCAAAATGGTATAAATAATTGAACCAGATTGTTAATTTACATTGTGCCTTCATGGCACACTTAATGTGAGAAACACAACACCAAGGAAACAGCTCAT
The DNA here is from genome assembly GCA_023653725.1 of Bungarus multicinctus. NCBI lineage: Eukaryota > Metazoa > Chordata > Lepidosauria > Squamata > Elapidae > Bungarus > Bungarus multicinctus. The sequence goes on from CM042838.1 coordinate 73,799,842, forward strand.
TTGAAAGAAATTGTGATTGGTAGGATTCCCCTGGGTTCTTGATTATCTCCTGGATTAAGAATCTAAGAAACAGCCTATTACAACCCCTAATAGAACTGGCCTCCTGTTTTCCACAGTGGCCAATCAAATGCCTTGCCAATGGGAAACCTAAAGCAATATACAAAGGCAACAACTCACTTTCCCAATTACTGTCCCCTAGCATGGTACAGCAGCAGATCATGCCTTTACATCTGAGAATCTACATCTAGCATGACTTGCAGACTTCAAAACAAACAGAACTTCTATAAAAGAGTAAAATTATGCAACACATAACGCCACAGAATATTAAATCCACATATTTCTTTCAGAGCTTCTATATTTTCCACTATCACCATTTTTCCCAAATTTATTATTATACACCGAAGATTATAAACAATATCCAGTTTCTATTCATTTATATTATGTTTGCTTGTGTGCTTTACTGTCAGCAAAATAGCGACCCTATTTTAGGCTTTTTCTAAGATGGTAGACTAATCATATATTAATGTTTAAATATTTGAGAATATGATAGGCAGTTTGACTTAGTGATTAAGAACTAGATATCAGGAGACTAAAGTCTAGTCTTGCCTTAGGCATACAACTAGCAGCTGACCTTGGGCTAATCAGTTTCTCTCATCCTAAGAAGCAGGCTATGGCAAACCAGTTTTGAAAAATCTTGCCAAAAAGTGTAGACTTGTCCAGGCAGTTTATGAGAATTTGACACAACTGAATGGAAAGGGAAAAATTGACAATATATGCTATCTGTGCAAATTGTTTTGTGACCTGAACTATAGCAGTTCAACTAAACTTGAACTATTTCAGATGAAGTTATTAGTTCTGAGCATTTTTCTGTCTTTTTTAAACCAGCACATAATATATTTTTCAGTTATGATAGACTGACTGCAATGGCCTCACTCTAGGAAATAGTGAAGAAAAAGCTGTATTTAGAATCAAGACATTTATCTGGACAATCTATTATTTTATTTCATTTATACAGTATAACCAGGCTCACACACTGATCTATGCCAGGCACAAATAAATCACATTACAGCCACATAGGAATATAGTATTTAACTTCCACCAGTTTGAGAATTGTATCTGATTTTGCACAGCATGTTGAGACCATACTCCTCATCTGGATGTGGTTGTGACCCTTGGGAAGGAGGTCCAAAAGTTTTTAAGGCCATAGAATACTTAATCATTTGACCCTTTAACCCATTCCCATGAATCACAGGGGGAAGGTATGTATGTGACCATTTTGGTCCTTTGCTCTAGAGGAAGATCTGGGAGCCATAAAAGATATGCAGTCCGGTTCCCAGGTTGCATGTTCTGCATCCCTGGCTTAGTATATCATGTAAATCCAGTCAAATATACAATAATTTGGCAAATCATCATCAAGCCATTTTAGGCTTAGCACAATGCCTGAACTCTCTCACAGAAAACAAAACAAATGGACCCAGATTGTCTGGAAAAGTATCCTTCCAAAACATAAGCCAGTGTGAATGGTCCAGTAAAATTATATGCATCACCTGGGTTTGAATTTTTATTAAGAAACTCAATTTTTATTAAGAAACTCAATACTATCCATTCATACACTCATATGGAGATATAGGGGTTTCACTTCAGTCTGATTGATTCAACATCTCCAATACCTAGCTATTTCACCTATGGCTAATCCTACTTCTTCTAAGCAAATGTTAAGATAATAAATCTCCAAGAGCTTTACCTAAATGCTTAGAACACTTGGTATTATTCACATGTTCTCAGAGGCCCAATTATGGGACCTGACAGCACAGTTTTAAAGACAATATAGGTATTGTATGTTTTTTTATTTACTTGGCCAACTCCGTTGTTCAACTTGCTTTCTGAGTGGGAAGCAAAAGAAGGACCGAGTGGGCTTCACAGTGTCCAGGAAACTTTTACCCTTATGCAAACTGCTTGCAACATTTTATTTTCCTGCCCGCACTTCTTGGTGTGATTAATAACGCTTTCATCTACACCTCAGGGTGAATGTTTAATTAAAACTAGGGGGTATTCATTTTCAGACAGGAGAATGTGTAACAAGTTGCATCACTTGCCTTTAGAGAGGCTTCAACAAGGCAATTTCACTTGCAATCCCTATAATCTAGCACCAATAATATGAAGCTGGTCAAAATAGCATACATAACTATAATTTGCTTTTTCAAAAATCTGCAATAATAAAAATGCTGCATCAATTCTACCATTTTCTATTTTAGGGGGTTCTAGCAGCTAAAATTTGGCTGGTCAGATATTCTCGCTTCCAGTAGAAGTATACAAAAATCATTCCTGATTCAAAGATAGCAAGTTTAGGCAACAATAAAAGAAATTCATGGACTAAAAGGAATTTACTGCTGGAACAAATAGCAGAGGTCTTTTTATCTACTTTAAAAATTAATATTCATCTGGGTGATTGTTAGTGTTACTTTGTGCCTTTTTGGTATTTATAATTTGCCCTTAATTGGGATTTTTCTGATAAATTTCCTTAAAGAATGCATGAACAGATCTAGTTTCTGAATGTCAATTGAAAAGAAATGTTTCAAGCTTCATCACTTTAGGAAACTTCCTCCTCACATTTTCATCCTATCATTATACATCTCTCATTCTTCGACAACCTAGATAAAAAGATTTCACAACTCACCCACCCATCCACCCCTCCAGCCAGGAATGCCTCAGAACATATGAAACTTTCTGGGAGGAAACAAAGTGCTGGATGAGACAATCAACCTTATTTAGAAAACTGATATGTTACCCTTTTAACAGCTCTAAGGGACTTAGAACAGAGGTGTCAAACTCAAGGCCCACAGGCCAGATCCGGCCCACAAGGTGATTAGATCCGGCCCGCAGGGCTGCCCTAGAAATAGCAAAGGACTAACCCATGGCGGCCTGGCCTGGCCCAGGCCGACCAGACACCAATCTGCAACATGGTGATGACCATCTGGGCTGATATGCGCCCAGCTTTAGATCCATGGCGCCGCTCTGGAATCAGTAGGGGGCTGCCCCAGCCCTGCCCTCTTGCTCGTGCCCAGGAGGAGGTGAGCATGTGCGGGGCCTGGAGTCCCCACAGGCTAAGTTCTGAGTGCTTCTCTTTCACCCAGGACATCAGCACTCGCGCACTCACCACTCCTAGGAGTGGGGCCAAGGCAGCATGGAAGTCTTTCACTGGCTTCAGGGCAGCCATGTGGGTTGGATCTAAGGCCCGAGTGCAGGAATCAATGCCGTCGTGGCCTAGGTGGGCTGCTCGCTTGTGTGTGCCAGCCTTATCGTTTTGAGGGCAGGGACAAAGCCTTCAACTGAGTGAAGCCCTCGCATCCATGTCCAGCCCACCACAGCTCGCCACAGCAAGGGAGGAATGAGACCCATTGTCCAGTGGAGCCCACTGCCACTTGAGCAGGGAGGAGGAAGAAAAGAAGAGCAATGAGGGTTTGTGCCAGCCGGCCGGTCAGGCAAGAAGTAGGTTGGGCAGGGCTGGCTGACTGGCTGGCTAGCTGGCTGGCTGGGGAGAGGGATCATGGTTGCATAGATGACTCCTGCTACCACCATCAGCAGCAGCTTTGGTGCCCGGCTCTATCCGAGCTGAAAAAAGCGGAGGTACAGTAGTGGGATTGCCCTCAAAGATGGCTCCGTTTCCAAATGCCCCATTTTATTTATTTATTTCAAACATTTATATACCGCCCTTCTCCCGAAGGACTCAGGGCGGTGCACAGCCAATTCTACCCCACACATGAATACAAAAATTAAAATGGAATTAAATAATTTGGGCTGTTCAATTAAAAGTCAACCCTCCACAGGCTCCACAGGACAATGGGGTATCATTCCTCCTCTGGCACAGCAAACTCGAGCAAGCTAGATATAGGTGTGAGGGCTACATTCAGTTGAAGGTTTTGTTCATGCCTGCAAACTGTAAGGCCCAGTGCAAAGGTCCTTCAACAGCTGTACTTGCAACTGGCTTGCAACACCTGAGTTGCACGTCCTTCTTCCTCCTCCTCCTGCTCCTTCTATGTCTGCTTCTGCCTCCTACCCCTCTTCCTGGTCCTGCTTCCTCTTCCTCCTACTACCTCTTCCTCCTCCTCCTCTTCCTCCTCCTCCTCCTCTTCTTCCCCACTTTCCTCCTCTCCTGGCACTCCAACTCAGCTCACGTTCCCTTCGCACATCTCTCCAAGTTTGAAAGATAACCAAGCAGCAGCTCAACTTGAAAACGGGGGCTTTCCCAAAGTTTTGTTGGAGAGGGGCCCTCCCAAGGTATTTGTGTGAGGGGATGCCTTTTTCTCGGAGTGCAAATAGGGGCAGGGAGAAGCTCCCTTTCACCTTAATTGCTGCGTCTCCAAGGGAATCCCTCTCTTGTTTGCACCTTTTCCAAGACAGCTGGGCTCCGTTGCACTTCAACTGGAGTTTTTTTGCTTTTGTTTTGATGCTTGAGGATGCCTCATGTGTTTTGGCCACATCCTGCCTGTTTTTCGTGATTTGCTTTGATGTGTGTGTGTGTGCACATGTGTGTCTGTGTGTGTGTGTGTGCATGCGTGCGCTTAAAGGGTTTTCATGCTTGCTCCAAGCCTTTGCAAGCTGAGGTGACTGGCATGGTTCAGGTTTGTTTGCAAAGAGGCATTGTGCTATGCCGAGTTGGTTTGGTATCTCTTGGTTTTTTTAATTGTTTTCTCAGCACTTCCTCTTGCTGTTTCTTCTTCCTCCTCCTTTTTCTGCACTTTCTTCCTCTCCCCCTCCTGGCACCTCAACAAGGCTAAGGTTCCTTTCTTTGTGTAGTTCTCCAAGTTTGTAAGCCAAGCCAAGTGTGCTCCAACCCAGCTTGGAATGGGAGATGGAGGAGGGGAGACGCTACCTTTCCTCTCTTAAGCAAGTGCTGTATCTCCAAGGGAATCCCTCTCATTTGCTCCTTTTCCAAGACTGCTGGGCTTCGATTTGTTTTGCTGGAAGGCTTAGAATTGTCTCTTCTCCCCCACCTTCCTTCCCACTTTCTTAGAAGCAGAAAGTCACAGATCTAAAACACTGTGCTGAACCATTGAAAAGGGCAGGTGGTGGCCGTTCACCCTCCTTTTGCTTTGCAGGATCTTTGATTGGGGGTTTCTTCTGGAACAGAAGCAAAGAGACTCTTCCATTGAAGATTTCTCTGTGCCTTCTAATTTTCTTCCAGAGCAGAACAAAAAAGCTTCTTCCTGTGAAGGCTTTTCCACATCTTTATTCTGATTTTCCCCTGGAGCAAAAGGAAGCCCTTTCTAGTGAAGTCTTCCCTGCGTGCTTATTCTGATTTTCCTCTGGAATGGAGCAAAATCATCTGGTGGCAGGCCTTAAGTAACAATCCCACACTTATTTTACTCCGTGTCTGGTCCACCCACTATTTAATATACCATTTCTGTCTGTGCCTCTTTTCCAAACTGTACACTTGTCACAGTCTCTCTCTCTCTCTCTCACACACACACACACACACACACACACACATCACATACGCACACACATCAGTTCATGGAAAAATTGCCTTCCATGAAACCAGTCCCTGGTGCCAAAAAGGTTGGTGACCTTTGAATTAGACCACGCAGGGTTCCTACAGGAGAGTCCTTTTAAGAATTATGTATTAATAAAAAAACAACTAACTTAGCTCTGTTCCTAAACACTAAAGCTATTGCATATAAAGAACAGAGGAGCTCTGATCAATTATCACAGCCACCATTTTGACAATTTTGCTGTACTGTTGTCTGGGGATACCCCCACTAAATGCAAGCATGGAATAAATTGAACTTGGTTTGTTTTCAGTCTTTTAAATGGTCACAAACTATTAGCAAAAGTGGCATTTGATCACAAGGCAAGGAGGCATCGAGAAATGTTTCCACTTTTGCATTTGAACATACATGAAGGGACAGGAAAGGAGAAAGAGAAAGAGGAAAGACAAAGAAAAAGTAGGAAAGGGAAAGAGAGCAAAGAAGGAAAAAAAAGGAAAGAGTGGAAGGAAGAAGAAAGAAAGGAGAGAAGAGAGGGAAGGAAAAAGAAGGAAAAGGAAGGAAAGTTCCCTCCCAGCCTTGCCCAGGCCACCACAGGCATCCCCCAACACAAGTGATGTCGAACTGGCCATGGCCCCCACACACCCCACACACCCCCGAAGTCCACCACAACCCTGATGTGGCCCTCAATGAAATTGAGTTTGACACCCATGACTTAAAAAAATACAACCCAAAAACAAGACCATATATCCACTCCTTGCTACTTCTTTGTTTAGTAACCTTTCCCAAATAGCACGGTAATAAACAAAAATAAACAATTCATTTTCCAGCCAATCCACCCATTTATGACTGAATTTCATGTGCTTAACAACAACACACATAGAGTGAGAGAGTAACTTTAGCATAACTGTACAAGCGAATTTTATCTAAGACAGCAGTCTCTTTCTTTTCTCTTCCTTGTCATGTGTTCACTTACCAAATATTGTATTAAGTAACCTGGTTGTTAAAATGGAACTAAGTCACTAAATGAAGAGGTGTGCTTAGAAAAATTAAGAATATAAAGCCTTAACACTAAAATAATTGTGGAACATTAAAACAATTTAAAAAGAGAATTTGGCAATACTATAATTAATAAAATGGGAGGAACAACACTGTTTGTAATGGTTAGTTCTTATTCTCACAAACCATACATTGTTATTCACTTGTTGAAGCAAAATTTCTAGCTACAAATTTCAAATTCAACCTTCTCCCTCCATTTCATTGAAAGCCAAAGTGTCATCAGGCAGTCGTTTTCCTTAAGCCCAATCTATTCGAGACAACGATGAATCCACAGTTAAACAACTAGCCTCCTGGTGTGACTGGAACAATCTGGAACTGAACAGACTCAAAACCATAGAAAAGATGGTAGACCTTAGGAAAAACCCTCTCATACTACCATCGCTTACAATATTAGACAATATACTATCAACAGTAGAGACCTTCAAATTTCTAGGTTCTATCAGATCTCAAGACCTAAAATGGACACCTAACATCAAAAACGTCATCAAAAAACACAACAAAGAAAGTTCTTCCTGCGCCAATCAGAAAGCTCAAATTGCCCAGAGGAATTATTAAGTCTGTCATCTGCACCTCTATAACTGTCTGGTTTGGTTCTGCAACCCAACAGGACAGACACAGACTTCAGAGGATAATTAGAATTGCAGAAAAAACAATTACTACCAACCTGCCTTCAATCAAGGACCTGTATACTGCACGAGTCAAAAAGAGGGCTGTGAAAATATTTACAGATCCGTCATATCCCGGACATAAACTGTTTCAACTCCTTCCCTCAAAATGACGCTATAGAGCAGTGCACACCAGAACTACTAGACACAAGAACAGTTTTCCCCGAACGCCATCACAAATAATTCCCTCAACACTGTCCAACTCTTTACTAATTCTGCATTACTATTACTATTAATCTTCTCATCACTCCTATCACCCATTCCCTCCCACTTGTGACTATATGACTATAAGTTTGTTGCTTGTATCCTTACAACTTATATTGACTGTTTCCTAGTATGATTTGAGTGCTTATTTGTACTCTATGACTATATTAAGTGTTGTACATTATGATTCTTGACAAATGTATCTTTTCTTTTTATGTACACTGAGAGCATATGCACCAAACAAATTCCTTGTATATCTAATCACACTTGGCCAATAAAGAATTCATTCATTCATTCCTCTATCTTATATGATTGTTGTGGAAAAGAAGCTTTATGGTTGCTGCCTTGAGGTCCTCTCTGTAACTATATTGGTATGTGGCAATGATCTTGGGAGACATGTAGAAGAACCACAGACTAGTTATCAGACAGAGAAGTGGCAGCTGAGTCTGTAGAAGGAATTTGGATGTGGTAAACATCTCAGAAAAAAACCTTTCCTAGTTTCTTGAACTGTAAAGGTGATGGAAGGAGGAGACATACTTTCGGATTCACAAGATTTTGTTAATTGAACTTTACAATAAAGTTAGAGCTAGCTAGCACTTTTGGGTATGCTTCGTGTCTGGACTACCTCACAAGACTGACAGGAACTCTTTAAAGCAGCTGCCACACAACCCTGGGAAAAGGCATGGTTATATTAAAGAATGGAAGACAAGAGTTTAATTCATGCCACTATGCGCATTCCAAGAAATCTTTTGGGAATCAAATCCAAGCAGTGCTTCAGAGCCCTACTACTGACTTGTACTTACTTAATAACCAATTCTCTAATTCCACAATCATTTTCAGGCAACGTGTTTTCTGCTTCCCAAATGAAAAAGTTCACGTTTGTCTCTTATTACATTTTATATTGCTGTTTTCAGCATCTTTCTTTAACCAGATGAGTTCAGAGGACATGACATTTTTCTCAAACTGAAAAAAAAAATCCTCCTGCTGTCCCACTTCCATTCCTGATACACCTACATAAGATATCAGGATGCAAGTAAACAAAGGTGTTTGTGCCACAACAGTGCAACATCCCTTTTATCTTCTGAGCCCCCCCACCTTGAATTCCATGAAGATGCCTCCCCCTAAAACCTATCAAGATCCCACTCAAAATACATTCCTGTTCCTTATGCTCTTTCTGCAACTGATCACTAAGTAGTTTTTGAACATTCCTCATCTCTAGGGTAAATGATCTTTCTATGCTATGAACATGTCGGCTCTGAAGGTAATGTAGATTACGATAGAGTGTGGCAAATATAACCTATCATCACCATCCTTACCCTTGTTAGAACTGGGAATCAATTCCGACAAACAGAATAATAAACACATACTAGACCAACCATATGCAATAATTTATTATTTTAACTGTGAATGAGAAAAGTGTAGCTGATTCTCCATTATCATCTCTTTCATACTGCCTGTAATCTCATTTAAGTAAAATTCTTACATGTTTTCTTTCCTCTCCATGCTGCTAACATATTAATTAGAGTTTTGCACCTGGTGCCTTGCATGGGCCTATGAGAATATAACTGTTGATTGATTCTTCTCTCTCCTTTCTCCTCGCCTCATTTCCTTTTAAAAAAATATATTAGAATTTATAAAGGAAAAAAATAAGGACATAGAATTATTAACAGATTCTGTCTCCCCTTTCCTACCTTGTTCAAGCATTCTGGTTTTTGATTAGTTAGTAATTTCTAATTACTAATTTTAAACCAAACATTTCAAAATATTATTATTTCTGTTAATCAGTTTTCTTATCATTTTCAAAAAAAGAAAAAAAGCAAATCCCACACAGATCTAATGTGAATACGTGCAGCATATTTATACTCACATTTGCAGCTTTGCACTTGGTTTTGACCACAACAGTTCACAGCTCACAGCCGTGAATTGTAGAAGCTGTTCTTTATTTTAAAAAGTAGCCTAGGGATTCAGTGTTCAGAGATACTACAGGGAAAAGCAATCCCAAACATGCACATAATAATATAGTAGAGTGTGAATTCAATACATGATATATTACAGTGTTATCCTGTTTTCAAATGACAGTCACTCAGGCTAAGTTCAGGCTAAGTTTGCTATTAGATTCCTTTTGCTGGCAAAACAAAAAACACACTAAAATAGTATATGTGCATGATTTAATGTTATATTTTTATGGCTTTATACAATACTGATATAATTGTTAAACTTCTTGTGTATATTAGCATAAATATAAAAATGAATAAAGTTGAAGATTTGGTATCTAAATATCAAGCAGTTAAGTTTGTTCTCAATATTTGTTTAATAAATGTCCACAAAACAGAAAATAAAGTGTTTCCATTGGATTCAATGAAAAGTCCAAGATTCTCTTCTTTTTTTCCTAAACAGACATGTTTAAACAGAGACAGGAATTTGACTCAGTATCAAATCATGTATAACTTCCAAAACATAATGCAAAATAATTTTTCAGGATGTAAATTTTAGGTCTACATCCTCTTCTTCACGAAAATACTAAGAAAAAAAGAACTCAGAATAAATAATAAAGGTTGAAAACACAACGTTTATTTTTACATGAATTCACCAAATCATGCAAATACCTGATAATGAACCCTAATTCTAACATGGAAATTCAGAATTAGGTTTCTAAATTATGGTGTGTTCTTCATATTTTAATCTACAAATCTTATCAGAGATTGGAGGATTTTCGATATAGAGTAATTCAGTTCTATAAAGATGATAGTAGGTCCAAGGCCCTTCTAAAGTACTCTTATTTTATTTTATTTTATTTTGGCGCATCAGAAGAATAGTGGGAAGGGAAAATACTTATACAGGCATCCTCAACTTATGATCATAATGGCCCATTACAGTCATTAGTCATGGAAATTATAAAGTGGATCACCATGTGACCCACTTTATAATTGTAAAACAATTGTTGTAAAACAAATGTTTCAGTTATAAAGTGAACCCATTGTTCACTATCGGTCATTTTTGGCAAAAGCCAGGTTAGGGCAAAAATGTTGTACAACAGGATCAGGATGCTGCAAACAGCCATCAAAGTAGGACAGTAGCTGAGCTCCTGACATAGGATCATATGACCATGGAGACAGGTGACTATTGAAACTTCAGAACCAAGTTGTAAATATCTTTATGGGCCACTGATGTAGCTTCAATTGGTTGCTGAGCAATCAACCACAAGTTAAGGATATCTGTACACATATTTACATAATAATGGATGCATTTATTAAAATATCTTATCAGGCAGCCAGAAAGGAAGCCTAAATAATCACCATACCACATTATTCCTGAAAGAATCCCTGTGTAATTTGTACTATACTGGAAAGTATACTAATAGTGTCACACAATAAGTGCTCTCTCACGGTGGTCTTTAATTCAAATAATTACAGAGGAACATCTCCTTGTACACATGTTATACTCTGACAATCAAAGTTGATTTTGATTTTGTTTTGATTTTTTTGATGACAGAATATATAGTAGAGCAGGGCTGTCAAACTCCTGGCCAACGGGCCAGATGCATCACACACTGGCCACGCCCACACCTGGTTTAGTGAAGGGGAAAAATGTCCTGATATGTCACATGACGCCGCCACGACGACATGAGTTTGACACCTCTGTAGTAGAAGATCAGGAGCAAAAAATCCATTCTACAAATACATCTTACTATATGATTTGAGTTTTTTTTAATATTACATGTAGAAATAAATGTTATAAAATACTTACACATATCTCTGGTTAATCAACTAAAATTTACAAATGTTATATTTAATCATTATGTGCATTAAAAGTAATAACAACAATACTGTTTATTGGGGAAAGACAAACTTCCAGAAATTGATGCATGTTCAAGTTACCTCAAATAAACCTGAAGGTTTTTTTTAACTTCATTCATTCACTATATCATTAAAATTACAACTACAATTATATGCACCTACCTGAATAAAAATACCACTGTGTAATAGGACTTATTCCTCAGTAGACACATAAAGGTTTGTATCGTGGTCTAGGCATCATACAGAAGAAGTACAACAGAATGACAGAGCATAAGGTACCATTAGCAGCAGGCTCAGTTTCTGGTGACTGTATAAGAAGTGCTTGCCCTCTCCATCTGTCCTTGGCAGGAATTTTGACCTCTTTCAGAGACATTTTGGTTATCTCTTTGATGTCTTCCATCTACCTCCTTCCATTTTCCCTTGCCATATGGTAATTTTTTTCTAATTCCTCATATACTTGCATCACTTCTCCAAAATATTTAAGTTTCTGTTTGCTAATCATTGCCTCAAATATCAGTGTATTTCTTCCAGGATCAGTTCATTGGCTCTTTTGCAAACCATGCAAAACGTTTTAACTGAATCTCCTCTACTCGTAGCAGAATACCTTAGGCCACCAGACTTGAAATTTTAGACTTAGACAACCTAGAACTATGCCGCCTTTGGTTCAATCTAAATATAGTACATAAAATTATACATTGCAATGTCCTACCTGTCAATGAATACTTCAGCTTCAACCACAACAATACAAGAGCACACAATAGATACAAACTCAAGGTAAACCACACCAAACTTGATTGCAGGAAATATGACTTCAGCAACAGCGTGGTCAATGTCTGGAACACTCTACCTGACTCTGTGGTTTCTTCTCCAAACCCCAAAAACTTTAACCTTACACTGTCTACTATTGACTTCACCCCTTTCCTAAGAGGTCTGTAGGGAGCGTGCATAAGTGCACCAACGTGCCTACCATCCCTGTCCTATTGTTTTTTTTTTTTCTTATTCATATCCATTTCATGTATTCATAACTATGTTTATACTTATACCTGTTATCTAATAATCGCTTGACAAAATAAAATAAATAAAAATTAAAAATAGAATAGTCTTTCTCAAGTGGAAAAATACTATTTGACCTATTTTGATTTTAGTTGCCATGCAATCATTTTTGCTTATAAGCTTACCACTGAATTCCTTCCTAAAATTAATTTGATTACTATTCGATTTGTGACTCCACGAAAACTATCACTTTCTTTATCATAAACTGTAAAATAATTAAGGATGAATGCTTGCATTTGGTTTTTTCTAATATTTAATGCATATTGTGCAATTTTCATTGAACTGATGCAGAAATCAGGCATATTTAATTAAGATTAAGCAAAAAAAACTTTTTCTAGAAAAAAATCATTTCAAGTTTACTATTTATATCCACATATGAAGTATTTGGCTGGAATTTATTCTGATTGGTTTTGATTCCAATTATCTGGGGGTCAATTTTTTGATGCAACAACGATCTCATTAATAACCTTTACTAAAAAAAACCCTCAGTAAACCACATGCACACTTCTGTGTAATACTGTTATACAGTTGTTTTTTTAATCTATCATAACATTCTTTGCAAGTTCACAGCAACAGAATATTAAACTCCTAAACAATCCACGCATTTCCTAGATGAACAGCTACAATAGTATTTGGAGCAAATACGATCAAAAAAGCTAAGAAATTTAAGTAGCCCCAAGCCTCCTTGCCATATTTTCAAAATACAGATTGTCATAAACCTGCTTATGTTAACCTAATAACATGCTCCCTGCAGCTTTTTCGCTTTATTTCACAAATAACAAACCGTAAAAAAAGTCTGCCATGCGCAGCTTAGTAAGAATTGTATTTTTATAAATTCAACTAAAACGACGAGGAACTGACTTAAGAAATGACTTCAGCTTAAAAGGAGCTGAAGTTGGAGTTTAACCTCTCGCCTTAAAACAGCTGCTTTGTATTCTCCCACGTGACTTGTCCGATCAAATAAAAAATGCCGGCTCAGGGCGCGCGATGACATCATTGTTATTGTGAGAGAGAAAGGCGGAGTCTCGAGACCAGCAATGTACAACCGAAAGGACACCATGGGGAACGTCTCTAATTTCTACCATAGAGTTATCTCGGGCTAGCACGACTTGTATTATCGGATGTTGAGTGGCTGTGCTTCCCTTTCCCGCGTCTTTTCTCCTAGAGCATGCTGGGAAACGTTATTAAAGAAACCCGTCTTCCGTTTTATTGGTCTTTCCTGTGCGGCGCTTGGCAACGTGGTAAGTCTCGGCGGGGGCTGTTAGAGAGAATGCAAATAATCAGCGTCGGTTGGTTTTATTTAATTCTTAAAAAGGAATAATCGGTATTGTGTTATATACGTTAGATTTTGTGAACACGGAAAGCTAAAACAACATCCTAGGACTACCAGTCATAGCTGTGATATGGTGGAAAAGATATTTTAAAAAATTATTTAAATGAGATCAGTTAAAATTTAAATATTGCGCTTCTGTAGAAAAAGAAATAACGATGACCGAAATATTGGGTTTTCAGGATGATTTCCAAGATTCAGCGTAAACCTGGAGCAGCCTAGTTTTGCACACAAAATTTTTATATCCTACCTTTAAAACCTAAAACAGTCCTGCATTTCTACTGCTTTTGACAAAAACTGGTTTATATTTTTGCTCTGCTTTTTTAAAATTAACTTTTAATAAACATTTATGACATACATTTAAAACAAGACAAATCAACACACACACATATACGTACGTACATACATACATACATACATACATACATAAATTTTACAGCATATATTGAGCAATGGTTTCTCTTTATCATTATCATTGACGTGATCTACCTTGTTAACGTAGTCCTTCGTTCTTTTGATATTACATTTTCTCTTCATCTTTTTTAATTAAACGTACGTCTACTATCATTTCAATAGTTTATCCAAATAACAGACATTATCTTTTTCTTAACCACTCATACCAAATATTTCATATTTCATAGTATTTGCTATTTTGTTTGTTTTTCAACAATTTAGTTAAGCTGTCCATCTCAGCACATTCATTTTTTTTTTTTGCTCTGCTTCTTTTGAACGCTGCAACTAATAAGACATTCATAATATTTTTCCTCCACTCTTGCTCTTACCACTGGCTCTCCACAGGGTTGTGTGCTGAGCTCCCTTTTATATTCACTCTACACCTATGACTGCATTCCCTCTTGTCCCACTATATAATAAAATTTGCAGACGACACCACATTGGTGGGACTCATATCAGGAGAAGACGAGACGGCCTATAGGTCAGAGGTTCTCAGACTGGTCTTGTGGTGCAAGAGTCATAACCTCACCGTGAACTTCAAAAAAATCAAAGAATTGATTATAGACTTCAGAAGATGCAAAGCAGAGCCTCTCCTACTATATATCAATGGAGACTATGTGGATAGAGTTCATAGTTTTAAATTTCTAGGAACTCATATTTCTGGCAATCTTACTTGGTCAGTCCACACTATGGCCACTGCAAAGAAGGCCCAACAGCGCCTGCACTTTCTGAGGCTGCTGAAAAGGAGTGGTCTGGGTGAGAAGTTGCTGGTTACTTTTTATCGTTCTACCATTGAGAGCATTTTGGCATACTGTGTAATGGTGTGGTATGCTGGATGCTCAGTAGTGGATAAGAAGATGCTCCAGAGAGTTATACACACAGCACAAAAAATCATTGATTGCTCTCTTCATTGGAAGAGATTGCGAAGACCAGACTCCTCTAGAGCAAAGCTGGCTGAGGAATTCTGGGAGTTGAAGTCCACAAGTCTTCAAAGTTGCCAAGGTTGGAGACCCCTGCTCTAGAGCACTAAACATCTCCACAGACCATTCTCATCCTGGACATTCATATTTCGAACTGTTGCCATCAGGGAGATGTTATAGGTGTCTTAAAATGAGGAGTAATAGACTGAGAAACAGTTTCTTTTCCAAAGCAATAACTGTCTTGAATCAAACAATGCATATGTGATTTAGCCCTATGTATATAGTAGCATTTTTAAACTAACTTACTATATGTTTTAGATAGGTTTTAGACTAGATTTTTAATTATTATTTTAATTATTTTAATTTTTAAATACTCTAGTGTGATTGTGATGTGATGTTTGGGGCACTGTGCTGGAGTAGCTTTCAAATTTCATTGTATTTGTATAATGCAATGACAGTAAAGGTATTCTATTCTATATGTACCATGATTACAGGTAGAATTCATCTACTAGGCTGAAAGTCTTTCAGCAAGAAATTATTTGTGACCGAGACTAGAGTCACATCTAGATGCCATCAGTCATCATGGTGTGCTATAGTCCTCGAAGAATAATAACTGACCTTTATTCACTGACTCTGTGATTCATTAGCAGAGTCAGCTGCCAGGTTGGTAACAGATATGAATTATAACAAACTTGCACTATATTGCTGGGGATAGGAGATACTTTTCTGATGAAAGTAGTATATACTTAAAAAGTAAAAACAAAACAGAGAGCAAAAAGGACAGCCTATTTTGCTGTCTAAAAAAAACCAATTCTCCAAAAAGGAAATAAAATACTAGAACTACTTCAGTTATGTTATTTGTAAATGTAAATAAATTATAAAAAAAAGCTATTGCTTGGTAGTGAGGTAACTGGATTGTGTTCCAAAATGGGCTTGACCCGTACCTGAAATTATGCCCCAAACTATGGATAGTTGATTCTGTGAGCAATTAAAATTATTTCAGATGTTTTCAAATAGGCATTGATTTTGATGTTTTTTAACGTACTGTAATTAGCAATTTTTAAGATTCTCTATCAGTGAATCAGGATTTGCCTACTTATATGTTTGCATAGAATTCTCCATGGAATTACAGAATCTAGATTGCCCTATGTATTTCTGTACATATTAGCATATCAAGTTTTGTTAGATTTGTTACATTATTTAGCAAAACAGTGTGAAATCTGATTGCAATACCTTTTTTTCCCATGGAGCTAGAGTTGCATTGCACTATATTTTGCTTCCTGTAGGAAGACTACTAATCTTAATACATTCCCCCCCCCCCCCCCGGGCACAACAGCCCTCAACATCAGCAGGGTTGGGGCTGAAGTAAGAGGCCCAGAGCCTTCAGCAGTCTCATTCAGCCCCAGCACCACTACTGCCACTGAGAAATGCTACCCAACTCCCCACACCAGCCAACCACAGTAGAATCATTGTGCAAAACCCCAGTTGCCCTGCCACTATGTTCTCCAGAAGTTCTGGATGCCTAGCTTTACTTTCCCATTAACCCAACCATTTTTCTCCTGCCTGCTCATGAGGCATGCTCTATTTCGACAGAATGGACCATGTGACTTGGGAAAAGTAGCCTCAGGAAGACCTGGTGTAGCAACTACAAATTAATAGACACAACAAGCCTGACTATATAATGGTAAATTGATATAGATTGAATACTGACTTTCGGTTTTTTTTTTCAAGGTTACTACAGAATCGGTGGAAAGAAGGTGTTTTAGTAATTGACTACAGAATTCATCTGCAGCTGACAAACTGATGTACAGTATTTCAAAGTTTTATATTTCAATAAAAATATATAAAAATTGAAGATTGATTTCTGCTTAAGTATTTGGGCATCAGATTTTGAGAGGTGAAATGAAATTTCCATGTTCTACAACTTTAGTTGCCAATATCCTGTTTTATTTATAAAGTAAGATGATGTGGCTTATTAAGACATTATTATTTATTATGGAGAACCAGTCTGGTGTAGCGGTTTAAGGTATCAAGCTAGAAACTGAGACCATGTACTGCTTCAGACACAAAGCAAACTTGGACCATTTTTTCTCCCTCAGTTCTACAAAGCGGGCAGTGAGGAAGGGATAGAAGAAACTGCAAAGTTCAAAGCTTATAAAAATATTTTTAAAAGTTTCAGATGAAAAAAAATCTGCAAGGTCCAACTCAAGATTTTTAGTCTTCATTAATTTCAATGATAGTGAGAGGAAATGCTTATCAGAGATGCAGATTGCATGAGTAAAAATAGCTAATACGTCTAGAAGAAGAAAAATCAAAGTTCTAAATTAGATGTATGGGTTGAAAGTAACTTACTACTGAACATGACAACATCCCTGTAGTCAGTTCACCATTTTCTGATGGCCAGTCATTTGCCTCTAGGGTGGTTACAAATACTTCGTGACACTCCCTTTCCCACAATGGTTCCCCTGAAATTAGTATTTGGAAGTGTGCTACCCTCAGTCTAATGTGCATCTTCAAAACTAACAGCCCTTGATGTACTTGTTTTTCATGAATGTACTCTGCTCTCTTACAACCTTTCAAAATAGTCTTGTAATAATGACTTTTTTACATTAGTGGGGCACAATAACTGCTCTGGTCTGTCCAAAAACTTGTCCATGCTAGTTGTGATTTCATGTATCTCAAGTCAAGTGTGCATGCCTTGCCTTTATTCCAACTGGGAGTTTTAACATTCTAGCATTTTCCTCAACAGATAATAATAGCACTTAGACTTATAAACTGCTTTACAATGTTTACAGCCCTAAGTGGTTACACAGTCAGCATATTGCCCCCAACAATCTGGGTCCTCATTTTACCAACCGCAAAGGATAGAATGCTGAGTCAAGTTCAAGTTCTTTGGTTAAGAAATCTGCAGATACAGGATGAGGGTTACTTGGCTTGGCAATAGTGTTTATACAACAATCCTAAAATCATTGCTAATCAGAAGTCAGTAATGTTACAGTGCAATTGCAAAAAGGCAGCTTTTTTCCCATCAGTATTGTAACTTTAAAATTACAAAAAATTAATTGTCCTTTGTATTCTGCACTGGTCAGCTCATCGCCTGTAGTATTCTTACATTCTGGGCACATCACACTGGGTCCGTATCACTAATAACCTAGTTGTGTTTTCCTAATGGTCTGTCAACAGTTACCAACTGGTTCAAATCACTATTTTGGGGAGTAATATGCAATCCCTTTGGCCAGAAAGTGCTAATGTCCCAAGGCATATCTTTTTTTTTCTTAATCTGGTTATCAGATTCGTGTATCTGTCATTTCTTCAATGGAAGAAAAGGGGGGGGGGAGATTGATAAAGAAATCCTTCTTGATGTAACCTGAATATATTTAATCTTATATCGAATTCGTATAACCTACACACGATACAACGGAGGGATGAAACCCAGATGGCCGGAACCTATCACCTCTGGGAGAGACAGCCAGGAGATGAAGAGACCATAAAAATTCCAGTGAGATGTGTCCTGGGAAACTGGAAAAGATCGTTGTAAAAAGGGGGTGGGGGAAGTTAACATGTTGGCTTTTTGTTTTACTAAATACACATCAAGATGAGGGGTTTTAAACTCCCTTATCTATCTACAAGCCTAAGACCTTAAGACGCTGCTTTTAACCCCTACATGAATTATCTCAACTCAATAAAGGATTCCTTTTGATATGTTTTGATGTTTTCATAAGTTTATTCTAGTTGATTGAATGGGAAAAAGTTCTGTAGCCTGACACTGGTACAGATCAGACACAGTGCATTTATATTTTCTCACAAAACTTGTTATAATAAATTCCTATTCCTTAGCAATTCTATGCTTGTTTCTATTTCCGTCTTAATCTACAATCTTCCTATTAACTATAAATTTACAATTATTTATGTTCTACATCAACATTCCTATCTGTTTCTAGTCCTGTCTTTAACTTTTTCAGTCTTTCCTCTTCTCCCTACCAAGTTTTCAATTCTTGCAATAGCCAATCTCAGTCCATTTGAATGTGAAAATGCTTTTTTGCTCTTCTGGCCTTGTGAATATTCTCTTCCACCACCACCCCACCCCCGCCTTTTCGGGAATAGATTTGTGAATTTTGATTCTGAGTTGCTACACACTAGGCTTGCAGGCCGATTCAGACTCTTGCTCTTCCCACTCAAGAGCTCACTCAGCTAGTCTTGCCATTTTCTTTTGCTGTAGAAAGACTGCTGCTAAGATATTGTCTTTGTGTTCTTTTCCTTTTCTGTCATCTCCTGGGCTTGACTCCTTTCTTGCTTTCTGTTCCATTTTATGAGGTCTCCAATTAAAGAAGGTGGTGTCATTTCAATCCTCCTTCCCATGCAGCACCAAAATCCAATCCCAGGAAAGAAATGTCTGCTCATTCTGAGTGGTGTGTTCATTCTTGCACACCTCACTAGCTTCTTCCCTATTAACTAGGCAGATCGAGATGGCTACAGCTGTACTTTTGTCAAGACATTTGATTTGCCTTGGCTGCAGTTTTGCATTCATAATACTTATTTTTTCAGCTTCTTTTTCTCCAAGGGATAGATTTAATTCTACCCAACACTGTCATCATAGGGTTTAAGATAAGTTGGGGGTGTCCCCTTCTGCCACAAAACATAATGTTCAAAATAAAATAGCAACGGTTAATTGGAATTGGAATAAAATCCCATGTTAAAGTGGGTAATTGTTTATTTTTATTAAGAAAAGATTGTGATGCAAATACATTTCAGTTCTAGGGACAATAAATGACTGGCCAATTTTCCATTATCCCACAATGCAAGATAATTAACATGGAATATTCTGCTTTAAGCACTGTGAAAAGTCCTAATTATAATTTTGATAGTGGAATCAATTAACTAGGGAGGTGGTGGTTTCCTAGTTCATCAATGAGAACTCAAACTTGGAAATTGGATTAGTGGCCTAAATGTCATCTTTCAGTTCTACAGTTCCTCAAAATCAACTTTCTAGTACTGAATATAATTGCAAGAATATTCGGATGAAAAATCATTCCAACATTTGAAAGTTTATTCATGCCTGTGATTTGAGTTTGCATACATATATAAACTTTTATGCTACTAGAACACAGGCTCCTCCAACTTCCTTGATTTTTTCTTCTGCTCTTCGGCTAAAAAATTTTGCTTTCACAATGACAGGCTGCTTGGGGAGCTTTCCTTTGCCCAGGACTTTGTAATACCCCTGAAAAATATCAAAACAAAAGTTAACATGTAGTCTCTTGAAGTCATTACTGGTGTCAGTAATGGTGTCACCACATTAGTGGTGTCAATAAAATTAATGGACAGGTGTTTTTAAAATATTGTATATCAGTTCTCATAATTGATGTCTTTATGGATTTATTGGGAGGGGGAAGTATTGATCAGCAGTCCTCTTTAGTTTGTGTATACAATTTACTGAAAGGTTGGCAAACCAAGATTAAAGCACTACATAACAGAGTAAGCTCCCATTTTGCCCCAGCTCCTGTCCACCTAAAAGTTCAAAAGCAAACAAATATAAGTAGATAAATAGGTGCCCCTTCAGTGGGAAGGTGCACCTCGGCACATAGTCACAGACCATAAAATAGTCTTTGACAATGCTTGTTCCCTCATCTACGAAATATCAGATGAGCACTGCCCCCTAGAGTTGGAGACAACTTGACAAGGAAAACCTTTCTTTTATAGCATAATTCTATTTGAATAAGAGTGTACTGTATCTCATTTTACCCAGTTTCATTTTTGAAGATGACTATACAGCCCCAAGTTTGAATTCTCATCAAAATCTTGAAAAATAATTACATTTCAATTTGTAAAATCATATAATCTCTAAAATAAAACGGAGATGTTTGGATCTGGATGGACTTCACCTTAATCAAAACTGAGTGGCTATGACTGTTTGCCCCGCCCGGATGTTTTTATCACTTATATTGGATGGATACATTACTGTTCTTCATTTAAGACTGATGCACAACTTGGGTGGTCCTCTTGGATTCACAGCTTTTGCTTAATGGCAGCTATGGCAGAAATATCCTTTACATTAGTCTATCTTGTGCACTGGATGTACCCTTCCCTCAACCAGCAGGCCCTTCAGACAGTCACTTACTTATGCCTCTGTCAGTTCACAACAGGATTATTACAATGTGTTCTACGCCCTTGAAGACCACCCAGAACCTAAAGCTAGTTCAAAATGTAGTGGTAATATTGCCTATGTCATCATTGCTTTGTGAGCTGCATTGGCTTCCATATGGATCTGGGTGCAATTTATGCTTGTTACCTATAAATCCATTCATAACATGGGGCCTGTTATCCTAGTTAACAAGCCCCTATTTGTCTCGATATATCCGGGTAGAGCAAGTGCATTCAAGGTCTCCTTTATTAAATATTGTCATCTTGTGGGATAAGTAAATGTATTTTCCCTGTTGCTGCCTCGTCCTCCAGAATATCCCCCAAAAGATACACCCAGTGCTCACTCTCCTGGCTATAGCAGAATGTGAAGATCTGGTTCTGTTCCAAGGCCTGGGATAAGTGTGTGTGTGTGTGTGTGGTGGGGGGGGAGAGGAGGAAATGTCATATTTGTATTGCTTTGTTTTTAGTTCAGGCTATAAGCTGCTCATTTACTGGAATGGGCAAACATAATAAATATGAATTTTCAAAAAATAGATGACACCACTTACAGAGCGTACAACATCAATAACTGGAGCTAGTCCTGCTTGATTTTTAGCATAATTCAGCCTTGTCTGCTCACTAACAAGCGTCCAGAGCTTATCCAGATTCACTGTTGGGCAGAAGTGCTGGTTCTTTTTCAGGTGGTAATGTCTCATACCAACCTTTCCAAAATAACCAGGGTGGCTAGAGAAAAAAAAATGGCATGCAAAGTAAATTTACTGTCCAACACATGATACTCACAGGTAATCTTAAGTAGAAAATACAAAAGACACCCATCCATCATCTAATTTATTGACACCTGGCTTACCACAGGGTATTCTACAATATATAGAAGGAATCTCTTGTCTTCAGTTCATGACTTAATGTCATAATAAAGCTTCTAAGATCTTCAACACATAAAATCTAATTTATTCTATTAATATGGTTATTACAAACTTAGCTCCTGTACTCAATGCTATTCCCCTCCATCTACTATGCCTAGATGCCATTCCTATTTCCAAGCAGAAATACCAGGATCCATCAATGGCTAGTTACATCATTTCGTTTTAGAAAACATGTAATTTCTTAACCATTCAGAACCTTGTTACTAACCCTGGTGGTTGACTGTGTTGGGAAAGAGACAGTCAATGAATAAAGGTCAGTTGTTACTCTCTGAGTACAATAGCACACCATGATCACTGGCAGTACCAAGATGTGACTCTAGTCTCAGCTATTTGTAAGTTTACTTCTGACAAAAAATTATAAATGACAATTGCGATCCTAAACCTTTTATTAAAAGAGTTTTAGATGTGATGAAATGTGCAATTTCCATCATCTTGCCAGAAAACTCAAATAGTGAGTAAATATAGCACTGTGTGCAGCTTTGTTTCAGTAAATAGGTAGGGTTTGGGTAAATAGGTAATAATGTAGATCTGCTCTTTGTATTACAGAAAACTAAAAAAGAAGCCAGTTATGAGATAAAAAGGGAAAGTAGCTTACTATTTGTCAAAGTTAATTCTATGGTGGTGCATACCGCCAGCATTTCCACGGCCTCCTGGATGTTTCCTGTGTTTGCCTATGACAAACAACAAAAGTTATTAATTGGAATTTAGTCTAGAAAAGTTATTCAGTCTAGAATACTACTTGTTGATTTTAGCCTTTTAATGCCAGAGTGTCCAACCTTGGCAATTTTTAAGACTTCCCATGCTGGCTGGGGAATTCTGTAAGTTGAAGTCTACAAGTCTTAAAAGCTCCATGGTTGGACACACATTTGTGTTAATATGATAATTACCCTTTAAGTTTCATTCTAATAAATCATGTAGATACTTTGAATCTGCACAGATAACACAGCAACCACTGTCACAAATGTGAAGACTTGGAATATCTAGATAGAACTGTTTTTGTGTCTTGCCTTTGAGATGGATTATTAATCCTTCTTCAGAGAAGATAGTACAAACGTGAGATATGTTGCATGAAGATGTTATACAAGCCAACCTACATCAATAGTCAAATCCAACACGAATCTTGACAGCTAAAGATGGAAGCTTGTGGTCTCTTGGAAGTTACAGTATTGTCAGTATGGATAATAGATAATTCTAACAATTCAACAGCCTCTAGAAAATGAATTTTTTTTATTTTGGTCTAGATGATATTGCCATCTTCAGTAAGAGAAGCTTAACTTTGAATTATTCCTTGCTTTTTGGTAACCTCTGCTCTAATTTTCATATACTAAAAGCAAGCATCATATATCTGCTGTTCTCTATGTGTATATAAAGCATATTTATTTACCTAATTATACTGCATTAATTGCACTAATTTTCAGGACTGCAATCTAAAAGAACCTTCTGATGTTGTTTGGTAAGTTATTACTTGACTTCTGAGTAAATATTTTCATGATTAAAAATGTCTCTCCACTAAATAGTATTTTGTATTACAGACAAAAATGAGACAATGCTGCTACTGCAATAAAAAATGTTATAAGGCAAAAAAACATTTATTTCAATAATTTAAAACACCACAACTCTCAAGATAATACATTCTGAACATGAACAAAATATCCTACAATCAGAAGCAAAACAAGGGGCAAATCTGCTTTTTCAAAGGAAGAAATCAAAGACCTAAAATGATCCATATTCTGAGTGTTCTCCACCCTAACATTCTTAGATGTTAATGGGGCATTTGATACTTGTCACAAATTTAAGCACATTCATGACACTTCACCTCAGTAAATTTCATAATTTTCCCATATAAGGAACTATTACTGTGCATTGTTTAGCTAAAGCAATAATATAAAAAACATTCAAAAAGTGTGTGTGTGTTTCCCAGGATTTCCAGCATGAGGGAAACAAAATCTGTATTTTCAAAATTTCCAAAATGATTATATCACTAGTGCTTACCAATACGTCCATGGCCATGACTGACGTGCCCCCTTAATTTCCTTGTCTTCCTCAGTTTGGAAGGCTTTAAAAATATAAAAAACAAATTTGGTTATAATAAATGCACTCTATTTTTTGAAAAATCCCCCCCCCTTTTTACTTCGTCCATCTCTGCGGGTTTTCTACTATCTCTATTTATACAAAAAAAACCCCAAGATTTTTGCATTGGATCTGCTTCACTGATTACGTTTTTTTAAAATAACAATAATAATAAGATGATGCCTGAAGGAAAAACCAGAGGGAAATTGTTTTAGTGGTGGTAGAAGAAACGACTCTCCAATCACTTTCTTTCAAGGAATGGTGGGCTTCGATCCAACCCCAACAAATAATTAAACCCAAACCCAATAAAATTAAAAGTGGGTCGGCTCCCGTCCTTCCACGAACATCTAACGAATGTGGCTTTCCCCCGCCATCCCATCCCAGCTCTCCGCCGGGGAAGTCTCCCGCCCTCAAGGCAAGCTCTCCTCGGAATATACAGCCAAATATACAGAGACATACAGCCAAAGGGCTAGGCAGCCCCGGCAAAAGCAGCAAGCGAAACCCGCAAGCGGCGTCTCCCTATCCCGAAAATAAAGGAGCCAGAAACCCCCGAGCCCGAGACTAACCACGTTGCTCCCGACCTACCATCTTGCTCGATCGGCGACAAAAAGAACGAAGGAAGTTGGAAGCAACATCTCGCGAGATTTCGCGTCCCTCTCCCGGAAAAGATCTTTTCTCGCGATCTCTTGAGAGAGAGAGAGAGAGAGAGAGAAATACGCCCGTTTCCGCTTCCGGTGTCTCCGAAATGGGGCTTTCTTTAAACTTGGTAGCATTTTAGGAATTTTGAAAGAATAAGGCTTTTTTTGTTTTGCTTTCGAGTAATCCTACCCCGTTTTTCTTCCTGTTTTTTTTTTAAATAACTTTTTATCGTGGGTTTGGTTGTTGACTACCTAAATAAAACACTAACGTTGGAAGGTGGAAAAGTGCTGTTAAATTTCTTGGGGATAAAATCGAGACGAAAAGTTTGGCAGTGGGCATAATTTTAATTTGCTTTATTTATAAACAAGCGCTTTAAAGAAGACTCAATGTAAAAGCTCTCCTGCCCTGTTTTTCTTTTAACCCAAGGAATGCGATCCGCTTCTCAAAAGCTGCCTTTCTAAAGTAATCCGTCACGGCAATCGGACGTCTCATGGGTATATAGCCCCTAATGCAAGAGGTCTGTAAACTTGGCAACTTTTAAGACTTGCTGACTTCAACTCCCAGAACTCCCCAACCAGCATTGCTGGCTGGGGAATTCTGGGAGTTGAAGTCCATAAGTTTTAAAAGTTGCCAAGTTTGGAGAGCTCTGCCCTTAATATAATCCTTATTACCCTTCCACTATTTCTTGAATTTCTGTCCCTTACGCATCCTTTAGAGCAATGGTCGCCAACCAGTGAGCCACAGCCCAATGGTGGTCCGTGAGAAAATTTTGGTGGTCCGCAGAGAAATGTCACCCCCACCAAAGCAATTGATCCAGACTGTGCGGGAACATAAGGCTTGCGTCGCTTGCATTGCGGACAACACAAGGTAGTGAGGGGAGGGGGAAAGGGCGAAGGGGGGAACATGCCCCACTCACCCCATGTGCCGGGCCTGGCCACCGGCTGCTTCTTTCTGTTTCTTCTTGCTTTTGGCTGCACGCAAGGAAAGCAGCAAAAGTCTTTCTTTCTCTCCCCCAAACTCGGCCAGAAATGGGTCTTTGGGGACCCTGCAAGGCATCCTGCTCCAAGAGGCTGCGCTGGCAAAGACTCATTTCTGGCGGAGTTTGGGGGAGAGAAAGAAAGACTTCTGCTGCTTCTGCTGCTTTCTTTGCATGAAGCCAAATGTCTCGCTTTCGCGCTCTCTCCCACTGAGAATGGAGCTGGAAACGGTATCCTTCGATCCCAAATAAAGATCGATTGATCAGTAGGGAAATGGGGTGGGGGATTTTCCCATGGTCTCTGCAGACACAGACCCTCTGTCTTTCTCTTCCTCCCACTCAGAACAGAGCGGAAAAGCAGGTTAGGAATATGGCTGCCTTGGAGGGTGTGTAGGTGTGTGAGGACCTGTGTGTGTGTCTCTCTTTCTCTCCCACCAATGTCAGCAAGCCACCATCCGTCAAAATTCATATTAGTGGTCCACGAGATTTAAAATGATAAGCTTGGTGGTCCCTGAGGTTCAAAAGGTTGGCAACCTCTGCTTTAGAGGACAGTTAATGTGATTCCTCGGAAACGCTTAATTCAGGGGTCTTCAAACTTCACAGCTTTAAGACTTGTGGACTTCAACTCCCAGAATTCCTCCAGTCATGTTAGCTCAGGAATTCTGGGAGTTGAAGTCCACAAGTCTTAAACTTGCCAATTTGAAGACCCTTGGCTTAATCCATAGCCTGATTTATCTTAAGGGACCTCTTAAGGGACCTACATTAAATCTAATCCTGCTCCCTGTATGACTTTTTAAAAATATCAATTAAATCATTGCCCTCACCCGAGTGTCAAACAGCAAAAATCAGACTATAGGAATTTACATTGATTGAACTCTCGCTATGCCCCATTTCCCCTTCTGTCCATGTGCGTGATATATAACGGCAAGTCCAAGCTGGATCATTTGGGGCTTGCAGAGGCCAGTCAAGGGGCAAAGTTCAGAGCAGGTTTTGACAGTGTTCCTTTCGTACAGCCTCCTGTACAAGGCTTTAAAATGATTCTCACTTCTCTATAGAACTTGCCTTTCTAAATGTTGACAACTTTAAGATATTTAACTTTTAACTCCCAGAATTCCCCAGTTGGCCAACTACAGTATGAACTGTTTGCTCCATTCCCTGCCGGGGGTATACATTTGTTCTTACTATACATAATTCTTACCATTAAATAGACAGAATTAAAGAAGCAATGAGCATTACTGACAGTCTACAGTTGTCAGGTTTCTGCCTAGCTTTAGATCAAACACTGTTGAGTTTACATCTTACCTAAAGCTCAGTAAAACTTACTTCTGATGAAATGAATATCTGGCCTTGGCTGTGGCTCTTGTGCAAGTTTAGCAAACTCAATGGCTATCTTATCTGCTCTAAAAAGGAAGGGTTAATATATCACATAACAAACTAAATCTAAAAAAAATGCTTAAAAGACTCTTATATTAACGATCAGAAAACTGATATTCAAGCATCACCGAGGCAGATATTTCTGCTAATTATTGTAAGTAGACAGAATTTATCAAACTTGCTGCAATCCAGAAGATTCATGCTAAATTCATGTGTAGTTTCAATAATCTCTGCTCCCTCTCCCACATATTTAGTTTTCAAAAGTATAGAACTTCAGCCATTCATTTAATAAAGTGGAACTGTCTTTGCTGGATTCCAGAGGTGTGTATTTAAGGTGTGTTTAAAAAGAAAATATAAGAACGTATGTATAACCAGTTATGACCAACAAGGACTGGTGGTAATAGTGCCCCTTTTAGGGCATTGTATTTTTTAAAGGCATATTGTACCTCTTTTGAAAACACAGAATGCATTCTAACTACAGCAGCACTTAGGGTTGCATAATTGATTTCCTAAAGTCATCTAAGTTCACTATTAATACTGCATCCTGATCTACAATAACCATGTATTTCTCAAATATTTATATTATTTGTATGATCAAGCAGATGTACAAATTAGTCAAATGAGATAAATTGACAGAGTTGGTTTTAACATTTTAGTGATATAAAACTACTCAAAAGCTATAGCTGGTGCAAATGTAGCATCATACAGCAGTAGAAGAATGCAATTATTGTCTACTGATTGGCTTCTAGTGCTGGCCATTACTTATAAAGCTTATAGAGCATGCCACTGGAATATATCAGGAACTACTTTATCAAGTGGGATTCTGCCCATCTCCCAGTTTGAACACTGCATGAAAAGTGATTAGACTCAGCTTTCTTTATAGAGAACTCTGCATTGTAGAAGTTGCTGCTTCTGGATACATGTTTGACCCTGACTCTGAATTTCTGAAGGTCTTGCAGGGTGAGTATGGACAGCAATCTGATTTAGTCTTGATATTTATTGTTGAGACTATTACATTCTTATCTGCTTATATTATGCTCAGACATAATTTTTGTGATTGGGGCAATTTACAGATATTATGAATAAAGATACCAGTGACATAAATTTAGATTTAACAGACATTTGGGTATTGCAGGCATTCTCTTTCCCCTAATAGTTTTGTATATTATGATTTTACTATATATTCATCCATGTATTATGCAATTTAACTGGCTGGAATCCACTGCCAAATAGGTCCATGGTATGATCCAGAATGTTACCGTTCT
Organism: Bungarus multicinctus; assembly: GCA_023653725.1. NCBI lineage: Eukaryota > Metazoa > Chordata > Lepidosauria > Squamata > Elapidae > Bungarus > Bungarus multicinctus. The sequence goes on from CM042838.1 coordinate 73,828,194, forward strand.
GTGATAGGATCCATCTTTGCATTGTATTTGCCAGCTCCTCAGAATGGCTTGTGACAGGAGTAGCAGTAATAGGAAATTTCATTTTATAGGTCAAAGTGTGCTTCTGATTCTTTGGAGCAGTTTGCATAATCTATTGTATATGTTATTTTGTCATGACATAGAGGACATGTTACAATATTCTTTTCAGATTATGGATTATTAAAACCAAAGGCTCTTTGAGTTCAGTAGGATTTACTTGAGGTATAGGTTGGATATAGATTGTTAGGGATTTATTTATTCAATTTACATACTGCTGATCTTACTGTCAAGCAATTCTACATGGCTTTATAGTTCAAACTTGATTTACAGTGCAAACCTGCATATATCTAAACAATAAAAAGTCCCTGAAATTAGATTAAAACTCTAGGTTACTAAAGGATTATTCTAAGTAAATCTATTTACTGACAGTGAAAATATTTTAGAAGCACATTATTTAAACAGCCAGAATTTGAGAAGTTTTCTGATTATGAAAATCTGATACAAGTATTTACACAATTTATTAGAAATAAAACATACACTAGAAAAGGATGCAATGTATCTAATCAATTGCTGCCAAGGTGTGGAAAAACCAGAGATTTCTTCATGTTTAGCAGTTATAATGCAGAACGCATTGCAATTTACTGACCATCACTCAAAATAAAACAGATAGTTTGGGATTGTGAATCAAGTACCTTATTGTAGAACAAAATGATATTTTCTTTGAAAAAATTAATTAGAAGAAAAGCTGAAGAAAAATATAAACTCTGTCATATAAAAATCAGTCCTCTTTCCAATTCTCCCACCCCTGAATTCACCCACTGGTGTTCATTTACTTCCACAGCACAGCCTTAAACAAATATCCTTCAGAGTCAGTGGTTCTGCTGAGACAGTCAGCTGCACATAATTCACCATTCAATTTGCACTAAGCATAACTCAGTCTCTAATTAAGAAAAAAAGCACCTCTTTTTTCAGGAATATACAAACATTACCACAGTTGTCTGTGCTCATTACAAAAAACATTGTTAAAGCTTACAGAGTGCAGCGTATTATTTACAAGTCTCTACCAAGTACATTATTTTTGCTGGCACACTGTTAAAATTCAATTTGCAGTCACTTAAACATGTGAGCAGCTCATTCTGTGCCCTCCAGCACTAGCATCGGAACATCTGCTGGTGGTGTTCTGTGCCCAGTGTCATAAATAGTCTTTTGATCCACATCTCAAAGGAAAAGGATTAATTCTTCTTATGAAGAAACTTCATTTTATTTCCTGCAATGGCAACATTGAAAATCCTCCCATTATTATATATATTAAAAATCAAACACATTTTTAAAAATGCTACAGTTCCCAATTGGCAATCAGGTCCTAGCTGCTTAATAAAAATAAGATACCCAGTCTAAGGATTCTTATCTGTATCATTTAGACTATATAATTCATTCTTAATAAAGAGATTTTATTTTAAACCCACCAATGTGGGTATACTAAGGAAGCCTCTAAAACAGAACATACTTCATATATAAGAACTTTTGCCTCCTTGTGCCATATGCATTACAACCTAATCTCGAAAATATAAATATTTCAAAATCAAATTCCTTACCAAGGCCTCGTAGAAATTTATTTACTCCACTTTGTTCAGTATCTGGAAGTTCTTCCAAATACTGTTCAACTCTCTGTTCAAAAAGACCTGCAGAAAGAGGATCAAAGAGAAAGCACTGGGTTTTATCCAAGAAAAAGGAGGATCACATCTTAACAGTTTTTATTTCTGATGTAGCCAGCCCAACAGTCAGTTTTCACCCAGCTTTTATGTTGTCCCACATTGTTTTCAAAGGTTTTTATTTCATTCTGCTATTTATAGAGTTACATTTTTTCCTCTTTCATCCATGGTACAAACATTTTCTGCTTTCAGGCTATATTTTAATTTTCTTAATACAAGCATGCACATTCCATAAACTTTCCAGGGAAAATGCTGAATTCAACATATCTGCAATACAACTGGCTACCTTACAAATCTTGCTAATTGCAAAGTATGTCCAGTTAATATGAGAAGAGAGTAGCAGGAAGTCCTGTCACCTGACTCTAAATCTATTTTTATACAACTGGAAGTAACACAGTATTTTCTAAATAATTCAGAAAATATATCATTTCTAAGAATTAATCCCTTTGTTGCATCCATATAAAGGCTACAAAATCAAATGCATCCATTACAGTAAGTATGATTTACTTTACATTATTTATTAGTAAATGTTGATATGCTATAAATGAAACCTAATCCAAAATAAAGCATGTTATGTTTTAGCTGAATGTACGGTACTAAAAATACTTAAAATGCATACACAATATCTTATCTTAATATCCTACCTTAAGGTAGAATAGAATGTATTTATATCTCTATATTGTTCAGAAATAGCCATCTGGTGGAGTATACATATGGCTAAAGCAGTTACACGTGCCAAACGCTTTGCTCCATGGTGTCCTAGCAGTCTGAGAGGAAAAAAGCTAGTCTGCAACTAATAAAACAGGTCTTACCTTTTGCCCTACATTTTCTCAGTTCTCTGTCTTGAATAAAGCCAGCAAACATCTGAGATTCCATAAAAACTTCTAAAAACCGACGGATGCTCTTTGAAGCAACTGATTTGCGGAAAGCTTCCCTCTGAAACACTCGCTCAGCCTTATCATTTTGGGTTAGGAAAAGGGAATAGTGTCCAATGGTCTCCACAAAGAAACGGATGAAAACCTCTGATACTAATCCATTTAAGGTGTCACATTCTTCAAGAAAAAGCAGGGAAAATATTTATTTGCACTATTTGTATACAAAGAGCAATTTATACAAAACATAAAGTTGTATTGTAGCAGCACAATTAATACAAATGGATATACAAACACTCAGCCCTAATAATTTTACCCCCAAAGTCACACTCAGTCAAAAGACCAACTTGCAGGTGGCTAAGGGGAGAAGGGTGTCCAAAGCAGGATCCTGCCTGCCTTCAGGATCATGTCCCCTGAATTTATTTATTTTTATATAGCAACAATAAACCTTGGTTCACAGCTAAACTTAAGCAGCTATGTCGTTCCAAAGACGAAGCTTACAGAAAAGGTGACAGAATGCTATACAACCAGGCCAGAAACATATTAACAAGAGAGATCAGAGCAGCAAAAAGAAGCTACTCTGAAAAGTTAAAGAACCAATTCTCAACAAATGAACCAGCAAACATGTGGAAAACTCTCAAAAAAAATCACTGGCATCAGCAAACTTCCTTCCCAGGCGGAAGGAAATCAACAACTAGCAGGTGACCTGAATGTGTTCTACTGCAGGTTTGAAAAGAAACCACAGCCATCTATCTCCACAACACACATCTCAAACACACCAACAATAGACAAGCCTCCTACAACTGGCTCCAATCCATTGGGCTCACAACCTCTGGTGATCACAGAAAAAGAAGTGCAAGATCTATTACACAGACAAAAACCAGGAAAAGCACCAGGGCCAGACAAGATAACTCCTTCTTGCTTAAAAGTCTGTGCTGAGCAATTGGCCCCCATCTTCACCCGAATCTTCAATAGATCACTAGAGATGTGCTATGTTCCTTCCTGCTTCAAATATTCTACCATCATCCCAGTGCCAAAGAAGCCCTCCATCAAGGAACTGAATGACTACAGACCAGTTGCTCTAACATCTGTAGTTATGAAAATCTTTGAAAGGCTTGTGCTGTCCCACCTGAAAACCATCACGGATCCGCTGTTAGATCCCATGCAGTTTGCATACCGAGCAAATAGATCAACAGATGATGCTGTTAACATGGCTCTGCATTACATCCTACAACACCTCGAATCTCCAAATACCTACACAAGGGTCCTCTTTGTAGACTTCAGTTCAGCATTCAATACCATCATTCCAGACACTCTTCTAAGTAAACTAAACCAACTAGCAGTACCTGAACACACTTGTAAGTGGATCATAAGCTTCCTTACAGACAGGAAGCAACAGGTGAAGCTAGGCGAAATCACATCCAATATCTGTACAATCAGCACAGAGGCCCTCCAAGGCTGTGTCCTATCTCCACTTCTCTTCTCCCTATATACCAATGACTGCATCTCAAATGATCCATCTGTTAAAATACTGAAGTTTGCTGATGACACAACAGTCATTGGTCTCATTCGAGACAATGATAAATCTGCATACAGACAGGAGGTTATACAACTTGCCTCGTGGTGTAACCAGAACAATCTGGAACTGAACACACTCAAAACCGTAGAAATGGTGGTAGACTTTAGAAGAAACCCTCCCATACTACCACCTCTTAAAATACTAGACAACACAGTATCAACCGTAGAAACCTTCAAATTTCTAGGTTCTACTATATCACATGACCTAAAATGGATACCTAACATCAAAAACGTCATCAAAAAAGCACAACAAAGAATGTTTTTTCTGCGCCAACTCAGAAAGCTCAAAGTGCCCAAGGAGCTGCTGATCCAGTTCTACAGAGGAATTATTGAGTCTATTATCTGCACCTCTATAACTGTCTGGTTTGGTTCTGCAACCCAACAGGACAGATACAGACTTCAGAGGATAATTAGAATTGCAGAAAAAACAATTACTACCAACCTGCCTTCAATCGAGGACCTGTATACTGCACGAGTCAAAAAGAGGGCTGTGAAAATATTTACAGATCCGTCATATCCCGGACATAAACTGTCTCAACTCCTTCCCTCAAAATGACGCTATAGAGCAGTGCACACCAGAATTACTAGACACAAGAACAGTATTTTCCCAAAAGCCATCCCTCTGCTAAACAAATAATTCCCTCAACACTGTTCAACTATTTACAAAGTGTACACTACTATTACTGTTAATCTTCTCATCACTCCTTATCACCCATCCCTCCCACTTGTGACAATATCTTTGTTGCTTGTATCCTCTGTTTCTTAGTATGATTTGATGTTGATTGTATCCTATGACTATCATTAAGTGTTGTACATTATGATTCTTGATTCTTAACGAATGTTCCTTCTTTATGTATACTGAGAGTATTTACACCAAGACAAATTCCTTGTGTGTCCAATCACACTTGGCCAATAAAGTATTCTATTCTATTCTATTCTATTCTAATTTATTTTCCGTATCTTTAAACCACCCATCTGCCTCAGAAAAGGGCTCTAGTCTAATAGGGATGAACGATCAGAATCCCCTCCCTTCAACTCCACAGTAAAATGCTGGATTATCTGTTTCCCTGCCCAACTGAAAGTAAATATATTTGCTTTTACGGACTAAATTACTACATTATGAGAAATTGTTTTCTTTATTATTAAAATATAAGAATAACTTTTCTGAATAACTTTTACTATGCATATATATATATGTTTTCGTAGATTTTCACGGGTACAGGTATACAGGTCTTGGTGTGTTCGGGTGTTTTCCCTTGTAAGATTGAGACTATCTTGGCAACGTTTCGACAAGATCTCACTCGCCATCTTCAGGCTGATGTTTTCGGCTTTGTGCTTGTGGGAGCAAAGCGTGATCTGAGCTGCTGTCTCCCTATATATACTGGTGGGAAGGTTGGTTGTGTTGTCATTTCTTGATTGGTTGATGGAGTTGATGTTTGCAGATTGGCTGGCTTTTTTTTAAGAACATGTGTGGCTGAGGTATTGGCTGTGTGTCTATCAGCCTTCTGTGTTGTAAAGACATGGGTAATGGGCTGTGTGATGATCTTCTGAGTTCTAATGTTGTGACTTCCTGGGTCGTAATGACCTGGGTAATGGGCTGTGTGATGACCTTCTAAGTTCTAATGTTTTGATCTCCTGGGTCTTGTGCTGTAATCTCCTGGGTCATAATGACCTGGGTAATGGGCTGTATGGCGACCTTCTGAGTTCTAATCTTGTGACATCCTGGGTCTTGTATTATAATCTCCTGGGTTGTTGGCTGTGTTGCAACATCCTGAGGTTTTGTAGTGTAGCCTCCTGAGTTCTGTGATGTGATATCCTGAGCGGGTGGCTGTGATGTGATGTTCCGGGTTTTGGTTTGGCTCCGAATTTGAGGCCTGGCTCTGTGTTTATGGCATGTGTCAGTTTGCTTGGTTTGGGGGTCGGGATGTGTGGCAGTTGGTGATGCAGCCGTGGTCTGGTTTCTGGATGGTGGTTGCCTTTCGTCTATGGGGTGGGTTTGGGTTTGAGTCTGGTGAGGGAGATTGGTGGTGGCATCATGTCTTGTTTGGGTCCAGTGTTGGTTTTCGTGGCTGGGACTCATTTATTGATAAGGGCTAGTTTCCAAATGTCTGGTAGGCGGGAGGCATCGTCCCGTTTATTCATGTTATGGGGGTGTTTCTCTATTTCGATGGCTTCCCTGATAATTCTCTTGTTGAAGTGTTCAGTATTGGAGATTAATTTGGTTCCCTCAAAATTAATTTCATGTCCTGTGGCTTTAAGCTGGAAAAGGGAGGAAGAATTTTCTTCTTTTCTGACTGCATTCTTATGTTCTGCGATGCGTGCATTTATTCTCCTGTCGGTTTGTCCAATGTATGTGGCTGGGCAATTGTTGCATGGTATTTCATAAATTCCTTGATTTTCTAGCTGGATCTTGTCTTTGGGGTTTCTTAGGATGTTGGCTATTTTTTGGTCAGTGCCAAAGGCTGTCCTGATATTGTGTTTGTGGAGAATTTTGCTGATTTTATCTGTGATGCCTTTGATGTAGGGGAGGAGGGCGATACTGTTGTCCTATTCTGTGTCTCGGTTTCTGAGGGTATCTCCTTTAGGATTAGGTTGGTAATTGTTACATGGGAAAAGATCCGAACACGCCAAGACCTGCATACCTATACCCATGAAAATCTATGAATATATATATATATTCATACATACATACACACATACATACACACACACACACATATATCCCCCATTTAAATCATTTCTGGCATGTGACACAGGATAATGTTGTTTTGCTAGGAAAGTTTGTTTGTATCAACAAAGCCAACTTATTTGAACTAAACACAGTTGCTCTTTTGCTTCCTCGGGGACTAGTACAGCATCCAATCTTGTAATTAAATTCTTACAACAGAGTAAATGAGCCAAAAAACAGTCATGGAAATGATTTTTCAGAATGCCTGGGCCTAGATTTTCTGTTCAACCAATGATTAATAATCTCTATTTTGAAACGTAATGGGAACAACCATTAAAGACTCCAACAAACTGTTTCCTATAGAACAGTGTACTTTTAATTATGAAAAAAATAAAGATTTGTAATAAGGTGGTCAGTTTAAATACAGCTATCTTTGTTTCTCTCTTAGTGTCCAAGGACATATTATTCTCTCTTCCACAAAGATTCTGTTGTGAACAGGATTTCTTCCAAAACTGTCTTACCCTCATCTGATTCACTGTCTGAATCTTGGTTTATCAGATCATTTTTCCTCTCTAGAGCCTGCTCCAGAGCTGCTTGCAATTTCCGAGGCAAAAGTGTGTCTTCATCATCCATCTGAATGGGAGAGAGGAGAGTGCTAAGATTTCATTCTTCCTTTTATATCCATCTACTGTCAAACATTTTTAGAATCAAATGTATTGCAAAATAACTGCTAAAAGCTTGTACAAACTTCAGAAATACAATGTATTTAAGACTTATTTTCCTGCAAATGGGAATTCATAAAACATATTATTGGGAGGAGATAGCTATTCTGTAGCTACTAAAATTTCATCCCTTCCAGGCCTATTACAATCAGCTCACAAAGCACAAATCTTTTTACCTCTAGAATGACATCTAGCAGAGTAAGAATGGGAGAACAAGTTGCTTCATTGAGCTTTTTTTCCCCAGGAAGGATGAATAATGTAGGAATTCTTAAGGAAAACGCAAGTCTTTTGTAGCAATACTATACTGGCCTCCAAGGGCATTGATTTGTATGGTGTTGTCATGAATTAATGGGATCAGATTTTCAGGTAAGTTTTCAATTTTATTCCTTATAACTATCTATAATAGGAATCACTAATACTGTCTTCTTTTGGGGGCAGATTTAAAGTAAAACAGCACACTAAATTTCTGCAAGTCCATCTGTAAAAAGTGTTATGAACACTTCTTTAAGGTAACCTCTCTCTCCCTCTCCCTGTGTATGTATATGTGCTCCCTGTGTGTGTACATGTGCGCACACACACACTTTCTGGGTAGTCTTCTGGCAATTGCCTGGCGAAATCCCCACAGTTCTCTTGGCAGAATTTGGAAGTCCTTGCCTTCTCCTTCCTAAACTTGAAGAGAATGAATGATCCAAAATCACCCAGCTGTGCCTAAAGTGAGACTAGAACTTACGGCCTCATGTAGGCAGGTTCAATGTCATCTCCTATGCTTTGTCCTGAACTTAATAAAGTTCTGCAGTTTCTGTTCATGCCTAAATAGAAGGTTTAATTGCTCCAGATTGATTAATCTTAAGTATTTTCATGGCAGTAACCACAACAATGTGTCATGGTTTTAAATGCAGAGGTATGACAATACATAGTGTATGTTGCAAATAATGTGACACAGGATAATCTCATTCCCCCACTATTGTGCGCTGCACAATCTCTTCCCTGATTGTGACTGCAGTACAGCTTAGTACAAGCAAACACTGCTATAGAATTCTTGTGTGCTAAATAAAGCAATTAAAAGACAAAATTTACAGATTTTGCATTCTTCAATGGGAATTACTGAACACATATAGAACTCTCCGTCCACATTTTCTCATTCTCAGCTGAGTGGGAGGACATTTATAACTGAACCTTACAAAGCTATTTTGTAAGTTGTGAGGCTCTTCTATGCAAATAAATATAAAAAACAAAAGCAAATAATGGAACAGTACCTGTCTGATGAAACGATCAGACCCAAGGTTCACCATCAAGGCCTACAAGAATTGAAACAAAAATCTTTTGATGATTGGAAGCATTTTGTTGCTACTGAGTGACTGGCTGTCTTGATCAATGAACAAAACTTCTATTTAATATCTCATGGCTCCAAAGAATTTATAGCAGAAGCCATCTAATCTTGTGGACTGTACAGTGTATATTCATGTCTATCTGTGGTTACTAAATCAAATAGAATGCCTTAAATAAAAATGAAAGCTTAAAGCTGTGGTCTAAGACAGCAAGTATAGCGCAGTATTATCCCAAATTTCTATATTCTTCCATTCATTGTATGTGAAAACAACATGGTGGTATTAATGTCTTAATTTTGAAACAGAAATCATTGAATCTGGAATCTATTCATATCTGAGAAGAACTGAAGGGAAGTATCTGTGTCAAGGAACATATATATGAAGCTCTCAGATGGGTCAGACAAAATGACATAACTCTCTCTCAGGAGTGATGTGAAAAAACAACATGATACATAGCTGACTCATGCAGCTTCTCCTAACAAACATTACCAAAGCCTTTAAAACACTCCACCAAATCTAATAACAAAGAAAGCTACTTTTTTATCTGGGGAAAAAGCTTGTCAATGACAGTAATTTAATACATTTTAAAACGGAAGGTTAAGAATACAAAAACTGCCTTACACAGATGTTAGATAACACTGGCTTGGAATCAATCCTACTTATTGTACTTATCCCATTTTTATGATATTTCAGTATAAAATAACACCAGATATACCTGGTTGTTGTTAATCCTAATTTTCCACACTGATAGCTACTTCTCACATTTCAGTCCCTTTTCAGCTACCTTCCAACAAGCTTTAATTCCAAATTACTGTAGAGTGAATCAAAATATAGGCTTTTTCAAATATTTTTTGAAAGACAAGTTGACAAAGTTCAAAGACTTTCACCCAAAATCTTCACTGGCATAATGCCCCCTTTCTTCTTCCCAATATATTTATTTTACAATATTTTAATATTGCCACAATTAAGTTTCTAGATGGTGAACAAAAAATCTCAAAAAACTGTCTTCATGAGACAAAATAACAAAAACCACTGTCAGAATCAGATGGCCAACCAATATACAAGTATTAAAAATCATCAAAAGGTTGATTTTTTCTCTCCTTCAAAGAAAAGTTTTCAGAATTTCTAAAATCCATTAAAAAAGAAAAATGGACTACAGAGACATAGATGCTGGCATACTTATTTTCACCCTTAGAAGCTTCTTCACTGATCCCTCAGCCCAAGTAACCCTAGAGTTTGTCTTTAAAAAGAGCCAACAAAGAAATCTAACTAATGGCCAATACACAAATACATAAAGCTTTTGATAAAAATTATATTGAATTTATTGATAATTTCTATTTCAGTATGAGCTATTGAATCCATTCTTACCTCTTCTACAGGTAGCTCCTTTAATTTGGGCAGTGAGCTTGACAACAATCCAACCAAAAATGGAGTTGGGCAGCAGACAATGTCAATCATAGAAGATGGGAGGACGGGAATGAAGGTATGTTGCCATGAGAAGGGGTAGAGTAAAGCCACTACAGCATGAGAACAACTGGAGAGGGTGCTGAGGAGAAATGAAATGATATTGTTATGTGCCATCTTCTACCTTTTTTCTTAACAAAACTCAAGAAAGATTATTTTATGCTTTTCTACTCCATGACATTATAAGCAAGGCATCCAAGATAAGTAATGTATGATAAGAACGCTGATTAAAATGTAACAAATTAAAAAAATTCCACATTCAAAATTGACTTGATAATTTCTCTGTAAGCACAGTGGCCATATTTTCTTCGAAAAAATAAAGGAGAACCTGAAAAAGGAGCATAACTAAAAGAGGTTGACATGGATAAAAAAAATTAATGATAAAGGTTTAAAAATATTAATCGTAAAAAGATTAATAGCCAGCAAACATTCAAGCAGTAAACAACCTAATCAAGGAACTACCAAAGAGAAGGAAAAACACTCCTAATAACACTGATAGTGCAAGCTATTGTTCACCTTCCGAAGCACCTGAAGGCAGTGACAAGAAAGAGATCTAATGCTATTAGATGTTGCCTCATAGACCATGTGGAACTCTCAGAAGCAGGAGAAACATGTTTGAAATAAGTGGTATGCAGCAAGATCCTCATAAGAGGTGGGTAATGGGGCCAATCTATCATTCCCAAAGGCTTGTGTGCCTTGGAGAATGGCATGGGGCAGCATTTCTCAGTGATAGCGGAAAATTTTATTGTATGACCATAGGGGATACTGCAACAACTAGACCAGGCCATAACTGCTTTCTATCAGCACCATTGTAACTTTGAATGGTCGCTGAGTAAATAGTCATTAAGTGAGGATTAACTTCTATGTAAAACAAAAAGCAAATCCCACTCCCTTATACTGCTGAAGATGATAGCTAGCCAGATAATGAAATACCTATTAAGAAAACACCAAGCTCAGAGAGCACCAAGGATTCAACAAGGCAACCTGAGCTACATATATTCTATTGGTACCACATATATTGGCATCAAACACAAAAGTACACAAATGAGAGAAATTTGCATGCAGGCAAACCTCCACCAAGGAACAACTATTCTTTCTGTATGAATGCCTAAAGGAGTATTTCCTATCTACCAGTCTAAGATACAAATCTCCAATAAACTGCACAGCTGGAGGGAAAACACTGGGCAAAAATGATGCAGCTAACCGTTATGGACATTAACCTCGGATTAAATTTCGACACAACGTGGATAACTTCAAGGACGAAAATGAACAACCCATTCCTTTTCCTAAATAATATTGTTTCATATTATTTTCTGAAGTAGAGTAACTGCTAATAACCTTGGCAGAAAGTTGTCATGTTTATTTATTTATTAAATTTATATGTCACCATTTCATTATCCAGAGCAACACTGGGCAGCTTACAATGCATTTTTGCACTTTAACAGCTAATCTTTTCTAGTTTAAAGCAGAGTAAAGGTCAAAATGTACCTACCAAATGTCCTACTATGGCAACTCTGTTAAGATATCTTTCTGACAATGTCTGGTGACTACTTTTCCTTTATCCTTCAACTATTGTTCATGCACCATCTATCGTGGCTTACCTTTGTCACACCTCATCTAAAAGGACAACTTGTCTATGACAAGTAGAGTCTAGTCCATGTGGCCTGAAGATCAAAAGAATAAAAGTCTCCATCTAGACCAAAAGCAGTTTTCCTTGATAGCATTTGTTTTTTCAATTCCTCCATTTACCAAAGATAGAACAAAAATGCTGTTTATTTGCAGAGCATTTTCCAAAGAAAGGCACTTCAAACCACTACAAATAAAAAAATGCTTGTGTCTCTTTCCAGAACCTACACTTTTAACTAGGACATCTCCTCAGTACTTTCACATTCTGCAAGACAAAAGTCAGAAGATTTTTTTTCTCCAACTAGACTTTAAGGAAGAAAAGAAAAAAGAAAGAACTTTTATCATATGTGTCCCCCCCCAAAAAAAATCTGATTAACAATGTTTTCCAACAACAACAAAAGTATCAAATTGTAGTTAACAAAATCTACCAAATTAGTAGTAGTGAGCAAATGTTTGAATCACAGTTAGGATTTCTTTAAGCCATATTTTAGTAACAAGGGGTTGTGGATGTGTGGGTGTGCATGCAAATGCGTGCACAATACTTGTTTCTAGCGTGAAAGCACACGCACACACATTTTTCAGAATTTTTATTAGTTGAAATGCTGTCTTGTAATAAGTGATCCACTTACTGATATGCAAGGCCATAAAGTGACCCTAGATGGCATCAAATCTCTGGAATATTTTTGCTGCCTCTTTGAGCAAAAGTATTCCTAAAGACTACAGCAGAGAAGACACAAAACTATTTGCCCAGTACTAAGTACAGATGGGATACCTGAGGAAGATTTGGAATCTCTGTTGTCTGAGCATTCTTAGAACACCGTTTTTTTTACTGATTTCTCTAACAATAATTTGTGCTTGTGTAGACCCACCAAGTGTGCTATATCAGATGAACTTGCAACACTCAGTCTTCCTGCCTGTTGAAGCCATCACTGCTGCATTGGCCATGGTTTCTTGCATCCTGTTTTCCTTTCAAAAGACAATATGGGAGAGTAAGCTGCAACAGATGCATACAGCCTTTGACTGCTAGCATTTGAAGCTCTCCATATGGAAGCGTCTCAGACCACTAGGGTGCCAAGGAATCAGAAATTTGGGATATTTCCCAAATTAAGTGGTCATTTCACAATCTCTGTCTTGTTCATGGAATGTTATAAAGGATTTAGATAGCTATGTACTCCTTTTGTAATTCATCACTTTTTCCTACCTCTTCCATCATTTTTCTGTTCAGAGAAAATGTTTTTTAGTAGCAATAGCAGTGATCTATCTGGAAGCCCTATAAATCCTGTGCCAATCCAATAAACTTTAACAGAACTGGGAGGGGAGAAGATGAGGCAGAAAGCCACAACTGGTAAAAAGCCGATTACTGGAAATTACAGTGCTTTGCAGAGATTTTAGGAATTCTGCAACAAAACAACTCTACACATATTAAATATAGTAATGCCAATACTATTCTCTTTTGCACATATCTAGGCCATAATATATGTGTGAAAATGAGTATGAACTAACTTGGCTGAATCAGTATTACTTAGGAAAATAGCTGTCTTAGCAATCAGAGATTAAGCTGTTCTCCTGAATAAAAAGACCAGCTTTTCACACAGTGACAGGAAAAGTAGCACTAGATGTCTCCTCCTACTCTAAGTAAGCACAGTTGAAAAGAAAAACTTTAAGGGGTCTCCAACAATCCAGAATGAAGAGCACACTAGTCTGGAATATTAGCTGTACTTCTTCCAGACACTTTTGACACCTCTTGAAAAAAATATTTAAGCAGATATTTGGCTGACATGTTTATTCACATTGCAAATTCTCTTCTTCATTTATAATTTATCTTTGCTGTCATTATATTCCATTTGACAGCTAATTTATTCCCTTTTAAAATGTTTTTGGTGCGTGATGATGGTTTAAAAATTATCATCTTGACTATTTATATATCTGTTTCCTATTTCAAAATTAAAGAAAAAACAAATATATCCTCCTCTCTTTATCCCATATACAGGTAGTCCTCTGCATATTATGGCAATTGGGACCTGAATTTTCATCACTAAGCAATGTGGTTGTAAAGCAAACTGCATTGCCTAGTGACGGCAATCCCTGCAGTCCTGGTTGCCACTGTTAATGGATCATGTGACCACAGGGTGCTAGGACAGCTGGAATTCTGAGGACTTCCATAATTTTGAACGGGCACTGAATGGAATGGTTGTAGGACAAGGACTATTCTTATGAGTAACGTAGAATTGCCACGTAACAGCTCATTCTTGGGGACAGCTTCTTAGTTCAGGAGCTTTCTTTTTGTGTGAAATTCCTTATGCTTCAAAGATTGCGGTTTACTCTGATTCTTTTGGATTGGGTGAAATACTTACTGCAATAAATGTATTGCTATATATTCAGAAAAAAAAAATTATGTTTGACTCTTCCAACCTTGCAATTCCTGACCCGCATAAGAACTTTAACGTGTATAGGAGACAATCTTAGGCAAAGGAGTTTTCCCATTTGCAGATGGAATTCCAACGTCTTTGGAATGAATTCAGTTCCACAGAGGGCCTTGGGTCAAGGCAGCTGGCAATCATGATTAATGCAGTCTCCTTATCAAACATTTCCCTTTCAGAAGTGTTATCTAGCATGTGAGGCTTTGGCCTTGACTTTTATCTTGCTCAGTAGAATATACAGCTTTTTTCCCACCCTGAAAAAGCAAACAATGCTCTGATTCAGAAAAGAAAAATAGGGCAGGCTTGAGATTTTCAAGCATAATTTTTTAACTTACTTTTAATGACAGTGTAACTGATCAACTAAGAAAATAAATGAAGCTAAAACGAGAGCCAAATTAATCTAAAAATGAGAACACAAACATTCCTCTAGTTTCTATAAAATATCCTTTTCTAGCTTTTGCACTCTTCGAGAAAGCAGGGCTGTGAGGAAATCATACGCACACATACACCATCCTCTCTCATGTGCAGTTCCCACGCTTGGGCCCATTCTCCTGAGATCTGCCTCACTAAGAAACTGGAGGTAGTAATAACTGGTCAGTTACATTTTATTTTATCTGCTACAACAATAGTAACAAAAAAGATTATATCATAGTAAAATGTAGGAAAATCAGGCATTTAAACTTTACTGGGTTTGATGTGGCATTCCAAAGATGAGAAAGGAGGCTTTATACCCTCAAAGTTCATTTGATACAGCAAATGTCACTATCAGATGCTCTATTTCAGTGGTTCTTAACCTGGGCGATATCACCCCCCAGAGGGTGCGAAGGAACAGAAGGAGGGCGATATGGGGGCGATGGAGCAAGAAGTTTTGAGGACACTTTTGAGACTTTTTTCGTACACTGAACTGCTGATCTGTCATACAAAAACATCAGATCGCTTGCTATTAGTGGATTGAACTGTGTTTTAAAATGTTCCTCCAGCTAGCTTCAGTACAGAACGGCATACATATGTGAATATGCATTGCTCATCTTCATGCGCATTGCGCAGCAGCCTCTATCACTCTACCCATTAAATTTGTCGTTCTGATTTTTGCTGCTTTCCTTCTGTAAAAATTTTCTTTGTGTCTTTTTAACCCCTTGAAATGAAATAAAATTTCTAGTGGAAAAAATACAAAGTGAATAGTTATGACCGTGAGAAAAGTTTCTGAATTGCAGAATACGCTAACACATACACCCTGGAACAATAGTAACATTCAAAGCCAACAAAGTAAAGGCACAAATTAGGAGGAGTAGCTCGCACATAAAGGTGACATTTCCATACAACCCTTAGAAATATTTCAAGGATAAAAGCTTCAGGCACAGAAAATAAACAGGGTTGGAAGATGAGACATGCATTTTATGCATTAAAAAAGTGTTTTATTTTTATGCCTTAAATATTTAGCATGAGGGAGTCAGAGTGTTATGCATTCCTGGTGATGATTGGTGGTTTGATGAGCGCTCCCTCTGCCTTATTAACTTTTTAACTTAAACATTTAATCTTGATACACTACTTAGAATCACTTAGGTGAGATGGGCAATGCAGAAATTTGATAAATAAACAGAAGCTATTTTGCAGTATTAAAAATTGTTTACAGACCGCAATGCAAACATTTGATGCAGGCCACACTTTGCTCTGATTCACATACAATTGCCCATAATGTCATTTAGTAGCTCATAATACAACTTGATAATTAGTCCAATATCAGTCCAGAGATTTGGAACCATGGTTTGAAATGTTCTTAATGAGTCCACTCTTTCTGAAGTTTTTATTGTGCCCCTGATGAGCTGACATCCATAATGAGTGTGCTACATCTACCTTGGTAGATATGAAACTATGCAAACCTTGCCTAGTGTTTTTTTTCTTACAACATTGTATTTGTAATAGAGTCTTATTTTGGAATTGGGAAGAACTTGCCTAACAGAGCAAAAGTTCATTATCGTTATCTTAGAGTGCTTGGTGTGTATATAGAGTTTGGGCCAAAGTTCTGAGGTAATACAACACTGAAACAACCAAAAATAATATACTACAATCCTATATTATCTTCTCAGAATTATCCCATGGCATACAGTGTAGTTTACTCCCAAATAAACTGCCTTGTAACCAGACTCTGTAGTGAGTTCATATATTTTTTAAAATTATTTTTGAACTTTTTAAGAAATTTCTCCTCCTTGCATATGCAGCAAAAGGCTTTGATCAAAATCTCAAGTCTTCACAGCAGGCCAAAGTGGTCCCAGTTTAATTTTATGTTGACATGATTGTGGCAAATGACCTTTCTGACAAAATGCAGAACACAAACAAGTTTTGAATGATAAAGCTGAAGTTGGGAGCACTAAATGAGAAGGAATTGCATTCTTTCCACATCACATCAGCCAATTATCAGATATCTACTTGTACAAAACTGTTTTAACTATGGTTACAATGTAAAGAATAACTTTTTAACTATTCATCCTTCTACCAAGTATTTTTTCCCATGAATGCAAGCCAATATAAACCTCATGTTAAAAAGACATGAGTCATGCTTATGGATTTATCTTGTTGGGGGATTGTATATAAAGGATTTAGCAAAAAAATATAATCCTAGGATACTTGATGAGAATTTTAGGTTTTTCTGTAAAATAATTTTGATTGCCTGACCTTACAATTATCTTTTTTGTCAATGTGTAGCAGAAATTCTTCTACAATACACCAGTAACTGCCATAAGCTATTTTCATTATTACAAAGATACCTACAGTAATAAAATCTTATAAGGGGATGGATTTTGGTTCTTTTATTTTATTTAATAGTAATATTTGTGTACATAAAGGGTTTTGGTGTAATGGTTAAGGCATCAGGCTGGAAAAACAGGAGACTAGAGTTTTAATCCCACTTTAGGCACAAAGTCAGCTGGGTGACCTTGGGCCAGTCACTCTCTCAGCCCTAGAAAGGAGACAATGGGAAACTACTTCTAAAACCTTGCCAAAAAAAACCTGTAGGAATTTGCTTCGGCAGTCACCAGCAACCAACGCTATCTCAAAGGCACAAATAAACAAAAAAAAACAAACAAACCCTATGATAGAGGAGTTTAATCACATTTATAACATGATATATAATATCAAATATAATAGTACATACCACAATATGCAGTACTCCAATTACTGGATAAGAAAAGAAAAGAGCAAAGCCCAATTTGGACAGGTATGAATCAGTGATTCATTTACCATTATGAGGGGTGTTAATTACCATTGAACCCATGCAGGATCAGCTCTCATTCACTAACACTATTATCTGCATTAACTGATAAATAAACTCCAATGGTTTTAGATAACAGTTTCACAGCCTAACCTGGCAATGTTAATTGAACCTAGATCCTATTTATGTTCAGTGTGTGTGCTCTAGCCATGCATTAAAGCTGAATCACAGAACCAACAATGATATACTTGAAAAGCAGAGTATACCCATTTAAGAACAGACATTATCATGATAGCAGAAGACAAACATGGCCTCTTGGCCATAAAATGAATCATAACAGTGCAAGTTTGTGGATTCAGCCACCTCAGTAAATATTACTACTATTATTTTTTTTAGCATTTCGGGACAATTTTCTAAACTCTTTGATAGATACTTTTTAAGGAATGTAAAAACACAAAAATATTCAGTGAAGGTAAAAAATAAAGTATTTCTTTCATGGAGTTAACATGCGATTGAAGCTCACAGGTTTGGTTTGATTTAGATTAGCTTGAATTTCTGGGCTGACTTCCAAAGGATCTTTCTTCCATGCAGAGAAATGGGCTGGTGAACATTTGGTTATAAAATGTCAACCTATACCTATAAGTCTGTATCTTAAGTTACAAGCTGTAGGAAAGATATTTTTTTCCCAGGACAGGGATTGCAATACTTAGTAAAACACATTTTTCTCATTCAAATATATTATATTTCTGAGTGCAATGTCAAACAGGCAGTCCTTGACTTACAACCATTCATTTAAGCAATGATTCAAAGTTATAACGGCACAGGAAAAGGTGATGACTGGTCCACTCACTTATATCAGTCACAGCATCCCCAAGATCACGTGATCACCATTTGTGGCCTTTTCAGCTAGCTTTCGACTAGCAAAACTAATAGCAATAGTACTTAGTCTTACTGCTTTATAGTGCTTTACAGCCCTCTCCAAGCGGTTTACAGAGTCAGCATATTTTCCCCAGCAATCTGGGTCCTCATTTTACCCACCTCGGAAGGATGGAAGGCTTGAGCCGATGAGACTTGAACTGACAAATTGCAGGCAGCCAGCAGTCAGCAGAAGTAGCCTGCAGTACTGCACTCTAACCACTGTGCCACCTCAGCTCATGTTTGTCAAATGAATCTGCCTTCCTCATTGGCTTTGCTTAACTTAACAATTAGGAGGATTCACTTAATAATCATGGCAAAAAAGGCCATAAAATCATGTTTGATTCACTTAACAACTGACTCAGCGATGGAACTTCCAGTCTCAATTGTGGTTGTAAGTCAAAGACAACCTGTATTTGGTTGTGAAAAACTCAGAGGGTCAGTTCTTATAGTTTGAGGTAGGATATGAAATATTATTAGGTAGAAAGCATTCATTTAGTCTAGTAGTACACAATTTCTAAGCCGGCTTGAGGGGTAGTGACACAATGATAGTGTGCAACTGGTTTATACTTTTAAAAAAAATTAGAAGTCTTTAGCCTATCTTTTTTGGCTTTGTTATGAAAAATGACAAGAAACTAGACTTTTCAGATTTGCTGCTGAAATTCAATATTCAAAGATTTAAGAGTGGAATAAAAAGCAATACACCCTTTAATATGCCAACCCCTTTGGTATGGCAGCAATGCTCTATTCTGGTGAGAAGTGTTGCCTATTCCTTTTTCTTTGCTTAATACTGTGCTTCTTCTATTTTACTAACACAAGATATACACCAATTTTTGAAAGGAAAAAGAAAAGGAAGATGACTCTTCTATTTTCTGAAGCTATCTGCTTCTGCTTTATACAGGGGTAGTCTTGGTGGTCTCTGACGATCGGAACAAAATTTTGTATACATAACATTCCTGACAAGTAATAAGCAGAAAGCTATGTATGTTTTTTTTAAAAAAATGGAAAGAGAGACATGATTATAAGGAATATTATGGAAAGTAATATATTATTCTTTTAACCTTTTTGAATCACTAACAATTTTCTATTGATATTTCTATTGACACCCCATGAAGTTCTCGTATGGCTCACCTGAGTTTATCTGCTACAAAGATTACGCGTCGCTCCAAGAGGAGTGAAGCAAAAATTCGGATGATCTGTCGTATACTCAGACACTTGAAAAGGCACTCAAAGTCCACATGTTCCAGCCGAGAATCCATTGGTCGGCGAAGCTCTATCACCTGAATGTATTCCATAATCACAATTGACACTCAAATTAGCTTGACTGTAATGTGGCCCATAGATAATCTTAGTTCAATAATTCTATAATAGTTTTAAAAAACCACAAGAATGCTTGTGTGGGGTACAGGAGACTTGGATGAAGGGTTACAAAATACAGTACTATGATCAAATATCATGAAGTAGGGGATGGTATTTTCATCAGAGGGTAGTATTGGAGGAGGATGTTGACATACCAAGACAATGGGCAGAAACCAAAAAGATGAATTTCAAAAAAGGACAAATGCATTTTGTCCTTTTGGTAAATTTATGTACATTTTGGTAAAAATAAATAAATCAAAGCATCGGTAAAGGATTATGGGATGGGACAATACTGGGCAGCAGTACATGCAAAAAAAAAAATATCTGGGTCCACTAATGGGTCACAAGGAACATGGACCAATAATGTAATGATTGCATCAGCAGAAGAATGTTAAAATTTTAAAGAAATGTCATAATGCTTCTTTATGAAATTATTGGAATTATTGACCATTCTATGTTGGTCAGACCACATTGAATATTACTATCTAGGCACCAAGTTTTTAGGAAGGACATGGGCCAACTTGAACATGGAAATTGTTCAAAGGAAAGTAAGCAACTAATATAATAAGGGACTTACACTGCCCAGAGCCCCTCTATGAGGTAGGACTGATGGCCCATAATCTTTTAGTATTGTTCAAGGGACAAGAAACAATGTCTTCAGATTACAAGGAAACTGATATCAATTTGACATATTTAAAAAAATTCATAATAGACAAAGCTGTTCAACAATGAAGCCAGTTGCCTTAGGAGATAGTGGATTCCCTTTTGTTCAAAGTGTTCAGACCAAGATTAAATGATAATATGTTTTGGGGATGCTAACAGATTCCAGTCTTGGGAATATGTCAGGCAACATGATTTCCAAGATCCCTACTAACTGTTACATCCTATCGGTCTGTATTTCCCAGTTCTTCTATCTAAAGTATCCTCAGTGCAAACTTGATGGCTGGTATTAGCTTATGCAGTTGATGAAAATACAGAAAACGAAACTAGGGTTCCACCATTCATCTAATATGATACATAAACACATACAAAAGCTAGCTGATAATCAGATTATCTTTTGCATGACTTGTTTCTATCAGAAATTTTATATATCTCTAGATTAAATGGCTTTGTAATGTTTTAGTGACCAAATAGAGGAAACATTGTTAGCTCTTTAAGAGGAATTTGTCTGTGATTATGTGTTGCTCCAGATACAACAGCCAGGGATTAGTCATATGAGAAAACACTGAGGCTGATTGCTAGCTCCCCAACCTTGTGTTAGTATTTTGATTTTTCTTAGTTAAGATCAAGAAAGCTTGAAGTATATAGCAGCTAGTTAAATACAGTTTCAAATTCATAAAAAAGGCATCTAGCATTGTATACTGGTTAATAAAAATCTTCATACATGGGAACTATTAAAGAACAGACACAAGGCATACAATCCGTATAGTTGGGGTAGCTCTTAATAATCGACTTTCATTCCTAGTTATACTATTTTGGAGAATGAATGTTTGCTAAGGCTTTATTTCACAATATATTTACCTCATTTCCAGCTCCAGGCAGGAAAGTTTTGACTTTGATTGTCTTTCCAGGTGCAGGGAAAGGTGACTCCATCAAACTTCTCATAAATGGGTAAACCAGAGCAGCAGAAATCCCTCTCCTTCTTTCAACTTCATCCAGGATCTGATTCATTACAATCAAAGCAGAAGCAGAAAAAAAAGTAAAACAATAGCAAACACCTGTGTACTATATAAAGGGAATGACAATTCTCTTTTTCATTTCTATTTAGGGTTCTGTTCTCTTGGGGCAATTTATACAAAGTTGTCTGCTACTTTTAATATTATAATATTTTAATATTAATAATATTTTAATATTTAATATCCTAGCAGTCAATGACTACTTCAGCTTCAACCACAACAATACAAGAGCACACAACAGATACAAACTCAATGTAAACCACTTCAAACTCGATTGCAGAAAGTACGACTTCAGCAATAGAGTGGTCAATGCCTGGAATGCACTACCTGACTCCATTGTTACATCCTCTAAACCCCCACTCCTTTAACCTCAAACTATCCACTACTGACCTTACCCCATTCCTAAGAAGTCTGTAAGGGGTGTGCATAAGTGCACCATTGTACCTACCGTCCCTGTCCTATTGTCCCCATTTATTCGTACCTATTTCCTGTATTCTTACTCATGTTTATACTTATACCTATTATCTTGTAAGCGATTGACAAATAAATAAATAATAAAATAAATAATAATAAAAATGAATAGTACTGAAAGAGGAACAAGGTTTTCTTCTCCTCTGTCTGCAATCTTCTTTCTCTTTATGCATCGCGGTATTGCTGGTCCTCTGTCAGATATCTCATTCTCTTTTCCCACAGCCTGATCACATACTAATCAAAAAAGGCAAAGTCCCAGGTAAGCAAATCCTGGGCAATGCTTACTTCATTGCAATTGACAGTCCTGAATTTCACACAGTTCTGGCACTATGAATTATTCCACAAAAGGATCTGCTCCCTCAGAAAAATGTATACAAGAAAGGCATTCCCAATGACATCAATTTGGAAAAGATGTTTCTAGCGCTCAAAATATTTGTACTATCATGAATCAAAATATACACAGTAACATTTTTAATGGATGGACAATTCTTGAGTCATATGACTAAATAACTCAAGTTGCCAGTAGGAGTGGAATTTTAAACTTGTAAATTCAAGTCTCATCATATTGCTACTAATTTCAGTATGACCAATATGGGTTAATTACAAACTGGACACATAAAATGAACCATTGTCCCTTCACTCGGTTTTTTTTCAATCACTTTATTTTGTTTTAACAGATATCTAAAAGCACAACCAAGAAACAAGGGACATTAAAAGAAGTGAATGAGGAAAGAAAGATTTATAAAAATTGTGTGAAATTGAAAAATACTAAAACATTACATTAGTTCAACATACAATAATCATTACTATTATGGAAATCAAAGCAATAATTAGCAAAGTAATAATGTTTAGATCAAAATTGGTGGACAGAAAAAAATGGAGTATATCAGAAACCTATTGTGGAATTTAAAAAAAAAGATTCAACATGACATGGGAAAATGTAAATATTACAACTGCAAACTGTAAAAGCAAACTATACAATTAACGATTTCAAATTACTTCAGTTAGGCTCCAAATTGTATCAAAATTAAACTGTATTAAAAATATTTTGAATGACTTTTTGAAATTGAAAAGCGAGACATTTTGATTCTTGCACATATTGGAGTTTGCCCAAATCTTGCTAAATATAATTTATACAAAAGGAATTCTAACTTCCCCAAAATATTCTAGACTCTGTCTCTCAAAAACATGAAGATAAATATCCTTTAAAGAAAGAATATATCTATTGTTCCATTCACAAAGCTTAAGAATATACATGTATTAGATAATCATAAAAATAAACTTATAGCCCTTATGCAAATCATAAAATACCATGTTTCTCACACAATAAGGCAGGGTCTTATTGTTTTTTTGAGCCCCGAAAAAATGGCTAGGCCGTCTTTTCAGGGGTGAATTAATTTCTCTCCCCCCCCCCCCCCCATCAGCAGGTGGGCGGCAGCGGTGTGGATGTCGGCTTTGGCAGGGCATTTTAAATTGCAAGACCTTCACTGCTGCTTCCTCTGCCGCTCTTGCTTTTCCTTCGCTTACTTCCACAGTTCCTGCCAGCGCTAGCGCGAGAACAGCAGCAGCGCCGGTGGGAACGTGGAAGTGTTTCTGCTGCTGCTCGGGTATGTGCAGAGGCTTCCGCACACACCCGAGTAGCAGAAGAAACGCTTCCACGTTCCCGCCGGCGCTGCTGCCGTTGTCGTGCCGGCGGGAACGTGGAAGCGTTTCTGCTGCTGCTCGGGTGTGTATGGAAGCTTCCGCGCACACCCGAGCAGCAGCAGAAACGCTTCCACGTTCCCATCGGTGCTGCTGTTGTTGTCGTGCCGGCAGGAACTGTGGAAACCATGGAGACAGCTCCCCCGCCCGAGAAGCAGCAGAAACGCTTCTACACTTCCTGCTGGTGCGAGAATAGCAGCAGCACCGCGCAGGGCACTGTTAAAGGCAAGTTTCCCCCCCGCCCTCCCCCCCAGCATGTTTTAACCCCCGCCCTCCCCCCCAGCATGTTTTAAACTAGGCCTAAATTTGGGGGGAAGGGCTTAATTTTATTTCATGCCTAGAAAACATGCTGGGTCTTCCTATTGGTGGAGGCCGTATTGTTGGAGAAACACGGTAATAGTAAGACTGCACAGAGGAACCTCTGGCTCAAAAAAGGAAACTGAATGGCTGTTATTATTATTAGATGAAGTTACTTAATTAAAGTGCTAATATGAGTTAAAGAGTTAAAGAACTTCTTTCAAACTAATTTAATTTCTAATAGTCCTTTCCTCTTTCTTCACAGTATGGGATTCCAATAAAGAGTTTATGATATGATTATTTGAATAAAAAAAGCAATATAGAAATTGAAACTGAATAAATCCTCAAGACTAGGATTTTTTTCATTGTAAAATTTTTAAAGCAATCTGTTCAAACAATAATCCAAATAATGACTGATATACAATGAGGTCTTCATGGCAAAATACTTCTTTCTCTTTGATTTACAAATAAAAGAATGATCTAATTCATTTACAGCCACATTGGCCTATCTTTTTATTGAATGTATATAACAAGCTTGGAAAGAAGTTAAATGGCCTTTAAGTGATCAAATATATCCTGATTAGATTGGATTTGTCCTGAAAATATATATAATATCAGATATATCTTGAAGATCTATAGTATCTATCTATCTATCTATCTATCTATCTATCTATCTATCTATCTATCTATCTATCTATCTATCTATCTATTATGTATGTATGTATATATCATATTCTGAATATATATTTAGAATAAGTGCCGCAGTGGTGCAGTGCTTAGAATGCAGTATTGGCAGGCCATTTCTGCTGACTGCTGACTCCAGTTCGACAGTTCGAATCTCACCGGCTCAAGGTTGACTCAGCCTTCCATCCTTTCGAGATCAGTAAAATGAGGACCCAGATTGTTAGGAGCAAGATGCTGACTCTGTAACCTACTTAGAGAGGACTGTAAAGCACTGTGAAGTGGTAGTCTAAGTGTTATTGCTATATTCTGACTATAAATTAAGGGTAGTTGTATTGGAAGAAGATGAACATGTTTTTAAAACTGGAGAAAGAAACATTAATGACTTGCATTATGTTGATGTCTCTAATAGTTGAAAACGTAAAGGATTTGCAAGGTATACTAATAAAAGTCAAAGAGCATATAAAAAATGGGATTAAAATTAAATATAATGTCAATATATTTAACAATCACCCTTAAAATTGACAATGAAGTTATCAAAGTAATGGATAGCTTCAGTATTTTAGGATCAGCCAATATTAAAGGAAGAAGCAGTCAAGAAATATGTCATAGACTAATACTTGGTAGAGAAATTATGAAGACCTTCAAAAATATTTTTCACTGTATGCTATGCTATGATGTGCCTATAGTGTATCTATAAAGATCAGAATAGTTCAAGCAATGATATTCCCTGTGACACTCTATGGAAGCAGATGTTGGACTCTGAGGAAACAGTTTAGCCTTAGAGAATGAGTCCACTGTAAATCAACTTAGGGATACATCATCATGGAGAATAATATACCTATGTGTTTTACATTGACAGGATGGCACACAATCAATACTTTGAATGCCATAAGTATCCATACCATCCATATCCAGAAGTATTCAACAAAATAAGATAGGCACTATCCAAGCTAGAGAACAGTATCAAAGTAAATGAGTGAAAAACTGTGTTTAGGATATGTCTCCCATATTTTCAACATAGAAATACCCTATATAGGCAGATAGTCCCAGTTGCAGATAAACTGAATCCAATTTGGGAGGAGGAAGTGATGGGAAACCATTTGCCTAGGACAAGGGTCTTCAAACTTGGCAAGATTACGACTTGTGGACTTCAACTCCCAAAATTCCTGAGCTAACATGACTGGAGGAGGAATTCTGGGAGTTGAAGTCCACAAGTCCTAAAGCTGTCAAGTTTGAAGATCCTTGGCCTAGGAAGTTACATCTGTAATTTTATCTTTGGCCACATTAATTGGGAATTATGATAGTCGAATCTCAATTCAAATGGAGGGGTCCAGATAGGGAAAGATTGGCCTTCATCTCTAGGGGAGACATGATAGCAGTATTCCAATATCTCAGGGGCTGCCACAAGAAGAGGGAGTCAAGCTATTCTCCAAAGCACCTGAGGGCAGGACAAGAAGCAATGAGTGGAAACTAATCAAGGAGAGAAGCAACTTAGAACCAAGGAGAAATTTCCTGACAGTTAGAACAATTGATCAGTGGAACAACTTGCCTCCAGAAATTGTGAATGCTCCAACACAAGAGGTTGGACTAGAAGACCTCCAAGGTCCCTTCCAATTCTGTTATTCTATTCTATTCTGTTCTATCACAGAAAAAAAATAATTGGTATATACAAAGATCTTGAGATTCTTTTTTTTAAAATAAATTTTATTGAACAAAAAAGAAAAAAAAGCATTTAAAAACAATGAACGTGGTGGTGATCATTCTGACACACCTAGTTGTCTACATCGCTAATTCATATGAAGAGTAATACATATTTACATACTATATACATAATATATAACATATACATTAACATTAATTATTTTTAATAATTCTGATCCTTCCTTTTTTCCAAGAGATTCTTTATCTATCCTAGCCTTCACCAGGAGTTTCACCTATAATTTCCAACTAAAGAGGAACTATTGTTATTGAGGTCAAACACATCCATAAAGCATCAGATTAACTGAGTTCCCATATTTTTCTTTCAACATACCATCCCTATTTAGCAATCTGTAGCATAGAAGAAGTTACTATATAAGACTTGGAAAATTCCAAATCAGTGTGTATACATTTGTTTCTCCTGATAGACAGTATAGAATGTAAGGATTAAATATGTAGTAAGTCTACAACCATGTCCTGGGAAAAAGAATTCTATTAAAGTATTACATCTTCCAGTAATAAGTAGATAATGGATTAGCATTATGCCACACCATTTTTTCAGATATCTCTCTCTAGAACTGCAAGTCAACCAACGTAACTTCAACTTCAAAGCATCAAGACATATATTTCAGACACAGAAATAATAAAGCATTCATTTGTAAGATCACATAAATAATTAAAATATGCAGCAAAATCATTCCAAGATACTGTTATCACCCATCAAGGAAAGAATACTCCTTCTTGAACAAAAGTTTTCCACCAGCAGCTAAACAAAGACAATGCTGAAAGACCAGCTTACCTTGGAAAATAAGTCAAAGCAACCCAGGCGACTGATGACACAATATACTTCAGGCAGGCGTGGCCCTTTTCCACTTGGCTACCAATTTGGAAAAAAAAAGAGATTTGAATCACCCTTTAAGTCATTTTCAGTAGGATTATGCTTTTTGTATAATTTTTCTGCCATTCTTCCTCAAAGTAGTCACACTGTTTTCCCTATGATGGGAAACAAATTACATGAAGAGGCCCCTTTTCCTGTGACAATTGCTGTGCAATGGAAACACTCCATCTTTCTTTCAAACCAAACCAGGCACAATTACGATGTCTGCAAGTTGGAACCTGGTTTCCAGAGGTGGTATTCAGCAGGTTCTGACCAGTTCTGGAGAACCGGTAGCGGAAATTTTGAGTAGTTTGGAGAACGGCAAGTACCACTTCTGACTGCCCCTGCCCCCATCTATTCTCTGCCTCCCGAGTCCCAGCTGATTGGCTGGGTCTTCTTTTGTTGCCCTGCATAGGAGAAAGGAGCTGGAAAGCAGGTTAGTGGGGTGGGGAGGGAATGGGATTTTGCAGTAACCATCCCCAGAAATGGGGAGGGAATGGGGGGTTTGCATTATGCTTCCCCTGCTATTCCCACCAAGCCACGCCAAGCCCACCAAGCCGTGCCCACAGAACCAGTAGTAAAAAAAAATTGAATCCCTCCACTGCTGATTTCATTATTCCATGGCACAGTAGTACCATTCTGTGGTCAAATGTATCGTGATGGAATTTGCTGCTATGGACTTCCATTAATGAATATGCATGCCGAATCAACAATATATCAGAATCCATAACAGAGTTCTTACACCAATGAATGCAATCAGGAAACAGTTATATTTCAGAGAACTGATTGCAGGAACCATGGCATGATCTAAACAGGTTGATTTTATTTTCCTTCTCCTGCCCAACTGTCCAATCACTATGAGAGCAAAATATTGCTTGCCTATATCCTGTTGATATAGCCCAGGTTCAACAACAAGGAATAATCAATCACTGAGGGGATACTACTTCAGTGTTCCTTATTTTAGATACAACACTTCTTTCCATTTCCAATTATATCAAAAGCTATGTTGAATTTAAACAAGAATCCTGTTTGTTAACTCGACTTTTATGGCTGTTTCAAAAAGTTCTTATTCTTGGTGAATACCCTTGGTGATCAAATTATTTCGTTTTTTGCATATGACTCAGATTAATATTTTAAAATGAAGATGTTGAGATGGTCAACAGGTGTATGAGCTGCTACAGTAAAAAAAATCATAAAAGCTCTGTTATTAAGTGAACACAGATGAATCTATTTCTGGATCAGGACCTGCTGCTTAGTAGACGTCATATTTCTGAAAAAAATAGAAACTTTCTTTGTCCATATTAGGTATAAAAAGGCTTTCTAAAAGCATCAAGTGATTATATCCAGCATGTGGGATTTGGGTTAAAATCATTGTGTCAAATCTGCAGGAATGTTGAAAGCATGCCAGTCATCCTGGAAAGCTACCAGCTAAGAGCTATCTTGCTTAGTGCCAGTAAAAACACTGCATTCCTGGTCTCTATATAATAGCAGGGACAATAATGCTCACAGTTTAATCAAAGGCTGTGGGCCCAAGAAATATTAGGGGTTTTTTCCAATATATATATATTTAATTTATAATGTTATTTTTTATTATTAAATATGTTTACTTCTCAAATGTCTCTTCCTTCATGGCCCATATTTTAGTTAACTTCCTTTTATCAATAACACTGATTTATACTGTGTTTACAAACCATGATGACAAAGAATGGAGTGCACCAGAATGGAAAAGCTTTTGTCTGGCTCAAACTTTTACTTCTCTTAACTCTATTGGTGATGGATGGGAAGAGCCATTTGATAGTTTCAGTCCTTTCTAAATCTATGATACTGCGGGGGGGAGGGGGGGGGAATAAAAGATCACTTCAAACTTATCACTTTCTCAGATAAGTTTGTTTTCCCAAAACACAGCCTTTTTCATATTTAAGCAGAGAACCTGGTTAGATTGTAATAAAGTTAATGTGAGTTATTTGAGTTCTGAAGTCACAGGAAACCTGCATGCTGTGATCTTGATTAGTATGCTGAGACAAAGGAAACCTTTCTACCAAGGTTCATCTCTGGATACCAGGAGGTGGCCACCTTTCTGTGAAACTTTATTGATCCAGCATAGTAGGGTTCAAGCAATGAACCACATGGCAACAGAAATGACCTGAATCTGAGGGCAGAGTCATGTAGCTCTTCTCTATATGGCTAAATTCATTGGTTCTGCTCAGATGCTTTCATATAACTTCCTTTGTCAAATGAATTATCTGAATTACTTCCTATTGTATAACATGCAGTTCTGTGCCTACTAACTAGTGAGTTAGGCTGAAGCATGTCAAACAGCCTGTGTGGCCATGGGTTATCCAAATTATCTACTTCCCACAATTAAAGTGAAAAACATAATGAGATCTTGCTGTTCTTATTACATGATCAACAATGCCTAGAACAACTATAAAGGATAAGCTTTGAATTTCCTGTGCAAATGAAATTAATATAGTCTTAAGCATGGGGAAGTATATTCCCACAAAATTTAGTTAGCCATTTTTCCAAAGAAGCTATCATACAATATAACTAAACAAGAAATATTGTGGCAATTAATATATGCAATGCAATACTTAAAGGAAGTATATGGCTTAGTAAGATATTGCAAGTTTAAATGGAAAATTCAGTTTTATTTTTTAAATTTTACTTTTAAAATTAGTTTCAATCTAATATGAATCATTTTCTAAAATGACAGTTTTACAATGCCATCAAATATTTAAAAATGACCCAATTCATTACATTTCTAACAATTTAGCAATCACTGCCATTGTTATCCATTTTAGCAATCAGAAGTTGTATGATATACCAACAACGAAACTTTTTATCCAATCCTCTCTAATATTTGCAATAAATTTAATATTCTTCTTTGATATTCCTCCCTGTTTCAACTATTACTACATTCAAATTCTACAGCCATTTAATCATGCAATCTTTGACTTATTTTGGATTTGGACCCATACCTTTCCAATAATTTATGATCCCAGCCTAGCAAATGTTTTAAATTATACACTATAAGATTTATTAATTCTGTCAAGATTCTCATTATTCCTCTTTGTTTCTGTAGTTCTTTTAGTCTATGCTACCAATTTGAAGATATCTAAACCAACCTTATGACACTCTTACAATTTGCAATCTAAATGAGGTATTAGATTTTTACTGAATATTTAATTTTAAAAAGTAGGTGTGGTGGAGGAAGCTGGAATTACTGAACTTTTTTTCTGTTTGTCCCAGAAATTCAATAGATTTCTTATTATATGAACTTTTATATATTGTTTATTCCTTCCTGTGTCAATGGGCAATCATAGGTGAGGATCTCATGTAGTATTTCACTTAAAGAAGCAGGTTCCAATCTAGTTTAAACAGTTCTGCCTTGTAAAAAAAACAATGGAAAGGCATGAAATACCTCATTAAAGAGTCTTTGTGCTAAGTGAAACCAGCAATTGTTCATTAATTGAGTAGAAGCTTCTCAATGCTGGACTGTATAAGTCAGCAGTGCATCAGGGTAACCCTATACTATCTTTGTACTGTTGTCAATTTTACATAATATTAAATACAAAAAAACCCCACCCTATCATCAATGTGGTCAATGTCTGGAATACTCTACCTGACTCTGTGGTTTCTTCCCCAAACCCCAAAAACTTTAACCTTAGACTGTCTACTATTGACCTCACCATTTTCCTAAGAGGTCTGTAGGGGGCGGGCATAAGCGCACCAATGTGCCTACCGTCCCTGTCCTATTGTTTCTTTTATATTTTATTTTTCTTATATGTATCCACGTATTCATAACTATGTTTTACTTATACCTATTATCTTGTAAGCAATTGACAAATAAAATAAATAAAAATAAAAATCAATTTTCCCACCTGGAAACATCAACCTTTGACTTTAAGTTAAGGAAGCATTTGATCTTCTTATAACACCTTACCACTCAGCAGTTAATAATTCTACTTAAATGTTTAAATGTTATGTTTTAATAAGTTTCATTAAAATGATCTATTTAAAGTTGACTCAAACAAATCTTTCTGCAAGCCTATGAGCCTACTTCTTCAGTCAGAATGAAGATGCAAGTGTTGTCAGAGTTCCTTATATAAGAAGTTCATCCTGGGTGAAGCATAATCCTAAAAGGCTTCCTCAGAATTAAATCTCACTATGTTCTTTGAAATTAGATACAATGTTATAGCTGGAACTCCTTCCTGGCCTTCATAACAGATAAAATAAATACTATAGGTTGTTTACCTCTTACTATTAGTTGTGGGACAATTAAGGGATGAGAGCTATTGAGCTCTTGTTCTTTTGTGGACTTCTTGGATATACAATCTGATTCCATAGAAAAAAAAGTTGAACTTTTTTTTGAAAAAATTGATCTCATCTAGCAGAGGTATTTCTGTATACGTGTTGAAATATGTAACAAGCAAAGCAAGAACAAACTTCCAGAGATAGCAAATATTGTATTTTTCTGAACTATAAGAAGCACCTATCTTTTGGGGAGGAAAACAAGAAAAAAAAACTACCTCTGCCTCCCAGCAATTTGCCTCCTTGCAGCAAACAGCAAACAGTCTTGTCAGCTTCAGCACAGCCTGATTTAGCAGGAGCAGCTGACTGGTAGTTGGATCGGCCTCCTGGAATATCGATGATCAGCTGTTCCAGGCTGCAGGGATTGCCATTGCCTATTGCCACCTCCACGCGCCCCATTTTCAGCCTCTGTGCATCCTGTTTTTGGCCACCATGTGCCCCATTTTCAACCTCCGTGTGCCCCATTTTTGTCCGATTACAGGCAGCAGGGATCGCCACCACTGCCTATCCCTGTCACCTGGAATGGGCCAAAAATGAGGCATACAGGCTGAAAATGGGGTGTGCGGAAGCTGAAAACGGGATGTGCAGAGGCTGAAAATGGGGTGTGCGGAGGCTGAAAACGGGATGTGTAGAGGCCAAAAATGGGGCATGTGGAGGGCGAAAATGGGGTGCACAGTGGTCAAAAATGGGATGCACAGCGGCCAAAAATGGGGTGCCTGTAAGTGGCAATAGGTGATGGTGATCCCTGCAGCCTGGAACAGCTGATCGTTGGTATTCCGGGAGGTTGAGCCAACCACCAATCAGCTGCTTGTGTTAAATCAGGCTGTGCTGAAGCTAACTAGGCTGCTTGCTATTTGCTGCAAGGAGAGAAATTTCTGGGAGGCAGAGGATGAAGGGTGGGGGCTGGCGGGTGGGTGGGGCTTCGGCAACATTCGCTCGATAAGACTCACAGACATTTCCATCAACTTTTGGAGGAGGGGTGCATCTTATACACCAAAAGATACGGTAATTGCTACTTTCTAGATTCAAGATACCAATTCCTATTAAGATTTAATTAATTAGAACTACAGACTCAATCATACAAACAAAAATATTTGAATATAATTTCTAATAACCCAAGAAGTAAAGTAGCCATCCAGAAATCAAAGTTAAATTTGTCAA
This sequence comes from Bungarus multicinctus, assembly GCA_023653725.1. Taxonomy (NCBI): domain Eukaryota; kingdom Metazoa; phylum Chordata; class Lepidosauria; order Squamata; family Elapidae; genus Bungarus; species Bungarus multicinctus. The sequence continues at coordinate 73,860,960 of CM042838.1, forward strand.
GAAGACATTAATGGCAGTCATCAGAAGCAGCTTAATTCAATTAGTTATGTAAAGGCAATAAAGCATTCAGTTATTCAATGAGACCATGCTGTATATATTAATACTTGCGGGAATTTGACAACTGTACTGTCTAACTTTATTTTTTCGGAAATGAAAATATTAAGCAAAAATTGGACTGGAAGCAGAACCTGACAGTGCCAGACATTATTCAACAGAGACTGCCAACATTATTTTGTATCTCTCTAATGCACTTATTACAAATTCGGATCATGTTGCATAGATCAGAAAGTTTATTATGAATCTGCATTGTCAGAATGAAGAATAAATACAAGGCTAGATAAAGATAAATAGAAAGCTCGGTATAGTAGCAGCAGTTATCTGCAATTCCACATGCTCTCAGTGTCCATATGGTCCTCCATCTAGCTCCACTAGCATTTTTGAGATAAATGCCAACCTAATAAACATCCAGAATTCACTGTGAATTGCTCCACCAGTGTAAATCACTGCTGCTGCAACCATTCTAAGGAAAACCATCCAAAGAGAGCACTGTATCATCATATGAGGATATACTTTCCCATTTCTGTTAAAGTTTTCTCCAGAAATACTCTATTCTGGGTTATATCTGCCAAACAGAAAGTGAGACTAGGTATGAGGTAAACAAGAAATAAACATTAGAAGATAGCTCTGCTTAAAACCAAAAAATACTTTGCACACTGAGTGAAAAGTGTAACACCAAATTTCAGGGGGGAAATACTCTAATACTTGAAAAGTTAAAGTATCTTTTTTGTGTCCTATTTATTTTTACTTACAATATTTACTATTTATATGTATTTATACGTATCTTAGCCTCAAGTCACAATAATAACAAATATCCAAATACAGTTCCTTTGCCAAGAAAGCTGGATTATAAATAAGACTTCTTATATATACAATATTTATGTGTCAAATAATAGAACTGAAAGGAGATCAAAAATGTTTTTCCTATTTTAGGTTCATTACAAGATCTACAATGCAAAATGCAAGTTCAGCATCCATAACAAATGGTTATGATATCACTGCTTAAGTGTGTGAAGAGAAGGAGACCCGATTAGTTTCTCCTCTTATGAATAGATCATTTCTTTATTCATGGAATCTAACTGAAATCTTCTCCCCTGAGATAGTGACACTTATCCTAGTAGACCATCTCCTTATTTAGCAATTGTTCTTTAAATCAAAAGCAAAATTATAGCTTTTGATTGATAAGGGGAAGGAGGGGGGGCAATGTTGTGAAGAACATGGTAGCTACCATTTCGTTTAGATAAATTTCTTTCATACAGCTATGCCAGCATTACTCTCACTCTGGAGTATGTTGTGGTCAGGAGCCATGATTAGAATACAATATTGCAGGCTGTGCCCGCAGTCAGGAGTTCAATCTGACCAGCTCAAGGTTGACTCAGCCTTCCATCCTTCCAAGGCCAGTAAAACGAGATCCCAGATCCTAACATTTGTAAAGCGTTTAGAGAGGGCTGTAAAGCACCGTGAAGTGGTATATAAGTCTAAGCGTTGTTGCTATTGTTATATGAAATTTGATTCTAAGTGCACACTTTGTTCAGAAAATGTTTTTTTCAATTGCCATCCTGTTTGAGACAATAGTAAACAAGGAGCAGCTGTACATTCTGGAGCGACTGAGAATAACATCTTCAGCATGGCATATAATTGAAGTAAAGCTAACTAATTCCATGAGCCAAGTTGATTACTAGTTGGCTGGTAATCCAATTCAAGGTGCTGGCTTTATAAATTTTAAAGCTCCTTCATGGCATGGGACTGAGAGTTATCTAAGGAACCATCTCTCCCAGTTAAATCAGCCTGCCCCACAAGATCTGGCAGGGTAGGCATTTTACAGGTACTATCAACCAGAGAAAAACCTTCACTTGATGGGTCTCAAGAGATGGATCTTCTTGTCTCAGTGCCTATCTTATGGAATGTCTGTCCCACCCCCAAATTAGACTAGCTCCATTGCTTTTTAAACTCTGAAAAGTACTCAGGACTTGGCTATTTTGTCAGGCCTGGAACTGTGAAAAACAACACTAGAAGTCAACTCTAAACAGATCACACAAGTGGCCATTAAGTGCAAATGCAATGTATACCAAAGTGATACACTGTGCCTGTCGCTGTTCTGCATAGAACCCCCTCAGTCAGGTAATCACCTCCTCTACATGGATGACATCAAGATCTATGTCAGGTGGATCAGTGAATTGCTGCCTTGTACATTCTTTGCATACAACTTTCATACAAGTTAATGTCATCCATGAAGAGGAGGTAGCTGTTCGCAGTTCCACTTTTGAACTTGTATCCATATCCAGTCCTTATGATTATCTAACTGAGGGGGTTCAAACCTATGTAGAACAGCAGCAAGGGTATTGCATCACCTTGGAATATGCCACAGCCGCATTTTTGGCTACTTGTGTGAGGTGCCTTGAGTTGACTTCTAGTATTGTCTTCCACTGTCCCATTGAGTTATTGAGGAAGGTTCTAGTGTCCTGTTGTGTGAGAAAAAGATTAATAAGTAAACTAACACAAAACCTTGTATTTTTTTTCTTTTTGAAACTATTGCCATGATGTGGTTAGCATTCCAGAATTTAGCACTTTAACAAAAATAGATAATGCTCACCAGTAATCTCCTGCAGTAGCCAAACCTTCTGCTGCCATCTTCTCCAGTCAGCATGAAAGAGAATGTTTCACTGCAGCAAAAATTAGTACATGTTTTAATCTATTACAAAACATAGGGCCAAGAATAATACCTCTGCTTTTTGTTTCAACTAATTACATTTTTCTTCAGATTCAGTTGTTGTCAGATATCTTCTAATCAGATAAATCTTCTGATTTAGCCACCATTTTTGTTCAGATTTTGATATTAACCCAACAATATGCACTTATCCATCTGTCAATAAGTACATTACTGAAAATGAGGTACAATGAGGAAACATACCTTATATTTCCTATTTTAAAATTAAACCAACTTTATTTTTATAAAAAATAATACTAAACATTAAGTAAATAGAAAGTAGAAGTGGAAAATCCACAGCAATCCTGCAGGTCTCCTTATTACAGACTATCACATACCCATCATTAGCAAAAAGGAAAACAGATTTGTCAAACCTCAAAAAACATTAACATTAAAAAAAAATTTCTCCCCAACAAGAAAGAATCACAATTGGCAATGGGGGAGACAAAAGTTCTATTTCTACTGCTGCCTGTGTTGATTGCCTCCTGCGGGGTTATGTTGCAAAAATAATGGTAATAAATAATAATTTAAATTCAGTACAATCCTAAATGGTAAACTCTATATAGCATAAACTACTGTTAAAAAAAATCTAAGAAATGGAAAAGAAACTCAGAGTTTCAATTAATTCCAAATGAAATAATTAACAGTTGTATTAAAGTTATGACTTTCAAAATCTATTTGTTCAAATATTCTGGCTTTTAAGTAAACAGAAGAATAACAGCTAGAAAAGCTTCATAATTCTGTTCCTAACTTTTCAATTATGTGAGAACTGAATAAGGAGGAATAATATAACAGAAATTATAGAGAGATGCTATTAGTTCCCTAGAGTTGAATACAACGGAAAGCATTGTGTTACTTTGTAAAAAGCTAGTACTGTGGTGATAGGAGTGCAGTTCACCTGTTATATTCAGATACTGGACTCCAGTCCTTGGCATCTGGAAAACAAAACTGAGGAATGGCTTTGAGTCGCTCTTCAGCTTCCCGAACTTGTTTTGTGGGTCTTTCTAGCTGTGATTGAACAAATCAACAATAACAGTATTTAGCCCAGACTCAAATTAATCTTTTGAAAACAACACTAGGAATTCAGAATTCAACAGTGTAACATTACTTGCATCATTCTCCCTTCCCATATAAATAGCTACATTCATTATTTCTGTAAGCCAAAGGTTAAGGCTTAATAATGTCACAAAACAAAGAGGAATAGCAGAACCAAACTTTTCAGCAGTATTTTTTTTAGGAAGATTCCAATAATAAAAAGACTATATTTCACTCATCTAAATAAGACCTTTTGCTCTCTCTCCCCCTCTCTCCCCCTGCCCTCTCTCTCACACACACACTGCACACATTTAGCATTGTTCCAAATATCATAGTCGAAACAGACCTAACAAGAAATGAAGTAAACAGATCTTGTGACAGTAATAGAGAAATTACTCATAATTAAAAGGAATCTTACTTTTACCTTTGGAAACTGATATGTAACTTCAGGAAGGTATGTATTTTTGGATGGCTTCTTTTTAAGAGAAACCACCACAAAATATTCAAACAGTTCACGTTCCTGCCATTCAATTAACTCCAATTCCAGAGTTCGATAACTAGGAGCCCTCTTTAGCATTGACTGGATGTGGACAAGCCGCTGGGTATGAGCTAGAATTTCCCAAAAACAAAAAGCATTAGCTGGTGGTTGTGTGAATCATCTGAAATTATGAGCCTTTTGCATATGTTAGAAGTCTTTGAAAAGAACCATACACTTCAAAACCAGGCATGTCCAATCCGTGTCACATGAAGCCTGGACCACAAGCAATAGCCCCACAAGATCATAAACTTTTAACGTTATTATATGAAAATCCTCTTCGCTCTATGGGACTCAAGCAAGCCAAAAGGTTGGACAACCACAATCTAAACGACTAAACACCCTCAATCACCTGCACAGCACCATATACTGTATAACAGATGTCATGCCTAACATTTCCCAATGTCTTAATCAATATGAATCAAATAACCTTATAATCAATAAATAATCCATTCTATATTTTAGTGAAGTTTTTACTAAGTACTAATAATTTATACATTACTAATTATGAAATCATTTCCAGATTTCTGCATCTATTAACCTTGCTATGTTTATGCACAATCTTATTAAACAAGACATGTATGCATATGTAATCTGTTGGTTATTTTTAAAATAGAACTATAGGAATTGAGAGGTAGTTTGGTGTAGTGATTAAGGCTAGAAAGTGGAAGACTATGAATTCAAGTCCCTCCTTAGCCATAAAAGGTGGCTGGGTGACTTTAGGCCCATCACTTGCTCTCAGCTGAACCCTCCTCACAGGGCTATTGTTGTGGGGAAAATAGGAGGAAGAAGGTGTGTTGGGTATCTTCACTGACTTGACTTATTTGTAAAAATAGTAAAGGTAGAATACAAATTAAATAAATAAATGGATTGATTGGACTTAGAAATCACTATTCTCACAAAACAAGTGGTAGTTAAAACTAGCCCAGGGACACAACACATTATGGAGATATTGAAATTGTAAAATCATTTTCCAGCTGGTTAGAAAAACAAATGGGAATGAAGAAGAGAGTATCTCTCCAAGTCACATGTCAGGATTGATTAACTGCAGATCTGACATGTACAGGCCAGTATTTCAGTTTTATATGATAGTTTTGATGGTTCACTGATTTTATAGAATATCTGCTGTCTATATATTGCAGCAAGGTCCAACATGTAAATAAGCAAGATATTATTTTTGAGGACAATAAGTAAGAAACATACACAATACTATTTTAATAATATCACTCCATAAAATTAGCTGCAACATGTTGCAGTTTTCCCATCTGTTTCTGCTGTACCTCAAATTACACATACCACAGCGATTTGCATCAATTTCAGGACAGAAAATTTATTTGAAATAGAAGAAAGTGGCATTAGTTGGGAAAACAACTCCATAAAAATATATTTACTGGCCAGGTGAAAGAGTGTTAGATAGATCTGATTGCTGGTCAGCATTGGCATCAAAAGCAGATACAGGAAAGGAAACCTGATTGTGCCCAGTTATTTCACAATGTTTTCATTTTTAAAAAAGAATTCTAAAAATGGACAGTGTCTCAGTCAAGATGGATTTTAAAAAAAACCTGTCCTTCAGATTGAAGAACTTTCTCCATGGCTAAGAGGCTGCACAAAGACAGGACTAGTATAGTGCTGAAAAGCATACGCTCACAGCTGAAAAGAATTTAGTCCAACTCTTAGTTGAGTACAGGAATCCTCGACTTACAACAGTTCATTTAGTCACCGTTCAAACTTACAATGGCACTGAAAAAAGTGACTAATGACCGTTTTTCACACTTATGACCTTTGCAGCATTCCCAGATCATGTGATCAAAATTCAGATGTTTGGCAACTGGTTCACACTTGTGACCATGGCTGTGTTTCAAGGTCCTGTGATCACCTTTTGCCACCTTCTGACAAGCAAAGTCAAGGGGGAAACCACATTCACTTAACAACCGGATTACTAACTTATCAACTGCAATGATTCACTTAACAACTGAGGCAAGAAAGGTTGTAAAACAGGGCAAAGCTCACTTAACAAATGTTTCACTTAGCAATAGAAATGTTGGGCTCAATTGTGGTCATAAGTCAAGGACTACCTGTACAGCAATAAATTTCTTTTTACCTTCAATCAGGAAGAAGCCATATGGAGATTTTGGCAGTCCCCAAAGACCAATTTTCCCACAAGTTTTTGCCAGTGACAAAACAATGACTTGATGTGCTATATGTTGTAAAAGAAGTCTATGATATTTAATGCAACTACCGGTACCTGTAATAATATCTATTAAAAGGAGAGGAGGAATCCTAAAACCTAAAAGGACAGAAATGTTGACTCCTGCCCACTTTTGTGATGTCAATGCATCACCATTATGGACTGCTGCAAATCAAAGGCCAAAAATAATGAAGTAATTTAATGAAGAAATGATTTTCTGCTTTAGGGAGGTTTCTTTCCTTCCACTATATATCAGGGGGATAACAATACTCACAAACTTCATAAGTTTACTATATAGTGATTACTAATACAGGACTGTAACTCTTGATTATATCCCAGAGGGTTACAGAATACGTGCAGGGAACTGCTAGAGTGCAGGGAAATTTATTTAATTTACAGGGTCCTTTCATTTGGCCTATTCAAACTGTTCTGTGCATTTAAGAAAACTTAATAGCACTAATTTCTGATTGCCCATGTTATTAGTTATATAATCTTAAATTTTAGTATTAAAATGAGAATATAGTCTAAATGCAAACAGCAGGTGTCATCACTAGAACAATATAACTCAATATTGAAGCTGTCATCCCTTTGAGATTTTGTAGTTTTAGGACTGCGGCGCAGCATTAACTGTTTTAAAGCTGGACAACATCCAGAATTTTCTGCAGAAAACAGCTATTAGCCACCAAACTAGCAGGTGAGATCAGGTCCCAGACAGGTCCATCTACAAACGTTTCCTAACTCAAATATAACTATTTCCCACTCCACCACTGCTAATAAAACTGTTTTATGCATCTACTGTATTACATCTGGCAGATGAATTATTTCTTATCCTTTGCAAAACCGGATTTACTCTTAAAACTGAGTTTTTGCTTTCCTGAAGTATTTGCCTTTTTTGATCTACGTATTTGATTAGCATCTTTTGAAATCACAGCAGCACAAGGTCAATTAAATACTGTGACTTAAATACATAGTACATTTCAAAATAGCTGAAAGAGGTATAAACAATTATTTCCAATTACTACAAAACCACATACAAGAGTCTATTTCTTTTATCCCATTGCTATTTCTAGTCAAGATATTTCTGGTTACTTTTTAATATTCTAAAAAGAAAAATAAATCTATCTATGAAGCATGAAAGTAGATGGTATGCACAACAGTCATCCATCGCCTAATATGCCCTGAATTCTCTGAGGAAAAAAAAACTAATCTTGTCCCCAACCCAATTTCATTGGATCATAATATAATTAGGAAAAACAATTGATGAATTTCTCACCTTTAAATCTATCATCTGAATCACTCTCACTCTCACTGTTTTCATCTGAAAAAGACAGGAAGATTCCACTGTTAACAAAGATGCATTGCAATGAACACGGACCAAAATTTTCTTTGCAAAAAATGGCTCATGATTTGCAAGTGTTTAAGGAAAGACAGCTTGAGGATGTCCATGATGATATAGGAAACATTTAGAAAACTGTTTTGATGTTTCCCATCCAAATTATTTAAATATTAAAAGAAGTTGTGCAACATCTACATTGTAAAGAGGAACAATTTAAAAGTTTAAATTGGCTGAGTAATATTAATTAAGGGTATGAAAAATGCCAATTTGAACAAAACATAAGGGCCATCACAGTAGCCAAACTGTGATTCATTCCCAGCAAGCAGCTTTCGAGAAGTTCAAGGAAGAGGTATACACGCTAGTTAAATGCTCTTAGGCAAGCAAACAACTATACCCACACCACCAGTTGCTATGAGAAACAGCCACCATCTACATCAGCACTATCACATAGGTCTCCCTTCGTCAGGAGCAGGATTAAAGCTTCATTCTAAAGCTATAGCCACATATCTTGAGAATAAGGTTCATTTGGAGTTTCTGACATTTCTTCTATATTGGCACATATATACACGGGCAGAATTCAAATAAATGACATAGGCATGATTTAACAGATATTAAAAACATTTTTGGGAAAACAGACATACAGTCTAGTTAATAAATCCTGCTATTGTATTTATGTGTTTCACATAATAAATAGATAATTGAATATATTGGTTCACCATAAGCACACTTGTGGACTACCACTGCAGAAATTGGTGAATAAGTTCCAAGAAACAATGAAAACCAGCTGCTCCTCACTTTATACAATACAGATTTGTGAAGCTACGCTAGCTTTTCCAGATTACTGCAGCACTAGTAATTAGGTGTATGTACTGAAACTGATGCATTCAAAGACTTGAATCAGAAAATATAACTTACTCATATATCCCTCACATTCAAAGAAACAAGCATCTAATCTTACAACTTTTGTTTTTGTCATAGGAAATATTGTTATCCGAACTACCTAACAAATCACAGTAATTTCTATAACTGGTGATCAACACTTTCCTATAAATCCAAAAAAATTATGCGCTGTACCTCGCAGTGATGCCGTTTCAATATTGGACATTGAAAGCTTCTTCAATCTTTTTTTCCCTCTTTTTGCACTATAGATAGAATTGATCCTCTGTACCAGCTATAAAAGAAGAAGGAAAGAATTGTTGGCACTGCATACAGAAATTCAGGGCAAACATAAATCAAACAGAAATTCTCTTTCATTTGAATCTATTACGACTGTTAAATATGAGAAGCACTTTCATGTATTCAAAATTCATCCCAAAGAGGTTCTACGATAGCAGGGGTGGGATCTACTAGTTTGCACCTATTTTTGCTAGAACCAGCTGTTATGATTCTAAGCAGTTCAGAGAACTGGCTGTTAGAAGAAATTACTGGCCTAATCCTGTAAGGAGGGCAGGAAGGAAGCATTCTGGTGTTGCTTATAGAAACTGCCTCCCCGTTAATCCTTTTCACATTCTTGGCAGGACTAGACTTCCTGTCTCAGGAACGTCTCTGGAGTTTTTTTCCCCTCCTTTGCTGGTACTTTGCTTGTGTGGAGTGACCATTCAAAGTTACAATGGCACTGAAAAAAGTGACTTATGACCATTTTTCACACTTACGACTGTTGCAGCATCCCCACAGTCATGAGAGGCCAGGCGAGGAGATGCGTGCCTTGATGTGAATGATATTGAGTTGGCCACGGCCAGCCAATAACATGACCACCAAGCTATGTCCACCCAGTCACATGACCACCAAGCCATGCCCACCACCTAAGCCACACCCACAGAACCAGTTGTTAAAAAATTTGAATCCCACCCCTGTATGATAGGTGTTCCAAGATTCAGTAGAAGGCCATAATATATGGACCCAAAATGTAGCATAGCTTCAGTCAGAGATTGACCTTACTTGTTTCAAATGATTTCCAGTATTTCCAGTATTTAATTTCACTGATGGATTACTTGACTGACTGTGTGCCAACAAGTTGGTAGGACAGACCTTTTCCAGGATGATCTATCTCACATCTGGCCCTCAGGTCTTCCAATCACCACTGCAATCAATTCAATTTGTCTTACTGTTCTTTTTGTTTTTTGTTCTTTCCTTCCATTTTCTTAGTCTTCTGGGCTTAATAATTATTATGCATAGCAATATTGTCCCTGTTCATGTGGCACATTTAATTGGATGACAAGGGGATAGTTTCTCTTGTGAACACAAAAAATGAGATCAGTGAACCCAACTAATTAGCTTTCAATTAGCCACAAATAATCCTGGTTCTTTGGGGTTAAATGGATATGAGGTATATCATTTGAACAGCTGATAGAGAGTTATTTGCATTCAAAGTAAGAAAGGTAGTTTACATTCTGAAATAGTTATTCAGTCTACAACTGAGGAGGAAAAGTGTAAAATAACCCAACAAATACAGCCCACAGTTTACTTACAAGAATAATTCAAATATCAGAACATGTTTCAAATATTTATGTTTTCCATAAGGACTATTATCTTTTCCCAGTCTATAATTGCAAACCCAGGTTGGCACAAACAGTCTGGGTATGGGTGTGGGTGTTTGTGAGTGTGGGTGTTTATGTATGTGTGCTGTGTGTGTGTGAAGAAGACTGCAGTGTCCATTACTGTACCTTTGGGACTCTGCGAGCCCTGCGCGCGGATAGAAGTTCACTGGTAGTACTCAAATTGTCATCATTCAGGCTAGAAGGAGAGGAAGGGATGCCAAGCTGGGCCAACAAGAGCATATCGTCATGGCTGTGCCTCTTGGGTAAACGTGGCAGGCGATGGCTTTTCCTTTCTGACCAGTTTCCAATTCTTAGGGACTGGCTGCTAGGTTTTAAAGGTAGCTACAAAGAAAAAAAATAGAATTGTAGCTACTGAAATAATGAGAAGGCCTGGCTGAATTCTTAATTAACAGAAAATCAAATGTGTTGAATAAAAGCTAACAATCTGACACAGCTGCTAAACTGCTACATTAGTATTTATTTATTTACTTTCTTATTAATTAATTGATTAATTGATTTCTATAGCCACCCAATTCAACCAACTGACTTTGGATGGTTTATAGTTTTAAAATGATAAAGCAACTAAAAACAGTAAAACAGTAAAAACACCCACAAAATTAAAAAAAAAAAAACAGCAGCTGTGATGATTAATCAACTTAATACTAAGCTAAGTAACGGGGCCTTTAACACATTCTGAGCCCTGGGCCAGACTACATAGCCAAGTTTTTAAAGCACTGTGGAAAAGCCAATAGGATTGGGGCCATTCTAATCTCTGAGGGTAGAATATTCCATAAAGTAACGGCTACAGCAAAGAAAACTCATCTGGTTCCTGTCACTCAACACTCTTTGGCTGATGGGATCTGCAGATCCAATCTGTTGGATCAAGTTGGATGGGTAGAAACTCTTGGAAAAAGACAGTCCTTTAAGTAACCCAGTCCCAAGTCAGGTAGGCTTTAAAGTGACAACTAGCCCCTAGAAACACACCAGCAGCCAGTGCAGCTCATGGGATAGTGGTGTTACATATGCCATGCATATGCCACTATTTACTGGTTTGCAGTGACCCAGAATCCATATCATGCAAAGTTCCATTCTATTCTGTTGAGATTAGATCCATGTGGAACATTGTAACCAATTCTGGACATCATAGTTCAAAATGGGCACAGATAAATTACAGTAGGTTCAGAAAATGGCTACAAAAATGTAAAGTGTTGGAAGTCAAGCTCTGAAAGGAAACCTTAAAGAAACTCTGGATCATTAACTTATAGAAGAAATTATTAAGCATGGATACATAGCAATCTCATATCTGAAGAACTGTCAAATGGGAGACAAAGTGAACTTATTTTTTTATTGCTCCAGAGGCCAATACCAGAATCCATGAGGAAAGAGGTTCACGATAAACACCATGAAGAACTTCCTGATTGTATGAGTTGTCAGTCAGGCTGCCATATGACATGACAGTGTTTGGCTCTATTCTAGGTCCACGTCCTATAATATTTTAAATGAGTGTCAGTGAATGTTCAATAAAAGGAATTTGTTAGATTAAAGCAGAAATGACATGGAATCAAAAATTCCATTTTAGCATTAGTATAAAGATTTGGGAGTACTGCAGGAATGAGGCTGCACTGAGCGGAAGTACAGAGGAATCAACAACAGGAAATAAAACAAGAAGTAATGCAGGAAGTAAAGCAAACCATTAGATACTAGGATTTGAAAGCACAGATTTTATATGCCCGTCTCTGAAGAAGATGAACAGTTTAGAAATATAAGAAAGGAAGAAAGAAAGAAAGAAAGAAAGAAAGAAAGAAAGAAAGAAAGAAAGAAAGAAAGAAAGAAAGAAAGAAAGAAAGAAAGAAAGAAAGAAAGAAAGAAAGAAAGAAAGAAAGAAAGAAAGAAAGAAAGAATACTATCTACTATCTAAAAATCAGGAACGGTCTGATAGCACCTTTTCATAATAAAAGGTTTTATCCTTAAAAGCATATGTTAGTGTTAGAGCCCACTGTAAAAGTGCTAGAGCCCACTGTAACTACATAGCCAAAAAGGCATTAAGAGTTATTAACCTTATCCTACATAGCTTTTTCTCTGGTAATACCACACTACAACTAGAGCACACAAAACATTTGCTAGACCAATACTTGAATACAGCTCATCAGTCTGGAACCCACATTATGTATCTGATATTAGCACAGTTGAGAAAGTCCAGAAATATTTCACAAGAAGAGTTCTCCACTCCTCTACTTGTTGTAGAATACCTTATGCCACCAGACTCGAAATTCTAGAGCTAGAAAACCTTGAATTACGCCGTCTTCAGTCTGATCTAAGTATGGTATATAAAATCATACATTGCAATGACTTACCTGTCGATGAATACTTCAGCTTCAACCATAACAACACAAGAGCACACAATAGATACAAACTCAAGGTTAACCACACCAAACTTGATTGCAAGAAATACGACTTCAGCAACAAAGTGTTCAATGTCTGGAATACTCTACCTGACTCTGTGGTTTCTTCCCCAAACCCCAAAAACTTTAACCTTAGACTGTCTACTATTGACCTCACCCCTTTCTTAAGAGGTCTGTAGAGGGCGTGCATAAGCGCACCAATGTGCCTACCGTCCCTGTCCTATTGTTTCTTTTATTTTTCTTATATTTCATGTATTCATAATTATGTATATACCTATACCTATTATCTTGTAAGCGATTGACAAATCAAATAAATTCTAAAAAATTCTAGTTGGAAAAGGTGCTATTGGAGTCCTTCTGATTTGGCTAACACAGCTTTCCTTCTACACTACCTACAAGCTATAATTTGATGATGTAAAAACATTCCTGGTTTAATCAATGATGTACAAAATACTTTTTGTTATGCTGAAGTTTGATTCTTTTTGTTTCTCTTTTACTATAATTTTGCTTGATTGTATATCTGATGCTTTAATAACAAATAGAATATTAACAGAACTAGTCTATAACCCACATTCTTTTATGGGGAATACAAAATACTTATACAAAATAGTCTAAAGTTGCAATGAGAGATATACTATCCTGAAAAAAATGCCACAAACTCAATGGGACCTTTTTCTGAATAGAAATTCATGAAATACTGTTATAAATAACTCTTTAATTTCCAAAGCTAGAATCAATTGTTCATATATACTTCAATCTATCCTTCACACATATAGTATACATTTTAAAACATCAGACCTCAAACAATAGCTGTTTCAATTCTTGAATGACACTTGTCCAATTTCAGAGTAGCTGAACGTTAAAATTTATTTGCATTTAAAAATATAAAACTGAACAGAATCAGGAAGTTAAGCCAGATACACATTTAATGGTTTTACAATAGGTTATTGTGTGTTAAATGTTTCACTCTTCCAGGTTACTGAAGGCATTTCTTTGGAAATACAGTACATCCTATTGTTTTCTGTTAAATTTATCTGGAAATATATCATATTGGAACATATACTTAAGGTTGGAATGGCTATTATAAAGTAGAAAAACAGGTTTGGGGAATGAGGAGTAAAGCAGCTGATTACGGAAATTTTTGCTGTGTTCTATTATTTCCCAAGCTAATTATATTTTATTAGTTGCTATTTTTAACATCTTCATAGAGCACATTAAGTAAGAGAAGGCTGCATCTAAATTATAGAAAACAAAAAAATGAAAAACCAAACATTGGTCTTTTGTTTCGTAGAGAGCATTCAATAACTAATTCTGGGAGTTACAAAATCGAAAAAATGCTAATGTACTTAACAATTTCACAATCCTATACCAGCATTTAAAAAAGAACAGCAAATAAAAAGTTAATACATATTAAAGATTTTAGATTAAAGATGTTAATGTCCTTCTTTTCTCATGTCCCTTTCTCAGTTTAATATACTTATATGGTTAAATTGTCTAGCTATTCTGTTGCTGATCTTTTTTGCAAGAAGAAAATAAATACTGTACTCGGCAACATATAGTTCAAACAAAACCCAGTGCACTGCAGTGCAGTGCAGTACAGTGCATTTATTATTACCTGTGGAGGTGTTGTGTACTTCCTGTCCTGTGGACTCCACATCCTGTGCAAAGAATCCATGGAATTTTCAGAAAGCTGTTGGGATTTTCGGCCTGCATTACGGGCTTTCAGTTCCACATCCTCATATGGGTTTTCCTTGGGTGAATCTCCTTTACAATTTTTTTCAAGAAAAGAAAAGCAGATAGGAATGTTAAAGAAAAAAAAATCATGTGAACTAAGAGAAAGGCTAATAGCAAACCTCCTCAGCTTCCAGTGTGACTCATCTTTCAACTGCAGCTGGAAGTACTTGGAGTAGATTTTGGCTATGAAAGACAGTGCATTAAAAAAAAAAAAAGATTTCACAAGATTGCTTTCTGAGCCTCTAGAGCTCAAGCTTTGTTCATGAATTTAAAGCACACACACATTAAGCACATAACTGTTTTAAAGAGAACCAGACATGTAAGACTTGATTCAGAAACACTACTGAGTTCAGTGACAGTTTCTAAAGAATAACTGTGTATTGGATTGCAAATATGAAAGCTCTCCATCCCTTCCTATGAATAGACAACTATACTGCTATTTATGACCGTTTGACTATTTGGATATAACTATGGGAGATAGATTGTACATAACATTTATAATGACATTACCACATCTTTTAAAAAAATCTTTCTTTTTAACCTAATTATCTTTCCTGGTATTAATGATTAGATATAGTTAGCATAAGGCATAAAGCACCCCCCACACATAGAATTGCAATATCATATTAGGATTGCAAAACTCTGGACGGCCATTAGAGGACACCAAAGAGCTGTAAGAAATTCTGACACAAAGAAAAATATATCTGTTCTGAATCCTAAAAAGTGAGCTGTTACAACTATTAGTTCCCTGCAAAAAAAAAACACACTAAAATAACTTGTCAAAGCCAGGTAGGTTCTAGTTTTGCACTTATTAGTTATGATAGCCCTGGAACAGGTAGAGCTAATTTTCTCCACTTTATTATTACAAATATCAAAGGATATAACATTTTCTCCAAAACTGGCATTTTCAGTTATTACTATGGGGTGGTGGGAGCACATCCAGCCTTCTAATCTGGCTATTGCTCCCACTCTCCCCCCGCCTCCATAGTAATAAACAGCTTGTATCATCAATAAAAATAAAAGACTTAGGACTGATTTTAAGGTATGCAACATTTCTTAGATTAGAAAATGGATTACATTATTTGGAAAGTTTTTCACTTCGTTAATATATAGTATCCTATCAGATGAAAATACTAATGTTCATTCTGGAATTCTAGGGAGTATTTAGAAATTCAGAGATTGCTTGCAAGCTAAATTGGAGATATGTGGGCTCCTATATGTTTCCAGAAATATACAGAAAATCTATAAACAAAAAACTTAACAGCCATGCATTTAAACACTAACCTTACATGCTGTCTCAAGAAGCCTACAAACATGCTATTACTACAATCAGTTCCCCCACTGTCAGCTAGCATATTTTCTTATGAGAAATATTCTTTTTAGGGATGAATAATTGTCTTTTTTACTGATTATCTTCTTTAAATGTAAGCAAAAAATGTATCATTTATGAAACTGCAGCAAAAATACTTCATACCATTTACTTGACTATATGCATATACACTTTTTCTTCAGGCATAATTTTTGCCACTATTTTTTCCAGTGAGAAACTATTTTGTCTACACCAATATCTAAGTATAAAGTCACTTTCTCTGAGTTGCAAACAAAATCACAATATACTCAAAAGTATTCTTTTAGTGCTCTTTACCCAGCCTTGGAGTGCTCTACCATCTGTCCCTGGTTTACCAAACCGTTGCCTCTGGCGTGAGACTCAGGAGTTATCACCTCATTAAATTCAATCTTAAGCCATGCATTTCAAGTTGTCAATTTATGATGTTCCAATTTAGTATTGCATCTATATTAAGAGATTCTATATTTGATTAACTTAGAGAGCACTCGCCTATAACTTGGAGAGCACTTGCCTACCAAGAGCTGGACACGACCAGATAGTTAAAACAAACAAAAAAACTCTGATTAATATTTCATACATTTTTAGTTATCAAGTCTGATAGCCATTTTTGTATGAACCAACTTTCCCAGACTCTCAGGGTTTGATGGACATGTTTGAGTACGCACACACATATGTTTTTGAGTCAATGTTGACTTAAAGTTTGCCACTACTTTTGTTCTAGGGCTGAGAGAGAGGGACTGGCCCAAGCTCACCTGAATGGCTTTTTGCCTAACATGGGACCAGAACTCACAGCCTCTCAATTTCTAACTGATGCCTGAAAACCTTTTTCATTTTATTCCTTCAGGGATGCACATTATCCCAAACTTTGCCATTGCCCCTCCAATTCAAAAATTTTGGAGATATCATTTTGAAGTTCTTCGATGCTGAATAATTTGGTGTCAACTGTAAACTTGGCCATCTCAGATGATTTGTGTATATTAAATACTATTGCTCACCCTTATAAACCAATATTTTAGGATTGTTTTAATTAAAAGGCTTGGACTGCTGCTGCTGCACTACAAAATGTTTCCACTGGCAGTCTTTGATTATTATCTCAGAAGGATGGAATGCAGTTGTATAGACTGTACTGGAACTTGCAGAGTCTGGAGTAGAGACACCACCCAGCTTCAATCAAGCACAGTTTAAAGATGTATTTGCCTATTCAGCAAATCAGCTTTAATGACAACATAGTTGTTACGGGATAATAATATTCTACATTGATATTTTTGTCTTCCCTCCTTGCCAGAAAAATCCATAATGGTGATAAATATAGGTTGCACAATTGATTTTGAAGGAAGTCAATTTACAGGTGCAAAGTATAGTAACAAAAAGATGATTATAGGGTTTTGGCAGCTGAAGTAGAAACTCATCAAGAGACCTTTGGTAAAACTCTAATACATCTAATACTCTAGTACATCATGAGGCAAAAATTATAAATGTGTTTTTCAGAGGGTATTTGGTTTGTCTACTATACGACAATGGCTAGAAATTGGAAAAATAAAAATGAAAAAATATTTTCAGAAGCTCCAGAAAGTTGGAAATACAAATCAGAACTGATTGTATATATTTAATTCTCTTTAAGAAGCTAATTCTCTTTTAAGAAGTCTCTTATAGTGGAATTAGCATCAAGAACTCCACTTGATATAAACTTGAATAAGATATATACAATATGAGATTTCACATTGCAAACTGCAATTTATCCTAACATTCTATAGGAAAAAATGGTGCTTTCATTGATGGTGAAAGCACTATTTCCTTAGCTAGGAAAAATAAAACATGGAGGGTTACTTAATTGTTTCATTTTCTGTATACAAGCTATAATCATATAATGCTCATCTGAATTAAACTAAATCTAGCAAGAACAATTTCTATATAGACATACAGAAGAGCTGCTTTTTGAAGAGATGTCCTTTGCTTATTTCGGAGTAAGGATGCAAGAGACATTTGATGCCTTTGCTTATTTGGAATTTTCTTGCTTATTCTTTCTTGATCTACTTTAACTTTGGCTGCATAAAAATTGGAATGTGGCCCTTAAAGTCTTTTCCAGAATTGCACTGTAAAGGGTTCTCAGACATTATGAAGTAAACATGCATAAATTATCATTTGGTCATTTTGTTTGGCTGTATATCAATAAAGATGACACCTTTAGAGCCTGAGAGACAGAACACATTCTGCTGGTTAGAAGAAAGAATAAAAAATATGTGCATTATGAGACACATTGAGGTAGGCACTATTTTTAATTTTGAAAGTCGATATGCACATTTATTTACTTACTCATGCATTTTGGCTTCTATGTTGTTAATTCCCACAGGCTCTATGTAGCATATAGAATGCCAAACATAGAATTTGAAAAGTCACATCACTCTGTTTAACACCCAGTGAGACTGCCAGCCTGAGATAGGCTAAACTATTATATCCACAAAGCTTTCCTGGAATGCTAGATCTTTATTGCTTTTTGGAAACCTAGTAAAGTCGGGAAAGACTGACTACCCCCGGAAAGTAGCTGGCTATGCCATAGGGAGAAAGTAAGGGAGAAAGTTGTTGTAATACAATCGGCATGCTTCAGAGGAAAAATTATAATCTACTGCTGTGTAATTCAAGCACATGTTATTCATGCTCGCAGTGCTGCTTCAGCATACTGAAAAATACACCCAGCCCCTTAGGACAGAGACACTCTTAGGACAGATGGAGGATATCCCATCCTGTTGACTGTGAAGCGTGGTAGATGGAAAGCTGCATCTAAGCAAAACTAAGCAGTAATAGGAGGCAAGAGTGAAAAATGAGACAGAAAAACTGCATTTCTTATATTTATATGAAGTCACAGTTTTAATCTGGGAGAAGGAATTTCATGCTGCAGTTAAAGAATTTCTCCTACTTTGGCCCTCATAAAAAGACCAGATCTGGAAATAAACAACTTACTTCACAGGCAGTTTCTAATACAAGGTTCCTAGTGTAAGGTTGCAGACAGACCTGAATAATTCACAGCCTCTTTAGAAAGACAGATGTAGTGACACAAGAGTGACAGTAAGACACAAAATCAGAAAACAGATGGTATTTGGAGGTAGTGAGTTTTAGCTGCCTAGATACATTCTAAAATGAACAACTGATAACTCTCTGGAAGTAATGCTGGAATACAGCCCATAATCTATAGGTGTACAAGAAAGTTACACATCTCCAAACAACCATACATTAGTTACTGTAAATAATTCTACAAAGCAAGCCTTCTTTTGCAACTTTGCTGAAAGATGGGTCTGATTGAAAACTGGATCTGAATATTGGCAAAGAACCTGTTTCCAACGAATGATAAATACAATAGATACATTATAGCAGGGGTCCCCAATCCCCGGAACAATACCAGTCCCTGGCCCGTTAGAAACCAGTCTGCAAAACTGGAGGTGAACAGTGGGCGAGGGAGCAAAAATTGAATAGCAATAGCACTTAGATTTATATACTGCTTCATACAGCTTTACAGTCCTCTCTAAGTGGTTTACAGAGTCAGCATATTGCCCCCAACAATCTGGGTCCTCAATTTACTGACCTTGGAAGGATGGAAGACTGAGTCAATCTTGAGCCCTTCAGGATCGAATTCCTGGAGCGAACAGTGTCACCATGGTTCTAACTGGAACCATCCCCTCCCCATCCTTAGAAAAACTGTCTTCCATGAAACCGGCCCCAATGCCTAAAACAAACTTGCAGCCCGCAAGCTGGATGCATTAGGGCTGGTCACGCCCACCACCAGTTTAGCAAAGGGAGAAAAAGTCATAATACGTCACATAATGACATGACGCCACGAGTTTGACACCACTGGCCTAAAAGACCACTGCATTGTGGGACTGAGACTGTATTGTCTACTAGATGTCTTTTCTCAGATGTAAATTGCACACATATAAAAAAGAACCAGACCTTTTTTTTGTAACAAGAATGTATGTTTGCCATATTAAGAAAAAGGGAAAGAGAAAGGGAGATAAAAATAGTGGATTGTTTAGGGGAGAATATTAAGGAAGGAAGGGTGATGAACATCACAATGGACATTAAAGTCAAATGCTCCCCCATTCAAATCTTGGTGGGACAAAGTGCTATGGAACTTTCCACCTTTCAAATTTTGCTCTTCTGATTTAGATCTTTCTGTCTAAACAAATTATACCATTAATAGAAAAAACTGGCAAATAAAATAGTAGATTATTAAAAAAAAAATTTGTGGATGCAATGAATCTACTATAATGAAAGTTGACCATGGAAATGACTTTGGACAATGCTGACTCCCTCAGCTAAGAAACAGAGATGAGCATTATCCCCTAGAGCAGGGGTCTCCAACCTTTGCAACTTTAAGCCTGGAGGACTTCAACTCCCAGAATTCTCCAGCCAGCTTTGTGTGATCTACTCATGAAATGGGTGGCCATATAAATGTATATTTAAATAAACAAATAAATAATACTAAACCCCTTTATGTACCACAACTCTGCCACAACAGCTTGTCTCTGACCATGTAAAAATTGAGGCGAAGAGATAAATGGACAAATAAAGATGAATTATTGTAAATCCTCCCTGTTTTCACACCCTTTCAATGCTTATCGTCATAATGTCATATGTGATCATTTGATGTAGGTACATGGTTCTTTTTTAGTGGAACAGACAACTGTAAGCTTCTCTTAAGCAGTGCATCTCTAGACTTACTGTACAGAACCTTTACAGCTGTTCTAACTTCCAAACTTTGCCAACCCCAACTCTCTTCCAGCTGGATCTCAGTCAGCAGTTCTTAAATATATGGTGATTCACAGAAAACAAGCACTTGGCAAAATGTGTTAGTTCTTCAAACAATGTGTAGATACTTTAAAACAGTATTACATGAATCCTATAGTAAATGCCAATAAGAACTTGTGAGCTGAAGAAAAAATCTAGAGTGCAAAGCTCACCATATTAACCTTGACTCCACTCTTCAGCCCATCTTAAATTCAACTGGTACCTATGATGGTTCACTTTTGAACTATTTACATTCCAGCTGTTCATGATAAGACCATCAATATCTAATCAAAATTACAGTAAGTCACTATAACAGCTATAAAATAATAAGAAATCATGCTTGATTTCCTTTTTTCCCCTTGCCCTTCATGTTCCCTTTTATGCCATGTCTCATGATGTATAAATACAGGGGGGTAGTAGGAGATGCCTCTGAGTCAGTTTTGACTAGTGACAATTCCTGGGCCAATCCCTGTAGTTTTCTTAGCAATCCCAAAGGTGCTTTTTCAGGAGGAAACTGGACTTTCTTGTTTTTTCTTTGAAGATGTTTTGCTTCTCATCCAATAAGCTTCTTCAGCTCTGACAGGATAGTGGGGAATAGAAGGTTCCTGTCAGAGGATCCTGAAGAAGCTTCTTGGAGCAAAATATCTTCAAAGAAAAAACAAGAAAGTCCAGTTGTCTCCTGAAAAAAGCACCTTTGGGACAACGAAAAATTGATGACTGAGAATCTCTACAGACTTTTTTCCTGGCAATATTTTAAAAGTGGTTTGCCATTCCTTCCTAGGGCTGAAAGAGATGAATTGGCCCAAGATCACCCAGCTAGAATCATACCTAAGGAGGGACTAGAACTCACAGTCCCCCAATTTCTAAGCCTGATACCTTAACCAATGCACCAAACTATGTTTGCCTGTCATATTTCTATTGCTGTTTAGAATAGAATAGAACAGAACAGAACAGAACAGAACAGAATAGAATAGAATTCTTTATTGGCCAAGTGTGGTTGGACACACAAGGAATTTGTCTTGGTGCAAATGCTTTCAGTATACATAAAAGAAAAGATACATTCATCAAGAGTTGAGAATCATCAGGTACAATACTTAATGATAGTCATAGGGTACAATAAGCAGTCAATTCATACTAGGAAACAGTCAATATAAATCGTAAGGATACAAGCAACAAAGTTACAGTCATACAGTCACAAATGAGAGGGGATGGATGAGAAGGAGTGATGAGAAGATTAACAGTAATAGTAGTGCAGACTTTGTAAATAGTTCAACAGTGTTGAGGGAATTATTTGTTTAACAGAGTGATGGCTTTCGGGGAAAAACTTATCTTGTGTCTAGTAGTGCTGGTGTGCAGTGCTCTATAGCGTCGTTCTGAGGGAAGGAATTGAAACAGTTTATGTCCTGGATGTGAGGGGTCTGTAAATCTTTTCACAGCTCTCTTTTTGACTTGTGCAGTATACAGGTCCTCGATTGAAGGCAGGTTGGTAGTAATTGTTTTTTCTGCAGTCCTAATTATCCTCTGAAGTCTGTGTCTGTCCTGTTTGGTTGCAGATCCAAACCAGACAGTTGTAGAGGTCAGATGACAGACTCAATAATTCCTCTATAGAACTGGATCAGCAGCTCCTTGGGCAGTTTGAGCTTTCTAAGTTGGCACAGAAAGAATATTCTTTGTTGTGCTTTCTTGATGACGTTTTTGACATTAGGTGTCCATTTTATGTCATGTGTTATAGTAGAACCTAGAAATTTGAAGGTCTCTACTGTTGATACTGTGTTATCTAGCATTGTAAGAGGTGGTAGTATGGGAGGGTTTCTTCTAAAGTCTACCACCATTTCTACGGCTTTGAGTGTGTTCAGTTCCAGATTGTTCCGGTTACACCACGAGGCAAGTTGTACAACCTCCTGTCTATATGCGGATTCGTCGTTGTCTTGAATGAGACAAATCACTGTTGTGTCATTAGCAAACTTCAATATTTTAACAGATCATTTGAGATGCAGTCATTGGTATATAGGGAGAAGTAGAAATAGCACACAGCCTTGGGGGGGAGGGCTGTGCTGATTGTTCAGGTATCAGATGTGATTCTACCTAGCTTCACCTGCTGCTTCCTGTCTGTTAGGAAGCTTATCATCCACTTACAAGTGTGTTCAGGTACCACTAGTTGGTTTAATTTTCTTAGAAGAATGTCTGGAATGATGGTATTGAATGCTGAATTTAAGTCTACAAAGAGGACCCTTGCGTAAGTATTGGGAGATTCAAGGTGTTGTAGGATGTAGTGCAGAGCCATATTAACAGCATCATCTGTCGATCTATTTGCTCAGTATGCAAACTGCATGGGATCTAACAACGGATACGTGATGGTTTTCAGGTGGGACAGCACAAGCCTTTAAAAGATTTTCATAACTACAGATGTTAGAGCAACTGATCTATAGTCATTCAGTTCCTTGATGGAGGGCTTCTTTGACACTGGGATGATAGTAGAGCGTTTGAAGCAGGAAGGAACACAGCACATCTCTAGTGATCTATTTAAAATGCAATAAGACTCTTTTACACTGAAAAATAGCATTATAAGGCCACTAATTAACAATCCAAAGTCACAACTTACCAGTATCATGACTGCTAGTATGTCACAAAAGAGCATGCAAGTTTTTAAGTTCTTCACAAGTCTTAAATAATAAAAAGTTAACAAAGCATTTTTGTTAGTAAAAAATCAATTTATTTGGATATTTCTATAACATTCAACATATAGTTATCTAGATATTTGACAATTTAGAATTTTGAAGTAAGTAAATCCAATTGTTATATTTAAAAGAAGGGAGAAGGAGATAGAAATCTCGCCCGGTCTCTTCTGATATTTTGGCTAGTATTAAAGAGCTATAGATTACTGGTTTACTTTCTTATCAACCAACATAACCATGTGTGCTTCAAATAATTAATAAAGCCCTCAGACAGTTTCAATTCTCAGTTTCCATATTTAGTTTACATATGAATGAGAAAAGCAAACATTGTATTAGTTTCTACTAAGAATCTCTACAAGTTCAGATAGAGCTCTCAGCAAAATCTAATCACATACATAGACA